>JARYHS010013631.1:93330959-93605140 GCA_031002005.1 Vandiemenella viatica
TCATTGTATTTTATTTGCGAAATTTTCGCACGAGTTAGCTAGAATAAAGAAACATTTAAAGAAATATATTAAGGCTATTACATACAAGGCACCAAGTATGCCTACTTACCATGATTAGGCTGAATATAAAATTCACTCTTGCCTTTTTAGATACCTTGAACTGACAGCAAAGTGGCCTAAACATTTTGCATCAAAACATTCCCCGCATTGAAGAGAAATGAGAACCAGAAAGAAGATTACATGTACTTAAAGTGATTCTACATAAACTGATGACAATGATATTCAACGTGTGGTAGACAGAGGGCTTATGAATATCATGCATAATGAATGTCTTACACAATATTCTAGTTATCTTCTCAAAAAATGTGAGTTAAAACATTTCTGCCTACAAGCAAGACAGAAACGAAAGCTGGTTCTCCCAGTCTGGAGTGACGTTCCTTGTATCCACGATAACAGAACCGTGCATATTGCGGCACCAACTGTTGATGACATCCTGTACTCCTCTGTCATAGAAAAACCACCAGCAGCTCTTGAGGTGTCCTTTCACGATGTGTTATTGATCTTATATTAGATTTGTATAATCATTTTTAATCTGTTACGGTCTAATAAATTCTGCAAGAGGAGGCGAATCCATAACTGAGTGGCTGTTATGATTTGTCACTATAAAAGGAAGTGATAAAAATAAATGGTGTAATGCAATATTTTAAAGCTTAACCTTTTCATTATAGCACGCACTGTTAAACAACTTCTATGTTGAGTTTCTACAAATATTAAGTAAATATTTTAGGTGTAGCGTGCCTTGGCTTAACACACAACGCACAATCCCCCTCACTCTTCGTCTTTCAGACTGACTCTATTTTGATTCCTCATTCCACTTTATACAGACGTGTTTAGAAAATGAATTAGCTCTAATCATGTTGACCAAAGAAATTATGCCACATAATCACGTTCCAGAATTCTGACAAAATCTAATCATATTACACATCTGTATTTACATGCTTCGCTTGCTACAAGGATTTAAAATTTTCTAGTAAAATACAGAAGCATTTGTGAGATGGATACATTAATCAATGATAACAAACTAAATACCTTGCATTTTTCTGTCAATAATTGCAAAAAATCAAATAGGTAGAATAAATGTGGCACATATTCTCGAAACTACACAAAAATATCCTTAAATAAAGTCTAAACTAAAAACAGGAACACCAGTACACCACTGTTAAAAATGTAACCATAACTTGCATAAATTGTTAGTTAATTGAAACTACAATTAAAATCAGATAAAGAAGTCATTAAAAAAGAAACGGTCAAATGTTATGAAAAGATTGTATGGCTCATAGTTTCTTACTTATACTGTGGAGTGAAATGAGGAATAAGGACATAAAGAGACAGGCTAAATTGAGAGTAATTATTTAAAAAAAGATTGAGGTGATCTGGACAAGAAGGTACACATTTTTAGTGAGGAAAGGAGGTCATAGATCTTTATGGGCAAGGCACAAATTGGAAAGATATACAATCATTCTTTGGTATACGGAATGCTCACTTTCAAGACAAGCAGTAAACTGATGACAGTGCAACCCTAGAGCTGTTGTAATAAAGTTCACTAAAAATTTCTGCATGGCTTCAGAACTTCAAGTTAGTCAGTACTTAAAATTTTTTGAGCATAAATGATTTATAATATTTGTTTCTATGCACTATTTCAAAGTTCCAGACTGATAAATAAGATAATTATCGGGAGGGATGGATTAACTACATATTTAAGTGTTTCACAAACTTTTTCATTATTATTGCCATCATTTATGTTACTTTCAAGGATATTCTATTAAAATGGTTAAATGTACTAAAATATGCAAATATTGAGGAGCAAAGAAAACAGATAAATACATTTATTGCAACAAAATTTTGGAGCGTTAAAAAAGAAAGCAGATGGAATAAGCTGGGGTATTCTGCAGACTACATCTACCTTACTCTCTATTAACCACTGGGGTTTGGATATATGAACTTTGACTGACTATACTTAAACACACATACAAGTCAATTGAGAAATTAGATGTCATTTGCTTTTAAAATGGTTACTGTTTTCAAGACATTAATACAAGAATTTTGTATAAATCAATACTTTAATACAAATGCCATTTATATAAAGAGATACATTAGAAGTTTATAAGGAAGGGCAAGAAAAATAAACTTAGCATTACCAAAGATGAAGACAAGAGAGCAGCAAGAGAAACAAAAAAGATAAACACATATTACAATATTTCAGTAGCAAACAAATACATGTAAATAGATGGCACACACTGTAAGGGCATCAGATCTATACACATCTTGAATCAATGTGTGAATGAACTCCATGGTGGTCGTGTTTGAAAGTGCAGGTGGTAATGAAGAAGTATTATTGCTGGAAGTTGGGGGAGGGGATACATCATAAAAGTAATAGAAACAAATATAAATAAATAAATATGTATGATGGGTCTACCGATAGTATCATACCAAAGATCAAGAACATGTTTTTATAAGCTAATTCCTAATCTGCAGAATAAAGAAGAGGTTGTGGTTTCTGGGAAGATTCTGATACCTCTCACTGGAAAGCAGTTGTCTCAGTTGTTCAAATTGTGGGAACTGGTATAAGCTAAATTGCTGGTTTAAACTTTTTGCCTCTGACCATTCATACGATGAAAGTTTGGTTTGTGGCAAGACCTACATACGAACTGGTACAGTGAAGGCAGGTGAGATGGAGTATCAGCTGTATTGTAGTGTATATGGCATATCAAATGACAGGGAAAGTTTTCCCTTTGGTCAGAGTAGAATAGATAATAATTGCTGCATGTATATTGCAAGTTGAGGAGTGAGGTCTATTGCACAGGAACGATCTATGTGGCTGTTTGGGCGAATCTCAAAGTGGACATTTGTGGATCAAGTTGTTCTTGAGCTTGGGTGATCTGACGACTCATGTGCTGGGCACAGAGTTTTGTGAAGACTTCATCTAGACTTACTCACACATGAACATCACCTTCAATGATGTTGACATTTCCCAACAGAAAGGTGACCTTTATACCTCTGTTCAAATCAAGCCTAAAAATTTACAACACTACTTTCAGTTTGAAAGTTGTGATCTTTTGCATACCAAACATTCCATAACTTATAGCTTGTCATCCATAGCAGACACATCTGCTCTGATTAAGAATCACTTTCCAGGTATTACTGAAAACTTTCACAGGGCCTGATATCACACTGCTACCTCCTCCCTTCCCGTCTTTTTCAAAAACATATATCCCATGCTAAAACCCAGTCTTCTTACGATTACTGCCATCCTGCACCTCTGAAAAGTAGCCCAGTATGCATCACCCAGTTTTCTCCTGATCTAGAGTCAATTAAACAAATAATTCATTACGGGCATTACTTTCTATATTCCTTTATTGAAAACTACATCCTTATCCACAAAACCATGTCCTCTGCACATGCTTCAGCAGACAATACAATCTCAAGAACATCTTTGTCCACAAATATTCACCAATATGGTTCTATCAGACAGCCACATGGATACTTCTCTTGCAGCAGACCATGTTATATAACATGCAGTATGATTCCAGTAACCACGTTCTGCAATATGACTACATGGCAAACTTTTCCCATCACTGGTCTTGCTACATGCACTACAATACACCTCATATACCAACTCACCTGCTGTAACTAGTTCATATACAAGCCTCACCACTAAGAACTTGCCATTACATTGAATGGCAAACAGGTTACACGAGCATCCAGTGGCAGTCCATGCCAGTTCACACAAATTGAACAACCTAAACAGTTTTACTGTGAAAGCTGTCAGAATCTTCCTAGAAATTGAAACTCCTTCTGAACTCTGAAGGTGTCGCATATATATGGCTGGAACAAGTGCATATACACTAGGACAACTTACATTATTTTGTTATAAAACCTTAACGAAATATAGAGATTGGATGCATGGCAAGTGAATTGGGAATGTTCACAGTGAGACTCACTGCATTACTGAAACCAGAAATGAAGATGATATCGGTGATGAACCTTATTCTTGCTAGTAATAGAGGCATATGGCGAGGAGATGCGATCATATCCTTCCATATTTTGATTTGCTAAAAGAATTTTAATATTACTGTAGGTATACATCATCACCTCACGGCCTTTCAGCCTGTTTCATTGCTGCTCAGATTATTTATATAAAACGCAAAAAAAAAGGTTGGATATCAAAACATAAATAATTGCAAGGTACCTTATTCCTCGCCATTGTCTTCATGATGTCCAAGCCTGTTTCTGTGGCTCTGCCAATTGTCGACAATGTCAGTTAAAGCTGTACGCTCTTGTATTACATTTACTTACGTCCGAGTTCATCCATGAAC
The DNA here is from genome assembly GCA_031002005.1 of Vandiemenella viatica. Taxonomy (NCBI): domain Eukaryota; kingdom Metazoa; phylum Arthropoda; class Insecta; order Orthoptera; family Morabidae; genus Vandiemenella; species Vandiemenella viatica. The sequence continues at coordinate 93,335,336 of JARYHS010013631.1, forward strand.
GGCAGTGAAATAACCACAGATTAATATGAATAACATTAAGTGTGATAAAGCCACAGAACAGTACATCTCTCCCACAGTTGACAACCTTTTGCTTCTCCACAACAGAAACATCTCGCTGCCTACCATCCATCCCCATCTCCCGACCAATAACCATTCTGGTAACTCCCTTGAGATATCCAGGTATTCAAGGAATTACCAATGTGTCGCTGCGCAGGTTGCACAGATTGATCTAGGCTGGTGCCCCAGAACACCTACCATCAGTTTATATTACACAAACTGTGCCCGTAGCATCTTCATGAGTGGTTTGAGATCCATGTTGTTAATTCGCAGATAAACCACCAACGAAATCCTACAAAAATAATTCTTATAAAAATAGGCCAAGTCTCATGGTTGTTTATCAGGAAAAGTTATGAGATTGTGTTCTGAAACAGAATAATTTCAATCGGTTTTATAGATTATTGATTCAATTTTTTTTTTTTTTTTTTTTTTTTTTTTTTTAATTCTGGTGTCTTGGCTATTAGGCTTGTAATATTTTTTACTGAAATGTAAGGCATAATACATACAATTTATTCTAAGACTTGTCAAACTTGAAAGACATGTGAGGGAAATCTCCATTTTGTGTATTTGTAAGATTGATAAAGCAACACAGTTATGGTATTTATGCGGATAAAAGATTTTTTACACGTATTCTTGGATCTCCTCCTATTCTTATAAATTTAAATAGTGTGCAGTGTTTTAATCATAACTGAGTGCATCATTTGTTTCTACCTCTCCTTGAAACTACTGCTAACTGGAAAAGTTTGTTTCTTGGCGATTTACATGAAAACTTCTGTATTGTTCACATAACTTCTCAGGAAGCAATATTTGTGTGTTAAAACTGATTGCTTTATATGCATATTTAAAAACTGTGATATAAATTACCTAATAGAATTTCAAAGTCACAACCACTAGCCCAGGAGGCAGGCTGGTGCAGGAACAAATGTAGGGTTTCCACATGTATTCTGTTATGTTGTATGTTATTTCACATAGGCGAATTCTATAATCTACTTTTTTGCCTAACATTTTTACTTCACTGGTTGATCTATTACATGCAAAAATAGTATAAAAAAGCAGCCTTAGTAAAATGTCATTAAAATTCTTTGGTTAATTTTACTACATGTTCTTTGGATTGAAAGATTCGCATGTTTGGGAACATAATCCCAACGAAAAGTCACATTGCTATGTTTGATCTTTCGGTTGCTTTTGATTAATTACAAATTACTTGTCAATTAAGAATGAGCTCATACAGACCATAAATATGCTGTGGAAGTGCTTTAAAAGAATGAGTATTTGTTGAGTGTATCTGAAAGAAATAAAAATTTGTGTTCAAATACAAAAATTAAAAGTTCTTATAAATAGTATACTTTATTTTTCTATATTAAACACAAATGTACTTTTATCGTTACAAGAAAAGGTGATAGCCCTAGTCACAGGGACCTTTTAAGGCCAAATAAGGTAGCAGAATGGGAAGGAATTCAGCCATGGCCTTTTTAACCAACAATCTCTACATTTGATATTATTTTGGTTGTCCAGGCGGAACCGCAAACCAAGATAACATCAACAATGACTGCAGAAGTCTGTGCAACCAATCTCTACATTCATCTGGATATCTGAAACACCTTGGTTAACCGAAATTAGGATGGTCAGACAGGAATATGAACCCATGTCTTCCCAATGGCTAGGGCTTGTTTCTGGGCCAGGGCAGAGTGATAGCACTCACCCACATGGCACTTGATCATCACATACTTTGCATAATGTGCATTTTGACTGCAAGAAAGCTCTGCCAGTCTATATTAAAAGGCTGTACAAAAATTCCAAAGTTTACGGTTTTGACTTTGTATCAAGGATGAAATATGGTACTAATTACAATAAGAAGTATGTGCAATTCAGGATAAAAAGTGCCGAATATCCCAACTAGCAACATAAGCATTCACATGTACATCATCTGCAGGGTGCCTACTACTCTAGTGAACACAGGCTGGGTCCATGTTTCTCACAGTAAAACACAGCACAAAGTGGAACCTTGGAGAACAGCATTTAGTATAATGGCTTGGTGTTACACCGGTTGGCTTGACTTGGCTTGGAAAGCAAACTACCTTTCTTAACACTAATTATTTTCTACAAAAACAAATACTCACAATAACAGATCTTACCATAAATCCATTAACAATCCAAATTAACGTCCACAAGCAAGCGGTATTCACTCAGAACCCTCACCACCCAGTATCTCATCGTGCCACCACTCTTTAAGACTAACAATTTCAATGCTTGCTTCGTTGTCTGTGCCATCAGAGTCCTATCAAACAAAAGCAGCATCTCTGAGCTCAGAAGATGGTAACTAGCTTACTAGTATAAATTGGGCACCAGACAAATTCCAGTTCTTAAGATATTAGCCAGTAATCCTCCTTCGTTTCCACCCATTCCTCACCGTCTAGATCTTCCCATATAAACAACCACTCACTAGAGTATTGTGTAATATCATTGAGTTTTTATTCTGGTCAATATTTACTTGTACCTAAAACCTTCAACTTTCGTAAGAGATTCTCCTATCCAAATGTTTTAACATATAAAAGGAAAGATGGGGAAATTCGATCCAACAATCACCATCTCACTATAGACTGGGATTGATGAGCACAAAAAAAAAAGAACACGTATAACACAATATTTCAGTATTGAATCTTATTCTTGCAAGTAGAAGAGAAAGTTACCAAGGAGGTTGTATGTGATCACACCAATAGTGTTGTTTTTGTTGTTGTTATTGGGAATTTATGGCACATCAACAGTGAAGTCATTAGTGCCCTCAGACCAATAGCTACTAAGTGAATGGGAAACCAAAGTAGCAAAGCCAGGCTAGTAATTGAGAGGGGCAAGAAAATACTGAACTGATAATTCTGGAAAAGGGGGAATATAACCAAAGTAATTACTGTGAAAATGTATAAATATTAATGGAAAATAATAGCACTGGGTTTACTGGAAGGGTCTTACCGGAGATTGAAGCCACGAGAGCATCTGATATCAAGGCTATGTTGGTAGGCTAGTTCCCGTCTGCAGAATTTAATTTAATTTCGATTGAGCACACACTCCAATCGTAATTTCCCTATATACCCATTCCCCCCTTTCCTGTACCCACCTACTTTTGCCCTCTACAAATATCAACTTTAAGTTGTTTCAACATTTTTGGTAAATTATTCATAAATTCTCTCAGTAACTTATTCCAATCCCTGAACCCTTTGCCTACAAAAGAAAATCTTCCCACACCCTTATGCCTAAAATTAAGTACCAGCTTGTGATAATGGCCATCTTTCCCTTCCATGCATTACTTTTAATTCTTACACCAATATCTTTCCACACCTCATCAGCAATATACACATTGAACACTCCCATGACTCTCTTGACCTCCTCCCGTCTTCCAATGAATCCCATTCCAGCCCTTTCATCATATCGGTTCCTGATTGTGTTCTACAGTAAATTCCAGAGAAAAAACTACCAGTGCTTCTTTGCACCCCCTCCTACTCCCGTATTTGAAACTCTAAATGTGGGTCCCACATTACACCATCATATTCAAGCAACGGTCTGACGAACATTTTGTAACCCAATTCCTTGACTTCTCTTGAACATCCCTCATCACTTTCTCCAACAAGCAAAGGATTTTGAAATCTTTTCCTACTACCTGTCCAATGTGTACTGCCCAGTTGAGCTTGTTATCAAATGTTTCGTCAAGATATTTACATTTCAAGTCTTCAACAAGCAATTTTTTTCCTACCTTGTAGTCATAATCGACCCTTAGTTTTTTATCTGTCTACTAATAAGCTGACTCTTCTTTCCATTTATCTTCGTCCCATGTTTACCAACCCAGCTAGATATCCTGTCCAGATCACCCTGAGCTGTTCACAGAGAGTTCAGAGGGGTTGCGGTTTCAGGCAAGATTGACAGCCCTCACTGTAAAACAGTTATTAAAATTCTTCAATTTGTGTGTTAGCATGGGTTACCACTGAATGGTATAAACTATGTGCCTGCGGCCCTTCATTGTGATGGAAAGTGGGTTGGTGGTGTGAACTACATATGATGCTACAATGGAGGCAGGTTAGATTATATATGAGCTGTGTAGTGGCAATTCCAGAGTTGGAAAAAGTTTCCCTTGTTGCTGGATTGGAGTAAGTGGTGGTAATTGGGTGCATGGTGCATTTTTTGCTGCAGGATCTGTTGCATGCGAATGTTCCAGGTGGCAGTTTGGGAGAATCAAAACTGCACCAAAATATTCTTGAGATTGGTGGTCTGCTGAATCATGTGCATGGAGCAGTGGGCACAGTTCTATGGAGAAGGGTGCGCATTTTGAAGAGGGGATGTAGGAATTCATGCCCGCGGTAAAAGATTCAGTTCATGGACTTTAGACCAGGAGAGAACTGGGTGATGAATATGGGGCTGCAGTTACTTTAATAATCACAGGATAAAAGTGTTTGTGTGAAGGTTCAGTTGAAGTGTAAGAGATTTGTTTTTGTACTAGATCAGTAGGAAATGAGAGCATGTGGTAAGTTTTAGATGTATCTGGAGAGAGATTCTTCATTGGACAGATGCATCTGCCATGGGTGGTCAGGCTGTGAGGAAGGGATGATAGTAGTTGAAGTGAAGGTATTGTTGTAGTTTTGATGAGGACAGAGGTAATCTTATGTAGTTCGTGAACGAACTAGTTTGGAAGAGAGCTGCCACAGATGAACTACACGAACAAGTCCCCAGATCTCTCGCTCCTTAGTTCATTCGATCCTTTTCTGAAGACCAACTTTTGTTTTAGGTTATTTTTTACTATGTCATTTTAAAGGAAACACAGTTCACTGTGGACAAATTTCACTGAAGAGACAAATATAAAAATAAAATAAAAAAACTGTTCAACATTAATAATTACTGTGGAAGTCACAAACAGTAATTTAACGAGGAATGGAAAACAGAACACGCTTTGATCCCATTAACAATTAAAAGACAACCACTGATAACCACAACTACCATAACAAACAAAACAGTGCAAGCGGTAGCAAAGCACGCAAACAATCTCTCTTTCTAGAATTCGAGAGGGAAGCGACCTCGTTCGCGAAAGAGCTGCGAACTAAACTGAGCACTCCCAGTTACGAACTATTATGTGCAAATCTACTAGTTAGTCCATCACCATTCGCCTCTAGGGTTATCAACATTTTTTCGGTTGATAACAGATTTTTTTTTAGAATAAGCTATAAATATATAGAAGACAGACTTTTGTTTTAGGTTATTTATTACTATGTCATCTAAAAGGAAACACAGTTCCCTGTGGACACAGAAATAAAAAGAAAAGAAAAAAAAACTGTTCAACATTAATAATTATTGCAGAAGTCACAAACGGAAATTTAACGAGGAATGTGAAAACAAATCACGCTTTGATCCCATTAACAATTAATAGACAACCACTGATAACCACAACTGCCATAACAAACAAAACAGCGCATGCAGCAGCAGTAGCAAAGTGAGCTAATGATCTGTCTTTTTGGAATTCGAGAGGGGGAGCAACCTAGTTCTACAAGGAGCTGCAAACTAAACTTAACGCTCCTGGTCACGAACCATTATATGCAAGTTTACTAGTTAGTGCATCACTATTCGCCACTAGGTTACCATCATTTTTTCAGTTGATTATTGGTTTTTTTTTCAGAATAGGCTATAAGAATATAGCACACATCAAAAATATAATACTTTATGAAAGAGTAGAAAAGGACAAAATATATGTTTTTTTTACTATTTTATTTTTTAAATTATATTTTTTGCACTACTTCCATTTTTTGTCTACAGTAAAATTGTCATGTGCTTTATCACATTCAGTTGTTAAATTAATGTCTATCAAAAGCTCATTTTTTATTAATGAAATGCGTATCTTACCTTTACCTAGATTTTGTGTAATATTGTTATTTCAGAGTAAAGTTCATTCACTTTGATACTCATTTTATCTCATAAATTTAGGACTTCTAATATTGTCTCTCAGTCATCAAATGAAACCTCATGTTTTAAATTTAATTTTTTGATTTTGTATAGCCAATCACTTTCATTAGAATCTAACCATTTATTAAGATACTCCAGACATTTATCAATGAATACTAGAAAATTATTTTTAATATTATCACTTTCTGTGGAGAATTTGGTTTCTAAGAACTTTTTCTTGTTTTCTTAAACAAAGAAACAGTCTATTTTACATTTTTTCTAGTGCTGTTTTTAAGTTGACATAATATAATACTCATCTCAGACTGTGACATTATTACCTTCCAGTTGTTTAACAACTTTATGAAAGTTATGTAAAAAAATGGCTCGCGATTGTGTCTTCATCAGTTTCATTCAATGTCAAAATATTTTGAATATGTGTTGGAAAATCATCCCCTTCTCTAATAAAATAATCACTCAATGACTTCCAATTCACTGGAAATTGACGCACTTCCGTTATTGCTACCACTTTCCATAACTAATTTAATTTCATATCAAAAGAAAGAACCGCTTCCCATTGAAAATAATTAACAAAACAAAAATGAAGCAAAGACATATGCACAAGCAAATATTTGTTTGACTTTGTCAATTTTGACATTACATAACATTTCTGAAGGGGCGTTTAGATAAATGCACATCACATCATTCAAAAAATAAATTATAATGTGCCTACACAGGGAGGAATTTGTTGGTTATTAGTTTCTGTGTTGCAATAAATAAATAAATCAACTTAAAAATTAATATTGTACGAATGTATGTAAAGTAAAAACAAAAAAGTTGAATGCCTCATTTTACCCACTTGTGCAAAGGACAATGAGCACTTTGGTTTATCGGCGGCCACTGATCATGCTAATGTCATTTGAAAGGACTATTATTAAGTAACAACTTTTTTTTAAGAAGGTCATATTACATTCCATTTAGAAATGACAAAAAAATAATTAAATAATGTCCTAATAAAACTGTCATAACAAACAAAATAACGCGTGCAGTAGCATTGGCAAGGCAAGCGAATGATCTGTTTCTCTGAATTTGAGATGAGAACTAACGAACTAAAAGAGCGACCTAGTTTGCGAGGGAGCGGCGAACTAAACTGAGTGCTCCCAGTCGCGAACTGATATGTGCAAGTCTAGACAGAGGTATGTAGGCAACCTTTCTGCAAGGATATATAATGTCAAGAAAGGTTATGTGTGTGGGAGTAAGTTCCATTAAAGTTGATGGAATGGTTATTGTTAAGAGATATGTGGAAGTCTTAGTAGGTGATTTTTACTGTGAGTTCAGATCATAAAAATATCTGTGTATTTGAACCACATAAGAAGTGGATATTGTTCACGAATTATTGCTCCAAATGGCCCGACAATAAGTTTGCATTGTCGAGAGCCACATGGGCACACACAGCAGTGTTGCATATCTGGTAGTAAACTTGAGTTTAAGTTTTTTGACATAAGGAAGTGCACTAGGGAAACGAGAAAGCCTGTGTCAGTAAGACTGTAGGGGAATTGCATTTCCAGATTTTTTCTCCTTTGATAGTACATTTACACATTTGCCTTGTATATCCCTCACCGTTTTACCTGAGCTCTGCAAGATTTTAATAACAGTTTTACTATTGGATCCCATTCTCTGGCCTTCATTCATTGAATATTTTTATCATGGGATTTCTTTATGACGGATAATGCTTTTATTGTATAAATATATTCTCTCTGTCATTTCTTCTCTTCATTTATACAGCGATTTTTGTTTATTCTGTCCATTATTTCCGCTGATACTGCTGTTGTCCTGCCCACCACCTTCAATCCGATTAAAATTATCAAAACCACCATTCATGCGGCTGTGTTGTTCTATGGGTGCCTGAATGAGCTTAGTTCCATTTCCTTGATGCAGGACATAGCCTGAAATATTGCGTCTGTGGATTGTTTTTTTGTTGTTGCTGCCCTTCTCGCTTCAACTTTGGTGAATGGTAGGTATTATTTACCTTTTCTTTCCATATAAAAAATATTATCTCACAGCATTTCTTCCACTTTATTGTTGCTAAAACACTATATTAATTATACAAGGTAACATAAAATGGGAACTTTTGTAGAATCCAAGAAAAATAATTACCAGCCTCTGAAAATTACAACATGTAAATGGCCTCCGAATCCATGTAAACATTCTGGGAATCTATCATTGAGGTTCCCCTCTTCTCACCTCAATGTCTTAGCTGAGATGCCACGAATTTTGTCCTCAACTGTTTGTTTCAATTCATCTGGTATCCTTGGCTAATGCATATACATTACACCCGTAATGTAACCCTACAAGTAAACAAAAATTGCAGACAAATTTGGTGATCTTGAAGGTCAGGTAAAGTCATCAAATATTGAGATTACATGGTCTCTGAACAATTCTTACACAGCTGTTACTGATGTCCTAGTAGTGTGGAACAACACACCATGTCAACGAAACCATGCTTCATGAAATTGTGGGAAACTGTTAAATACAGATGTCACAAAATTTTGGAGAACCTATACATACCAATCTGAAGTGACAGTCATGATATGCTCTTCATTTTCAAAAAAAGTATGGCCCAATGACACCATGTTATGAAACAGAAGACAATACTGCTTACCTTGTTGTTGTGAAAAGGGTGTTCATGAATTTAATTGGATTTGCTAGCCTGTGAGGTAAAAAAAAGTGCCTCATCTAACATCTTGTACAGAAATTTGTTGACCACTTTAATATTTGCCTCAACTGCTTGACAGATGGTGACCATTCCCCTCAAGTTTTTGTATAACCAGCAGCTTGTAAGGATCAAATGTTAAATCTAAATGGAGAATTCAGTAAATGCCCTCTGAAACAACCTGATCAAGCTTCCTGCTTATGAATTGAATGTCGAAGGCACTGTTTGATTAAGGGGACCAGACCCTGGTTCAGGTCGAAAAAAAAATCGATTATCGTTTTTCATCATATTTCGATAGATAAAGGTATTCTTTAAGTATCCCGAAAAGGATTTCGCAGAAAATTTTTTTTTCGGTCACTTAAATATCATTTTCCTACCACGTGCATTTCGGTGCCACGCCCACTTTTCTGCGTATATTTTAGACTGTTATAATCCCTATATTGCACAGTACGGATTTTTTTTTCTGACTCCTGTGTGTGCTGGCTATCTTTGGAGGGCAACGGTCAGTATTCTCTTGTTTCTGCTATTTTTAAACAGCACACCTTGAAACAAGCTGTTAGTTTTGTTTGAGTGCGTTTGCAAGCAGTTGTTTTCTTTAAAGCCAATTTCCCGCTAAATAAAATTTCCAGTACATATTCCCCATTATATCAGAAACTATCATAGATAAATGAATTAAATTTTCAGAGACTCTGCATAACATAAAAAGCCACCTCTGGTACTACATTCATTAATATTCCCCCATTAGGAAGTTCCCAAAAAAATATTTTCTGCAGAAAAAACTTAATATTTTTGTTAAAACATTTAAAAAAGTATTTCTTAAAAACTATCACATGGATAAAGAAGATGTTAATACAGTTGAATCTATTAGCATCATGTAACATACAGTAAAAATATTAAGGTCCTGCATCAAATAGTTTTTTCAGAAATGGGTGAAATACTTGCCTAAATTAACATGGGTTAGATAGGCAGGGTGTGGTACCCTTAAAGCACACACAGCCTTGATATTCTGTGAACTAAAAGCACTTTTTGGTCATTCAATCAGTTTCTTTTCCACAATTGATCCAGTATTTTCAAAATTTGTTACTGAAGCTTGTATCATATGTTTCAACAGAGTCTGATCACGATGCAGAACTTCATCTGTATTCCTACCAAACTTTCATTGGTTTTGTACAGCATTTTACAGCAAATTCAATTGGCCCATGATTACTAAATGACAAGGTTATATCTACAAGGTGCTCACTGTTCTACAGCACTGCCAACCGTACATAGTTCTTAATTTTTGTGAACCTTGTATAGAATTGTTACTTTTCCTCTCTCTGGCAGGTTTCGATAAGAAAAATATTGGGGAACACTGAGCGCTCTGCAAGTAAGTAATAAAGCACTGTAGATGCATGGTGAATAATTACAAAAGAATAAACAAAATCATTAAGCAATTGATGAAGTATTCCCTAATGAAATTTCATTTTTTTTTGTTAAAGTAATATTATAATTCCCTAAAGAAACATAATGGATCACAGTTAAGGTCATAACAAGTAAATTAATGTTAAGTTTCAAGATCCCATTTGTTCACATAAAATATTGGGGTTTTACAGTTCAGTCTTTATGACATACTTCACATTCACTATTCACATATTCTCTATTGTCAAAATTAAAGATCAAGTTAAGGTGCTATAATAGCCTAGTAGTGCTGGTATCCAAACCAGTGATCTTTTGATGCTGTTAGAAACCTTTGCCCCCACACTATCGTAACATCTTTAGTGCATTATGACTGACATATGAGCAACATAAACCATTATTTAAAATAACAGTTGTAAAAACATTAATAATTCTTGTGATTGCGTATAATTTTACTCTGTGAACTAGTCATAATAGTTACAATTTAAACAACTCTGGTGTAATTCATGTTTGTCTTTTTTATTTCTTATTGACTCCCCTCAGCCTTTCTTTTCCTCACCCTACTGAGAATGAATTCACTGAGAATAAATGTCAGCTCTTGAATAATATAAAATCTCCACTTCCTACGTTGTAACTGTAACCTGTGAACAGTCCAGACTATTTACAGTCTAGTTAACAAATCACTCTGACCCTTATATGTTTGAAAAAAGGAACTGTTTTCAGCTTGCAGTATAATAAAAGAAATCTTGTTCTTAGTTTTAAAAATTAAATGTACACTGGATAAAACCAAATACTTTTATCGAGAAAATTATTACAAAAAATCTGAAACGATATAACAAGTCTTTATCATGAATATTGCTCAGTTTTAAAAGAAAACAGTCAGAGATAAAACTAAATTATGATTTCAGTTAACTACACCTTGTAATAATAAATATAAGATGGTCAAAAATATAAAAACTATTTATAACATACATAACAAGTTCCAAAGGCAGCAACAAATTATAATGACATTACAATAAAAGTAAGCTATACACTACATATCTCGTAAGGGACTTTGATAAACTGTCGAGAAGTCACAAAAAATGAAATACAAATAAGATTACAATTCAAAATTTATAAAGTACATGCAGTAAGATTCATCAAAAAAGTCACAACAAAGTTTTATGTTTTAATGGCATACCAACTAGAAGATTATTTTTAGGAGTGCATGTTTCTGGTTTCAATTTTGAAAGATATACAAAGTATCCTTCTTCTTCAGCCTGAAGGTAACGGTCAGAATCTATCACACACATGCATGAATGTCCCTGACTTGTTTTGGCATTTTCTGACCCATGAGTCTGATCTGCACAATGTCCCAGTACCAAGTAGTCATGTAACGTTAAAGGTGAGTCTCGAAATACTTTACTACGAGGATAGCTTAACATGTGATTGTCTTGAACACCACCATAACAACATGGGCAGCATACAAAAGAAGCTCTCTGCAGAATACAACTCTGTATTACTAAGTCTGTGGCCACACCACAAGCGTGAAGGGATACACCTATATCAAAAGAACCAATAAAATAATCCAGATTGCTCTGACAAAGATCCACATTTGACAGACCCAATGCAGAAACCCGCTTCTGTGCTCTGTTCAATGATTCTTCCTTGTTTTCCAGTAAGATAATACGGCAACGTGGAAGCATGTATGCCAGAACAATACCCAAGTGACCAGTGCCAGAACAAAAATCTACAACTGTGAAACCGGGCTTTGCTATCTTCAAAACTGCTTTGCTCAGATTCTCCAACTGTTGTCTCTTTCTCTGTAATCGAGACAGTGGAAGATTTCCACCCTCTGGCTGGGCTATATGAGGGAGGCATGACCAGTCAAACTGCATTTCATGTCCAAATGGAAGTTTTGTCATATATGGAAGAACATCAATTTTTGCAACAATTTTCAATGCCTCATCAACTTCATTCTGGTGAGTAAATATTCTACTCTTTGGTTTGTATCGTCTAGGATCACTTTTGTAAAGGCTGTGCTCAGCTATCTCTGGAATCAAAATTTTAAGGAGAAAATTATCAGATACTTTGCTATCAAACTTTTCGAACAAAGACAGACATTCTTTAATGCCATTCTGTTTTAACATTAATTGATACCACTCCAAAGTTAATGGTAAGTGGATTTTGAGGGAAGGGTTCTCTAGAATTTGTAAGATAATGTGCATGCATGGAATAAGCATGACATCAGCCAGCGTCATTTCTGGCCCTTCAGCAAAGAGATGTTCAACTCTTACTTTTGGTGTCCCATTTGATGACTGTTTCTTTTTCTTTCCAACATTGTGAATTCTGACTGGTTGTTTCATATGTATTTCAAATCGCATTAGATCTTTGGGAAGAAGTACTTCATCTAGAAACAAAGAAGAGCTAATCACATGCTTCGTTGTCTGCATAATGTCCACTTCACAGTACCGTGTCCATAGGGATGATTCAGCAGAAGCAACAAGACAGCCTTGTCGAAACCCTAAAAGTTGCTGGGTTTCACAATCCATGGGACTGCATTTTACTAATTGGCGCAAGACACTACAGAGTCCTGCAACACAAATAGTGCTCTCTCCTAAGAGCATAGTAGGCAGACGACATAGTCTGGCAGGAGGTGGCAGTTCTTCACATGGGTTCCACGATGTATTTGACAATCTCACATTCAGTGAATAACCTTCAACAATATCTGGGTTCACAATCAGCATAACTGACACCTTCTGCTCTATTTGAAGATAGTGCAATGCATAAAGGCATACTGCTGACTCAAGAGGCATCAACACCCAGTCTGAATTTCCAGGTTCATTTCTCACTTCTAAGTAGATGGTGTCCATTCCTATATATGAAAAGGATAAATATGTAAACATTACTCTCACCAACAAAAGAAATGTTGAAGACTCACATCCTAATAAATAAACAAAAATAATGGTAAAATAAGATTATCATTTTACTGTAGGGAAAATGCCAGGTAAATTGTGTATACCGAGACATTAACACACAGTTCATACTTATGTACTTTTAAATATAATGTCCCTATCTGGGTTAAGCATTTAATATACATACATTTGCACCTTTTTTATTATTTGTGTGTCTTTATCCACTGAGATTTACAATATGAGAGGTTGTGGTATATGATAAGAATTTGTTTAAATTCTATCCCTCTCATATTTCAAACATAACACTTGCAATATTAACTGAAATAGCCCACAATTCAATTGAATATACTTCCTCCAATGTAACACTCAAGCATTAACAACATTAACAAAAACTTTGAAACAAGAGCTAACAAACTCTAGGAAAACTTTTCCTCTTGAACCACTTTCTCAGTCAATACCATGTGCAAATGTTTTTTTAAAAAAGGTAACGCATTAAGAAAAAATAAATGTAGTATGGAGGAGTCTCTACTTGGCCAATTGTTTTCTTGTCTTTTAAAAACCAGACCAGAACAAGCTAAAATAGCATGAAGCAATAGTAGAATTGTGTATCATATTATGGTTGAAATTACATACCTGGAGAATTTGTTTAGTCTTCTGGGTAAAAATCAAGCATATGCTTTCAAAAGCCACGCTTAAAATTAGCCTACTTATATTTCCACAGCCATGTCATCATCATAGCGATTTCATCCTGCAATGACCATCATATCACATCAGCATACAACAAATGACCTAATAAAAAATTTACAGTATATACACAAGGAGCCAGGGCGGATCTGGGGGGGGGGGGGCTAGGGGGCTCGAGCCCCCCAAACATATCTAGGTCCACCCCTGACATTGTAGTTGAGACCTTTTTTTTTTTAGCTCTACGCATTTGAGTCCCGAGGAGGCTATAAATACTACCTTTTTCCCGACTCAAGCCCCCCCAAAACCAAAAATCCACTGAACGCAAGCCCTCTGAACAAAATTTCACTCAAGCCAAGGCCCCCCCCAAACCAAAGTCCGCTCAAGCCCCCCCCCCCCCAAAAACAAAATCCTGGATCCGCCCCTGCAAGGAGCAGTATAGAGCTGGTAAGTATATCACCTAACAAAGCAGAGGATATGAGAATTGTGACAGCAACAAAAATATAAAACCATCACAGTGACTCGGTCCACTTTATTTAGCCTTACAGCCTTTTGACACTTCTTTCTGTTTCTCTGCTATGAGACTTTATTATGGCAGCACTCTTACTTCATTCTATACTCTACACAATCTGTATAAAATATAACTGTCAGCAACAAAAACACCATTAATTCTGGTAAGACATACTCAAGCATACAGCAACTTTACATTGCAAAACAATCAAATACATTGCAGCAGTAAAATACATATCTCAAACAGAAGATTTTAATTCAAATATTGAAAAATAAACAGAAAAATGAACAGTAGGAGAAATATGAACAAATTCCTATCAAGAAGAAAAGTTAAAATGTTTCTGGTAAATAAAAATTTAACAAGAATCACACGTTAATACCCAAGTAATTATAATTTTAAATTCTTACAACATGCACAACTTCTGCTGAGTTAGCCACATTATTGCTATTAAAGAACAATAAAAATTTTAACTTTCAAAACTTCATGTACAGCTGTAGAAATGTCTTACATATATTTTAGAAACTGACTGTGGCAGAAGTGAGAAAATAAAAGATTTTCAAATTAAAAACCTAATAAAATATAATCACATTAACTGAATGAAGAGTAAAATACTAATTTTTTTCTCAGCCTATTAACTCACAATATTCACAGTGCAAAAATTTCTCTCTTCCTACAAAACAAAGAAATTCAAGTAGCTTCCAACAACAAAGGAAGATCCCCACAGACAAAAAAAAAAAAAAAAACTAGTGAGGCATACAATTAATTTTGTAAGTACACATTGAGAAAACTAAATACCAGAAATCATTTTCAGTGTGTCATTTAGGAAAGGTATCCAAAAATGACAAAATCTGTTTACTGGTAATATAACTTGCTCAAGAATGTGTTACAGGAATTGATATTTCCATATTAGATCACAACTGTATACATGCCTGTGCATCAAAAGCTAAGCACAAATACATAATAACTTATTTAGAATAATAATATTTCACCTGTGCATCTATCAGTCAGTCATGTTTTTGTTAGAATTACTTAAAAAGTAATAGCTGAATGATGAAGTGGTGACGAATGGCAAATGAAAATAAAAAGCACAGTAAGGCTGATCACAATTAACAAATTTTTCTTTTATTGTCAGTAAACTAGTTTTTAGCTACCACATAATTAAGATAACAACACAGCACCAAAGAAAAAAATCAAGCTAAGGAAACAGGCTTCACAAAAACTTCTTAGTACATAATATATGTAACTAAGGTCTCCAATTTTATTTCAGAAATCAAAATGATAAAAAATAATTAAGGAGATGTAAATATTTCTTTAAAAAATACTGCTTACATCTCAATCTAAGTTTAACTACTATAATCATCATACACGATCTGTTGCAAAGCTGTGATTGTGAAAAATATAGTCACTGGAAATCTCAAACTCTACAAAGCATTTTCCATGGGACTGCATACAATTCTTCCAGTAGGTTCATCAATGTTGTAAGCATTTTACAAGGATCTGCTTCATCAAAATTTGCTTATTACAGGTAAGGTCAATTTCAGTTTATATTATGTTAAAAAATCACAGTTAGTCATGGAAAAACAGTAAGGATTCAGGTGAACCAGAGAAGTTGTTGATATGGTTGCCATCTGTGGCCATTTACATGGAACGTGTCACATGTTAGATCAACCTCCCACTTGATTAATGAATTACCAAAACATTGCGCGTTTGTATCGTATTTTTGACCTCCAATGATGGGTTTAATTTTCCTATCCTTGATGGTATTATTGACTTAAAGCAAATTTGTTTGTTTATTATTGTTTTCACAGAAATGCTTTATTTAGCTAAGAGATTGGTTCGATCATTACAAAGTATCTTCAATATTCAATCACTCACTGCTTAGATTCACGTAATTGATGATTCTGTGGGATCAAAAAGTTATATAATTCAAAGAAAACACATCTACATCTCTCGACCAGGGGATCCTCACATTCCCTATTTGTATCCACTGGAAAAATCAGTCTGTATTTTTGGCCAGACCTTGCAAAAACATTTCATAAAACTAGTATATTTAAGCAATGCCAACCTTTTATTACTTATACTCCACTGGCCAACTGTCTCTGGATTCTTCTCATCATTCTATGGTCTAGCACCTTTTGTCTTGCATACACCAAAGTTGTTGAAACAATACCAGTGAGTAATGCTAAACCTTCAAAGAGCCAGAAATTTCTCTCCTCCAACCAGGTTACTTTTTCACAACTAAAAATAAAATAAAAGACGAAAAACTTAAGTTTTTTGAAGATAAATGAGAATAACAGTTGTACTAACACTCATAATTTTGGGTTTAAAGAAGAAAAGAAGTGATTTACGTCAGGGTCATCCTATGGCCGAATGAAAACAAACACAATTAATCATAACTATTCACAATTTTATTATTACTAGCAACAATGTATACACAGAAGTATACAGTGCCACTAAAATGTGAAAACAACAAATTATTACTTTTAATTTGCATGCTCCACTGGCAATTTTCCATTTTCTTATTTATTTTTATCTTAAATTCATTATCATCTTTTCACAAACTTTTTCCACTTTCACAGGCATTTCCTTTTGTGCTTATTTTAAAAGGATATTGTCAGTCAGCCTATCAGCTTGCTATGTCTGTAATAGTCTTATGGAGAAGCAGTTGTGTTACCATCTGCCTGCAATATGTGTAGCTATGTTCTGTGTAAAATAAGTGTATTTTTTGTTTTTGTGATGTGTAGTTTATGAAACAGAAATTGGGGATTGTCCAGAAATCTTGACGACTGCAGAAAACCATCTAAATATCGCAATCAGGACACACAATATGCGTGTGGGCCCCTTTCCGATCTTAAATTCTTTGTGTGTTTGGAAACCCATTCATCATTTTATTAGGAGAGAGATCAACCCAACATCAAGCTATTATGATATTTGCATTTTATAAACATGATTTTTAATAACACAGTTAAAACTTAATATATAAATCTATACTTGAAGTAGGTCTATCAGAGAAATTATATGAAAAATCACTCTGATATTCCTCTCATAATTACTGATATGGGCTCTCAGTCTCAGTGGCAGTATCGTTTAATTATTTCTAGCTCTGGTGAAAAATAGTTGGAAATATAAAATACAAAAATTTGCTTTAAAAATGCCTCTAATTCTTGCAAAGGTGTCAATCAATAGACACATATGAAAAATTTAAATTCCACATATTGTCAGAGGAGAAACGAACAAACTTCTTTTAACATTATGAAGGATATATACAAACAACAAGACCATTCGCTCTAACTGTTCCACACTTTAATAGAACATAGATTTAACTAATTTGACTTCATCCTCGAAATACACTTTTTACAGTCTTTCATTTTACAGCAAGACAGATATTTCAGTACGAAACAACAATCAGCAGGATTACCTAGCATGGGTGCAGAACTAATTCTTCTTAATGATCTGTTTGGGGAAATTACTGTATAACATAATCAATATCTGATGTATAGAGGAGTTCTAAGGTTAGGAATCACTGTAAGTGGGTAAAGAGAGTGATAACTAACTATAAGTCATACACTGTTGATGAAGCCTGGGCTAATACTGGATAAAGAGTTACTGGTAATATCTGGAAGTAACAGAAACTAAATTGGGTATTGATTTCAGGTGTAGAGGGTGGGTAAAGTGTTAATTTTTAGGTAAGAGAAACCAGGATAGGAATAAGTTATTAAGGAAGGTTCTGAACAACAAAGCTGAAACAGCAGAAGTATTTAAAATATTGGCATGCTTAAGGGGGTAGGTACAGCTGACACATGCAAATACTTGTAGAAATTGAAATTTCATTTTCTCCAAATCTATTTAAAAATGAGGGTTCAAATTTCGTAGCTCCATAGACTGTTATAGTTGGATATAAAAATTGATTTTTAGAATCAAAATATTATTTAACAATATGTTAATGTGCCATCCAAACTGACAGTTAAAAATATGTCATCATTAAGGTCTTTAATGATAGAAAGCATAATATTTGAAATTCTGGGGAAATCTTTTTTTAATCTTGTAAACTAATATCTATGCAATTAGTTATACCAATAATATAACACATTAAACTTTGTATTTGTTGTTAATTTAAAAAATTTCAGGAAATTAAAATTCTTGCTTTTTTTTGTTTTAACATATAGGCATATTTTTCATTTGTGAAAAGCTGCATAAACAGTAATGGTAGGGACTGTAGTAATTAGTATGTAGAACATATCCTGCAAATTTGAAAAAGATCTATGCATGTGGAAAAAAATTATCTTTAAAATCAACTGATGAATTGCTGTTTTGAGATATTTAAGGTTAAGGATTTGGTTTACCTTCAAGTGCAGTAAGATTTAAGTGGCTGTCAATCGTGCAGAACTTCGCTTAATCATGCATAATTCCCATACTGTCAAAGATATTTAAATAATTTTTTCACCAACATGAAGTCAAAAGTAAAAACTATTTTTGTGAATCGAAAGAAAAAAAAAATATTTTTTTTGAAACCTGTTAACTGTACCTACCCCCTTAAGACATGTAGGTTTATAGGGAAATTGACACTTCGGCATTAGTTCCAATGGAGTTAATAAAATTATAATAATATTGCTAATCCAGGTCATTTTTAAATTTAAATCCATCTGACCAATAAAAAAAACATAAAGTAAAAAATCTTCTAAGAGAAATTAATCTGGATGATTGAAAATTACAAACACCAACATTACATCATAGTATTGTTTCCAGTAACTTAAGAATGTTCACTGTTGAGAAAACCAGAGTAGTACAGTTTATTTATAAACAACCTAGCTGTGACCACTCATCTGTCTGTGAATCTGTTCATGGGTGATATGAACGAAGAAGACGAACCATTGATTACACACGATTTAATATGTGTGACAGATTTCAGTGAATGGAAAAAGAAACTCGCCATTGGTGGATGCACTGAGAAAAGAACCTTTGTGTGGTTTTAGGCAGCTTTCGTACTGATGAACAAAAACTGCAGAATTTATTGTTGGAGAAGATAAGAGATTTAGTTGTGCAATCTAGGTCTTCAAAAGAATGAACAATGAAGAATTCAAGGAAATGATCCTGTAATTTAGTGTCAAATCTTATATATTATTTGTTGTAAGCAGTTTCTTCTGCTTGTTTACTGGAGTTTGTGTGAGTTTATTTTATCTTTTGGTTGAATTTTTTGTGTTTTACATTTTTCAACAAGCTCTCACTTTCACTTTTTGCCCAAGGATATGAGACAATTTGTAGCTTAAATTCTTTTTTCTCCCCAAACTAAAATCAACCCTTAAATATCCCAATTTTCAATGTGCCTATGCCGCTGAGGAAAACTTGCTCTAAGTATTGAGTAACATCAGCAAAAAAAAAAAAAAAAAAATCTAGAAATGTTTTGCGTCAAAAACATTGTAATTAATTGCTCCGGGGATGGTACAACTGTGTACCTACTTTAGTAAAAAACTTGAGGATCGCAGAAGACATTATTCTAGGAATAATCCTAAAATGCTCCACTCACAAAGAGCACATCAGTATAAAATGCAAATTTCATTAATGGTTATAAGCTAAGAAACAGAACACAGAAGGATTCGCATATTTACTCTAAAAATTCCTCTATTTTAATTTCTCCTTTAAGTCTGTAAGGAATTAATGTCCACCATTTTGAACATACATCTGCAAATCATACTGCGCAACCTCCCTTCTTACATAAAACCTGTCATCAATTTCCCATTTCATAACACCAATACAACCTGGAAATTAACATGCACAAGAAATAGTAATTAATAACGTGTTTTTTGTGTTGTGCAAATTAACTGAAGGTGTCATCAGCTTGGGTAAACTTTTGCTTGGTTTTATTTAATTTCATATAACTGACACTTTTTAAATGATACTTGTGACAATGATAATGGTCAAAAAACTCCATCATTCGTTGCATATAAACTCATAAACACAGGGTATTTGACACAATAAAAAATTTTAACTTAATTCTGCAAGCTATGTTGAATTGTGACTGGTGATGAGACAAGCTTACACCATATAATCTGGAGTATGTTCATATACGAAACATATTGTTTTATCAACACAATCATTGGATAGAAGAAGAAAAAAATCTAGACTGATTTAAGCAGAAAACAAAATAACAGAAATAATCACTGTTTTATAGGCTCGATGGTGTAGCATCATGGTACAAAAAGTAGATATTCTGTGGTAAGACAATGAATAGCACAACAGCTGAAATGCACTGGAAGAGGCCACAAATATGTCAGGTAAAGATAAGTTTTTTTATACCATGACATGGTATCAGACAGATTATTTTACAGCAGAATAAGACAGTGACTACAAAAGAAATAACATTTCCAAGCAACAAGTACCTGCTTATTTCACATTACTAAAGTGGTAGTACTAACTGATTTTCCATACTAGCCCATCTTTCAACTACTAAGGAAGGATAGTAGCAGCTAACAAGCTGGTCTCCATGGTGTAAACTAATGGCATTTTTTTATTTATTACTTTTGTAAGTAAATATCCATGTTGTGACCAAAACTACTGTATTCCAAACTTCCATTTTTAATTAAAGACTTCTGTTCATTGAAACAAAAAATAGTTAAATTAGGGCTGATGGTGGACTGCAATCCACTTTAACAAAACTCCCTGTACCCGGGTGAGTCTTGAATCTCTATAATGCATAAAGTGTTAGTTACATTGGCTGCAATCCCTTCACTGCTCAGCTAACTAGGAAATTTGAAATAAATAACTGCATATGGTTTTATTTGCTCTTATACCTATGAAAGGAAGTTTTAGAGTGCAGCCAGCTAAAAGGCAACTGTCCATTGAGGAATACACTGGACACACATAGCAAGGACTGAGATAAAAAAAATAAAAAAAACTATAATGTGTTGCAGATATACGAGGCGTGTTTTTTAAGTAAGGTCCGTTTGAACATAAGTACACAACGAAAGGTTATTTCAAAAAAGTAAAATTATTTTCAGAAAGTACATACTTTAATCTATTTTTCGACGTAGTTGCCAAGTTTGTTCAAACACTTATCATACCTCTCAACCAATTTTAAAATACCCTCTTAATAAAAACTTGCCGCCCGCTCCGATAACCAAGAGTTCACTGCCGTTTTCACATCGTCGTCATCATCGTAACGGTTGCCACTGAGGTGGAGGAACAGATGGTAATCGCTCGGCGCAAGATCAGGACTGTAGGGTGGGTGGTCTAAAACTTCCCAGCCAAAATTGTCCAACAAATCGTGGGTGTGACCTGCAGTGTGAGGTCTTGCATTGTCATGGAGAAGGACAATTCCCATTGTCAGCATACCGTGTCTTTTGTTTTGAATCGCTTTGTGTAGCTTTCTCAGGGTTTGGCAGTATGCTTCTGCATTGATAGTGGTTTCCTCGTTGCATGAAGTCGACCAACAAAACACCATGCCTATCCCAAAACACCGACGCCATGATTTTGCGCTGGGACAGAGTCTGTTTGGCCTTCACCTTTACAGGTGAGTGTGTGTGTCTCCATTCCATGCTCAGTTGCTTCGATTTGGGCATGATATGTGAAACCCATGTTTCGTCTACGGTTACGATCTGACTCAAGAAGCCGTCACCTTCTTCGTGATAAGTCAAGAACTTCATCGCACACTCACATCTTTGATTTTTGTAGTCCTCTGTTAGGAGTTTCAGGAACCCATGGGAGCACAGTTACCTAAACTTTAGGTGTTCAGAAACAATTTTGTAAAGCACTGATCTTGACATGTCAGGAAATTCGTTTGAGAGACCTTTTATTGTGAAGCGCCTGTTCTCCCGAATCCTCGCTTCAACTGAAGCCACCAAATCGTCTGTAATCAAAGAAGGGCAACCGGAGCAGTCCTCATCATGGACGTTGTCACAGCCATCTTAGTATTCTCGTACCCACTTACGCACTTTACTTTCATTCATAACAGTATCAACGTACACTTCGCAAATCTGTCGATGAATTTCTGCAGCAGACAGGTTCCTTGCTGACAAAAACCGTATTACTGAGTGAACCTCACACGCAGTGAGCGAGTTGATAGTCTTAAACATTTTGAAAGCACCGAACAGAACCATACAGGTTAGCTACAGAGCTGAAACTGAGCACAGTTGTTCCCGAGGCATGCCGGTACACGACGCACGTGCTCATTGCGGTATGCGCATGAACTACTAGTGTCTACAACAAAACGGACCATAATTAAAAAACATGCCTCGTATATCCAACATATGTTTAAATTTACATATTGCTATTTGTTTATTAACGATGATTAAATGCATTAATTCATGTAGTAAGGAGAACAACATCTGATGAAAAATAAATAATATTCAATAGCAATTGTATTGGTGTATTTACTAAATTATGATTATTGGTTTAACAATCAACTGTGGAAGAAATGCCTACTATAATCACAATTTTTTACATAAGATATGAAAAAGGAAAGTTTATTAAAAAATCAGAGAAAGTGTAGATGAAACATTAGAAATCATGAAATACATCAAAAATAAATAATTATAATTAATTTTAGAAATTATGCTCTCCTTAGAATTTTTTCACAACAGTAAATATTTCTGCCATATTTAGGGGCTTTGTGGAAGTACAAGGTCTGTTCTGAATGAAACCAGACTGGCTCTGGTGCAGCGCCCTCTCATGCCAGGCAGGGAAACTAATGGTGGGGGTAGGTAATGGCGAATCTTGGCAACAACTCGCAATAACAGGCAGTCTGTTGTGAGCAGAGTAACTAGGTGGGTTACTTGTTGCATGAGGCGCTTTGTTGGTGTATTGTTATAAAGCAAAATGCCAGCAACTGTAAGCCATTGAATTTTGTGTCAGACTCAAGAAATCGGGGACGGAGACTCTGTAAATGTTGAGAACAGCATAAGGCAATGAATGCATCACAAGATCCCAGACTTTTGTCTGGCATAAAGCCTTTAAGGACGGAAGAGAAAGCATTGAGGATGAACAACCAAAATGGAGTATAAGGTACCTATTAGCTCACCAAAAGCATTTCTACTAGCTATCCCCAGTAGTAACATACTCTAACAGATCTATTTTTAAGTTGCTTATGTAGGAGACAGAAATTTCAAGTAAAGTAGTTTTCAATTTGAACGGATATTCTTGCATTAATAAAATAAAGATTTTAACTAAAAGAGACATAATTGAGAAAATTATATCAGAAGATAGCTTAAATTAGAGGATTAAATATATATATTGGTTTCGGTAAAAAGTTTAAGTATTGGTAAGATAATTAAGATTTTGAAAAAAAACTGTCGCGAATTGTTGAGGAAGTGCAGCAAGCTGATGATGTGGGAGACTTCAAGGTTAATCTTATAGAAACCCTTCTGAAGGTTGAATTAAATTGGAATAGATAGAATACAATATCAGGAAGTCCATGTATTCATTGCAAGTTATACTTTCCAGTACAATGGGAGATATTAAGTTTCAAAAGTTTTTGCTGACATCACAGAAATCTGAAAGTTAATAAAAGGACCTGCAGCCATCTTGAAAATGCTCAGTCAATTGACTGTTTTGAAACAGGTACCTTCATGTCAGTTCACGGAGCAACTGCTCCATGCGGATAGTTGTTGTGGCATATCTTAACCTGCAGTAATCATTCTCTCAAAAAAGTTAGGGGGGCTTAGTGAGTGTTTGTCTTCTTAAGTGAATGTGCTTAACCTGACAATCTTCTAAGAAACTGTTGTAAAGAGAAACCTTTTCAAGAATATAAGTATTTTGTGATTCTAAAACTGTGTCAAGTGAATTTATTTTATTGTACCATTCATGTTTGGTGTTTATAATACAAACATGTGATGACCGCTTGATTAAATATTAAGGTACTCTACACCGGTCATGAACTTAATTGTTCACAGTTAAGGTAGAGTGTTGCTAGCCCCCAGCTAACGTCTAGGCGTTACAGGTGGACAATATTGAAAGGGTGAGAGCTCTTTTGAACACCGTTCAACATTTGAGTGTTTGAATGATTGACGATGTGTTAAAGTTGCCAAAAATGAAAGTTCATGAGATTCCAAGCAACAATCTTGGAATATCAAAAATTTGTGCTAAGTTGGTGCCCAATTTCTTCACTGACACCAACAAGGAATCAAGATGGATGATTGCGCAAGACATGTTGAATCATGTGGAAGCTGACCCAAGTTTCTAACAGACTGTCATCACTGGGAACAAAATATGAGTTTTCCATGACCGGGAGACCAAACAACAGAGTGCAGAGTGGCATACGCCACAGTCTCTGCATCCAAAAAAGGCTCGAATGAGTAAATCAGAACAATGCTCACTGTGATTCACAACACCAAAACAGTTGTTCACAGGGAGTTCATTCCAGCAGGGACAATGGTCAACTCCACATTTTACATTGAAGTCCTCGAAAGACTTCGCAAAACGTATTGCCTGCGCTCATCCGGAAGTTGTTAATGACTGGACCCTGCACCAATACAATGCACACAGTCATACAGCAAAGAGTGTGCAGGACTTCTTGCCCCCCCCCCCAAAAAAAACTCATCAAGACACTTCCACAATCTCCTTTCAGCCCTGATGTGTCCCCCTGTGGTTTTTTCCTGTTCCGCCAGCAAAAGAGGGACATCGAGGGAAGCTGGTCCGAGTCCATCAAAGCTGTCCAAGCTGCTGTAACAAGGACTCTGAAAAGCATATCAGAACAGGAGATCCAGGGCGGATATCTTCAATGGTAGAACTGCTGGAAACACTGTTTTCTTGCACAAGGATGTTACTTTGAGGAATATTAATTATACTTTACAATATTTTCATTAAATTCAGTTCTACAGATTTAGTCTGATTTCATTCAGGACAGACTTTGTAATTGCAAATAGAACAAAAATGGAGGGTGGAGACAAAAAATATAATAATGCAAGATGGAGATGGGACGTTCTTCATCTCAGTGTGATTCTGGTTTTAGTCACTTTATACTCTGTTTACCTCCTATTGCCTGTTGTGGAAGAAGAAGGAAAAAAAAGCAACAGATGAGGAAAGCAGCATTTCACTATGTAAAAAGTTAAATATATAATAACAATGAGCAGGAAAAAGCTCTAAGGCAGTAAAATTAAGGAAGGATAGGGAAATATGACCCAGCACTTACCACAGATGAAGGCGGCTGGGACGACGAACAAAAAACAAACACAAGAGAAGTGCAATATTTCGGCCTACAGCAGCCTTAAACGTGCAGAAGGTGAAGCCCCAGGCGGCGTCACATGTGTAAACATAGACAACCGACTGGATATATATATATATATAGAGAGAGAGAGAGAGAGAGGAGAAAAACCACCACTTACCATAGAAGAGGATTCCTGCGGTGTCAAGAAACAGAAAAAACAAGTACACAAATAGAGCAAAATTTTCGAGCCTACAGCCCAGCCCTTCTTCAGTAGTAGTGAGATGGCTGCATGATGGAGGCTGGCAGCCAACTGAGTTAGCCAACAAGGCTGGTAGCTCTTTATGGGTGTAAGAAAAAAACAACATGGCAGGAAGTGAGAGTGGAGGTAGAAAGGCATAAACCAGATAATAATAATAAATAATAAACCTGTCCATAGGAAACCGTTACGGAAGCACGGTTGACATCAGCTGATGGTCCTAAATTGCCTTTTACACCATGTATATATGTGCATAAAACTAAGAAATATTGGAAATAAAAATATTTGGAAATTTAAAATTAAACAAGTTTTGAAGTTACAAACTACAGAAAGATAGGCTCTGGTGAGTGATGGTTCTGTTGGAAAAGGTAGGAGGTGAAGGGGATAGGTGGAAGGGGAGGAGGAAAATTGGTGCTATCTTAAATTTAGGCTCGTAAATTTTGATTTATTTTTTGTACATGTTTTTTCTGTGTTTTGACTTTAAAAATCTGTCAGTACACTGCACACAGTACACTGCCCACGTAACGGCCTTTACACTAGTATTTAATAAAAGTCTACATTAATATGTTGACTGTGTATTACAATCTGTCATCTCAAGCTGAGTGCAGCTTGGATTTTAAAACATCATAAATTTATTTCACCACGACAGTTCAATTAAGGTTACACAAAGGGTAAAATAAGTTATTGTGGCATCCTTTAAAATTTCAATGCAGATTTGCATTGTTATCACCTTAGGTTGAATGTTCATTCCCTTTACTAATGGCCCACGAACATCTGATGCATTTTTATTCAGTAAAAATGAAACTTATTTCTGTAACATAAACTGAAAAAAGTACTACAATTTTCACAAAAATAAGAAAATGAAATGTTATTTTGAACAAAATCTTATTTAAATAAATCTGGAGATCTTCATAAACTCAATCTTAATCCATATGCATATATAAAAATAGGTGTGAGTGTGACTATATCTCACTTTGCTACCTCAACTATACAGCACAGACCACTGGTGTTTGTGTGTGGCAGTAGCCTCAAGTCTCCCATCAAACACTATGGTGTTTGCATGTCAGTAGCAGTGAAGATCTGGGAGATATGGTGGTTGAAAGTGGTTGACCTAAGGCATTTTCAATTTTCTACCAAAGTATTCCAAAAATGTTTGGAATCTTTTAGAATATAGTACAATATTCTTTACTGTACTAAAATTTTCTAGAATATGACACATTTTTCAGCTATTACCACATTGCAAATTAGTTCTTTTCATGAGACAGTTTAAGTGGTAGAATGGTATGGTGATGGCTTCCGCGTAATGTTATCTCAACTTCATGCCTATTATGTAACTTACGGCTTTCTATATCCAATTCTAGCAATCAAATTCTAAGTTCATACATGTGAAGTTGCAGGTAACAGCTAGTATATAAAACTAAGGATGGATAGGGAAATATGACCCAACACTTACCAACCTTAAAGCATTTTCCTGCTCATATATATAGCGAATGGATTTACAAAAAAAAGGGATAGCGAAATGAACCATCATTTACCTCAGATGATGGTATCATGGGGTGAACACATAAATAAGCACAAAACACAGGAAAAAACAATGAATATTTCAGGACCTGGCCCTTCGTCAACAGGAGAACATCACGGAGGGAGGGTGGTGCAGAATACGGTTTCACAGAATCCGTGTCCTGTTGATGAAGGGCAAAGTCTCGAAATATTCATTGTTTTTCCTGTGTTTTGTGCTTATTTATGTGTTCAGCCCATGATACAATCATCTAAGGTAAGTGGTGGTTCATTTCGCTATCCTTTGTATATATATATATATATATATATATATATATGTCATCATAAACATCTTCATCATCATTATTGTTGGGGATCATCTCCAGTTTCCTGGATGATGTTTTCAACATAAACATAAGTAACTAAATAATTGCAATTGAAGGATTCCATGGCCAGAGTAAATAGTTTACATACTCCTGGGATGGTTCTACATCCTGGTATTCAATTTGACATTTTGGCTGAACTTCTTTGGCATTCTTCTAGCAGCAAAGTGCACTTAGATGTGTTTTACATGAGGTGCAACTAACAGTCTTATGGAAGGTTTGAATGATCAGGCCAATCAGGAGAACCCAGCATGTTGGGTCACTTGGTGGTGGTCCCGGCATCAGTTATTTCTGCAGCAAAACCACTTTCTTCATTGATACTACTAGAGTGCTTAACAATCTCTACAGAAATTTTTATCACCTCACCTACCAATTACATTGCTTCCAAAGAAGGCTAGAGTTTTAAAAGTCAAAGGCATGACCAGTCATAATGAATGACTGCACAATGGCCAACTTGTCTGTGTTGTTTGATTTGTGAGCTTAACATCAACAAAGTCACTGAACTAAAGCCACATCATGTATGGCTTGCCTTGCTGCAGAGAAAACAGCAGATGCCACAACCTTACCAAGTAAACCCTAAGACATGACAACTGCACTCCCAAAATTGGCTAGACCAGTGTTTCTCAATCATTGGTCCGAACAAATTCAGCCAAAATGTCCGTAATGAATACCAGGACACAGCTCAATCCTGGGAGCATGGAAACTATGACTGAAACATTGTTTGGAACATATTCCAAGGAAATAAAAAAATATAGATTTTCATGATAAGCAGCAAAGTCGGCTGCTAAACACACTTCAGGTTTGTCAGGATATACATCTTTTTATTTTCATTTATCCCTTTCCATTTTAATCCTCCTTAGATGAGGTATAGTTGGTTGAATTATACTCATCAAATTTATCAAATACGCGCGAAATTTTTCTTACCATTGCAAATTTATATAATGTTCTTGGGTAACAAAGTGTTAACACACATTTTCTGGTGATCAAAATCTTCATTTTCTTCACCAGAAGATGGCAACAGAGATTTTTATCACTGAAATATCATGTGTAAACACCCTGCCTGCTCTCTCTCAACTAATTACCTCAGAAGATTATACTAAGTCTTCTTCCTCATATTTATAGATAATAATTGTTCATCAGTCAATGGTTTTGATGAATTTTGACTATTTTTAAGTATTTCATATTAAAATACTGCTTGGGTCAGGATCGCACATTTTCACCTCCAACAAAAAAGGGCACTCAAAGATAGCAAGAAAATACTTTCCTCACATACTGGCCAAATTTTGCAAGTTCATTATAAAGTGCTAAAACTACACTGATGTGTAACATGTAATCTGGCTCTGAAGCAGATCTGTGGCATATGCACCAAACTAATGGCCACGCGATACAAAATTAACATGTTAACAGATATCACTTTGACAAGTAGCTTTGATACCTTAGTCTGCTGAGTCAAAGTAATTATCTTTTTAACTAAAGTACACACAAAGTACTAGCAGACCCTCTAAATAATTTCATTTTTTTCCAGTTTGTGCAAAATCATTACTTACCATAACAGAATAAATCAAAATGCATGGACAATACTCACCTCCGGATAATAGTTAATCCAGACTTACTGCACTTTAGAACTTCTTTGAAATGAGTAGGAATACAAGCTGAGTTCATATTGCTGCGTATCTCAAAAGCTGTAAAACAAAAATAATGCACTCTTCGAAATAATTACATACAGAATTAGAAGACTAAAATACTATTGAGCCACTGGTTTAGTGAGACTAGAGACCAATATCCTGGGATGAGAGGGAATGAATCAAAGGAGTGTCTCCATGTAAGTAGAAATGAGGAAATAAAATTAGAAACAGATCCTGAAGTAACTGTAAAGGAATCCAAAAAAGCATGGGACTGGTGTAGTTAATATTACTACAGATGTATTAAAGATAGTGGGATATGACACTGTATCAAACCTTTATATTTTATTTAAAACAAGACTGGAGTCTTACTGCTTACCAGAGGATTGGCAATATGGCTTTAAGCAAAGTGTCAGGTATCCTATAAATTTTGTAAGTGCGTAGAAAAATTTGTTCTTAGAACCACGAGTTAGATTGAATAGTATTGCATATTATTTCTAAAGTCAGTTAAATTAATTAAAGCTAGAAATCAGGTTTTTATAGTTTTTAGAACATGATAGTATTTTCTGATGCATTAGCTTCAAGCATTCGCTTGCAGTGATATACACAAAAATTTGTAATAAATTGGAGAAAGCAGTTAGAGACTCTAGATTTACACTAACAATTTTTTAATACGTAGAATTGTTTAATGTTGTTTTCAGATCAATATCCTTAATAACTTCTGAAATATTAATTAGTCAGCTTCTATTTTTTGGTTTGCGAGTTTTATTTAACAATAAACATGCTTTATTTGATATCAGACAGAACAGATAATTGGGGCAAAATAAAATTTATCTCAGTTTCATAATTGTAAAATTATGAAAGTTATTAACAGATCTTGGGAATTGCATTAAAATAATTTTTTTACGGCGAAACTATTAAAGCTACAAAATTTTTAATAAGGATAATATTTAACGCTTTTTAGTAGATCTTACTATTCAAAAATTTTAGAACAATAGGATTATTTAAGTTTGTTGTTGTTGTTTAAGGGCGCGTCGACGGCGAGATTATTTAAGTTGTCAAGGTCAAATTTCTGAGGCTAGTTTACAAGCGTGAGATATGAATCTGATCAGTTACCAAATGATTCTCATGAGAAAGCGGAAGTCTTTGTGTTCCCACGGTCGTTTACTATAAATACTAGCTCAGAAACTTCCTCGTTCTCCCGCAGTCGGCAAGATACAGTGTGAGCATAACCACACTCTGTGACGTGTTATTTTTGGCAAGATGTAGAAGTCACTTATATGCGAAGCATTCCTCCCGCAGTCGGCCAGCAAGTTTCAAATAGAGCACTATGATGCTACTGTGGAGTTTACAGTTAGCACACTACCGACTCCACCTGGCGGCTGTTGAGGTTACATCTTTGTAAGTCAACATTCCTCATTACAATGAGAACAGTGCAATGAAGCATTTCCTAAATCAGCGTCCTTTCAACAGCCTCTGAAGCACAACTACCCACCAACCTGTCTCACATGTTACATAATAGTAAATGCTTATACTTTATTGTCAAAATCTATCATCAAATCTGTAGCACCATTATGGAAGATTGTATACCACCTTCCAAAGCAAACTTTTTGCTTGGCCGCCTGGAAAAGTTATTTTTATACAAAGTCCAACTAAAACCACTCACGTGGCTCAGGTTCATCGATGATATTTTTATGATCTGAACCCGTGGGGAAAACAACCTTATTAGTTTCCTGAACAATCTCAATTCCTATAATACTGTGAACTCCACAAGATCATATTCTCACACCCAGATTTCCCCCCCTGGATGTGACTGTGTCCCTCTCCAATGACTATCTCAGCTACTTATTAAACTCAATAACCTGCAACAGTATCTCTATTCTGACATTTGGCATCATTATTATACCAAAAATTCCACCCTTACAGCCTTCGTATTCGTTACAGTTGTATATGATCTGATCAGCATGTCCCAAGCAATAATATCCTGCAAATATCCACCAGAATAAGTAAAAAAAAAATCATGCCACATCACAGCCCACTAACCATCATAATACCTCTATAATTAACCAT
The DNA here is from genome assembly GCA_031002005.1 of Vandiemenella viatica. Taxonomy (NCBI): domain Eukaryota; kingdom Metazoa; phylum Arthropoda; class Insecta; order Orthoptera; family Morabidae; genus Vandiemenella; species Vandiemenella viatica. The sequence continues at coordinate 93,366,465 of JARYHS010013631.1, forward strand.
AGATCAGTCCCAGTCACACAATACTTCCCAGGCCTCAAATCCTTGGCAGGTGTATGATTTTTTCAAGCCTTCCCTGAACTGAGATCCCAACATCCACCATGATCCTTTCAAAACACGCTTCAGTAAATCCCCTAGCCTCAGACAACTCCTAGTCAACAAATACCATTATCCTTGTCCCTCTAGTTAGTACCATGGGTTCTTCCATTGCAACAGAGCATACTGCAAGGTGTGTAAATTTACCATGCTTCCACTTCCTTCCACAATCCCTTGCCAGTGAAAGATTTCCCATCAAAGGGCATGAAACTTGTGCAAATTTCTCATGTCATATACCAGTTAACTTGCAACTACTGGCCAGATTTCTACATAAGTCTAACCACCAGTAGCTGCTGATGCCACCTTACATGATACCAATAATTTCAGTTCTTGCTTCACTGTCCATGCAATCGGAGTTCTTCCAAATAGCAGCAGCTCCTCCGAACTCAGAAAGTGGTAACTGCACACAAAGCGTACACCAGATCTCAACCAGTAATCTCTTTAAATTTTTGCCCTTTCCAAAATCCTATCTTTTATTTTCATCTCCTACCATCTCTACCCAACATTAACCACTGAACGCCAGAACTGATGTTTAATTTCATATTTTGCTGAATTCTGTCCATTTTATTGTTTATTTATTTAATATTATTTGCTATTAGTCTCTTATTTCCAGTTGTGAGATGTTTATATGAATTATTTACTGCTTCTGGAAAGCTTAAGCAATTCTCATCAACTCATTACCCCCTACTCCATCCCCAAAAATTCCCCCGTGCATTTCCTCTGCTCAACTGTTTCAAATCATAACACCTGCCTTATATTACCATATTCTACTGCTGATGAAGGGTTACACACCTATTAACTGGGATGTTTCATGTGTTTTTGTGTGTTTCAACAATTGCCATCATCTACTATTTTTTTCTTATGGCTTTACGTCTCGTTTATGTCAAGGTCATTAGAGATGAGAAAGGACTGGGGACAAGGAACAGACCATGGACTTTTGAACGAAACACCCCAGCCTTCACCTGGAATGATTTGGTAAAACCATTGAAAACCCAAATCTGGATGGCCAGACAGGGATTTGAACTGGCGTCCTCCTGACTGCGAGGCCAGAGCGTTAACTGTTAACTGCTCACCCACCACACTCAGTCCATCTATTGTAAGCAGTGGTTTATTCACACAAAAACACACACACACACACACACACACACACATATATATATATATATATAGTTAGGAAACAAGGGTGCATTAAAGTGGATATATTAAACATTTGGATAGGAGAATAACCACCACTTACCAAAATAAAAGACTGCTGCAGTGGGGTCAAACCCAAAACCATGTAGACACATAGAGTGATGAAATGTTTGGGTTCATATTCCTTCTTCAACAATAGAATGGACGGAAGTTGGCAGCTGCCAAAATATTTGTTGTGTTCATTTTAATTATTGTTACTGCAACCCCCCTGCCTTCAGGTTTGGTAAGTAATATGTTTAGTTTTTCTTTTCATGTTACAATGTTTTACTTGAAATACTACAGAATTAGTGTATGCAGGTTATAAATACACAGCTCTAACCACTTCATGCCCATTTGTCACAAATAGAATAGAATATATTTAAAAAAATACAATATATTGTAACAACACTTACCTGTACATGGGTGGCATGTTTCAATAATTTCATAGTCTTCTTTATATGAGCACTCATTTGAAGAATTTTTCGAAATAGAATTTGTATGATTCACTGCAGTTGTTGATGTAAGGTGACTCTCTATTATCAGAACAAGTAAAGTAAGTCTGAAACACAGAAAGAACAACATCTAAGATGCAGACATGTGTGAACAATACATACAACTTTTTGCTAATACCATATTAACTTGGAACTTTTAATCTGTTTGGTCTGCATTAAAACTAAACATCTGGATTCTTGAGCAAATTTTCTGAATTTGACATGATTTGTAGAGAACAGCAAGCTAAATGGAAGAGCTATGAAAAAGTCAACTTATTACTTAAAAAAGCTAAAAGCATAAGAGCAGTAATGACAAAAAAAAAAACAAGATAAACATGAATGATGAATATTTTCAGTGATCCCTTATTTGTATGAGAAAGCAAATTAAATATACAGCAAGCCTTTTAAAGGGTTCCACATGATATCTACCACATATATTTATATTCCTATCTTGTGTTAATCTCTCCATCTCAACAACATACCCTTTTTATCACGGATGGCATTAGTGGGTGGGGGGGGGGGGGAATGTTATCATAGCAAAAGTACTGCTGGCCAGGGTGCTTGACTAAATAACATTAATAATCTTGCTTTAAAAAGGCGTTATTTGATTATCTTTGCTTTAAAATTTTCTGATTTTATCAACAATAAAAAAAACAAGTTTAAAGTAAAAAAAAATTGGCAGTGGGGGGGGACACCTACGAAATTCTTACCTGGGACCCGAGAATCCAGTCCTACCCCTTACAACCTAAGTCTTCTATTGTCTACTTCATATATTCTCATCTTTATCCACCTCTGCAGTTCTTACCTTCAACTGTTGCTTCAACTAACAAATTAATTAATCGCACATGTATTAAAATATTACCACCATCCTGTCTCCTTTTTTCCTGCTTTGAAAAGCAATGTTGTTGTTACTTGAAATTCTCTGTAGGAATTCAGTATTTATGTTTATTATACAGTAAATTCTAAGGAAAAATACAAGGGTGGACCAAATATAAATGGGCCTTTTTAAATTGCACATCTGTCCATGGCGTGAGGAGTCTGAAACAGTTTGTATAGTAGGAGCTCATGTGGAAGTCTTTAATAATGTTGGTGCACCAAATGCTTCTTATTTTCAGCAACGATGGCGATGAGCGATACTACAGACAGGAGTGAGAACCAAGGTGATAACCTGGAACCCAGCCTCCAACTATTCCTACCTCCTAGATCCACATCCCACAAAACCATCCTCTACTCCTATTCCCGGCACTCCTTATGTCAACCCTCTCATCGCCTTCCTTCCTACATTCAATCCCCCATCCCAATAACCTGACCCGTACTGAATTGCATGCTATGAGTGAACTAGTAAAAAATAAAAACATGATAACTCTACCAGCCGATGAGGGCTCAACCACTGTGGTCATGGATTGGAGGGACTACGTGGCTGAAATCCTCAGGCAGCTCTCTGACATCTCCACTTACCTACCTCATAGCACTGATGTCACTAATGCGATATTCATAGAAATCTGCTCGTTCCGCAATCTCCAAGGTCCCTTACACGGTCTTTCACACCATTCCATTTGCCTTTTGATACCTAAGACCCCTGGACTCCCACCCCATATCTTTTGCTCAATATACATAAGGCAGGCAAAAATTTCGTGAATACAACTGTTATTCATACCAAAAAAATATTTCTAGTTTCCTTCCTACAGATACATAGTATTTCCTTGTCAAATTCCATCACTATTGGTATAGCCATTTAGTCGCCAAAACGTAACAAAAAGACAGAGACCTACTTCTGCATTTATAATTTGAGTCCACGGGAATGCACCAGAAAGTCGAGTCAACGGCGGCACTGCCTACCCTTTTCTCAAAGTGATTCGGGCCATTTTTGAACCTCAATTTCTGGGTCATATTTATGATACATGTCTCAAATTTCTGTTATGCATAGATAGCAGCAATCTTAGCAAACATACTAAATTTTATTTCGATAGTGTTCTTAGTTTGGGTTTTGTTAGGATGCAAACTACAGCGATTTTGTCACTCATTTATTCACTGACTGACTGATGATCATCAAAACTCTAAGGTTCTTCCTGTAGCTGTGGAAAGCTGATATTTGCTACACAGATAAACTTTTACTCACATACACACAAACTCGTAAATTTTCCTATAACTACCCCTTACCTACCCTTAACGTGAAATCGCTTCCTACCCTAATAACTTTATACACTTCAGATTTCAATTGTAGAATGAGCTCATTAAGTTCAACTAATGTGTTAAATTTTACTTATTTGCTTTTCTTATTCTGGAAGTTACTGAAATTCAAAATTTCCGACTTATTGACCTCTTACTGAGAAGTCTGCAACTATATGGAATGTATTTTTTAGCTCATCTGATTTGTTTTCTACCTATTTTGTTTCTCTTGGCTACTCTTTCCTCCCTTGAACAATAACACATGACTAATGTGCAAATCGTATTTTCAACCTGAAAGGACATCAGTTTCTATTGGTGTTGGCTAGCCCAAAATTTGCATGTATTCCCAATAATATATTAATCTATTGGGGACAGTACTAGTCTACCTTCTTTTAAGCTAAACACTGCAGTTTTTCTAGACAAAAGGGTTATACCTCACTTATAGTTTAAATAAAATGTGGAATCGTGATTATCATCTTCATTTCAGTTTTAACATTATTGAATCATTAAAAAGAATTATTCATTTCACACCAAGCAAGGTGGGTAAGTGGTAAGGCCTTGTATTCAGGAGGATGTGGATTTGAATCTCCATTTGGCCATCCAGATGTGGGGTTTTCATGAATCTCTAAATCACTCCAGATGAATGCCATGATGGTTTTTTCAAAAGGCCATGGCTGTATTCCTTTCCCTTTCTTGCCCCCAGTCCTTTACCACCTCTAGTAATCTCAACTAGGTGTAAAGCCACAAAAAAAAAGGAGCATTCATTTTGCCTGTTGAATATTTTGTTTTTAAAGGAATTTTTCACATACAGCAAAGCAAATCTTTCTGCTGTTGGCAGTAGAAAACAATAATTGTAGTGCTTTTTCTGCTGTACACCATTTCAGAGATGACTCTCACACATGTATATACCTATAACATAGACATTCTTTGCAAGTGTACAACACCAATGTTCTACATGAGGTCACATTTTGCTTGAGATATTGAACACTATTGTGTTTCATTCAGTAGATGGTTTTATTTCAATTTGCAAAATTAACAGATCAATCTAAGGTGGCAAGCCCAAAGCAAGTTAGTTCACAAGCAGCATATTATATTGAGCTAATGAATCTGTGACTACAGGTGGTTTGTATTGGCCCGAGATCTGTAATCAGCAAAAACCAAAAACGACAAAGGAGAAATGAAAAGTGTCATATCTACTATGTTCTGTGTTACATTCTTCCTACTATTGTGATTGATGTGCAATAAACATAAAAGAAATATTCTGAACAAAACAATACACGGCTGAACATCAGTGAGCTGGAATATACAAGAATTGTCCTATAGGTCTGTAATTTAATTTGGCACTCGTGTTCCTTAGCTGGTCTATAATTAAGATAGGATAGGATGACTAACCTGTCACTTACCAAAGATGAAGGCCGGAGGACTGGACACAATTCACAATATTACAGTTAATAACCTTTAAATAATATAGGATAGGGATAAATAAATAGAAACCCGTCACTTACCACAGACGAAGGAAGGAGGGTGACACGAACATGTAAAAACAAACAAATTGTACAATATTTCAACATGAGTCTTAATCATGTGAGAGGCGAAACATATGGCAGGGGGAAAGATGTGGTCACATCCCAACCCGCCACATGAATCATTACGTGTTCGTGTCGCCCTCCTTCCTTCATCTGTGGTAAGTGACGGGTTTATATTTATTTTTCCCTATTCTATCTTATTTTCAGTGCCTTGCGGCAGTTTCTTTGTTTCCATTAACCAGTTAATAACCTTAGTCATGTAGGAGGTTAGAAATATAGCAGGGGGCACATCCAGACCCACCATATGAATGAAACAAGCAGAAGCATAGGGATTGAAGTGGTGGTGGGGGTGACCAAAGGTAATTGTGAAACATAATAATCTCTGTAATGACTAGTTGAGGTAAAATTAATTTTTGTAGAAAACAAAATTTGGATCTATTATAAGAGAAGATACATAAATAAATAGAAAATATATTTTAAAAAATACTAAAAATATGTTAACGTTGAAAAATATAGACCTATATGAAAACTTATTTTAAAACTGCAAAATAGTAAGCGACAGGTTTAGCATAGGTTGTGGCCAGGAGTATGTTTGGTATCTTGAATCTGTTTGTAGGGCCAGTTTCCATCTAAGGAGTTTTGAAAAGATGGTGGTCTCCAAAAACATTCTGACCACTCCAACTGTGAAACAGGTGTTAAGATTGTTGGAATCATGTGAGCTAGCATGGACTGCCACTGAATTGTCTGGAGTGATTTTGGCTGTGGACATTCATCCTGTAGGACAGTTGATGAGTGGTGAGACCAATGCAGGAAGCCGTGCAGTGAAGAAAGGTAAGTTGGTAAATTAGGTAAGTGGTAGTGCACGTAGCATGTCCAGTAATAGGAAGGGAGTCTTCTGTGACAGGATTAGAGTAGGTAGTGGCAGCTGAATACATGTCACATGTTTTGTAGCAGGGTCTACTTCAGGGGAAAGAGGCATGTGGAGGTCTAGAGGAGTCAAACGGTATGTGTACCGAGATGTTGTTCAGACTGGGTGGAGGAGGGGGGGGGGGGCACGGCAGAGGGTAGGATTTTGAGGAGGACATGCATTTCAGGGAAATAATGCAGAAAGCCATGCCCACAGAAAAGGATCTGGTTAATGGATTCCAGGACAGGAAAGTACTGAGTGATGAATATTAGTCCACGATCAGCTTTAGAAGGTGCTGAATGGGAGTTATGAGTGAGAGCATTGCAGATCTGATTTCCACATGATCATGGAGGTAGCTGTGGAAGGGATGACAACTGTCAAAGTGTAGGTACTGTTGTAAATTAGTTAGCTTGGGGTTGGTGTGCACAGAGGTGTGTAGAGCAAGTTGTCGGAGGGTGATGACCACATCAAGGAAGGTAACAAGTGTCGGCATATGACCTAGTGAAATTAATGAGAGTGATTGTTGTTGAGTGAGTTGAGGAAATCTAGGAGGTGGTTTCCCATGGGTCCAGATCATAAATATACTATCAAAGTCAGTGGTTCCCAATTAGTATTTCCTGATTACCCCTACAATAATGAGCCTAACCTTGTATACCTCTTATAACTGAAATGATAAACAAAAAATGAAACTAGTATTTCGATATTAACTAAACTATAATCCAATAACAAATGACATAAAAAATCATATACCCAAAAGTGTCATTATAATAATAATAATAAAGATCACAAGTATTTGCTTAAGTTTAATGGGAAAAATGTGCTAATATCTCTTTGCAAAAATCTGAGAAGTTTGGTTCCTGCTTAATGAGCTTCAACCTTAAATCACCTTCAAGTTGAAATAAGTGGCAATGTTTGGTTTTATATTTATCATGGTGAAAAATTTGCTGTTGCAAAGATACCTCGTGCAAAATGGTAGTGCTTTGCTATTGTGATAAACATCTTTTAGATCAGCCCAAAAATCTACTGGTGATTGTTCTGCAAAATGACTCGAGTCTGCTGTTACATTAAATATACATTTGTTTCTCTTGTCATTGATAGACACATGGTTGGTGGAATGGTTTGCAAAATGATTGTTTATCCAGGTCCACTGTAGCGATATTTCTAGAAAATAGCTAGGGTAACTCTGTCAAGAGATTTTGCAAGTGGCTTATAATGGCTGACTATACATCTTCAATTAAAGTCTGGCTGACTATACATCTTCAATTAAAGTCTAAAAAGTAATTTGCAAAAAAAATATTTCAGATTCAGAAACTGGTCATATTTAGATTGTTTTAATAGTTGATTCAAATTTCTCCTGCATAGAAAATATGTTTGTATCATGGCCTTGAGGTTCCTAACACAGCACATTAAATCTGGCAAAAATATCCGACAATTAAGTCGATTTTTGCAGCCATGAAGGGTTAATCAGCATCTATTTGTAATATCTTTTCTCTTGCTTGAACAAGAACAACTCAGTTTCATGTCTAAACTCAACTATTCTCGAAACAACTCCTTTCCTGGACAGCCAGCATACTTCAGTATGTAACAATAGGATTTCGTGTTCACTATGAAGCTCTTTGCAAATGTCAAAAATTCTTGAATTTGCACTAACAGCCTTGATCAAGTTAACTATGCTTGCAGCATTTTTAAGAGGTCCAAGCTTTCTAGTATTTTTTATTTTTTACAAACAAGTGCATCTCCATACATTTTACAGTGTGTACATCTTGTACCTTGTATCCACTTTAAAAGTCCTGAAAAATGACCAGTCATACTCTGGCACTATCAGTGCATAATCCCACATATTTCAACCAACCCATTTTGTTTCCTTCGAAAAAGCCATTTACCACAGAAAAGATATCTTCCTGATGGTGCAAATCGGAAGGGTGCAACATATTAGGAACTCTCCAAAACCTCTTTGAAATTGATGTTTACTAAAAGTTGAGCCAAGTTAGACAGGTCTGTACATTCAAGTTGTAAAATAAAGCAATAACTTTGTAAAATGCATTGAATTTCCTGTGTTTTCAGATTACCTGACATGTCAGCAATACGACAAGAGACAGTGTTATTTGACAAAGGAATAACATCAAGTTCTCTTGCCATTTTTTCTCCGAACATAAATTTCACTCTATTTTGTGCTCGCAGTATAAGGTTTTACCAGAGTGTTTTTGCTTACTTAACAATTAAATGACACACTGAAAGAGACTTCCAACGCATTGGTGTTCATATTCAGGGATAGTGGCTCCATAATTTTTTCCCTTTATCATTGATGTGACTAAAAGAGGCAGGGGAAAATGCATCCTACTGGGTGAAATAAAAGGTGAAACGAAAGCTAAAGTGGCTAAAACTCACTTAAGGCCAGTGTCTTGTTTGAGATCGTTTAATTTATGTTCAAAGAATGATACAGACTGATTTTTCAAATTAGCACATTTTGATTCCAAAGTAGGGATATTTTTAACAAATAACTTGACAGCAAACGACTTCCGGTGACAAAAGGGGAATCAGGGTTACCGCAGCTTGTAAAACAAACTGAATATTGATGATCCCTTGTTGTCAAGTTTTTTGTGTCTTTGTAGTGGTAGAGGGTGATTCATCATAAGCAGACGATTGTTCAGTACTGCTTGATACCTCAGAAAATAGAATAAACCAGAAACAGCAAACGTGCATAAAACTGAAGAAACTCGAACATTTTGTCCATCTGTTTCAAATCATCCCTTTTTATGGGATTTAAAATCAGTTTTATGAAAAAATTATTTTTTGTACACAAGTTTATAAAAACAGTCTGTATGACAATCTTGGCTGCTGCACCAGTAAGCTGTCAATATATTATTGTGTTGTCATACCTATTTTGATTCACAAAGGTTGAAATCCATTTTTTTTTTTTTTTTTTTTACACAGTGGACAACATAATATATATCAGACAGGTCGGACCACACTTGACCAAACTGGTCCCCTTTAAAAAGTTTTTCTATTGTTGACTGAAGTTAGTTCAAATGACACTGCATCATCATCCCACTCTCGGTCAACACTCCACAGTCATCTAGTTTGTCGAGTACTACATACAACCACAGCATTACAGTAATATATTTCACACACACAATTTGACTATCTTAAAATATATTTTGACAGTAGTAATGTTTACATAATTATTTTAAAGATTAGCTTAGATTTTACTGTGCGTACCCCCTGAAACAACTTCACGTATCCGGGGAGGTACGTGTACCACTAACTGGAAACCTCCGATCTGTGTGCCTAAGCCACATGAGTGGACCGAGAGCGCCTTGCTTCCCAAAATTTTCCTCCAGGAATGGTTGGCAGAAGATGGAGCCATGCAGATATGTGAGACAGTGCCACCTATCTGGTAATAAACTTGGGAATTAAATGTGAAGTATTTTTTAGAGAGTATGAGGTTGGCTAGAGATGTGAGAAAAGATGTGCTGGGGAGACTATGTTTGGGGTGCATATCATGGAGATATTGAAGGGAACTGAGCTCAAGACAGAAGGTGATGTAGTATACAAGGAAATTACGTCAATGGAGACAAAGGAGTGAAGACTTCTGCCAGCCACTTCAAGAAATTTGGGGTGTCTTTGATGTAGGAAGGAAGGATCTGCAAGAAATGTTGGAGATTTTGATTCACAAAGGTTGAAATCCATTCTATGGGGAGAATGGTAAATGGTAGCAGCGCAAATATTTTGTGGAGGGCAGGGTGTAAGGATTGTGAACAGAGATCTTGTAAAGGGACAGGAGCTCAAGGAAGGAGTGAATTTCAAAGCAGATTCTTGGAAGAGGTTAGATCTGTGGAGTGTGAATGATGGGTATTGGTATCTGAAAGCTGTCTAAGGGCATCAGGATCATAGTCATTGCAGTCCATGACCACAATGATAGAGCCCTTATCTGCTTCAAGGATGATGATATTTTTGTTCCTGGGTAATTCTATCATGGCCTGGATTACGGTGGAGCTGAGTTCATTTCAGTTGGGAAGAGAGTTGAGGAAAGATTTAGATGAATTTACCAAATGGGGTGGGTGAACGGTTAACGTTCTGGCTTCACATTCGGGAGGGCGCAGGTTCGAATCCCCATTTGGGCATCAAGATTTGTGTTTTCCATGGTTTCCCCAAATCACTCCAGACAAATGCCGGGACACTTCCTTCAAAAAGGCCATGTCCAAATTCCTTCCCATTCCTTGTCCCCCAGTTCCATCCCACCTCTAATGACTTTAGACATCGATGAGGTGTAAAGCAATAAATAAAAGAGGTATATGTACTTTAAAATTGCGAAAGCTAACAGTGCTCAATGAAACAAAGTTTTATATTTCTCATGTGTACTTGTCTGAACAAAGTGCATTCTTTTTTTCCATTTTGATCCAGGCTGACTTCTACACCCACATCAGTTTATTATAGCCAGAAATCAATGGAACTTAAGTCATCATAAAAACAAAATTACTTGCATCATTCTGTAATAAAGTGTGTGTGGTTTTTTTTCCGTTCTGATCCAGGATGCATTACAACCGAAAATCAATCAATTACATATAATACAGATTCACTGCTGTAGATTGCAGATATTATCTTTTCTTTATCATGAATAATGCAGTCAAGAATGGCAGTCATCTGTAGAGTTAATGCTTTAACTCCATGTGACATCAAGTCTAAAGTATGTTTCATTTTGCTTTCATGTGCACTTTTTCTTGAAAGGTAATTCCCCAGGAATGTGTGCGACACATCTGAAATGAATAGGACAACTGCTTCTTAGCACATTCTTATATTATCACTGCCCAATTTTACACCCAAGAATGAAAACTAAGGAACACTTGGAATAAATGTCAACAGGTAATAATGTATATCTCTTATGTAATAACTTAAATGCATCTACCCATGTTTCAAGAGATTTTACTTCATTTCTGTATATTTGGTATCTCTCTCCAACACTTTTTCTTAAATACCACCACCTAAGGAACATGTGTACCAAATTTTAGAATGATATGACTTTTCTGAATCAAGTTTACATCGCGATAGTGACTGTATTATTGTGCCTGCTTTAGTCCAGTTGCAGTTCATACTGAAGGTATATGATGAAATTAATTGTCTTAATTTATGCTATGCTAATTAGGAACCCTGATACAGAAAATGTAGCTACTAGTCGAATTGTAGTTCCGTTGCATTTAATGTGGTCAAATTTGTTTTTATCATTTGATTTTGTAGCGGCAACATTAGCGCAGATAGTAGTTAGGTTGAAATGCAATGTGGACCAGAATGTTTTGTTACAGCATAAGGCACAAGGAATTTAGTTATTATTAGTAATAAATAAGTTGCTTTCATGAGTGCGGTGCTAGTGATAACATGTACAGCAATGAAAACTGCCCCTTTAAAACAAAGTTCCAGTTTATTGACATCTTACACAAAGCTCTATTTACAGTTGACAATCCTATATAAGAATATTACCTCCTCGCCAGTAACCTGACTTAAGTAAAGCGTTGCATTAACTACTGATAAAGCAATATTAATGGTGATCAAGTTTACAGCATGATAAATTACAGATACGTTTTAATTCATGAATATGTTAATGTACCTACATAGTGTATTCTAATTGCAGTTTATACATAGATGTTGCCATCAACGGTTCTGATATTTGCTTCATGAATTCATACAGACAATGTCATCAGTACCTGAGGTTCGCGATGCATTTCATATGTTTAAATGTGTTTTCATTTTGAGTTATTTGAAATGTTATAATTAACGATGTCATATTTAGAAAAATAATATGGTTTTTGTAGTACAGATAGGGATAAATTCTTATGTTGTTAGAAGACATCCAACACCTATCAACAATAAAACGTATGGATCCCTTAATTTTAATGTTATACTGCTTCCATGTACAATCTCTTCAAAGCAAGATGGGTGTTACTAATCATTAACTCTTTTGAAATACGGAGCAGAAGAACACACGTACCCTCCTAAACAACTGACAGCAATTACCATACGCCTTTGTGTACAAGATTCAATCATTCTTCAGCATAAAAAAATAGTACTTAAACTCACATACACCACTTGCACTCACAAGTAAACAAATAATTCAAAGTTCAAACTTGAAATGTTACAAACACCATATCACACCACCAGAGACAAGAAAAAAACAAGATGATAAAAAAATGTATCTTTGCTACAAATTTTTATCTGTACGACTGTACCTTCCAAAATTTACTGTCTTTTAAATACTTTTACGTTTAGGAATATCTCTGGTTTTCCTTACGGAAGCTACGGTTTTTAGTGTTAAGCGAATTTGTCATTTAATTTATTGAATTGACATTTTCTTCCTCACTTTTGTAAGTGGTCATTACAGATTATTAATTCTAATTAGATTCGAAATTGACGATGGATGTATTCTGTACAGCAGTGCAAGCTCCGGAATCCTGTCCAGGTTAGACAAACTACAGTATAGTTGTATTCGCACCAATGCTTTATTGGTGGATCCCGGTAGATGCCTTCGCACACAGAAGATACTGGCTGTCGGGCAAATTCATTGTGGAGAGGTTAGCATACCGGAACCACCAAACTATCTTTAAATGTAAATATTACAATTACAATTACAATACATTCATTTTCCATTGATCCCAATATAAGAGACTGGCTCTGTGGGATGTGGAAAGTTGTCAATTTACAGAGAAACAGTTGCATAACAAAATAACAGTGAATAATGAGTACATAAATACACTTAGTGGAAATACTTTCACCTCATATACAAATATAGCTACAAGAATAACCTCCTACTCAGAACACATTTAAGTAAAATCTCAAAGAGATGCATATTTGCTTCAGCTGTTATACATCACCATTATGTATCACTGACCACATTCCTATTTTTATCATGCAAAACCAGAAAAAAAAAAAAAAAAAAAAAAAAAAATTGAAACAAGAACAAAGCATTTGTCCCAAGATTAATTATGAAACACTTGGAAATTCCTTGACAAAAGGAAAATTGGAATCTGTCTTAATATAGAAAGATGCTCATAAAACCGCATACTCTTTCATCCAGATACTGACACACCACTTAACAGAAAACACCTCTTGTTCAAAGCAGACTAGGTCAAATTTTAAAGAAATTAATCCATGGATTACTGCAGGTCTGATAACCTCTATAAGAATCGAATAAAGAGCTGAGTAGCTTGTTGAATGACAGAGAAAGACTGCGACTCTCAGAAGTCCATCATAGCCACAAGGAGGAAGAAGTAACAGACAGAATAATTCCAACAAAGCAATTTCCACCATACGAATACCGTTCCATCTTTAGTATGATTTAATTACTGGTATTTTATATGACTGTTGGGGATAAGCAATACTCAAACCTCAATCTGTCAGCAAAGAGATATCTTGCCGTGCATATCTATACGGATGGATATAAAATTTCACCAGGAGGCGACGTAGGATGTGACTTTTCTGCCCTAGTACTAGGTATCAAGGAATGTATAAACTACCATCAGCTACATCTATATACACCGCAGAAGCTATTTTAGAGGCAGTCGAGTACTGCACAACATCAGCTGAGACGAATTTTTTAATCATCTCAGACACTAAGAGCGTTTTGAATTCTATACGAAACAAATATTGGGGCAAGAAAACAAACCAGTTATAGTAAATATAGTACAAAAGGTATTAGAAAGCTCTGGAAGAAACAAGGTAATTGATTTTCTCTGGATGAAGGCGCATGCAGAGGTTGCCAGTGACGAAAAAGTGGATCAGCTTGGAAAGGTCGCCTACAAAACACGGATATCATACACGGACTACTTACCAGAAATAAAAATCAAGGCATTTAACAAGTGGTAGAGTGAATGGAACTCCAGTAAAAAAACAAGTGGGCAATATTACTGTAGTATCCTGCCCCGAATTCCTACCCGTCCTTGGTTTTCCAGCTCCTCGGAACCTAGAGGGGTTATCACCACGTTAGTTAGGATGGGTTTTTAATCATGGTTCATTTGCATAACATCTACATCGCTGAAACATCATAAATTCAAATCCGAATTAGGTGATATAAACCATATTGTTTTCTCTTGCCCAAGACATAAAGCCCACACGCCTAAATTCTTGACAGGTCTAATCAGCTTCGGAATACCTTTCCCGACAAGTATTTCCTGCCTGCTGCATGGCAACAATAAGGTTATTTATAGTTTGTTAGTGAGATTTATAAATACAACTAATATTAAGATTTAGAAAATTAAATTTTTTAATAATTTTTTTCTGTAAACATAAATAATTAGTTTTATAAAGAAAGTACTGTTAAAGTATAGATAAAAATCTTCTTCACATTTAAATTATGCTGTAATTTTTATATGTGTGTTATATTAATTCTTGATTTTATAAACATATTTGTATCAATTTGAGTAATAATTATCTTGTAAAATGACTTGTTTTTCTGTACAAAGCTTTACAATGTCCTGGCTATTTGTATAAATAGCTGATGCTTGTATAGTGCCATTGGGGGCTTCAGACCAAATAAAATAAAATAATTTCTACAAAGAAATATGTTATTATCTCTGGTTTTGGCTAATATCGGTTTCTTGCATTTTTGTGAAATAACATCCGTTAATCACTTCGGAAACAACAATTTTCTGTTTCATCAAATTGGCTTAAAATCTCCACGCAACACAAACTTTTTTTTACCTCACACAAGTGACCGAAGAAAGGCTTAGAATGTGGAAGGAGGGCATCTGCATAGTATTGCAAACTGAAAAAAAAAAATCAGATTTGTGAAAAAAAACATGAAAAAAACGTAGCACACTCGTTTTTTTCTAAATTTGTTTTTTTTTTCAGAAAACAATATATTTGATAAATTATAGTTTTATTTATGGAACTTACATTTTACATGTGTGATTTAAACCTTACTAAATCATATAATATCTTACATAATGATTCATAAATGTATCTATATAGGTAACATAATTTTTTATTCATCTTCTATGTCGGTACCACATTCACTAGTATCAGTACATCCAACACTAGTTCGGTCGGAGTTGGAATTTTCTGTTTCTTCTTCTGTCCCCTCTAGATCAGTGGTTCCCAATTAGTTTTTCTCGAGTACCACTTCAAGAAAGAGCTCACTATCACCCCCTTTATAGCTGAAATGATAAATAATTGCGTTTATCCCAGTCGAATGCTTCGCACAACAGCATTACAGAAATATAATTCACACACACAGTTTGTATTAATATATTTTTGGCGAGTACTGTTATCATAATTCTTTTTTTAATTATCGGAGTGATCACCTTAGACAAGAAATTACCGTCCGTACCCCTTGAAGCAATCTCACGTACCCCTAGGGGTACGCGTACCACTAATTGGGAAACGCTGCTCTAGATCCATAACTTCAGAAATAGTTACATTTTCTTTTACTGGTTGTATTGCATGCAAAAGCTTTTGATATTACAATTTTAATTGTGAGCAAAGTACACACTGTGAATGAAGACTGCGTCGATAGTTCTGTATTACGGTCCTTTAAGTTTGAATTCAAATCTATTATCATTCAAAATAGGAGCTTTATTTGTTTTCAATCGTTAGTTTACGCTAACGGTTGCAAGGAAATTATTCATAATTACTGACAATGGCTCAGTATTATCACTATACGCTGCGAGTTTAACAAGTATACGAATATAAGGAAAGCACAACAAGTAATAAAAAGAGGCAAAAAACCGTAGTTAAATTTCCTAAATTTTTTAAAAGATTCGTAGGTCTACAGATAAATTTGTAGGGCCTGGCAGCACTAGTTCAAATAGCGAGTATCAATCCAAACAATGGGGAACGGGGATTCCTTCTCACGCAACCTAGTCTTTTCGGGAAATCCCCATTCGTAAAAGAAAACTTCAGTCAATGTTACCAATATTTTTGTATTTTTTTTTCTACTGAACCAGAAAGATATAGTAGATTTAAAAGTAAGATAAGTACTTAGTACAAACTCTAAAACAGTCATATTAAACGATAAATGCCTTCAAAATGTGAAATTTACTAGTTATGAAAAAAAAACATGTCCCAGAAAAAAACATGTTTTTTTCACAATTTTTTTCATGTTTTTTTTTCACGTCAGAAAAAAACTGTTTTTTTACAACACTACATCTGCACAGTGAATATGCACTGGGACCATTTCGAAGAAATGATAAGAATGGAGAAGAATAAATATTTATTCCAAAACGAAATAACATCACGGAATCTGTTATCTGCATGATGTTGCTACAAAGATTGTTAAGAATATCTGTACATTGTGGATCATTTTCCTCGATTTATGATAATATTAATAAATAAATACAGGCAACACAATTAACTATTTGTTTTTTTATTTACTTTCTGAACGCGTTTCGCTTCTTAACTGAAGCATCTTCAGCAGCTTACATGTTGATTGTGTGTGACCTGCAATCCAAAAAGCAAACAGAAATCACTGCTGCCGAGAATGGTGTATAACTAGAGCAAATTACAATAAAATGTAAGTAGATTATAATTTGCATAAAAACTTCAATAATCAAATTTTAAAACATAACAATAATGTAACATGCACACACAATCAACAGGAAAATCCCTAAAGATGCTTCAATTAAGAAGTTAAAAGCGTTCGGAAATTAAAAAAAAGGAAAATATTCAATGCTTAGGCTGTATCTATATACTATTATATATCTGTAAGCAAGCTGCGTTTGTCTCTTTACTGTAACGGGTATCGCGCAATAATTACCGCAGCAATTTGGATGTGGTTTTCACGTTTTTGAAGCTAATGGTGCCAGTCAAAATCTGGGGAAATAGCTGATGACTTATATGTTCCATGGGAAGGAGCAAACAATTAAAAACCTTTATATTTGGAACATTGTGGGCTGCCGATCATAGTGCACTGCAGGCGCGCACACATTTCGCAATAATCTCACAAAACTTTGGATTCAGTTTTATTTTTTACTTTTGTTACTCAGTTTTATGGACCGCAGTGCTTAAAATAAACGGAATACGCGATTTAAACGTAATGAGCATTGACTTGCATCGCAACAGGTAAGTTAATATGCGAAATCGTTAGATTAATTACTATATGGTGGTATTATCTTTGGTAGAAAGTTAATAGTTTGTCTCTGGAACAATAGTCACTAAACTTTGTACATTAATAAGCCAATATTTCTTCTTTACATATCGTTATGGTTAAAAAAAATCAGTTTTTTATTCGAAGAAAGATGTATGAAAAACAGCTACCATAAATATCAACAAGTAACAATACATTTTCCCCGCAATGACTTCTGCGGAACTTTCCATATTTCTACATACATAACTCGATTAATACATATTTTGGGGCTATAAAGTTCAAATATTCATCACTAATTTCGATCAAGAACGTGGGTACAAATTTTGACTACTGTTCAAATCACGGCCAGTAAAATAAACTGTTATTTCCATTAAATAAGTCTCATAACCCAGATTCTGCAATCTTTATCACCATACGTGCTTTGGGTTAATGACGTCAGCGATATGGACAGTGAAACTAAACATCAATTAAGCATCTTAAAACGTTATGCCACACCGCGTAAATAACAATAAAACTAAATCCATCATGCCTTATGATCTAACAAAGCGAGTCAAGTGTCATTCTGGTCCAGGCTGCATTTTAACCTAACCATAAATCTGGCTATTGATTCTTTTCGTAAATCATAGCTTCTGTCACAACCGCATTAATACATTCTTCATCGATTCTTGAAACTTTGGAATTACTTACTTGCGGGTGAAATAACGACATTAGTAATTTGGTGTCACTGAAAACGAAGGAAATTAAAAATAATTCGTAACGTGTAAGATTAGTTTTAGTACGTGCTTTTTTAAAACATAAATAATTGATCGAATCAACATATCATCAGAATAAAACCAATATCCAATCAGAAAAAAGATGCTGTTATTTTTATTAATAAAGAAAACTGCTCTAAATAAATTTACGGCACCATGGTTATCGTGAAATTCTTCGTATCCGAATTTAAAAATAAGATATTTTTTAGCTAAGTTAAATATTACAGAAATTATGTGTTTGGTTATGTCCATAGCTACATTCTCACCAGAGTTTACACTTAGTGCTTATAATTTCAGCTGTATTAACTATTATATATCGATATAAATTTGCGGGATCACGTTTATCATGCAGACTTCCATTTTTTAGCTAAGTTAAATTAATATAAATAAGTTAATATTTTTCATTACCACCAGAGATACATCATTACCAAAG
This sequence comes from Vandiemenella viatica, assembly GCA_031002005.1. NCBI lineage: Eukaryota > Metazoa > Arthropoda > Insecta > Orthoptera > Morabidae > Vandiemenella > Vandiemenella viatica. The sequence continues at coordinate 93,385,080 of JARYHS010013631.1, forward strand.
TTGATACTACATTTCAATCTAACTACTTCAGTTCTGAAATACCGTGAAGGAAAATGGTTCGAAATGTGGGTAGTTGTATAAAAGCCATTAAGAAAACAAATGCATGTTATTACTCATGGATTAGGGATGTATTTATATGTTATTAAAAAAAAGGTATTCTACGATTACCATGGCGCCGCAATTTGATAATGAATTCTTATGTAACTCGACGAGATAAATTGAAAGTAAAGAATAAATGTTTTTAGTATCTCGCTTAGTTCTCGAAATATTGTATCTCAAAAATGAGGAGGTTAGAGTGAAAACTGGCATGGACCAGAAAAAAATTCACCGAAACCACTATATCTACACGGTGGAAATGCTCTATAGGTGTTTTATTTTCTTTCTAGTGGTTGTTGTTAGGTTGAAATACAGCCTGGACCAGAAGAATCGCCACTAAAAGCACAAGGAACTATGCCTATAACTGGTTTTTGACATGCTATATCCCGAAAACCAAGCGAGATATCAAAAAAATATGTATATTTATTTTCGATTTGTTTTGCCGAGTTCTATAAGAATCCATCATCAGATTGTGGCCAGGGCCGGCGTTAGGGAGGGGTAAGCGGGTCAAATGTACCTGGGCCCCGCCGGATGATGGGGGCCCTGATCACCTGCAGTAGGGGCCCCAGGCCAGAAGCCAGTTTGAAGAGCTTAAAAATAAAGGTCGCCCGCTCATTTTACCCCGGGCCCGAAATTTCTAGCGCCGGCCCTGATTGTGGCACCACGGTAATGATAGAACTGCCTTAAAAAATAATCTTTTGAACATCAGTAAGAAAACCGCAACTAAGGTAATAACTAAAAGAAAGGATTTTTTTTTTAAAAAAGTGAAATCTATATATTTTGCTTCTCTGCATTAATTCTTGACATTAAAATAAAAAGGGTATTTTTTTTGGGGGGGGGGACGCTGCCTACTACTGGTACTAACCATTTGAAATATGGATCAACTGCTTCGCTATAATAGTCTCTTCAGCTTTTGCACTCTCCTTTTTCGGAGAAGTTACCACAAATTAAATTAAAAATGCCAAAATATGAGAGAGAATATGAAAATCTATTGAAATGTTGGTTAAATACTTTATTGTAAAGTTTTTTTGTCGTTTATGCTTCTCTTCTTTGTAAACAGTGGCACGTAATTAACACACAAAAAATATGTGTCTGAGATGTAGTAAGCCCTACAAAAACGACTGCCATCTTAGACTCGATACAAGCGATCGGACACAATGCATTGCTTCCATTGTAAACAAAAATCCAATGTTTTAGATGGATACCACGGAACGATTTTCCCAAACATTATTTTTCTTGGTCTAGGCCGAATTTCAACCTAACCACGATCTTTATGACAAAACGAGACTGTTTAGGTTGATATGATCACTGTGCCAATAATTTTTATGTAATTTTTACGATGTTGGCAACATTACGCAGTTGCGCAGAGTCTCATATTTCGGCATTTTTAATGTAACATGTGGCAATTTTTTCCGAAAAAAGGAGAGTGTAAAACGTGAAGAGGACATTTTTTGGAGGCAGATACTTCAAATTTCAAAAGGTTAGTACCAGTTTCGAATTGGTGGAGAAAGAGGCAGACTACCCGCATTTCTATACACTTCATGATCTGCGCATGCAAAGCAGCGGGTAAATGCTAGTTTATTTACTAATATTGTTTAGAATAGCAACAGAATAAAAATAAAGTAGGAAACACATAAAACAATTAGAAGAAATTAACAACAGCAAATACAGAAGATGAAGAAGCTTTCATGAAGAATAATGTCACTGGAAGGGGCAATAATCACTTCATGATGCAACTCTAGGTTTCTATTGCTGTTTCAGGAAAAGAGGAGAGGGTAAATAATGAAAAAACGGTAAATGTCGCATTGCGAATATGGCTCCAGAAAATTTCCACGGGATTTAGAGAGGCAGAGCTCCATAATACCATTAAAACCTTCGGCAAATGAGATGATGTGGTAGAGAAGGTACTAATATCATTATTATTATAACTTTTAATAGCGATGGAGCTAACGCTCCAGTGGCAATTCCCCTAGTCATCTAAGTACCACTTTTCATTTTATTAATTTTTAAATTCCTCCCCCATTTACTTTTCCGATTTACAAATTTTAAATTCTTTAAGTGTTTTTGCTAAATTATTCATCACTTCATTTGGTAATTTGATCCAATCCCTGACATCCTTACCAACAAAAGAAAATTTTCCCGCTCCCTTATGCATGAAATCGAGCGCCAGCTTGTGGCCATCGTCGCCTTTACCTTTCCATGCACTATTCCTAATTCTTTAACCAATATCCTTCCAAACCCCATCACCAACGTATGCCCCGTACATTCCCATCACTCTTTTCACCCTCCTCCTTTCCTCCAATGACTCCCAATCCAGCTCCATTATCATATCAGTTACTGACTGGGTCCTGCGATAATTTCCACAAACAAATCTAGTTGCTCTTCTTTGCACACCCTCCAACTACTGTATTCAAATGTAGATCCCAAACTACACCACCATATTCAACCAATGGTATGAACAAAGTTTTGTAACCCAATTACCTAACTCCTTTGGTACATCCTCTCATCACCCATGAAGGATTCTGTAACCTTTTCCTACCACCTCCCCAATGAGTTCAGCCCAGTTGAGTTTGTTATCAAACGTTATGCCCAGATATTTACAGGTACACTTCAAGCTTTCAAAAAGCAATTTTGACCCCACGCTATAATCATAATTTGCTCTAAGTTTTTTATTCGTGTACCTAATAAGCTGACAACTCTGGTCTTTTATCTTCATTCCAAGCTGAACTATCCATTTAGATATTCTATCCAGGTCACCCTGCAGCTGTTCACAGTCTTCACCTGTTTTGGTCCATTAGTATACCATTATACCATCTGCAGAAAACCTAATTTTGACCGTAACCCTTCAACACAGTCATTCACTAGAATAAGGAACAGCAACTGTTCAAATACACTACCCTGTGGCGCTCCCATATTTACTTCCACCTCTTTTGATAATGTATTTCCTACTCTAACACTTTGCTTTCTGGCTTTTAGGAATTCCTCTGCCCAGCAAGTATCGTTTACATCCAATAAAATAGATTTCAGTTTATTTAAAACCATTTTTGTGGCTCACTCTGTCAAATGCCTTAGAAATATCTAGTGCCCACTATCAACTTGGCCTCCCTTGTCCAATTCATCTGCAATATCAGGTGCAATATCATATCCCATAATCTTTAATAACTGTGTAGTAATATTATCAACACCAGCCCCTTTAGGTATTTCTGGCTTTCTGAATTCCTTCATAATTTCCTTAGAATTTATTTCATATCTTGTAGTTTCTTCTTTTATACTTTTAGGGAGACTGTACTCTGATTCGTTCCCTCCCATCAAAGGATGATAGTCCCTAATAGTCTCATTACACCAGTCACTCATTATCTCTGCAATTTTAAAATTATCAGTGACTTCAACTCCGTTCTTATCTACAATAGTCAGAATACCTTCTCTTTCCCTCAATTTTCTAATATAGCCATAGAAGTTTCTACATGCCTCGTTCAGTGGTCCTCCAGCACCAATAATATTCTTCATATACCCATACCTTGCTTCTCTGTTTGCTCTTATTAATTGCTTGTTTAGTTGTTTTAAATATTCCCTACTGCCTTCCTGTCTCTTAAATCTGTTGTGCTCCTGTCTCATTAGCCTCTTTAACCGTCTCATCCCCCCATTGTAGTATGTAGGTTCTGTACTTCTCTTTATTTTTTGGTTTGAAATAAACATTTCCTCTCCCTTTTTTATAATCTCCTTAAACTCTTTCCATTTCGCCTCCACTGTACTTGTGCCATCCTTCCATTTCCTGAACCTTTCCGTGAAATATCAGTTCAACTCTAAAGTACGTGCCTCTTTATAATTATACCCATTTCCAAATTCAATTTTGGCCACTGGTTAACTGGATTTCCTAATATCCATCAGTACTGCATTGTGACCACTTATTCCTTCAGTTATGTCTAAGTATGGGAAAGAAGTTAGAGGATATTTTAACATCTGTCACGGAAGGAGGGAAGGGAACATACCAATGCAACAGTTTTTTTTTTTTATTTTTTTTATACAAAGGCAAGGAAGCAAGTAGATAAGTTAAAGGAATCCCTCAGCTACGAGTTCATCTTGAGCACTGAGAGCTTCGTACACAATTTACGTATTAAATTTAATTCATTAAGTTTTCTTTTTGTAAAAACCTTTCATTGCCGGCCAGAATTAGCGAAAGGAGGCCATCTCCAATTTAATCAACGACGTTTCACAAGTGTTTACAGGTTAGTAGTTATATATATATATATCTTCTCGGGTAATTCAACACATAGGGACAAAGTATTAAGAACCCAAAAACCAATAATAAGATTTTGTGTGGGGTAAGTATCATAACTTCATGCAGAGAGGTTTAGAAAGTTAAAGTACGAGTATACACATTAAAGTCTGTCGTATTTCTTAATGTAGCTATGTCGTATTTCTGATATTAACTGATTAAATATTTTATACTTTTAATAACTTAAAACATTAATATCGTTCCTTTTCTAATTAATTGAAACTACATTCAAGAAGTAAGTCTCCAAACATTATAAGGTCCAATTTTTTAGAGAAGTGATACATACACACTCTCTCGATTACTCGTTGTTCCCTTAATAACCAACTCTTACTTCAGAGTAACCCACATTCTATTTCTTTTTTTTCCCCCACTTGAACATGTTATGCGATAGCCTTCGCCAAGTTCACAATATATTTTGAAAAATTCATTAGTAAACTTTTATTCATGATTTATATGGGAGGCCTCCTGCGTCTAAATAATACAATATAGAATTTTTTACTATTTGTATCAACTGAAACAAGATAAAAAAAAACATAAATTTCATGCCCGGTCATGATCGCCATGTCGTATTTCTTAATATAACTATTTCTAAGCTGGATTCACGTCGTATGTTTAGGGAACATCTGTTGTTTAAGCCCTATAGCTGATGAAATGAAGTCTGTTATATTTTGCTAACTTAAAACTTCAATATTTTTCCTTTTCTTACTCATTCAAACTACATTCAAGAAGTAAGGCCTCCGAATATAATAAGGCCAATTTTAATAGTCACTGACTGAATAGCAGCGACCCATAACCACACTAGCGCTATTAAGCGCTCTCTGCCTGTTACTCGGTGTTCTCATGAGTGATAACCAACTCTTATCTCACAAGTCAGAGTAAACCACATTATATTTTATTTTTTCTTTGGGACCTGTTATGCTACGTGTCCTCAGCAATGTATTCATGGATACACATATTTAACAAGCTCCCAACACATCTTAAATTTCTGGCTGAGGATAGGATTAAAGTCCAGAATTTTTAACTGATAACTCCTTCAGATCTTTTAAAGCATTTACTACTAAAATAACTTAAAAAATAATTTAGAGTATTTTGTGAAAGGATAGTTGATATAATCTTATATACATAAATAAAAATAGACGTGTGTGTTCCGATATTTCACTTTTCAGCCAAAACTACCTAGCGCAGACCATTGATGTTTGTGTGTAGCGGGGAGCTTCCCATAGTGCAAAACGTTGGCCGATTGCCGGTAGCTGTTGGGATGTGGGAAATATGGTGGTTAAAAGTGATCGACCTGGGATATTTTCAGATTTCGACCAAAGGCATATATTTCTCTTTGCTGCCACAACTACATAGCGCAGACCACTCGCATTTGTGTGTGGTAGTAGCATTGAGTGTCCCATCGTGCACCTTGATGGTGGCATGTAGGTAGCAGGTGCAGGTGATATGGTGGTTGAAAGTATTCGACGTGGGGCACTTTATATTTCGACCAAAGACGTGTGGGTCCGTATATTTCACTATTCTGCCACAACTACCGTACAGAGCGCAGAACACTGGTGTTTGTATGTTGTAGTGGCCACGAGTCTTTCATCGTGTATTATGGTGGTAAGATGACGGTAGCTGTGGTGATATGGGAGATATGATGGTTGAAAGTGATTGACCTAGGGCCTTTTCCTATTTCTACCAAAGACGTGTGTGTACCCATATTTCATCTTGCAGCCAGAACTACGAAGTGTAGACCACTGGCGTTTGTGTGTGGTAGTAGCATGTAGTCAACAATCGTGCATAACGTTCGTCGAAGGCCGGTGGCTGTGGGGCTGTGGCAGATATGGTGACTGGAAGTGGTCGAATAGGAACATTTTCGTATTTCGACCAAAGACACGTGCGTCCGTATATTTCACTTTGTTGCCACTACTACAGAGTGCAGATCACTGGCGTTTGTGTATGGTAGTAGCCTGGAGTCTTCCATCGTGCACTACGGTGATTTCATCTCTGTAGCTGTGGGGGTGTGATAGATATGGTGGTTAAAATTGGTCAACCTGTTATAAAAATAGGCATTTGTGTCCCTTTATTTCACTCTTCTGTCAAAACCACCAAGCGCAGTCCCTGATTTTTGTGTGGGGTAGTAGCCTCGAGTATCCCAACGTTCACCATCCTGGATGCATGTCGGTAGCTATGGGGGTGTGGGAGAAATGGTGGTTGACAGTGCTCGATGAAGGGCATTTTCATATTTCGACGAAAGAAACGTGTGACCCCACATTTCAATTTCCAGTCACAACTAGCGAAGACCACTGGTGGTTGTGTGTGGCAGTAGCCCCAAGTCTTCCATCGTGGACTATCGTGGTTGCCTGCAGGTAGCTGTGGGGGTGTGGGCGATATGGTGGTTCCAAGTGGTTGACCGGGGGTATTTTATTATTCGACCAAATATGTGTGTGTCCTTATATTTCACTTTGCAAACACAAGTAAATAGCACAAATCACTGGTGTTTGTGTGTGGTAGTGGCGTCGAGTTTCCCCTCGTGCACAATGGTGGTTACATTTCGGAAGGTTTCGATCAAAGTACTTTACAAACACGAATGATATCATAGGCACCAGTAGTTTATGTATATATTATTCATTGGCAATGCAACTTTTGGTGCGTAAATCTATTTTTTTTATTTTTTTATTGTAATTGTTTCTTATTAAATTGATAACGTTCCACATCTCATAGAAGCAGACTCTTAAGTTGGGATCTGTGGAAAATGATTGTATTGCATAGTCTGTACGATTGTGCTGTAGCGGTGTCATCCTTCATTCGGCGCGAGAACACGACAGACTAAAAAGAAATAAAAAAATAGATAATGGGTGATTTTTTAACTGAGTTGATTGTTTGCTTTGTGAAATTGTCTCACAAATAATATGTAGATGGAACATAAAAAAAAATTATGTAGGATCTTAAGAGAAATTTTAAACAAGTACTATTACATTTTTATAAACCTATTCATAAAATTCTTCATACAATAGCAATACATACGACTTTTTCTGAAAAAGATTATCTGCTGATGTATCAAATTTGTTGAAACTAGACATTCAGTTATTTTCTGAAACTTATAAACTCCATAAAGATCAATATAGAGTTCCTGAAATATATAGAAAGATGTGCAATACTGTAAATTTTGCAGGAACATCCGTTTCAGTCATTTCTGAAATAAGGAGAAAATTAGATTTTCTAATGTTTTTTCGCAAACAAATAGTAAAACTCATAGAATGAATATGAAAGGCCAAACATTTTGACAGTTAGTATATACAGAAGAACATAGTTGAAAAAAGAAAAATCCTTGAATCCCTATATTATTTTCTGCCCAGTTCATGACTCCAAATATTCCTTTATAATCGTGTTAAGGTCAATAAGAACTAAAGTAGTGCCCAATAAACTGAATAGTTTTGAAGCTATGATGGAGTTGCAGACAGACAGATAGAATAACAAAGGAGTGATTCAGTAGGAGTTTTATTCTTTATTCAGAAGGTGAAACCATAAAATTGATGTTACTGTTTATGTTAGTAGTACACTAATAGTTACCTGGGGGTCAAGGCTGTTATGGTATCACGGATCTCACCTTATGCCGGTTGGGCTGAGACAATAAAACCTTGAGAAATGACTCTGCGATCTATCTTAGCAGCTCTGCCAGCAAACCCTACTCCCACGTCCACGAAGGCAAAAGCCGCGTGGCCCCTGGCCAATGCACTCTTTGGAGTGTAGCTGACGGGAGAGGATGGAAGGCGAGCCCCCGGCGCCTTACAACTTGGACACTCTGGCTAAGCGAAGGAAAACCCTGAAATAAAACCCTGGCCTTCAGGATGGGGTTTGTGCGAAGGGCTGGTAACCATACCACATAAAAACATATATTACTCATAAACCTCAAAGTGAGGAAAGCCGGATGGATTTTATGAGGACAACAAAGACAAGGTCAAAGGACAAACGATTCGGGATCAAATATAATTTGAAAATAGGAACGTGGAATGTGAGAGGTATAAATAATAAAGAATATGATCAGGACAGGGAGTTAACTAGAAAGGGGATCAATGGTGCTGTAATTACGGAAACAAAAAAGAAATTGAAAGGAACTGAAGAAATAGATAAATATACAATGATCTACAGAGGAGTGGCACGAGATAAAAGAGCTGCAGCAGGAGTGGCAAATATTAGTGGATTGGAAATGGAAAAATAAAATTGTCAGTTACACTATTATAAGTGAAAGGATTCTGACTCTAAGATTGAAAGTAGAGAGAGGCAACCTAACCTTGATAGCCATATGTGCCCCAGAAGAAAACAAAAGAGAAGATCCTGAACAATTTTATGAACAGCTTCAAGTGGTGATAGACAAAATTAATAAAAGTGATTTCCTAATACTGGCTGGCGATTTTGATGTTCGCGTAGGAAACAGTCCAATTCCAGAGGTAATTGGGAATAAAGGCGAATACACATTAAATGAAAATGGGAAACTGAAACCAGTTAAAGATTACAAATACATTCTTTACAAAAAAAAAGATATCCATAAATTTACATGGACTGCAAGAGGACAAAGGTCTATCATTGACTACTTAATGTTTAATAAAAAAAATAGGTCCAGATGTAGTAGACACCAGTGTACATAGAGGTAGTGATATGTATACAGATCACTATCTCGTTGTATCAAAAATAAGAATACTTGCTAAATAGAGGAAAATATTGAATAAAAACTTACAAAAAGATCAAGAAGTTTTTAAGACCTACCTTCTAAAAGACGAAGGAATAAGACATCAAAGCCGATTACAACAGCGCTTACTGGAAAATCCAACAAATAATGATATCAATAAAGAATGGGAAACTATAACTTCATCAATACTGAAAGCAGCATATGAAGCCATTGGCAAGATAAAGAAATTTAGAAGAAAACCTGGACTTAAAATGTGGAATGAAGAAATTGCAGAAGCTGTCAAACAAAAGCAAAAGTCCTACCTAAAAATGATACAGAATCGAACCCTAGAAAATTAAAATGAATATAAAAGAAAAAATATTGTCAAGACAATAATAAAGAATATGAAACAAGAGTCATGGGATAGATTAATCAGTTCAATAGAAGATGATGTCCATGGTAGACAAGAGATGGCTTATAAACTTATGAAACATATTAACAAAGATGCAAAGGAAAGTGATAACATAAATGTAATTGAAGAAGAGGCATGGATAAAGCACTACAAAAAATTATGGTACAATAGTATTTATAAAGAAGAAGAAAAGAAAATAGGAATTGACCATGTGGATACTAAAGAAATTGACATAGAGGAGGTTGATGCAGAATTAAGATCATTTAAAAATAGAAAAGCTCCTGGACTAGATACAATTAATTTAGACTTGATTAAGTATGGGGGAATGCTTTTGAAATTCAGATATTTACACTTAATTAATATGTATTGGAAAAAAGGAATCAACCCAGAAGAATGGAGGAAGGCCAAAGTTATTTCACTGTTTAAGAAAGGAGATTGGAATTCATGTGATAACTATCGAGGAATTAGTTTATTAAATACAGGCTACAAAATATATGCAAAAATAATAAATAACAGGCTGAAGTAATAGGAGATGCTATCCTATTAGAAGAACAATGTGGGTTTAGGAAAGGAAGATCCTACATAGATAATATATTTTGCATTAAACAACTACTGGAAAAGAGAAAAGAATTTAATTTAAAGACTTTCATTGTTTTTATAGATTACGAAAAGGGTTTCGATAAAGTAAATAGACAAAAACTATGGGAAATAATGCAAAGAAATGGATATCCAGAACATTTAATACATTAATATTAATAAGACAAAAGTAATGGTTATTGGCAAAAACAACAACTGCCAATGCCATATTATGATTAACCAGAAGATCATTGAATGTGTATATTAAGGTATATATATCTTGGCACCACAGTAAACAGCCAATGGGTCACGGATTGGTAAAGCCAGGGCTACTTTCAATCAAATGAATAACCTTTTTAAAAGTCGTAAATTATCAGTTACCACGAGGATGAGACTCCTGCGCGGTTATGTGTTCTCTGTCCTCCTGTATGGAGTTGAAACGTAGACATTAACATAAACTATCAGTAAAAAGGTATAAGCTTTTGAAATGTGGCTGTATCGAAGAATGTTGAGAATACCATGGACAGACCACACCACAAATGCTGAAGTCCTCCGCAAAATGAAAAAGACATGGAAATACTGACAAACATAAAAACACGAAAGCTTCAGTACCTTGGTCACATCATGAAGAATAATAGCCGCTATGAATTCCTGCAATCTGTTCTCGAGGGGAAAATACCAGGAAAGAGAAGTGCTGGTAGAAGAAGAACTTCCTGTTAAAAAATCTAAGAATATGGACCTCCAAGAGTTAATCCGAGCATCAGCCAGCAGAGACGAGACAGCCAAGACGGTTGCCGACATCCGGAACGGATAGGGACCAGAAGAAGAAGATGATTCAAGATATGTATAGAAGGACACAAATGGTATTAGATCTAGGAAATAAACTTACAGAAGAAATAGCGATTAACCAATGAGTGCGGCAAGGTTGTAGCCTGTCTCCAACATTCTTCAATATACATATAGATTATTTAGGAACTGGAAAGAAAATATTCATCCTGGTATAAAGAAGCAACCATACTTATATAACACTATGCTGTTTGCAGATGACCTATTTATCCTCCAGGAAAATTAAGATGGACTTCAAAAAGCAATTCATATACTAAACATTATCAGAAAAGATTACAATCTGCAGTTGTCTCGTGCAAAAACGAAAGTTATGGCATGGCAAGGGAAATATCCTATCAGAGTTAAAATAGTGGTAGACAATCAGCCAAGAGAACAAGCCTCCAGTTTTTTTAATCTTGAATGTGAATTATCTTTTAATCAGGATAACGAGGTGAAGAAGAAACTTCACCGATGTCAGTGTATGTGGGGAACAATTCGACGAACCCTGAAAGGTAAAGCACGAGAGGAGACGCAACTCAAGTTTTATAAAACAATGGCAGTACAGACTGTTATATGGCAGTGAAACATTGGTAAATAAAACACAATACAAAATCAAAATTCAATCATCTGAAATGAAGATTTTAAGGTCAGTAAAAGGATATTCCCTAAATGATAAGAGGAGGAATGAGGAAATAAGGGAACAACTGAGTATCTCCCCGCTAAATGATAGAATTACCCAAAAAAGGGATAACTGGAAGAAGCACGTTCTGCAGATGGGAAATGACAGATTTCCTAAGCTTGCCCTGGAGTAGCATCCTACAGGCAGAAGGGACTTTGGAAGACCTAGGAAGAGATAGTCGGAAGAATGAGGTAGGAACAGACCCTTGGCCTATCCATGAAGAGGAAGGAAGTAAATAAGTACTAACAGTTACCCGTGACTTCGTTTGCTTGAAATTTTGTTATAGTATAAGATTTTTTTTTAATAATAATCACAGTAATGGTTATATAGATTGTAATAGTAAAAATTTATATACCTTCTGTAAAAAAAATAAAAAAATATTTATCCTCTAAAAAGCTAAAATTATTTACCATTTGGATATTAGTTTTATTTTGACGATATGTTGAATCAATCAATTATTTCTGATTTAAAAATTGATTGATTTAATATTAAACTTATGTGGTATCATATAACTTCATTAAGAATTATTTTTAGTTTCCTTTGCTTTCACTAAAGCTATATTACTGATTTAATTAGTTCAGCTGAAAATAAGTAGTTCCAACGGGTGACGTTTCGATCGTGATTTAGTGAGCGTATTAAAGCGCATGATAACGGCAATATTAGCGGAGATTGTTGTTAAGTTGAGATGCATCTTGGACCAGAATGAAAACTGATAACGCTTTGTTAAAGTATAAAGCACGATGGATATAGTTTTATAATTTACATGGTGTAGCATATGGCTTCACGATGTCTAGTCACTTTTTAATTTCACTAGTTCCAAATTGCTGTCGTCATTAACTCATCAGCACGTAAGATGTTCCAACTTTATGGTGATATTAAATACAACTAAAAACTATACATTATAATATAATTGTTATGAGCGTTATTTAATACCATTTCTATTTCATAAAGCAACTGCCAATAATAAATTGCCAGAACCCTGAATTAAACCCGTCATTTCTGACTGTCTTTGAAGCTAGTTGATATATAATCACTATTTTACTTTTTCCGATAGATACGACACTAAAAAAAAAGAACATATTTATATTTCCTGCTACGGAACTAAAACTTTATGAAGTGAATTGATTTTTGCTATTTTAAACGTAACACTGCATTGAATATGTCATAATGTTTGCTTTAATATCCGTCAAACTGTAGATACACTAACCTTTCAAAAATACTCCACATTATCTAGAACATACACACTAAAGCAATACCCAATGAGAATAGTTACAAATACAAGTACGCAACATTATTCACACCAAAGGATCCAAATAGATAAGGCAATCACAGGAACTATTTCATGAATATTCAATTGTGGTGGAAAGATACAAAAAGCGGTCCCTGGGCTTTTGGCGACGACTCACACGGTGCAATTGAAAAGTCAATAACTTGAAATATTTTATAAAGAAATTGTAACCCATCTCACATGGGACTTATGAACCATTGTAAAATAAAGGTTATGAAATTGTAATTTAACTGAAACATTAAACATAAACCAATGTAAAATTAAATGTAAAGAACCTGGCAGTATGGCCGACCAGGCCAAAAGCCAACATAAATAAATCCGTGTTGGTATGCTGTAAGTAGCTCGTTTTCATCTAGAAACTTCATAACGTTAGAGCATATGACATGCTCCAGAATTCTACTGCAAACAGATGTTAGCGATATCGGTCGATAATTCCTAGGATCTCTCCGATCTCCTTTCTTGAAAACGGGAATCACCTGCGCAATTTTCCAGTCAGAAGGTACTTTTCTTTCCTCTAAAGATTTACGAAATATATCTGACAGAAATGGTTCTATTTCTTCCGCGTATTCCGAAAATACTCTTACTGGTACCATCGGGACCCGGCGCTTTCCCCCACTTCAGGAGCTTTAATTGCTTTATGATACCTACACTATCAATTTGTACTGGATCCATTCAAATTCAACACGCCGTGGAAAAACGGGAATGTTTTCCATGTTTTCGTCAGTGAAGGAATTTTTAAATTCGGCGTTAAATACGGTAGCCTTGTCGCGGCTGTCATCAACTTCCCGACCGTCTTGTAGTAGAACTGGCATATTGTTGTCACAACCACTTATTTTTTTACATACGACCAAAATTTCTTTGGATTTTCAATGAGGCTCTTGGAAAGTGAGTTGCATCGAAAGTCATTAAAGGCCTCGCGCATCGCATTCTTGACCTGTCCTCTTGTCTCAGCTAGCTTTTCTAAATCACTCCTATACATCGTCCTTCTTGAGCGTGCATGAACTTCCTTTGCTTTTTAAGTAACCTTTTAACTTCACTTCTTGATAAGAATTCTGTGTGATGGGTGATATAAGTAAATGCTGTGGTATATACATTCTGATGGACAGGAGGATAATGGGGCGTTTTTGAGCTTGGAGTTGCTGGCCTTTGTTTGTTGCGACCCGTGGCAGTGGGAGTGTGAAGCAGTTGATTTATAGTGGATGCTTTTGATTGGTGACGTATCTCTTGTTATTGATAGATGGGGATAATAGGGTTGTTTTGGAGTGCATTTGGTGAGGCTGAACTAGGAAGCGACGATGTAGGCGGTGGAGCGGGGGAATTGATGTTCATCATGATATGATGGAGCGACGTAGGCTGCTTTTGAATACGTCTTTCTGTGGGCGGATGTCCAACTCGTCATTGGTGAAGCTTTGTTGTAAACCACGGCCTCGCGTGCTTTTTGTTATTGTATGTATACTGGGCATAGTCTATCATTGGATACATGTGGGCCCTGATAGTGAATACATCGCGGATCAGCTGTGCTAGTGCATGACTCCATCGAATGAGGGCCTCCACATTTATTACGAGTGGCACTGCGGCACTGTGTCATGCGATGTACAAAACGTAAGCAATTGGCACAGATTAGTATTTGTGGAACATGAGGCTCTACTGAACACCGTGTTCCGAAAATTGCTAAATGATCTGGTAAGATTGAGATCTGAAGGTAATCATGCATACTGATATTGGAATCCTTCTCTCGTTGTTTTGTTAAGTGCTCCTCTTAGTGAACTGTTTCACGGATATCACTGGATAAGGGCTTTCTACAGCTTGTTGGATTTCTTCTTCTGAAAGGGTGACGTCTACATCCCTAACAATCCCTTGTTTATTTATTTAAAAAATTGGTATATGATTCAAGATTCCTGTCTTTGAACACTGTGGACTGTACTAACTTGTTGGCTGAAGCTGCAGACTTCGTTTCGATTTTTATCTGTTTCTGCCTGCTGTTATAATATTAATGATGTCTTGTTTATATGCAGGATTGCGTGTGTATAGCATTTTGCCTGTTGACATGGATGTAGTCTCCCGATATTTTTATCTACACTTTCTACGAAAATGTAGTATGGGCCGCTATCTGTAGGGCTGTATCTGTTGTTTTTGCTTCTGTAAGTTAGCGCTATCGAATTAGAGGACTTGAGGTTGGGATTATGTTGGTCTAATACTGTAGATGGAGATGTGTTAATCTCGATGGGCCTTGCTATATCAAGCGTATCTACTTCTTCTGTTTGTTGAGAAACTACCTTGGGCTGACCTATTTCTGGTCTCTGAACACATCTACGTTTTACTGGTTGATTCGACTCACCAGTAATTGTGGGATTGTCACCTCTCCGAACCGTGGGATGTATGGCTGCGTCTGGAGGTGAGTGCAGGCCTGTGGTGGAACGCCTCCCGCCCCGATTTCCATCTCCATAAGCCTCCGCTGTTGATGCTGCTGCTTTTGATTCTGCTATAGTTGATGCTGCTTCTCTTGATGCTGCTTCTCTTAATGCTGCTGCTGATGATGCTGCTGATGTTGTTGCTGTTGTTGCTGCTCTTCTTCTTCGCTGTGAAGATCTACGTCAACAGCCGCATTTTCATAATAGTGGCGTAAAACTGCGCTGGCTGAAGACATCTGTCCATCACTGTCTGCCATAGTGTTCCGAGACTGTGTCTCGGAACACTAAGGAGGTAACTCTGTATTTGGACTGCTGTAATTTATCACTTAAAAAAAACTTGAGAGAAAAAACTCTAATATTGCTACGAAAGGATTCTAATATATATATAAAAAACTTATTTTAAGTCACAAAATCAATGAAAGCAGTTGTTATCGTAAACAACCAGAGATGTGTACTTTCATCTCCGTCAAATTGTATATATTCCTGGGATTGTTGATGGATGCCAAACTCAGTTGGAAACCGCACATTAATCAAATAATTAACTCTTGTAATCAAGCGCAGAACATTATTCGATCTTTGACACGCGTTTGGTGGGGTGCAAATCCCAGTATACTTTTGATGATCTACAGAGCGCTAATTAGATCCAAAATTGACTATGGATGCATTCTGTACAACAGTGCAAGCTCCGGAATCCTGTCCAGGTTAGACAAGCTACAATATAGTTTGTATTCGCACCTGTCTTGGGGCCATGACATCTACTCCCACCAACGCTCTATTGGTGGAAGCCCGGGAGATGCCTCTGCATATTAGAAGACAGTTGCTGTCCGACAAATTCATTGTTGAGAGGTTAGCATACCGGAACCACCCAACTATTTTTAAATGTAAAGAGCTAAGTAGCTTGTGGAATAATAGAGGAAGATCGCGAGTCTCAGAGATCTATTACAGCTACACGGAGTGGGAAGAACAAACGGACAGAATAATTCCAACAAAGCTATTTCCACCATACGAATACCATTCCATCTTCAGTATGATTCAACTTCCGGTATTTTATATCACTCTTGAGGATAAGCAATACCCAAACCTCAGTATATTAGTACAGAAGTATCTTACAGAAAACTGGAATAACACCGTGCATATATATACGGATGGATCTAAAACTGCCCCAGGAAGTAATGTAGGATGTGCCTTTTTCTGCCCCTGCACCAAGTATCAAGGAATGTATAAACTTCCATCAACTACATCTATATACACTGCAGAAGCATTAGCTATTTTAGAGGCAGTCAGGTATTGCTCAACACTACCAGAGAGGAAGTTTCTCATCATCTCAGATTCTAAGAGCATGTTGAACTCTATTCAAACCAAATATTGGGGCAAGAGAACTAATCAGATTATAGTAAATATAGTTCAACAGGTAGTAGAATGCTCAAGAAGAAACAGAGCAATCAATTTCCTCTGGGTGAAGGCGCATGCAGGGGTGGTCTTTAACGAAAAAGTAGATGAGTTGGCAAAGCAAGCAGCTAGAATAGTGTCGCCCTCAAAACTCGGTTACCATATACGGACTATCTACCACAAATAAAAATCAAGGTAATGAACAAATGGCAGAGTGAATGGGACATCAGTAGAAAAACAAGGGGACAATACTATGGCAATATCCAGCCCAGAATTCCTACCCGTCCCTGGTTTTCCAGCTCCTTGGAACATAGGGGGGTTATCACCACGATAATTAGAATACGTTTCAATCACGGTATATTCGCACAGCACCTACATCGTCTAACCATCATAAATTCAGATATCTGTGAATATTGCAATACGGAAGTAGGTGACACAAACCATATATTTTTCGCTTGTCCAAGATATACAGCCCACAGACCTAAATTCTTGAAAGATCTTAACAACTTTGGTATACCTTTTCCAACAAGTATTTCTTGTCTGTTGCATGGCAACAATGTGATTGTATATAAATTGTTAGCCAGTTTTATAAAAGCAACAAACATTAAGATTTAGGCAAATAAGTCCTTTTTATAATGTGTTAATTCCTGTATATAAATAATAATTTAATGTGTATATAAAAATCTCCTTTATATTTTAATTATACTGTAATTATTGTTTGTGCACTGTTGGTACAGAGTCCTCTATTTAATTGTTTTATTAATCCTTCATTTTGTAAACATGCATGTATTTTTTTATTTGAGAAATATTCCAGCTGATGTGAAATTACTAGTTTATTATAATTATCCTGTAAATTTGTTTATCTGTACAATGCTTTACTCATTTGTACCAAGCCAAATATCTGTATAAATAGCTGATGGCTGTATAGTGCCATTTGGTGCTTCAGGCCAAATAAAATAAAACAATAAAAAAAAAATATTCGATATCTGTGAAAAGCAATGAGTATAGGTGACAGTATCGGCTACGAAATAGGAGGTGCTTTGGCGTTAATAAAATGCCGTGACAATTCCAAAACAAATTATTTGTTTTGAGATCCTTCTTACGTTTAATTCACGTATTCTGTTAATTTCGGTCTACAAAACTGAAGAACTAAATAATCGAAATGAAAAAATTGTACAGAATACAAGCCTGATCGTAGTCTGATCTTTTATCAGTATTTCTTGAAAGTAGTTCTCATTTGAAATAAAGAATGATCCGTTACCCATACTTTTCTGTCTCGAACTGATTATAATTTCTTGCTCCGTTCCTCGGTTCATGTAAGTCATAAGCTACTTTCGCAGATTTAATCCGGTCTATAGGCTCTAAAAATTTGGAAACACCATCCAAATTTCTGCGGCAGTTTTTGTGTGATACCGTTCCGAACCTTCCGACATTCAATGCTTGCTTATCCATTTATAATAGCATAGATTGATATAGGTATAGATTAAAGTCAGATCAATAATCCATTCAACCACAGCTAAAAATATTATTTAGACTGGTTGTATGCCAAAGGACTGGAAAATTGCCATAGTAATACCGGCTCGTAAAAAAGGGGTTGAGAATTACAAGCTGCGTTGGTAAGTCTATGAGGGAAGAAAGTGGTTTGTAAATCAACAGAGGACAGGTTATTCGTGTATTATGTAGCCTCAGTTCTGTATTACGTGGAAGATATTTGATGCGAAATTCGCAAGGCAGGACAAGTTTTTTTTGTATCATTGAATCTATTCAATATATATGACAAAATAAAATATAGAATAAGATTTAAACTACTGTAGAAAATCGGAAAAGCACTTCCTAGGTGGCTAGATTCTTTAGAAATGTTTTTAAAAAATAGTCGGGGAATGGAAAGCAATGTTAAAAAAGACTGAAATGGAAATAGGAGAGCCATATAGTAATGAAATCGAATCACTGGTGTTCATTTTTCTAATTAATCATTTGTCGTTGCTTTCAGTCAGAACTCGCAGATAATGAAATACTGTGTGATGCGATTAAAACGAGAGAGGATTTTGAATAACTGAAAAGTGATCTGGTTGTACAGGTCAACATGAAATGGATATAAATTTCAATCACACTCAACTAACAAGGTACAAAGCCATAAAGAAAGATTTCATTCGGTTGTGAGGCGTAGCAGCAAATTATTTTTTAAGGTACTATGTGTAACTGTCTCGTTAGCCATTTAAAAATAAAATCAGTTGGAAGGCGTTTCAAAGAAATTGTTGGTGAACGTTATGAGAGTTCGTAAAAATACTATCAGAGAAGTGAGGGAACTTAAATATAAAACCTTGGTGAGGCGCTTTCTTGAGTATTGTGAGTTGATATGGGACCCACATTATGGGTATCAAATTCCGTAGTTGAAGAGGATGCAAAAGAGAGAAGCTAAGATCTATTTGTGGAAATTGGGATGTAACTAAATCAGTATGATAGGAGAAAGGAGTTGGGTTGTGATTTATAGGAAGATAGAGGGTGGAGTATGAGACGTATATAAGGTATATATTGGTTACCGGCTCTGAGAGAATATCGTTAACCAGTATATATTTTATTTTAGGTATAATAGTGTCTGAAAAGTTTTCTTTTGTAAATAACGGCGTCAGTGTAGAACAAGATTATCGAGATACATACTGAATAATTTATCTCAAACAATGATCAAATTTAAAGTAAGATTGGTATAATAAAATGTGTAGGAAAATTCTAACTTAGTGCATGCTCCATCCAAGTTAGTATTTTAAAAATAATTTCTCTCCGTGATGTACAATCTCTGGCGACAGCTGTAAGCGCATGTTACTTCTTTGTTTTAAAAAGTTTATTACCTTTATTTCAATTAAAGTTATCTTTAGTTGATTTACTAACTTTCTAGTAGATTGTCTCGATTATTTGTACTATCAGCTATAAATTCATTATCAGTTTTTGTTCGCAAGTTCTTAGTGGCATAACGTGACATACTTGTTAAGTGTCAGTCAGGTACGACTTTATATTTTAGTAAATAACTGTTTGATCATAAAATTAGAACGTTAATCCTTTCTTCTCTGTTAGTTGTATGGCGTGCTTTTTCTAATGTTTATTTTCATTTGTGGAGAAATCTTTTTTTTTCTTTTGGGTTCATCTTTAACTGTTTGTAACTACTGCACATCGCGACACGGTGTGAATAAATTACATGTCACCGGATTAGTCAGTAATATGGTGCCAATGAAGGCAACTAAAACTGAAAAACAGAAATCCTAACATCATATCCTGTATTATAATTCTAGTCTAGGTTACATATATCACGATACAAGTGGAATTACTTCTGTCCACATTAAGTAATGACATTAGAAATTAAACCGTAATAAAAAAAAAAGCGAATGTTAGGAGTAAATACTAAACTCCTAGTGCGTTTTCCTATAGCGGGGAATGTCAGTTATCATCCCGGTCCATTCAATCTAACCACAATATCAGCTAATTTTGCAGCTTGAAAATTATTAACTCAAGCGCAAGACTACATTCCTTGTATTTCTAACAGTTATAGAAACAACTGTTCGATTTTCGAAAAAGCTTGCAAACATAATTCAGTTAAGTGTTTTGTATTATACATTAGCTTAAATAGTAGTGAAGGGTGAAGAGAATGGATATTACAATCATTGAATAGTGAGGTAATTTTGTTTGTGAGTAGTGCAGTGACAGAATCATTGAAGCGGGGAAGATACTGGAAAAATATGTTATGTAAGTTAAGTGTTATAGATACTAAGATTCTGGAACAAGGAAATGAAATTAGTAAAATTAGTACTCCTCATGTAATAACAGAAGACGCAAAGATTGAAACAGTGAAGCTTAAGAAGCAGTTTTAAGGAGACAGTTTGTAAAGGTACATATTTTCCGGATGCAAGATTATATACAAAAAATGAAGTCCTTTTGCTAATTAACAGTCATGTATGATGAGTGTGCTAGGAAGTTGGGATAAGATGGGTCACAACCAAGCCAAATACCAAGCAAGACCAGATCTTAGGGAATATGGGACTTTTTTGCAGGTGCTTTTCAAATCAAGACCATGCGGTGAAAGTTACTGGACCAGGAAAACAGACTGTCTAAGAATTACAAGTGTAATGTAGAGAGTGAGACGAGAACAAATTATGCATCTGCTGTGCGCACAGATTTGGATTTTTTTTAGATTTTTGAGCACTAAGATAAAGCCTGTTGGAACAATACGTGATGCATGCTAACGTCATGTTGTTCCATTAGGTTTTAAGCGCTGCCTCAAAACCTCATATGTACATGTTCCAGTTGGTGAGAAAAGGAGATGGGGATTAATAAGACAAGCCCTGCCATCTGAATAAATAGGACAAACTTCAAGGAAATTAATAGTGGCAGCATCACCATTGACTCGAATCCACGTTGTTACTGATTTCAGCGACACATTTTTTTTAGCTTAATCTGAAACTGTGGACCAACGTGCAGCTCAGTAGTACACTGCTATTAAAGATGAAAGTATTCATTTTCTGTGCTGAATAGACTTTTTACGGCGCTCTGTACAGACTTCAATTTTTGGTAAAACTTGCTTTTAGTGTGAAGAACGGTCGGAACGATATAAGGTTCGGTTTTCACGTTGAACGTTAGGTCGTGTATGGCAGGTACTAATCGTGCTACTTAGCTTATTATGATTCAACCAATCTTCGATTTTTTAAATCAAAATTTAACTTTCTGTAAATATTACTAAAAGTTTTGAATCAAAGACGTCTAAACATACAATTTTTGTAGATAAGAAGTCACGCTCTCGCCATTAAAGGATGTTATCGTTTCACGCCTCGTCGATGTCATTAGAGCGGAGGGCAAAGAACGAGAAAAAATTTGGCAATGCCCTTTCGAAGGAGCGCTCCAGCATTAGCGTAATGTGATTAAAGGCCGCATTTCAACCTAACCACGTCAATTTTGCGAAACAATATCTCCAGAACTAAGTGAGATATCAAAAAAATTATTTTAAATTTGTCTCGTCGAGATACACAAGAATCCATCATAAAATTGCGACGCCACGGCTATCGTAGAATCACCTAAGGAAACCATGGAAAACTGAAATCTTGATGACTCGATGGAGATTAAACCTGCGTTCTGGCGAATGCGAGATCAGATTATTACTGCTCACCATCACGCTCGGTGTTATTGTTACACAAAACCTTCAGTGAGGTTCATTTATGAACAATTACGGAGTTGCATTAAATTTATTTATCACGAAATTACATGCTTATACGCTGATAAAATTAAACAGACGAACACAGATAAGTCCCAGCTTCCAAAACCGGGTTGAAAACAGAACTTCTCTTAACCACTGGGATAAACAGTGTGAACGGATATAAAAAATACTTTATTGTAGATAAAGTGTGAAGAAGGTACCAGCTGCCTCTTACATTAGGCCCATTTAAAAAAAAGGTAACACGTCAATACGTCGGAACCTACAAAAATTGTCATATCGGTCTGAAATTTGGTACACACATTCCTTAGGAGATAATATTTGATTAAAAGTGTATAACGTAAGCTTGCAGTGTGTGGAAATAAGGTAAAATCACTTGAAATGTGGGTAGACGCATATATGTTATTACGCAAGAAATACACGTTATTACATGTCGATATTTATTCTGTGTATTTTTACTCTTAATTCTTGGTCCAGGCTGCATTTCAACCTAACAACAACTGGTATTAGGAAAAGATTAAACCAACTTAAATGCTGTGTATCAATCATTCGTTACGGTAGACGCCATGTTTTTCCCTGTAAGGTAGGCTGCCATGCAATGTATCTTAGCACTGAAAAACAATATGTCAGCCCGCACAGATAAATTGTAAATATCACATGATTTTCTACTTATTACTTATCTGCAATTGGCATGTGGAAAGCAGTTTTTATTCAATAATGAAGACTTAAAAACACGTGGAATTAATGTCAACAGCTAGTAACGTGAATTACTTGCGTAATAACATGTATGCATCTACCCACATTTCGAGGGATTTCTCTTCATTTCTACTTATTCGAAGCTTACATTATACACTTTAAATCAAATATTATCGCCTAAGGAATGTGTGTGCCAAATTTCATACCGATAGGACAGTATTTGTAGGTTCCGACGTATTGACGTGGAGCCAAAAAAAAAAAATAATGGCAGTTCTATCATTACCGTGGCGCCAAAATATGATGATGAATTCTTATAGAACAAGACGAAACAAATCGAAAATAAAGAATAAAATTTGTTGATATCTCGCTTGGTTTTCGAGATATAGCATGTTAAAAATCAGTCATAGCTATAGTTCTTTCTGCTTTTGGTGTTTTTTCTTCTGGTCCAGGCCGTATTTCAACCTAGCAACAATCACTAGAAAGAAAATAAAACACCTATAGTGCATTTCCACCGTGTAGATAAAGTGGTTTTTGAGGGAAAAAAAATTCTGGTTCAGGCCGGATCTCACCCTAACCTCCTCACCTTTAAGTTACAATATATCGAGAACTAAGCGATATATCAAAAAAAATTATTCTTTATTTTGCTATACCGAAATTTTTCTTCTGGTTCAGGCCGTATTTCAACTTAATTACGTCAATTTTGAGATACGATATCTCGAGAACTAAGCGAGATATCAAAAAACTTTATTCTCTACTTCCAATTTGTCTCGTCGAGTTCTATAAGAATCAATCATCAGATTGTGGCGCCACGGTAATGATAGAATCCCCCAAAATAATAATAATGAAAATGTAGCTCCCATATTACATCACCATATTCGAAAAATGATCTGATCAAAGTCTTATAATCTAGTTCTCTCACTTCTCCGGAACGGCCCTCATACCTTATCCAGTGTCTTCCGCCTTGTTGAATTTACTATCAAATGTTGGCAAGGTATTTACAATCAGTGCCTTCAACAAACAACTCTTTCCCAGTAATCGTCAAAAACCTTTACTTCTTTATCTGTGTTAGTAGTAAGCTGACTCTTGGTGGCATTTATTTTCATTTCTTGTTGACATTCGGAGTTAGATATCCTATCCTCTCCAATTTTGATCAAATTATATACCATTACTAGCTTTGCCCGGCATGCGTTGCAATGCCTATGTTTCGCTCTAAGTGGGAACACATATGGAAGGCACACACATCTACATGCAAAACATCAATTAAAGTCAATGGTTTTTTGTGCATTAATTAAATTGGAATATATGATTGTAGTGCTTTGGGATGTACAATATATTTTTGGTCTTTCCCTCTTCTCCAAAAGCAGAGTACCCAGCGTTGCTCAGGAGGTGGATGTACAAAGTACCTTCAACTTCGGACAAAAACTGTAGCTTTTTAGTAAGGGGATTTAATTAGGGAGAGTGGTTGCATATTTGTAAACAAAATGAAGACAGTAGTTTTCTCTTTCTTTTAAGGTATAGGTATGTAAAGTTCCATCAATGTCCGATAAAAACTATAGGTATCCATAAAGAACAATAGCAAAAAATAAGGGGGAGAGGTTAAGATGGAGAGAGATTGCGTCCTTGCAAACTAAATATAGACCTATTTTTCCGTTTGTTTTAAAGTATTTATGTGCAAAGTTCTATCCACATCTTATAAAAACTGTGGGTATATATAAGAAACATTGGCAAAAATTAAAGGGTTTGGGGAAAAGTGAGAGATTAGTTCGCTTTTTAAACCAAACGTAGACAGTAGACAGGGAAAAGGGGGGTGGTTTATTTACTTTTTTTCCGTGACTTTCGCAGACACGCACTCATTAACTCACCAAAGTTTCATCGTAATCGGATAAAAACTGTGGGTTTCAATAAAGTTCATTGGAAATTAAGAGGAGAGGGGTGGGCTTAGGCAAAACAAATGTAGACAGTATTTTTCTGTTTGTTTTAAAGTATACGTGTGCAAAGTTTCTTTAAAATCGGGTAAAAAGTGTAGCTTTATATAAAGTACATTGGAAAAACTTAAGGAAATGTAAAGGGAAAGAGGGGATGCGTTTTTGGAAATAATACGTATGCAGTATTTTTAAGTAGTGTTAAAGTATCCTTGTGGAAATCCTTGATAAAATCTGTGTGTTTGTTTAAATAAGGGTTTTAAAGGGAGAGAGGATGTAGTTTTTTTTATTTTTTCGAAAACCTCAATGAGAAAATACATATATGTCACGTCTTTGAAGGTGATCAGTCAAACCGTTTCAATTTTAGCTTTGTATAAAAAACACTGACAAAAATTAAGGGGGTGGAAAAAGGGAAATGGGTCGACTTTTTGTAAACCAAATGCAGACAGTATTTTTCTCCTTGTTTTAAAGTATACGTGTGCGTATTTTCAACGAAATCGGATTAAAACTGTGGGTTTCTAAAAAAGATCATTGAAAATTAAGAAGTGAGGGGGTAAAAGGAGAGAGGGATTGTGTTTTTGAAAACCATATATTGGCAGTATTTTTCTATTTGTTTTAAAGTATACATATGCAAATTTCCGTCAAAATCGAATAAAATCTGTGGGTTTGCCTAAATTAGGGTGATGTGAAGGGGATGAGGGGTTGCGTTTTTGGAAACCATATGTGGGCAGTATTTTTTAATTTGTTTTAAAGTATACGTGTGCAAATTTCCATCGAAATTGGATAGAATCTGTGGATTTGTTTACATTAAGGGGTGTAACTGGGAAGAGGGGGTGGTTTTTTGAAATTTTTTCTTGTCAGAAATCTTCGCAGATGCGCGCTCTACAACTCACCAAAGTTTCAGCGTAATCGGATGAACGGTTTATGAGTGCATAGAGGACAAACAGACAGACAAACATTGATTTTTTATGTATAAGATGTCATCAGCAAACAACCCAACTTCTGACTATAATTACATAGTTCCAATACACTATTCTCTGGCATTTCCATGTTTACTTCTACCTTTTTCGATGCGGAATTATCAACATTCATGATCAATTTTAAACTTTTTTTAAAATTCTCCTACCCAGCAAGTCACTTTTTCATCCAACCCAATAGTTTTTACTTTGACACCATTATATGGCACCACTCCATCAAATGCCTTCATAAGGTCTAGTGCTACACAATCATCTTAACCTCCCCTATCCATTTCGTCCAAAACTAGCTAACTAGCTGAGACTATCCTTGCCTCTGCAATGTTGTCGATTTGCAAACCAGTTTCTTGCTTCACATACATTTCTGATCTGGTTGCATATCAATCTCCCTAGAATTTACTTACTACTAATGTCAAATTAATCGATATGTAAATTTCAGCCATATTTGTTGCCCCTCGTTTCCAATCCTCTGCTAAGCAGCCAGTCTCCAGACTCAATCTAAATAATGTTTCAAGCTGAAGACCAATGTCGTATCCTGCGATCATTAATATAGCTTTAGTGATAAATTTTATACAAACTCCTTTAAGCTTTCTTAGCTTTCATAGTTCCTTCATAATTTCCCGCATCGTGATTTCGCCACATACCTATCACCGCCTTCAATTTTGCCCACTTATTTACTGTACCTTCTAATTTCCATCAGAACTGCTTCATTATCATTTGTTCCTTTAGTTACATGAGACCCCCGCAAGGTTACTATCAGATTTTATTTGGAATACTGTATATACAACATAATTAATTCAGTTTCGTAATGTTGTACCACTTGCATAAAGCCTCCTTCCTTGCTAAGGTATTTGGAAATCGCTGTTCCTTTGTATTATCAATCTTAATAACTTTCCAGTTTACACTTGCTAAATTTAAATCACCGCAAATGGTGACCATTCTATACCATACCATACTCTGAATATGAATTTAATTTCTTCCTCACTACTCAGTACTCTGAGTAAGAATTTTTTTCTTCCTCAGCAGTCTCTTCCTTACACTGTTTAAGCAATAAAAACCATATTTTTTACCACAGAAATCTACCACAAGTAACTCATGGCTAAGATTCACGAACGCTATTTAACTATAGCAGTCTTTTCTAACCAATATGATTTTTCCTCCATTTTTCTCCTTTTTCTCTGCAGTACGCTCCACAGGTATAACCTTAGGGGAAAACATTCTCTTGCACTCCGTCCTTTAACAAAAGCTTTATCTTATTGCTATTGGCGCTTTGTGTATGTCTATTAAACTACCAGACTCTATTACTTTCTTCATTATACTTCTACAGTTGACTAGTTGACTAGTAACAGTCTTAAAAGAGGATTTCTGGTATTTTGAGCATTACACTTGCCTTGTCAGTTGCAACCCCCTCTTTCATCAGTCTCAATTATTTCTTTAGCATTTATGATTTTTCACATTAAGCATTTGTATTCATTATCTCTTTGGTCATATATTTTTATACTCTCACAAAAGCCTCTCATCTAAAATAAACAGTTCTTACCCCAACATAGCTGGAAATGGGTTCCCTTACAGCTTAACCTAACGACCCAGATAATGACCCCTGATATTGAGATGTAGGTTATACCTAGTGAAACTCCATCTATCCATGATTTCAATAGGTACAACCTCCAAGAACAGAACTGATAACTTTCCCAAGAAGCACCTCCGTCTCCTCGTTCAACCGTCTTACAGCTTGGTTCAACTGTGGCCGATCCTAACGACTCAAGACCTGCATGAGATCCACTTGTTATGTTGCACCTGCTTCACACCTTTCGTCAGTTAACCCTCTACACCAAAAGTCGTGTTTCTATCACTACTATTCTCCGCACTCCCTCCCACTATCACTTCTCTATTCCGTTTGATGAAATCCATTCATAGTGATCGTTTATTTTCTTTCCTGTTTCGTGCCCTAATATTGTACTAGGTCTGATAAAATTTGTGACTTGGATGCCTAACCGATACTGTGAAAGAAAGATAACCTACACCAATAACATAGTTGCTAACTAGCAGAGCAATATTTTTCATCCTATTTTCTCGTACTACGCCTTTGTTTCTGAAAGCCTGTTACTTCTTACCTGCTCCTACAACTACACGAAGCTCTTGAATCTGGTAACATTTCAATCCTATTTCTCACCACAATTTTTGAAGTGTCTGCTACCTTAATCCTGTTTACTCTATTTCTCCTACGAACCTGTTGCCAGATCCCAACCAAGCTTTACACCCTCCACACAAAACCCATCACCTTTCCTTATCGCATCTACAGGCTGAGATTGAAGGGCTCTTAGCGTTTTGCCTATCTCCTTCATCATTCAAACATCTCCTTGAAGTACTATGGGGAAGCCTTATTTAGTACCCGTTTTCCCTCTTCAATACATTCTCAGTTGAACCACTTCTTACTATCACTGCAGTTGAAACTCTTCGCCACAACACCGTGGCTGGTGCCACATGTTTTAATCACGATTTTTTTTTCCAAAATCGTCTAATACCTCATAAACAAGGATTAAAATCGATGGTCTACCATAAATTTAACTGATAGAATAGTTTTAGAATGTGTTTAACTAATTTTTTTGTGTCTTTATGTAATATTACATTGAACCTTAATTGCTCAGTCCCCTTACTGTAAGTAACAACTAGATAAAATGTTCTTTAAAAGGCGAAACCTACGATGAAATTTAAGAGATACATGATGTTGTTGTAGTGCAAATAACAAATAATCATTTACGAAGATTTTTTTTATAGCAAAAAATTAATGTTTTAGAATTAATTGAATAATAAATTGTTATATTTCTGACAGAATAGGTCAATAAAAATATCACACTTATGAATTTAAAAACCAAATCTACAAAGAAATTCGGAACATGTATAATACTATTCTGAATAATATTAATCAGTTACTTATGAATAATCTTTTTTATCACTAGCAAGTTGTTATTTTAATACTTTAGAGCTAACTAAATAGTGAAGTGTTATATTTCCAATACAGCAAAGTCTACACAATATGTGATAATAGAGTATTCTCAACAATCAGACTATTAATAATTTAAAATTATTATATTACTAATAACACTAAGTTTTATCATAGTTTACTAACTACCATCCTTTCAGCTATTTCTAAGTAAATAAAACTTGTGATAAAGAAATAAGGACTATCTAGCAGCAATAAGCATTTAGTACTTGGGTGACCGATTTTCGTTTGGCATCTTTCTATTTCTGTTCAATATCCAAGATTTCGAGTAAAGTTTGACTAAAGTAAAGGGTCTGAAGGCTTCCTAGGCGCTTTGAGGTTCACAGTTAACCAAAGAAAAGCTTAACTAACATCAGTAGGCTTATTGGTACCTGAACCTTCTACATAATGAGGTTAGAGCCGTTTTAGTCAGCGATAAATTAATGGTGCGAGATTTGTGGTAATTCAGGGGATTCTACGATAATCCTTGATGATGGAGTCTTATGTAACTCGACGAGAAAAATTAAAAGTAAAATATATATATATATCTCACCTAGTTCTCGAGATATCCTATCTCAAAATTGACGTGGTTCGTTAAAATGCGACCTGGATCAGAATATAAATTTCGCCATAGCCAAGTTTGATGATGAATTCGTATGAAACTCGTCGAGATAAATTGAAAATAAAGAATTTAATTTTCTGATATCTCAAGTGAATAGGATAGGATTAGATCCGGCCTGGACCAGGAAAGAAAATCACCAAAACCACTATGTCTATACGGCGGAAATGCA
Source organism: Vandiemenella viatica (assembly GCA_031002005.1). Taxonomy (NCBI): domain Eukaryota; kingdom Metazoa; phylum Arthropoda; class Insecta; order Orthoptera; family Morabidae; genus Vandiemenella; species Vandiemenella viatica. The sequence continues at coordinate 93,414,243 of JARYHS010013631.1, forward strand.
CTTTCAATGTTTTATTTTGTTCCTAATGGTTGTAGGGTTGAAATATGGCCTGGACCAGAAGAAACGTTGCCAAAAGCACAAAGAATTATACCTATAACTGATTTTTGACATGCTGTATCTCGAAAACAAAGCGAGATATCAAGAACATTTATTGTTTATTTTCGATATTTTTATTCGAGTTCTATAAGAATTCATCATCAGATTGTGACGTCACGATAATGATAGCACATCATCAGTGCTAAATTCATTCACTCCGATAAAACTTTGCTAATACCTCGCGTGGTAGTATTTAATGACAAACTAACAACCACTGTAAACGTCTCTAAGGATTTTGATGAAATCTTGCATACTGCACAGAAATCGAAAGATGCTGAGCGATGATCAGTCACCCAGGTACTGTTCTAAAGTGGAGCAAAGGTGCCGAGAATCTTTTTCACTTGTTGCGTGCATGAATTTATTTCATCATCGGCTAAATTTTGTCGCCTGATTTTTTAAATTATCAACTAAATTGTTAGGAACATTATTACTTAATTGTGCTTTTCCACATTTAAAAATAATACTATTAAATGCAGACTAGACAAATTTCGCGAATAAAATAAGATGAATAGTGAGGTTGAATGCTTGTAATATAATGAAAAGTAGAACCGCACTTTTGTAGAAAATATTTATTTTGTTTAATGTAATAGGTGTAAAATACTTACAACATATTATGAAACAGAAAAATTTAAAACACAGTGTATGTACGAAAAATTGTCACTGACCTTAACAGAATACAACCAACAACATGCAGACAGTATATCAACCTCTCTGTGACATGTGTTGCTTTGCGAGTAAAATGTTTACATTGGAATTATAAAGCAAAACAAAAATGTTTCCGTAACAGAAAAAAATAAGCGAGAAGCTACCTATTTTATAAAAAAACAGTGTTCTGACATCAATGTGAAATCTACTGCTGCAATCTACGGACTTGGCTCTGAACAGTCTCATACGTGCAACCACTTCAAACATCAAATTTCGAAAAATTCTTTCTTAATTTATGATTTTACATAATTGGAGACCTTAATCCTCAAAACGATATGTCATTTATCGATTACGGTTAGGTACCGAAGGAGATAAATGACTCGCAATTAAAAAAAAACAGACATCGGTAAAAAAACTTCCTCTCTGAGCGCACGAAGGGTGGGTTGCTGGTCGTTGAAACTATCTGCAAAAATTTCTAGTCCATGACGGCCAAAAATATTACTTTTACTGCATGATGTTTCCAAAAAGAATACCAAGGGTGCTCCTGTGTGAAGCTCGAGGAATGAGAGACGTGACACGTGGAAAGCCTTAATTGGCTAGCTTGGGTATACTTCTACTATTTTTTGTGGGCAGACTCTAGCGTCGTTTCCCCCTTACATGATGACCTTGACGAAGCGCTTCTTTTCTTTATTATTATTTTTTAACTTTTAAAAATATTTCTGTGAGCATAAAACAAAAACAACTGAAAAGCGTTTACTTACACATGTTTTTTTAATGATATTATGACTACAACTTTTTTAAAATCAAATTCACGCATTTTTCTTTTAATTATTATTTATTTAAACGGTATAATTTTATCTAAATAGTTTGCGAAGGGAATTTTCTCATTTTTTCCCCCTCCTCTTGAATCTGTGGTAGTCTACCACAAGTTGGACCTAATAGTCCTTTATATTTGCATTCGTTAGAGAAAATATATAGTACATAGTGTTTCCCATTAGCCATATTAAGGCGTCTCTTTTATGTTCTAAGTTAGATCTCATGCCTAGTTTAAGCAGAAGTTCAGGGGTTATGCCTCTCGTGGGTTTTTTTTTTTTTTTTTAATATATGTGCCGTACGCCTTACCCAGTTCCAAATGTCTTTGAGACGGTGGCAGGTAATTCTATGAGGTAGAGTGTCTGCCATTTGACAGTGGTTTCTAGAAGATGGATTCGATTTAATTTGGAGTTAGTGGCTATTGTCTCATTGACTACTTTGTACTAATTAAATGTACAGATGTCTGTATCACTGGGTTATGGATATTTGCCCATAGATTTTTCCATATAATAGTTCGATACTTCGTTCCCTGTCTATTTCCAGGGGTATTATACTTCATAGTATTAAAGATTATTTTTGTTGATAAAAGGGCAGTTATTTTTGTGTTGGAGCTTCAGGTAGCAGAGTTCCAGGTAGAAAAGTTGTAAGTATTTCAGCTGGTTTGGTATTCCGACGATGCTGATGGGTGGTGTCATGCTTGTATAGGTCGATCAGATGCGCTGTAATACCTTGCGGATTCCTGCTTTTAGCCTGCATATTTTTAAAGAAGTGAGCTTTACTCTTCTTATATACATCGACAAGGCCAAGTCCCCCTCTTTGTTTAGCCAGAGTCAGTGTTTCAACTTTTAATTTTGATGATTTCTCCTCTGTGTATAAAATATCCGACCGCTGACATAATGTTGCTTGCTAAGGGTGTAGAAACTGGAAATACTTGCGAAGTGTACCATAGCTTCCCAAGGACAAATGTGTTGATTAGTTGCACTCTCTGTATCATATTAAGATTCCTCAGTGAGTGTTGTTGAAGGCAAGCTCTAATTTTGGCTACTAGTTTCCGCCAATTTTTGTCACACTTTTTTCAGGCATTTTTGGAATTTAATTCCCAGGAGGTTGATTTCCGAGTTTTATTCCAGTCAGGAGGGTTTACTAGACTTCAAACCCACTCCAATATCCATGATTTTTTGGTGTTTAATACTACCCCAGAGCATTGACTGTAACTATCGATGGTTTGTTTTGCGAATTCAGTATCTGTTGTATCTTTTGCAAAGACTACGACATCATCAGCATAGGCCCAACATATCACTTTCCCAATTCCTGTGTCAATTCCCTGTAACTTTTTCTGTTAGTTTTATCAATAGTGGCTCAAGGACAATTGCAAATAGGATCAGAGATAAAGGACATCCTTGCCTTATTGATCGCCTAATTCGTGTAAGTCCACTCATCATCCCGTTGACAATTATTTTTGTCGTCGCCTTGTTTGGTAAATTATGTACTATGTTTCATATCTCTTCTCCAAATCCTATATCATCGTTTGTTTAAGAAAGTTATGGTTAACTCTATCAAAGGTTCGATCGAGATTATAACCTGGCTGTTGCCGATTTATCCCGGCAGGTCAAGCCAGATATAACCTTCCTTATCCCTCTTGAAACTTATCCTGGCAGACGTCGCCAGAATATAACCAGTCTGTCAGTTGGTTGGTTTTGATGTTAAATAAAAAACCATACATACACTCCAACAACAAGAAATATTTAATAAACGACGATAAGTAAATAAGATATATATATATATATATATATATATATATATATATATATATATATATATATATATATATATATGCTCTTTCTACATCACCTCAGCGATCATTTTTATTTAATTTAATTGCAATGGAGCACACGCTCCGGTGGCAATTTCTCTACACACCCAACTTCCCCCTATCCTGCACCCACCTACATTTGCCCTCTACAAATTTCAACTTTAAATTCTTTTAACGTTTTCGGTAAGTTATTCAACACACACACCGCGCGACTTTATTGCTCTCATGATGATTGCTCCCAGCTGCTGCCGCGCACCAAAGATATTGTAACTTAATACTACCCAATGACATTACAATATGAACAGTCTGTGGAATTGTGAGAGAATACATGTACTGTAATACCCCTCTTTACACGAGGGATACGTTCCGCAAAAAATCGCGTTAAGTGAAATTCGCGTATATCGGGGTTTACGATTAAACATAGTCAAAAGTTAATGCAAAAAAATAGAAATCATTTGAATCAATCACTATAATTCTCAAAACACTTTATGCACTATTAAATGTGTGTGTGTGTTTTTTTTTTTTTTGGCGAAAAAAATGCATCTATTGTCTTTTGGGTAGTGTTTCTTTTACGTTCTTGTAAAATACATTCACAACACCCAACTCTGTTTTTAATTGTTTGACACATTAAAATCCGTTGTAGAAAAAACTATACTTTTTTCTCTTTAAGGGTTGAATTCCAAAAACATTCTTTCTTAAAATATGATTTCACAAAGCTGAGACATTACTCCTCATAATCCTACTTCATTTATGAATTTTGGTTAGACATCCAGGGAGATAAATCGCTCGAGACACAAAAAACGCCTTTTTGAAAAATTGACATTTTACCCTTTAAGGGTCGAGTTAGGAAAAATTGCTTTCTTAAAATATATCGTGGCGGAGACATTAATCTTTAATATGATACCATATTTATCTATATCGGTTAGATATCAAGGGAGATAAATGGGTCGTTGCACAAAAACGCATTGCAAAAATATTTATACTTTTGCCCTTTAAGGGTCGAATTCCGAAAAAATTTCTGTCTTAGTATACGACGTCACTAAAGCGGAGATCTTAATCTTTAAAATGATACTTCATTTAACGATTTCAGATAGATATCCATGGAGATAAATGATTTGTGACACAGAAAACAGCATTTTAGAAATTTTGAAAGTTTTTACCCTATAAGGGTCGAATTCCGAAAACTTCCTTTCTGAAAATATTATGTGACCAAAATGGAGACCATAAGCTTTCAAATGACACCTCATTCATTGATTTCGGTTAAGTATGAAGGAAGATACAGGCTTGTGGCAAAAAATTACCGTAGAGAAATAAAATAATTGTTAAAAAAAAAAAAAAAAAAAAAACTAAAAACTAAAAATTTTTAAAATAACTTTATACGTTGCTTAGGAGAAAGTAAATCTAAATGGACAATATTTTACATTACTGTCATTGAAATTTTTACATTAATTAGTTATTTTTGGAGTCTGTGCCAGCTGTCACATCGCGAAGATTGAATTAATGGACTTCGGTGTTCGAGGTGAAACGGGGAGTACGAACAAAAATTCCAAATATTTTACAGCATGTAGTGAGGCAGATAGTGTTATTGCGGGAGACAGCTTAGGTAAACAAACTAATAGTATTTTAATCTGTGGCTCAGCCTCGTTAGTCTTCCAGGCATATCACAAGTGCTACAGTGTCAGTTGGTATCCAGTAGACTTGCAACGAATAGTATATTCGGCCATACGCCGAATACCGAATATTCGGCAGACTTCCTGGCCGAATAGCCGTATATTTGGCAAAAGTATTCGGCCGGAGTGAGCCAAAATCTATATTGCTGTGCTTGCTTCTCGCCCGCCTAGGGATAAAATGATACCACTGAGGTATCGATACTTTTACTCTATACAGTATCGGTAGTAAAGCATCGATACTTATTCGGTATCCATTGTAAAGTATCGATACTTACTCGTATCGATTGATTTTTCGTAGTGAAATTTGGAATAAAAAAAAATGTATTTAATACATATTGATAGTCTTTATTGATATAAAAATATATTTTTATTTGACGAAAGATATTTATTACATTTTGACCTTACTGATCGTTACCGACTAGGACCAAAAAAAAACTAATTTAATGAAAAAAAGTATGTTTTTATTATGCTCCCCAAAAATATTTGTTTTTCTGTTTGCCTGGGATGTAGTCATTGTTGCGCCAGCTTTGGAAAAAAGCCTTTCGCAGGGTACAGAGGTACCGACAATGTTTAAATAAATTCGCGCTTGTTTGTATAAACATGGAAATACGGGTTTTAATTCCTCCCATTCCTCTAATGGGTTGGCTTTTAAAGCGCAGACTGGATTAACCAAGTAAATTGAAACTTCATGGATTTTTGATTTAGCACGGCGCCGCTTTTAGCCAACAGCAAGTTGTTTGTGGTGTAACCAAAAATCAAAATCTTCGTGGGTTGCTTCTTATTCAGGTCCACTGGTTGACATTGTCGGATCTTCTTTAATAATATTATTTAATTTTTGTATCTCCCTACCACATGCACTTGCATCTTGAAAATGGATGTTTTTGAAACGTGGGTCTAAAATTGTTCACAAAGCTGCAAGGGTGTTAAATTAAATGAGACCAAATCTTTTTTTACAATCAGCCAGTAGGTTTGTTTGCAGTTGAGTGACACATTCTATTGATGATGAAAATTTTGTTAGCTGCTACGTCAGACAATTAATCATGGGTATGACTTTGGATAAGGTAACATAATTCTGGCCTGAAGATTCTCTTGTGACAACTTCGAATGGTTGTAACAGGGGGACTACCTGTTTCAATATTTGAATTTCTTGTCCAGTCACCAATTCAGGACTATCTGAAGCATCGAGTAAAAGCTGCGTAGCAATTTTCGACATATCTAAAAATCTATCAATCATATAATATAGTGAATTCCAAAGTGTCTTAACGTCAAGAATAAATTTTTTAGTATATCCCTCAGGAACTCCACTATCGATCTGTATTTTTCGGCAGAGTTTTCTTTTTTTCTTTCGGCCGGGCATAGACAAACAAGTTTGCCAACAACACAAACTTAGAAAAAGAATGTGTTGAAAAAAAATCAATAATGACAACCACAAAAATATTCTTTACAGAGTAGATGAGCGTTTAATGAATCAATTAACGAGTTAAATGAAATCATGATATTCGTGATATTGTTACACACGCCGATACGAGTACTTTTGACCGATGCCTACTTGATACTTATTTTTAAAGTATCGATGCAAAAAGTACTTGGTATCGGAAGGAATGTATCGAGTAAGTACTTGTAAGTACTAGTATCGTTTTATCCCTACGTCCGCCTGTTAAAGCATAGTTACCTCCCTCCACTCTGTGCCTGTTTTAACAAGCTTGAAGTATGTGGCTCAAGTATCTACGTTGGATTATTTATGACATTACTTTTTTTTTCTTAAGAATAACATCCAATGTGGTGTGAAGATGGAAAAGCTTTCTTACGATAGTTTATAATACGGGATAAGCAATTGGTATAACCTTCTTTAGACCGAATTGCTGATACCACTTTCTGAACTGCTCCCTACATAGTACGATAGTGATTACTTCGATCAATACTCTTCTTGTAGTATGATATGCCATTCTTCACTATATTGATCGATAACAGAGTGCAAGTATTTCCGTAGTCACAACATACTCACATCTCGTTTTTAAGTCTGTGAGTAGGGCATTTAGACTAAATGTTGAATATAAGCCGAAACGTCATCATCCTCACCGTTTATCAGTTACAAGTTGGAGAACTGGGAAGATTCGTGGCTTCCGTTTTGTTTGAATATATTAATTCTGACAAGAAAACCTAAAATTATGGCCATAGTTTTATTAAATTCACACTATCAGTTTGTAACCGCAAGTCAACACGATTAAAATTAGCAAATACATCTGTTAAATAAGCCGTGTATGATTTTCATTTCATCTGTACTAAAAGCTTGAAATTACTTTGCTAAATTCCTGAACTGTTGAAAGCGAGTGGACCCTCCGTTTTCATTCGGGGATTCCCAAATTTCCTTGTTACTCTCACGGAAGTACCTGTAGGGTCAATATCAACCACTTTGGGAATAATTGCTCTATTTTTAGAGATAAACTTTACTACATTCACCAGATCGACATCGCACCGTCACCGTCTATAAGTAAACCAAACTATCTGTAGATGACGGTGGGTATCGGCCTCGTGTCGGCCGGCGATGCGATGCGGTGTCGTTTGAACCAAGGTAATTCTACTGTTTGAACCAACTTCTATCGAGTGAGCGCCAACAATAGAAAAACAGTCGGCGTAGTGGCGGTGCACGCGACTTTGAGTTTGATTGTAGCAGTCAGTTTACTTCGTGTTGATTTGATTTCTTTAAAAGTGAAGTTGTGTGGCAATCATGGCTTCTAAAAGGAAGTCGCCTATATGGACATACTTTGAGGACGATAAAAATGATACCAAAACTGTCGTGACTAAATTGTGCGAAACAAAAATTTCTCGAGGTGGAGTTGGCAAGAAAGCAACTACATCAGGAATGGTAAACCATCTGAGAAATAAACACAACGAAGAATACGGTACGTTGCAGCTTACGCTTCCTAAGGGGCAAGTATTTACGGATCAAAATATGGGTGCAAATAAACCTAAGACATGAAAAAGACAATTGAGTCTTGAAGAATGTACTGAAATACCTAAACAATGGGATATTAATGATCCCAAGGCTAAAAAATACCATCGCTTAATTGGCGAAATGATAGCACTTGACAATGAGGCAGTAAATATGGTAGAAAGGGCTGGTTTTAGAAGGCAGTTAAATAGCGCTTTGCCTCTGTATAACATACCATGTCGACCTTACTTTTCAAACAAAATAATTCCAGAAATATAAGGTAGTAAAGACAATTTAAAAAAATGCTTTCAGAGACTGATTTTATTTCCGTCATATGTGACATGTGGATGTTCTTGCATAATCACATTCGGTTTTTTTTAAGTTTTACTGCGCATTTTATTGATCGTGAATTCAATGTCAATTCTGAGCATCAAGCATTTTGAAGGGCAACTGCACAAAATATTGCAGTTGCTCTTCAAGAAATAGCATGTTTTTGGGACAACCTGATGGCAAAGATTCATGTCGTTATTCACGATAACGGACGAAACATAGTAAAATCCGACAGTAATGCAGGGTCGGCCTCAGTTCGTTGTTTCATTCATACTCTCCAATTAATTGCTGTCGATTGTCTGCAGGAAGGAGGATCGTGACTCATTTCAATCATTCCGATATTGCGCAAAAAAAACTGCTTGCAATCCAAAAGCAATTGGGTCTCCCCGAGCATGAATTGGTGCAAGATGTCAGTACGCGGTGGAAATCCACATATCATATGCTTGAAAGGCTAATGGAACAAAAACGGGCAATTTCAGTGTATCTCACGGACTGCAATTTTGCCAACTTGACTGCTGCTCAATGGGAGCTTTTAGACCAACTTTTGAGATTACTACAACCATTTGAAGAACTAACAAAAATCACCAGTTCTGGATATGCTTGCATTTCTGAAATTATTCCGTATGTTGTTACTCTAACGCGATATTGCTATAAAACTAGCACATCAGAGCTAACAGCCAACTTAAGCCAAGTGAGACTTGTCATGCTACAAGGGTTGAACGAACGATTTGAAGACATTGCCACAAATAAAAATTATTTGTCGGCAACCGCTTTGGACCCTCGCTTCAAAATGAATGTTTTCACCAATCACCTGCAAAGAGGAAAGGCAAGGCAGTATATTTTGATCGATGGTCTAAAGACGTACTGTGAAAGAAGCAGCGACGGCAGCGGGAATTCGTCCCCTATTCAGTCCAACAGGATGACCGAAGAGTCGGGTCACAGTCAGAATACACACTCATCTTTTATGGATTGTTTTGAAGAGATTGTTACAGAGAAAAGTACGATCAATGCAGGGATATCACAAGAAAAAAATGCAGTTGAAACTGCAATTGATGTTTAATTAAATATTAATAGTATATCATGGAATGATAGATAATCCGTATATTTGGTGACAAGCAAGAAGAGAGAAATTTCCGTATTTGACAAAGCTTGCAGCAAAATACTTGTCCGCGCCAGGAAGCAGTGTTTATTCGGAGCGGCTTTTCTCTGAAGCTGGAAATGTCTACGAGAAGAAAATAAGTAAACTACTACCTGACAATGCAGAAAAATTAGTGTTTCTGCATCACAATCTTCCACTCCTAAATTTCAATTATGATGATTCCAGTGAATAGGTATTTAAAATATTTTTGTTTTGCTTTGACATCGTGTAAGTTGACCACGCACGATTATTTTTTGTAATTGTAAGTTAAATACATTACCATGCAATTCGGCCGAATAGTAAAAAAGTGGCCGAATAGGCCGAATAGTTGCCGAATATTCGTTGCAAGCCTAGGATGCAGTAAACGCTTTACAGTTAGTATAATATCAAAGTATCATCTTATTAAGGTTGTTCGGTGGTTTAATTACTGATTAATTAATTAAAAAGTCCACCAAAAAAAATTATGTTTGAAGATGTCTGTTTATTTTTATCAAATCAACAAGTCAGCGATATTCACAAGCATAGCTACAATACAGAGATGCACTTCTGAATAGTAGCAAAGATAATCTCTGTGAAACTAAGTGAAAGAAACTCTCTGTAACACTGAATGATGTCAACTAACTTACTAACTAAGTAAGTGCTCTGTCCAGGCGATCTGTTAATATAGAGTCTATCGAAATTACGAGAATTCTTCAAAGGCATCCGCCCGATATTTCTCGATCATTAACAATCACTCAAACAATCAAACATATTAAAAACAATCGGAATTGATACAAAATTAATTAATAACATTACAAAATGATCAGAAATGGTAATTAGAGATACTTAAATACAAAATTATTTACAGAAATCCTTTCAAACGGTGGAAAATTGTCCTGTAGACATCGTAACTTACATTAATACATGGAATTACAAACATTTAAGAAATTCTCTTGCACCATTCGGTTCTTAAACATATTAAATGGACTTTAAATAATTTTCTTACCTAAAACAAAGTCTATATACACAGATTTACAAGAAAATACAAAACAAACATACTAAATCACTTTCAAGCAATCTTTAGCTCACTACAAATACTTCATACAGTACAATGCTATTCAAAATTCAGGTATGAGGGCTGTTACAATCTGTATGTTTAAGTTTTGTTGAATCATGTTTCTAGTATTAATTGTAGGTAAGCACTAACATGATTTTTTATGTATTATTGTTATTCATTATTTTTTTTTTTTCTTGATTTCGCTGTCAACGACTCCAAAAATAACTAATTAATGTAAAAATTTCTATGACAGCAATGTAAAATATTGTCCATTTAGATTTACTTCCCCCTAAGCAAGGTATACAGTTATTTTAAAGTTTTTTTTTTTTTTTAAGTCGGTTTTTATGTTTTTTTAAAAAATGATTTTATTTTTAAATTTTTAGTGGTACTATAGTTTGTTTTGTATTTTAAATATGCCGCAGCAATTCCCATTTTACGAACTGCTTGGTAGCTCAGGGATTAAAACGCTTGCTTTCAAAAAGGAATTCTGTCTTAATATACTACAACAACTTCCCGAATGGGTTGAATTGGGTGTTGTTTTAAAGAATGTCACTTTAAATTTTGGTCCAGGCTATGTTTCGAACTTATAACATCAGTTAAAGCTGCTGGTCGATAACCGAAACATGTAACATCTGGGCATTAATACATACTACATACAGAAATCTGTCTCTGGAATATATCTGTTTGCTCCGGCATCACACAGAAAATATAGATTTTTAATTGGTTTTCACACCGTGAAAGCTTGGGATCCAAGTTGAAATCTGAAGTACATGTTGAGACATTAGGACTCATTTATTTTATAAATATTATGTCATGACTTAAAAATAACTTAATTGATTTTGACGGGATTTAAAACTGTGGATTTTTGTAAAGAACACTGGACATTAAAAGGCGTGAGGTTAAAGGGAAAGAGGGATTGGGCTTTTGTATACCAAATATAGACTGCCTTTTCTGATTGTTTTGAAGTATATTGTGTAAATTTCTATTGATATTAGATAAAACTGTAGGTACGTATAAAAAAACAATTAAGGTGTGTGGAGATGAAGAGTAGTTTGGTTTTTGTAAAGCTAGTGTGGGCAGTATTTTTCTGTTTGTTTTAAAGTATACATGTACAAATTTCCATTGAAACCAGATAAAAAGTGTAGCTTTGTGTATCGAACATTTGCAAAAATTAAATGGGGTAATGGAGTGAGTGGTAGGGTTTTGTAAACAGAATGTAGTCACTATGTTTCTCTTTGTTTTTAAGTATACATGTGCAGTGTTCCATGGAAATCTGATAAAAACTGTGAGTATCTATAAAGAACATTGGAAATAGGAGGGGTGGGGGTAGAAGAGAAGACGAGTTGGGCTTCTGCTACATAATTTGTACACAGTTGTTCTGTATGTTCTAAAGTATACGTCTGCAATTTCCTCCAGAATCGGATAGAAACTGTAGATTAAGGGATGGAAAGGAAGGAGAGTGGTTTGGACTCTCGAAACCAAATATAGACAGTATTTTTCTGTTTGTTTTGCAGTATACATGTGCATACTTCCTTCAGAATCAGAAAGAAACGGTAGCTTTATATAAAGAACACTGACAGTAATTAAAGCGGTAGAAAGGGGAATAGGGTTTGCGTTTTTGTGAAAGTTATGTAGACAGTATTTTTCTTTTTCTATTTGTTTTAAAGTATACGCATGCGAAGTTCCACCGAATCGACTTAAAATGTGGGTTTTGTACAAATATTAATGGAAGGGGATCTAGGGATTTTTTTAAATTTTTTGGTCAGAAATCTTATCCATAAAGAAATACACGTATATGTGCCAACTTTTATAAAGATCGGTCAAATGGGGTCAACTGTAGCTTTCTAAAAAGAAATTGCCAAAAATCAAGGGGCTGGAAACGGGGATAGGGGTTCAATTTTTGCAAACCAAAAGTTGAAATTATTATTCTCTTTGTTTTGTAGTAAAAATTTGCTAAGTTCTGTCTAAACTGGATAAACACTGTGGTTTTGTATAAAAATTAATCGGTGGAAGGGGTGGTTTTTAGATTTTTTAGTCAGACACCTTCTTCGTGAAAAAATACATATAAGCACCAACTTTCATGGTAATCGGTCAAACGATCGCGACTGTAGCTTTTTATAAAGAACATTGATAAAAGTTAATGGGGTTGAAGGAGGGAAAGGGGTTGAGCTTTGGCAAACCAAATGTTGACCGGATTTTTCTCTTTGTTTTAAAGTATACATGGGCAAAGTTCAATCAAAATCAGATAAGAAATGTAGATTTCTATAAAATTAAGGGGTGTAAAGGGAGACATGGGGTGGTTTTCTTAAAAAAAATATTTTTTATTTATTTGTTTTTCTTTTTTTTTGTCAGAAATTTTCTCCATGAAAATTTACATGTTAATGGATACCAGTTAAATGGTGTCGACTGTAGCTTCGTATAAAGAACATTGGTAAAAATTTAGGTGGTGGATGGGGGGAGAGGGCTTAAGTTTTTTTAAACCAAAAGTTGACAGTATTTTTCTCTTTATTTTTGGCTATACATGTCCAAAGTTCCATCGAAATCGGATAAAAAATGTGTGTTTGTATAAAAATTAAGGGGTGTAATGGAGAGAGGGGAGGTTTTTTTATTTTATTTTTTGGTCAGATTCTTCATGAAAAATTACATGTATATGCCAACTTTGATGACAATCGGTCAAACGGTGTCGATTGTAGGTTTTAATGAAGAACATTGACAATAATTAAAGGGGTGGAAGGAGGGAGGGGTTGAGCTTTGGCAGACCAAATGTTGACAGTATTTTTCTCTTTGTTTTAAAGTGTACATGGGCAAAGTTCAATCAAAATCAGATAAGAAATGTAGGTTTCTATAAAATTAAGTGGTGTAAAGGGGAGAAGGGTGGTTTTTTATTTTTCTGGTCAGAAACCTTCTCCATGAAAAACTACAAGTATATACCAACTTTAATGGAGATCAGCTAAATGTTGTCGACTGTAGCTTTGTATGAAGAAAATTGGCAAACATTAAGGGGTGGATAGAGGGAGGGGGGTTCAGTTTTTTTAAACCAAAAGTTTATTTTTCTCTTTATTTTTGGCTATATGTGTCCAAAGTTTCATCGAGATCGAATAAAAAATGTGGATTTGTATAAAAATTAAAGGGTGGAACGGGGTAGAAGGGGTGGTTTCTCAATGAAATTCATATGGGACCACTTTGGAGGTGTACCCTATCCACTAAAAAAATTTCTTTTAAATCGGTTCAAAATTGGCAAAGATATCGCTGAACATAAAAAAAAAATAACATAGACGAATTGAGAACCTCCTCCTTTTTTTGAAGTCGGTTAATAATATATATGATAACACCACTACTTTTCTTCGAATTCAATGTTCAACAGTTCCTCTTAAATTTACTTTGCAATGTCTTTACATTTTCTACACTACGCTAATAGTTTTGATTACAACTCAACGTATTTTCACTGTCTGTATCTATTTTCATTTTTGCTAGCAACTAAATCTGATAACACAGGCACTCTATATCGTCCAATTCTATTATTGTTAGTTCACACTGACACGTACACTCAGTTCAGATTAAACATGCTCCAATTTCAGTCATAACCATTACATTTATCATCGTGCTACTTCCTCGTCACGACATGGCATTAACAATAACAACACATATTACTATGAACCACTGGATTACTTTCCATTTTTTTCCCCGAAAGTATTCTGTTTTAAAACCAATACAACATTACTTTGTTAACTACTTAACATTTTATTCTTAGTCCATTGTTCTAAACAATTTTAAATCAACCACATTTCTTAATCCCAATATTTTATTAGATTTGGGATAAGCAAGCAAATAGACGCTCGCGTTTGGCTTAGCAACAATCTTAAAAGGTCCGTGATAGATTTTAAAGAATTTTTTGTTCTCTGAATTTGTTTCGCAAGATTTTTGTTTAGTTATCACCAAAACCATATCTCCCAAACCGAATTAAGTTTATTTATTCCTTTGTCGTATCTTCTTTTCCTTTCGTCAGCCTTTTTTTTTAAATTATTTCCCTGACCTTATTCAATAGCTCTTGTCGGTACATATTTAGTACAGAAGGAAATTTAATATTTTCTCGTATAAAGTCGGATGGGTCTTCATTGAAAATAATGCGGTAAGGGTTATGTTCAGTACTCTCACGCGGAGTACTGTTGATTATATTTTCAAAATCTCGTACGTATTCTATCCATTTCGTGTGTTTTTAACTGCAGACCGTTCGAAATAGTCGGCTTATCTCTCCCTTGACGTTCCGCGGGATTACTCGAGGGATGATACGCAGATATTTTAATATGTTTTACATTATTTTCACTCATACAAGCGGATAAACTGACTTCCATTGTCTGACAATACAGATTTTGGCCATCCGACCAATTCGAAATAATCATTCTGTAACTTATTTACAAGTGCTCTTCCTGTGGCCTTCTTTTTCGGGTACATTTTTACAAACTTCGAAACCACGTCGAAACACATAAAAATACATACAAAACCGCCTCTTGATTTAAGTAGTGCGTCATATAAATCTATTGCTAACAGATCTAATATGGTACGTTTTCTGGTAATATGTTCTGCATTAAATGCTTAGTAGTTACCGCAGATACCTTGGTACGCTGGTGTTGGTAGCAGGTAGCTAGCCGTTGTGCGACACGCTTCCGCATATTGTCGAAAATGATAACCTCCCGCAATTTTTTGTAACATTTCTCAATTCCATAGTGCCCGTATCTTAAGTGGGTGTAATCTATTATCAAGTCTACATAATTATGAGGTCAGCATAACTTAAAATCTTCAGTTGATTCCTCCGTCTCCGGAACAAAATACCACCATGTAAAGTGTAGTACTTCATTAACTTTTTGTCACTTCTGCTTCCCAAATTTCGCTTTACCAACCTCAGACATTCACTCTCATTCTTCCTCCTCTGCATTTCTTTGCATATTTCCTTTACGCCCTTCTCACGTGTAACTCCTTTCATATAATAGACTTAAAATACTCTCTCCGAATCATTTATTTTGTTCACGCTACTTCCTCCCATAGGTAGCCGCGATAAGGCGTCAGCTACTTTGTTGTCGCTACCTTTGATATATCTTATTTCATAGTTGAACTGTTGCATAAATAGCGCCCATCTGGTTACTCTCCCATGTAGTAATTTACATTCTTGAAGGAAAGTTAAAGCCTTATGATCGGTCAATATAAGAGTATGGTGCCCCCATAAATAATATCTGAACTTGTGAAAGCACCATGTAAATGCTAATGCTTCCTTTTCTGAAATTCTGTATGCTCGTTCGTGTTTGTTCAACAACCGACTAGCAAACGCTATCGATTTTATCTCCTCCTTGCCGTCAATACTTTCTATATGAAAAAGATGGATATCCAGTCCACAGTCTGAGCAGTCAGATTCCATATAAAAGGGTAGCTCCATGTTCGGATGATGCAAAAGTTTGCTGTTAATTAACTCTTGTTTTAATTTATCAAAGGCATGTTGGCATTCTTTAGTCCATGCCCAGATCGCATTTTTCTTTTGCAGCTTATTTAAATGTGGATCGTTAAACGATTGGGCGGTCACAAATTTTCTATAGAAACCACACAATCCGAAAAATAACTTTAATTGTATCTTGTTTTGTGGTACTGGGAATTTATCAATTACTCCTAATTTATCGGGATCTGGTACTATTCCATCAGCGTTTATTTTGTGCCCCAAAAATTTTAGTTCCTTTTTAACGAAATCACATTTTGATTATTTCAATGTCATGCTTCCTTTCCTTAATGCTTCAAACACTTCTTCTAACGTCCTACAATGATCTTCCCAATTAGTTGAACTGATTAATATATCGTCGACATAAACGGATAACTTACTTAGTAATTCTTCTCCTAAAACCTGGTCCAGGGCTCTAATAAATAACGAAATCGAAATATTAAGTCCAAAAGTGACAACTAGATAATGAAAACATTTGCCTCCATATAAAATAGCGGTATATTTTCGTGACTCTTTTGCTAATGGGATTTGCCAATAACCGGCAGTTAAGTCAAGATTCGTGATGAATTTTTGTAGCATTTCTTCCAAATTTTCAGGTCTGTCAGTCTCTTTTTCAACTATTTTGTTTAGCGTTCTTGCATCCAGAACTAAGTGAACGGAATCATCCTCTTTTCCAACAGCAATTAACGGGTTATTGTATTTACTGTCGCTCCTTTCAATAATTCCCCATTTTATCATTTTATTTATATCCTGCTCCACAGCACTGTTCTTGGCTAGGCGTACCGGATATGGCTTGACAAAAAATGGAACATGAAGCTTAATTTTCAGTGTACATTCGAGATTCTTCACTATACCAGTGCAGTCAGAAAATCTATCGGCGTTACGCTCCGGTATTTTTCTCATATATACCTTCTGCTCCCAAGGGGGGCATCCATTAATGACGTGAGGTATTTTTCCGGAATTCCGGACCCCTCCCCGCCCCCCCTCTGGTGAGACTTCGTGAGATCTGGTCGGACCGCCCCCCTCTAAAATGACTTGAGATTTTGACGGAGACCCTCTCCCCCCTACTAATTGACCTCGTAACGTTTTGAGACCTTTTTTATGTGTCATGCTTCCAAGAGCGGTTACACCCTCTCTAAGGTCGGCTTTTGGACGAAATACCCCCCCTAAAGTCGACTTTCGTGTCATTTGTAGACTTTTTTTTAGCTCTACAATCCCACAAGACCCCCCTAATATCGTGTAACTCACTTATTTTATTCCTTATTGTTTTTTTTTCAATTGACAATTCGTAATTCTCTTCAAAACTTTCACAATCAATAAATCCTTCTTTTTCCTCACAAACTTGCTGCATTATCTGTACTTTTACACTATCTAATATTCCTGTAGCATTCACTATCTCATTTCCGAACTTAATTACATGATTTGTTCCTTCTTTTGTCAGCTTAATTTCTCCTTCCCCGCAATTGATAACAACTTGGTATTTTTGTAACCAGTCAATCCCTAGTATGCAGTTTATATTTGAACCAGGTATAACCATTCACCGGGGTTCTGTCTTATTTAGGCCTAACTTCAACCAAATTTGTTTCTTCAACCGTTTACTTAATTTTCCAGTTGCGCATATGATCTGCACACAATTCACCGATATTTCAGCGACTTCTCGTCCCCTACTTATATACTCATAGAATGAATTGGAGACTGCTGTCAAATCACTACCTGTATCTACAAGCGCTTGACGCTCTATTCCGAATATTTTTACGTCAATTAATGGTTGTCTTGTTTCATTTTCCACTGCTCTACAGGTATCTTCTTACAATCAATCTTTCATCACTTCCTGGTGCGACCATTCAATATTTCTCTTGTACTTATATCTGGTGGGTACTCTTTTCACAAATAATTTGAACCAATTTGGCGTCGGCCGTCATCGATTGTATCCTGCAACAATACTTCCATCGCTCCCTTTTAATCTTTCCCGTCGAAAGAAACATAAGTAACGGCGTCGGTATTACCGTGTCGGAAAGGTACATTCGTTTCTTTATAGCTACCCGGTACATTTTTCTTCGGTTCCCATCTGCGATACAATTTCATTCTCTTCTTCGTCATAATGCCTTATAAAAAATATCCTTATTCCACTTTCATCATTTTCTTAATATTCATTCTCGCTGCTTCTATATTCGTACTCTTCTCCATCGCTGCTAGGAACATTTTCATCTTCTTCACTCTCATCAATACTTAAAGATAGTTCGCTATCATTTTCTGCTAATTCTTCTACCTCGAATGTATCTTCTAACGACTCGTTTCGAGTTTCCGCTATACTTATTTTTTCTTCAACACCTTCTTCATGATTGCTTTTATCCTGTACATCGATTTGCGCCAACTCCCAAATTCCTTGGCTCTCCCATTCTTTTTTTTTTTTTTTTTCATACTCAGCCTTGCACTCCTTACTATCCATTAAATGTAAGCATCCCCACCGTTCCAGATACCTGTCTTTTCTGTTTGCTATAATTGATATGATCTGCGCTTAGCCTCCTCTCTCCAAATACTGAATGGTCCTGAATTACGTCATCCGCCCCGTGTGGTCCTTCACAGTAGCGGACTCGAGTTTTCCGCCACTAGTTTATCATTACTTTGTGCTTTCTCTTCTTTTCTCACATGCATTACTTGTTTGTGCAGTGACCTATAATCGCTCCGCTCGCTTGATGCGTTATTATACCGGTAACCACTGTTGCTCACATTTTTTTTTCAAACTACCGCGTTTCTCCATTTTCCTGTGGATGCATTTGCATTTCTCTTCTTCCATATTCATCAAGCCGTTTTTGTGATCTATTATTCGACTTTCCATTATACCGGTTTATCATTCCTCCGATAAAACTCTGTTTCTTTCAGCAAAATTTTCATAAGTTTCTTGACACCTATCTATTCTTTCCAATACATCCAGAAAATCTTCCATTCTATCCCACTGTGTAACAAACAGCTTATCTTGCACTTGTGTTGGTAGTTTTCGAATAAATTTCCCATCTGTTCGATCTCTCCCACTGTTTGGTCCAAATGCCGTAGCTCTTTTCTCATCTCTCGCAGAAATCTCTCATACTTCCGTCACTTCTGTAATAACGCCTGTAATTATAAAAATCGCTCCTCACTTTGCGTTGTTTTCTTTGAGACCAGTATTTATCCTGAAACATTCGCAAGAACTCATTGTAATTGCAACAATCCTCCAAAATTTCATAGCTCCACTAAAAAGCCTCGTCTTTGAGTTTACTTTGAAGATAACGAATCTTATCTACATCTGAACATTCCATCGGTAGGGCTTTGGAATATGTTTTTACGAAATCAGCGGGATGCACTCTACCGCCCGGCTAAAATACAGTCTCTGGTAAAGTTAATTGATTATAACCCGATACACCGCTACCTATGGTGTTATTTCTAATCTTTCTTTCATAGTGCTCATATTTCCGCATATTTGTCCAATTTCCGTCGATAACATACTAACTTGTCCTCCTACATTGTCAGAGTATTCTGATACACTTTGTATTTCAGTATCACTTCGTGCTTAGCACTTCGAGAATTTCTTCCATTTTACTTTCCACATTTTTCTGACTTTCTTATATCTTTCGATTTAATGGACCTTCTACCGTTTCAACAATAATTTTCTCCTTTTCTTCCATACGGCTATCCACGAAAACCACGACATCTTGCTCCATAACTTTCTTAATCCTTTTAATATTCTGGTCAACACTTTTAGTAATCCTTTTTTCAAATTCTTGATTCCTATGTACCAGTTGCGTGATTTTTTCATTAATTTTTCCGATGTCTTGTCATGTTTTTCTTGGCTCTGTTCAAATCCTCGGATATTTTGTTTCATTCCTCCGATGTCTTGTTTCATTTCTTGCCTGGTTGCATTATGACATTTAATATCAACTCTAGGTCCGTATTCATTTATCGAATATCGTTAGGTCGATCTGGCTTTGGTGAAACTGCACTTTCTACCAAATTTCACCCCCCCCCCCAATTAATATTATTCTCCTCATTAACTAATTCATTAATATTACCAAGTTTACAATTTGTAAAATAACCGGAAACTTCAGTTTTATTCCCGCTAATAATAGGACTATCATTGGATTCCGTTTGAATAAGATTGTTGTCACCACAGACTACCATTAAATTTACATAACTGCCATCAAAACTTACAATTTCTGAACTTTCCATCTCGCGTTTGGAACCACTACCATCAGGTCCGCCCAAATTACCTTCGGCACTCATTCTAGCCAGTTTCATACAATAATTTTATATATATATAATGCAAGCAACAACAAAGGTATTACTACTCAAGAGAGACAATCCCAACAACAACAATCACCGCTTCAATTTCAACTTTTTTATTATACATTATTTACTACTTGTAATAAATGTATTACTACTCAAGAAAGACAGTTCCAACAACAATAATTACTAATGTAATCGTAGGCTTCCGCGGCCAGAGTCAGTTGATTCTTGGCTGTCCGGGTGGCGCCGCGTCATGTTCATCGTAGCCGACGTTTCGACCCTCATTCTGGGGTCTTTTTCCAGGGCAGGTTCTGACGCGGCGCCACACGGACAGCCAAGAATCAACAATAATTACTAATAATTATTATTTAGTAAATACGCCAATACAACTGTTGCTGGATATTATTTTATTTTTCGGATGCGTTTCGCCTCTCGTCGAGATATCTTCAGCGTACAACGTTTTTCATAATTTACTATTGTAGTTGCATCTTTTCGTAACTTTCGTGTGGCACCACGTCTAAGTGTCGCAATGGTGAGGGTGAAGGTGAAGTCGCCGGTTGTCTGTAGACAGTGACCACAAGCTGACCAGTTGTTGGTTTAGAAAAGAAATGGTGAAGCTTAAGAGTGTCACACAGAAGGTGGAGACAGCGTTATCTTTATGTAAAACATTGTACGCTGAAGATACCTCGACGAGAGGCGAATCGCGTTCGAAAAATAAAATAATATCCAACAACAGTTGTATTGGCGTATTTACTAAATAATAATTATTAGTTTAACAAGCAATTGTGGAAGAAATGGCCTACAATAATCACAACAATTACTGCTTTAATTTTAACTTCCTTACTATACATTATTTACTAACTGTCCAAAAATAAATATATTACTACTCAAGAAAGACAGTCCCAACAACAAAAATCACTGCTTCAATTTTAAATTCATTACTATACATTATTTACTGAGTGTCCAAATTTTAATTACTTTTTTTTTATTTTGCAATATGAATGATGATTACTGCCACCCCAGAACTTATAAATGGAATGTTCTCTACTTGCCGCGCTGCGTAGAATGAACATCTGGAACTCGCCGCTGCATCATCAGAAGTCCAGTCGTTTAGGGTGCTATGCTCATTAATTTAATTAACACCCGTAAATTATGGGTCAGGGTCGCCAAATATAACATGGTTGTTACCGATTTATCCCGGCATAGAAAGCCAGATATAACCTTCCTTATTCCTCTTGAAACTTATCCTGACAGACCTCGCCAGAATATAACCAGTCTGTCAGTTGGTTGGTTTTGATTTTAAATAAAAAAACATACATACACTCCAACAACAAGAAACATTTAATAAACCAAGATAAGTAAACAACATAGCATTTTTTTTTTTTATAAACTCCGCTCTTTCTATATCACCTCAGCGATCACCAAACTAACACACACACCGCGAGACTTTATTGCTCCCAGCTGCCGCCGCGCACCAAAACTATTGTAACTTAATACTACCCAATGACATTACAATATGAACAGTCTGTGGAATTAGTGAGCGAGTACATGTATTGAAATTATTACATTGTCCATTGATTTATTAAGACTTAACAATTACAAAAAAAAAAAAAAAACTACTTACTATACACTTGGAGTCTCCAAATTCCATCTTTATCATCGTTTGTTTCAAAAAGTTATGGTTAACTCTATGGCTCGATCGAGATCAAGTGAGAGTATGGCTCCCTCTGAGTTACTTGTATTCATATAGCCTATGACGTCACGATATTCTGTCATTAGTTGGACAATTGATCTGTTATATCCAACAGCAGCCTGATAGGTTTTTATCACCTTATGTATTTTATCTTTTATTCTGTGTGCTAATACCCTAGCGAATATTTTATAATCACTGTTCAGTATAGTTTGTAGGGGTACTTTCCCTACATTAACGTGTTTTAACTTCAGAAGCATAGTAAATTTTAATTATCACCTTTTTTGTATCATCAATTGAAAGGGTTGAATTTATAGGTACTTTAAATTTAATATGCTGCAAGAACTTGTCACAATACAGTGTACAAAACCGCCCTCCTTTAAATTTTAGAAATTAATTAAAAGTGTTTTAATGTAGTCGCTGATATAGTTATCTCTGAACAACTAGCTGTAGTCATGGAGGAAGGAAATATATGGAGACGACGCAAGAGACCTTCACCACGCATTGAAGTGAAGCAGGGCGGAGGAGGAGTGGGGGGGGCATGGCCGGAGTGGAGGGGGCATGGCCGCTTCCATACAGACACGGGGAATATGTACAAAAACCTCAAGGGGACTCTAGGATAAAGGTGACGCCACCATCTGGTGATGGATTATTATGTAACTCGATATGACAAATAAAAAATGAAGAATAAAATTTTTCGATATCCTGCTTATTTTTCGGGATATACTGGGAATATCGCAATTGTTTGGAAGCGCAATATCGCCGCTGCCGCCACTGCGCATGCGCGAGCCTGCTTCACCAATTTAACGTCACTTCTCCTCCATATATTTCCTTCCTCCATGGCTGTAGTAGGTCAGAGATAGTTTGTTTGGGTTTTTCCAGCGAGTGTTGAAGTAGACACATGGCGTATCAAAAAAATGTGTTTTAAGTTGTGCTCTTAGAGGTTTAACGGGTATATACATAAAATCAGTGTTGAGTATTTAACCCAATTTAACTACGTAATGCATATTTTTCGCCTGTGTTAGTTGTCGGAGTTGGTTTGTGAGTAAGTGTACGCGGTACTGCATATGTGTACGACGGATTTCGGCGTGATTATTCCGTGTTTATAATTGCCCGTGGCTGCTAATGCGAAATCAATTTGGCAATATTCGTTACTCAAGGAGACTAGTGAACTCAAGGAGTGACTTTCCACGTAGTAAAGACTGTTTACTTAGCCGTTACGAGTATTAAGAACAGACGGTGTATGACGAACAGTTGGAAGTTATATTACATTAAGTGCTTGCAAGTCACTTGCCACTCTAACGAATTGCAATCTTCGGATAAATGATATTTTGAAGTGTATAATAGTGTTAACATTTTATTTTACATTGGTGGTCGGAAATTAGTACACTTAAGGAACTAGCAGAATAAATGTGTTCATGTATTTATGAAAACGGAGTGTTTATTTTATTTTCTACGAAGTGCACGTAATATTCCCGAACCATCCAATGTTGGCGACCAAAATACATTAAAACGAAGTCCGATTACACCTATCCTTAGGTAAATAACAATTTTCATAGTGAAATATCGGGAAAAAAAACTATCAAGTCGAACATGTTATAAACAGTATATATAATTTTCACAGTTGTTTGACAAACTTTGATTATTTTCCAGGATCACAGGTAAATTACCACAATGAGATATTTGTTAATGATCGCTGGCAATTACATACCTGGGCGAATTTAACGTTAAACATAATATACAAACATTGTATATGTGGCAAAGCAACGCCCATAGCTACAATTAGCCGTTTATGCAAACAAAACTAATGATGGATGAACTTTACGTTAAATCCAACTTAAAAAATCAATATAAATTACATGAACAAATAATATTCAAGTTGCATCATAATAACCTCGTGACAACAGAATCCAATTCAAATTGGGTTATGATGCTAATACGTCAGGCGCCGCAAACGGTTATTAGATACCATTTGAAAAAGGAATTGAGAAGCAGTACAAAGTTTTGAATCAACACATATAGTTCCAGACAAACATTCCTTTTATATAAGTAGGTTTTTTATATACTTGGGCCTGCTAGCACAGTGGGTTTCACTGGTCAATTTCGAGAATTGATGTCTCAGGTCGCTTATGAATCCCTAACAGTTTCCTGAAATGCAGCTATGGCTTCGATGGCTGAAACATTACCGATTGGGTGTCTGCGACTGCGGGCGGCGTGGTTCGAAGATGAGCCCGCGGCAAGAGAGTCGCTCCTCAGCATTCGGAGACCGAACGCGCTTGGCAGTTTCCGACTTCTCCAACAAGCCAACTGCTCAGATCAGCTCCCCGCTGAAGTCTGGAACGTCATCCAGGATAGCACCCGACTCGGGTTCAGAGCCGAATCCAGAACCAGAGTCTAGAACCAGCATCCAGAACAGAATGAGCTCTCGCCGCGTCTTCTGCTCGCGGCTAAACTCTCGCCCCACCCTGCCAGCATCTTGGGGACATGCGGAACACAAAATTTCCAGAATTTAGTCTTAAGAACTATCGTGATTGGTGCTGGAAAAGGTTGTCTGAAGTCACATGGTATAGTTGACTTGTGACTGCTTCATACTTTCCGCGGATTTATCGCGTGGGTCACAGCGTGGGAGGGCGTCCTAACCGTGAGCCTCTAGCCTCTAGTTGCTACCTGCCGGCTGTCTCGCCCAATGTTTGCACGCCGTAATCCAGCGCCGTGGTGAAAACCAACGGTTGTCCCTCACAAAGGACGGCTTGAAATACCGACGTTCACACAATTCAATAATTGGCTTGTTTCCACAGTGCACAAATGAATGAATACCCACTTTGTTTAAATCCACAGTACCTTTGCACATTGAATAAATACTTTTTAATATAGCACTTGAATAACACATACATGATCTTGGAGTGTTATAGGTCTAAAGCTCTTCATATTATTAGCCTTCGCCTTTTTGGGGACTAATGCTGTTAGGCCGGCTGCAAATTCCCCAGGAAAAGTTTTTTGTTCCGTAATTACATTGTACAGGGCGTTCGACGAGAAACGCTACTCTCCCAGTCTGTTGCCGTCGGCAACTTGCTGGGACAGTGGAACCAGCAACTCCCGCCACACGGCGCCATGAATCACCGCACTGTTTAACACCTCCGCTGCCCCAACAGTGTTGTGAATAAACGTTTCTTTGCGGTTTGGCTGGTTTGGGGCTTCATACTCTTACTAATCTGTACCGTGTTTGAGTGTGAGTAAAATTATGGTATGTTACAGTTTGCAACAAAGAATATTTCTCTACGATACATATGTGAAGAAGAAGTCGTTTAAAAAGTGTCGCAGTAAATTTCGTCGCGAATATCCTGGCGCTTTACTGCCAGCTAAATCAACAATTCTGCGTCTGGTTAAAAAAGTAAGAGAAACGGGTTCATTTTTTAACAAAAAGAGACTGTCGGTCAACCGTATTCTCACAGAGGAGAAAATTGACGATATCGCTTTTCGACTAAACAGTCACCCAAAAAATCATTAAGTCAGTTAGGGCAGCAGGCAGGCGTATCTAAGACGTCAGCTTGGAAAGTAACAAAGCTAGTTCACTTAAAGCCGTACAAAACAATTGTGGTGCATAAAATTACAGAAATAGACCAGGCCTAGGATTAGATTTTGCAACTGGTACCTGCAGGGTGTCCACGATGGCACTGTTGATCCGCAACTGACGTCACATTTAAATGCTTAGCACATACAAGTTTATGAAGCGTAATTATTATGAAACAGTCCGCGGCCGACGGTCGAACAATGCCGGAAGCTGACCGCTCGCTCGCCGGGAGCAGTTTCTTCCTTGTAGCGCTAACAGTGGGTAGCGTTTCCCGGCGAACGCCCTGTACTTTTCTATGAGTTTGTCTTTCAACTGTATCCAAAAGGCTGCATAGAATTCAATTCCGAGGCCATCTGGTCCTGGCGATTTGTTTTGGGGGCTTCTTCCTCATCACTTATTTTGTTAAGGTCTATTCGATCTTCATCGCTCAATTGTTGTTCTATAGTAGCTATTATTCTATCTGGTACTATAGTACTATTCACTTTTTCGAACGGGTGAGCTTGTTGTTTTATTGCATTTTGGGTTTTATGGACTTCTGTTTCTTCTGTCCTCAGTTCTGTGGTTACATGTCTCCTCGCTCTGCGTTTTCCTTGCACTAGATGATAGATTGAAGCATCATCCGAGGATACAGTGTCACGCACTCTGCTTCTAATTTTGATTCTTTCGAGTTGTCTCCTCTTTATTGCTATTATTTTTGTCTTGATTTTGTTAATCTCGAGAAGATATTTTCTTTCTGTTTCTATTTTTTCATATAAATTCTTCTTTTTGCTGTTGCCACTTTTTTTAATATGGTCCTAATAGGTCTTCAACATCCGTTGGATCTTGGGTTTCGCCAATTTTATCGACAACTCTATAGTTGACTGAAATCTCCGTGTTTGGTTACAGCATTGTTACTATGTATCTGCGAAGTTATGTTGTAGCTGTTGATGCTCTAGAATACATATATCTAGTTTCCAGTATCCTCTCCTCGTGTATATATTTTGTTTAGTTAAGTTTATTTTGCACTGGTAGGCAATATCGTCTGAGAATTCGACTGGCCACCGTTCTATTGTTTGTAGTTCACTCTTCAGCTCGTGACTGATGTATATACGAACTAATCGTGATGCAGATTTCCCAGTCGTGTATGTTAACCCTGTAGTATCTCAGTTTATTACTTCTCATATGTCTAGTAATTTGAAATTGTTGATGATTCCAATTCGATGCTCTTGTTGAAGTTGGGCGTCTGATCTTTCTGATGTAAAGCGCAGTTGAAGTCTCCACCTAAAATAGTTTTTCGGGTGTTCGTTCCCATGTGTAAAGTTAAACTGTTTTTTTAATATTCCGTCCTCTTGGTTCGTTGATTACTACCCGAGGGAGCGTATACGTTTATTATTCTAGTACTGGCTACCGTGCAAGATATAGATCTTCCATCTTCGGACCTTGTTACTCCGAGGTTTCAGTACCGAATTTGGTTAAGATCGCTGTTCCGAGGCTGATATGGCCACCTACGTTGCTTATAGAATTGTAGCCAGAGACACTGTGTCGGAGATTAAGAGCAATATGTTTTATCTTTGAACTAGCAGTTACGGTTATCTATAGACTCTGTTTATAGTTAGTTTCGTTGTACTCAGTGAGATTAATAAAGAGTAAAAACACGTTTGTTTATATGATTTAATTGGCAATATTTTATGGTGCCGAAACCTGGGATAAGAAGCTTATTGTTATAAGAAGCACTACTTCCATACGCTGTCTTCACTACGAAGATATTTGACAGCAAGTAAATTAAACGACAGCTTCTATCAGGACCTACGACACGTAAGGTCTAGACGCTATAGCGAGTTTACTACATTACAAGCATTCAGTAATTTAATTGCAGCGTATACTTGAATTGCTTTTATTTTAAAATACGCGTAACATGCGATAATACACTGTGAAGCAATACAACGCTTACGCTATTTGTAAATTTGAATCAAAACAACGTCGCTAACAGCGCCATCACTTGGCTAACTGTTGATCTAACAGAACTGATTAACGAACTGCACCTGTTCGACATGTCAGACGAAGCTGAACAGCAGTTACGCAATTTCAGGCGGAAACGGGCGACAGAAAGGAGCTTAATCACGAAATTCATTACCGCAATTAGTGACGAGACTTTCCAAGATGATTGTGCATACAATTTCAAGACTTGAAGAAGCGTTGAGAGACCTTGCCATCCTTGATGACAAAATTCATAACTATTTGTCCGACGATGAAAACAACGAGGATGCGATACGTTGCGAAGAATACGTGGACTTCGATAAAAGAGCGATCCTCAAGGCAAAAGGAGTGAAGGGAGAAAAACTAAACGAATCGCCTATCTTATTTGCGACGCCTGTTCTATCCTTTCCAGCTCAATCATCAACGTCTTCAGTAACGCACACTATCAAACTACCGGCCATTAGATTGGAACCATTCTCTGGTGATGTCGAGACGTGGTCAAGGTTCTGGAAACAATTTCAATCCTCCACTGACACGAACCCGTCGGTCTCTGCAGTCGACAAACATGTCTTCCTGCGTAGATACTTGGATGGAGAGCCTAAGAACTTGGTTGAAGGCATTCCAGTAACTGCAGAGACCTATGAGGAAACAAAGAGAATTCTTGTTCCACGCTATGGGGACAAAAATCGAACCATACAAGCCCATCTTCACTACTTAGAAGGGTTGAAGCCTATATTAATTGCATTCCATGAATCTTTGAATACGACATATAGTGAATGTAATCGTTGGATTCAAGCGTTGCGGGCCTTGGGGAAAAAGGTTGATGACTATGGGAGAATGTTGGCCCCAAAGATTTTACGGGCCTTCCCTTTGGACATCGTCAGACGCTGGATCATCCACTCCAGTCGACAGAGGGTCCCCGAAGGCTACATCACGAAGCTGATGGAATTTTTAAATGAGGAGATGGCGGAAGCCATGACGACAGAGAAGATAAGAGGGGATCACGACTTAGAAATGCTTTCATCCACAGCAGCTGCCCTTCAAGTAGCCACGAAGCAGGTAAGGAGAGGAACAAGGCCGAAGAAAGTACTGCCAGTTTGTGTCTTTTGTGAATCTCAAGGACACTTGGCGCAAGATTGCAGAAAAATCTCTGACGTGAATGAGCGATTAGAGAAACTGAAGTCTGCACATAGATGCTTCTTGTGTCTCAATCGAGGACACGGGATGAAGGTCTGCAGCAAAAGGAACAAAGTTGCTTGTGCCAAGTGCAAGAAGCCACATCAGGTCTTAATCTGCAGTGACAGTCAGCAGGTAACAGTGGGGAAAATCGACGTCGAATCACCACAGTTCACGTATCTTCAGACTACTTCTGTTCATATAACCGGCCCAACAGGACTTTTTGCGCGTACCCACTGTGTATTCGACGCCGGAAGTCAGTCGATTTTCGTCAGTATGAAACTGGTGAAACAGCTAAAGTTAGACGTGATTGATCACAAAGAACTATCTGTTACTGGCTTTGAGTCAACGCGTGCAATGCCAAGATGTCGCAGACTTGTCCGCTTCAGCATCGGGGGAAGGTGGACTAATGCGACAGTAAATATCACTGGGATCGAAAGCGGAAATAAGTATTCATCACATCCAGCAGCTTCACAAGACGTCCAGTCTCTCACACAGCTAAGAAAACTGCAGCTTGCTAACCCGAAACAAGATGGAGAAGACCTGGATATCGAAATTCTAATAGGCGGAGACCACTATAGGAAGATAATGAAAGATGAGCCACCAATTCGTCTGTCACATTCCGCAGTTCTTCTCCCATCGAAATTCGGCGGGGTTTTAAGTGGCAACAAATCTGGCAGCACAATAAATAAAATCATGGTGAGCCACATACAAGGAAACGAGTCCGTCCTAACCAATAACGACATGAGAAATTTTTGGGAGTTAGACGTCGTATGAATCACGCCGCACCAACAAAGATCGATGAGTGGAAGTGATTTGGCGATCCACCAGAACTTTCTCGACTCCTACCGTATCGAGGATGGTGGAAGAGTGGTCTCTCTACCAAGAAAGGCTGGTATAAACATACCGGACAATCGCCACAACGCTGAAAGACGGTTTAATTTATTGCAAAGGTGACTCGAGAAATACGAAGATCTAAAGGACGTGTACTACACAAAAATGCTGAAGTACATACGTAACGGTCACGTGGAAGTAGCAGAATCGGAGGTAGACGAATGTTACTACTTACCCCATCATCTGGTGAAGAGGGAAAAACGTGGAAGCATCAAGTGGAGGATTGTCTTCGATGGGTCCTCACATGAAACCAACTTCACTCAATGACGCTCTTCAGATGGGACCAAACCTTACGCCAGAAATGTTTTCTGTTCTGCTCCGATTCAGAACTTATCCCATAGCTATTATTGGAGATGTCTGTCAAGCGTTTCTGCAGCTCGTTCTAGATGAGAAGGATAGGGACTTAACCAGATTTATCTGGTATCGAGTAACTGATAATGGTGACCATCAAGAAACCACACGTGATATGATAACATACCTTTTCCGAAGACTTCCCTTTGGCCTGACTTGCAGTCCCTTCTTGTTTGCACCTACACTCCGCGAACTTGCTGAGCATAATAAGGAAGCATTTCCTCATGTTGCATCTCTTTTGTATAAGAGCACATATGTCGACGACTTCGCTGCAGGTGCTCAAAACGAAGTAGAAGCAATATCGTTGTACTATGAGCTTACTTCCCTCATGAAAAGAATCCACTTGCCCATGGCTAAGTGGGCCTCTAACTCATCGCAGTTGCAAGAAATATGGATGGCTGAAGGACGAGAAATCGATGCAAAAACGCAAGTATTGGGTCTTGACTGGAATACAAAACTGACACGTTTTTTATCAACCACGAGGTCCTTACATACAAAGTAATGGAGGGTCCCACAACGAAGAGAAACCTGCTGCAGACTATAACTATATTTTATAATCCGCTTTGTTTAGCATCTCCAGTCTCCATCACTGGAAAAATATTGTTTCAAGATACCTGGTGCAGAGGAATCGGCTGGGATGACATACTTCCTACAGACTTTGGACAACAGTGGCATACGTGGGTGACAGCACTTCCGTCACTACCAGAAGTGTTTATTCCCCGCCACATAGTGACCAATTGTAATTCTCACATCCACGTCGTCTGTGATACATCGGAACGAGCATATGGAGCTGCACTGTACTCCAGGACGAAAATTAATGACAGAGTTACGGTTCAGTTGATTTTTAGCAAAAATAAACTTGCTCCCTTCAAGAAAGTGACATTGCCACGACTTGAACTGCTTGCAACTTTGGTGGGCACACGCATTCTGAAATACTTCTGCAACGCAGCTGAATACGACATTAAGCACGCTACGCTCTGGAGTGATTCAATGGTAGCCTTAGGTTGGATTCGTAGCGATCCAAATCACTGGAAGACGTTTGTGGCCAATCATGTAGCAGAAATACAGGAGAACATAACTCCTGCTCAGTGTCGACACTGTCCCTCTGAGAGTAACCCAGCAGATCTACTATCACGTGGAGTTTCCGCTTCTGAACTAAAATCTTCATCCATATGGTGGAACGGACCGCAATGGCTCACTGAAGATCCTCGCAACTGGCCCCCCAGTGTTATCTCCAATGCCTCACTTCCAGAGAGACGAAAAGCAACCCAACAAGTCTTTGTAATTAGCGTCCTAGAGAGTCCGATAGACCCCAGAAGATTCAGCTTATACGTGAAATTGCTACAAGTTACTGCTTGGATTCTCCGAATGAAATATATCCTTCTGCATCAGGATCACAAAAACGGAGAATTAACTGCAGAAGAAATAGTAGGGGCTCGTGATTACTGGATAAGGTTGTACAGATAGAATGCTTCACTGCCGAAATTACCGCTCTACCAGACAGAACAATAATCAAATGCTTCAATCCTTATCTGGATGACGGTCTTCTGCGCCTGGGTGGATGATTGCAGTTCGCCGACCTTCCAAAAGAACTACGCCATCCAATCATTCTAGATGGAAAACACCATTTTACGCAGCTGCTGATCCAGCACACTCACATATGACTTCATCACATGGGAGTTCGAATTGTACTTTTTGAACTTCGATCGACGTACTGGATATTACGAGCGCGCCAGGCTATAAAGAAAGTATTGCATCAGTGTCTACCCTGCAAAATGGCGAGAAACCGCAGTGGACAAGGGATAGAAGCTCCACTACCTAAGCAACGCGTGACCCTTCAGAAACCGTTCGCGATCACAGGAATTGACTTCGTAGGGCCACTATTCGTCAAGACAGATCACACTACGAGAAAGTCCTACATCGTCCTCTTTACATGTGCGACAACAAGAACTCTACATACAGAATTATGTAGTGACATGACTACTTAAAGATTTCTTCAAGCTTTGGAGAGATTTGTTGCTAGACGAGGCATACCACACACGATTTACAGTGACAATGCCCTAGCCTTTCACGCCAATAATAGGGAACTGGCGGATGTATGGGCAGCACTGTCAGCAAAGAGACTTCATCAGCATCTCGCTACCGAGGGTGGTGGATTAACGGTTAGCGTTCTGGCCTCGCATTAGGGAGGACGGTGGTTCGAATGCCCGTCTGCGCATCCAGATTTGGGTTTTCCATGGTTTCCCAAATCACTCCAGGCAAATGCCGGGATGCATCCTTGAAAAGACCATGGCCGAATTCCTTCCCATTCCTTGCCCCCCATCCTTTTCCGTCTCTAAAGACCTCGCTGTTAAGAGGCATTAAGCAATTAAAAAAAAAGCATCTCGCCCAGCAAGGAATCACTTGGAAATTTATTGCGCCACGTGCGGCTTGGTGGGGAGGATGGTGGGAACGAATGGTTGGTTGCACCAAACGCTGACTGCGAAAGGTGCTTGGACGTTCCATGATGGATATGGAAAGTCTGCAGACGGTACTCACTAGTATTGAAGCCGCACTTAACTACAGACCACTGACGCAAGACGAGGAAAACGGAGACGTACTTACTTCGTCTCACTTCGTGGTCGGAGGGCGGCTTACATCACTGCCCACGGGACCAGAACACACAACCAGTACGACAGTAAAGGGGTTCACGCTGCAGCAGCAGCTGGCGGAACACTTTTGGAAGAGGTGGAGTAAGGAGTACTTGTTGCTCCTTCAAAGCTTCCACAAGGTGGGACAACCCAAGGGAAAATCAGCAGAATTAAAGGTAGGAGATATTGTCCTCCTTCTGGAAGATGTGCGTCCACGTCACATGTGGAAAAGGGCAAGAGTACATCAGTTGAATACTGGAAGAGATGGCATCATACGAACTGTTGTCCTGTCTACGCCAGACAGAAAACTAATCACCAGGCCTGTCCAGCTGGTCATCCCTCTGGAGATTGACCAGGGTGGGGAGGATGTCGGAGAATAAGAGCAATATATTTTATCTTTGAACTAGCAGTTACGGTTATCTATGGACTCTGTTTATAGTTAGTTTCGTTGTACTCAGAGAGATTAATAAAGAGTAAAATCACGTTAGTTTATATGATTTAATACGTAACATACTGTCTAGGTTTACGTTTGTAACTTCTTGCAGGAGTAGAATGTCAAGATTTGCGGCTGTAACATAGTCTTGCAGCATTTTCACTTTAAGAGGGCTTTAACGTTGCCACTGTATACGTTTGCATCGTACTACTGGCGCACATCTCCCTGTTTCCTTGGTTGTAGTTTTATCAAATAAATTGTTTACCCATCACAATTATCTAGCATTAACCTGCTGTTTCATTCTATATGCATGTCCTCTGTCTGGCTTTCTTGCGATTGGTCTTCTGTCCATTGGAAGTTATTGATTGCTTTCTCTGTATCTCCATCCGTTAGCATATGTTGATCAGGATGTGATATTAGCGTAGGAGATATCGGACCCTTATCACTTACTTGTTTCTTTAATTTCTTGCTCCTAGTTCTCACTTTTTCTAATATTTCCGTCTCGGTTGAACTGTCTCTTGTTTGTTTTATATTTTCCTCATGTTGCTTCCTCTCTTGACGTTTTCTTTGAATCTTGACTGATGCTGGGTGCTGCGACTCAAACTCATCTGCTGTAGACTGTATGTCCGTCGTGACCATCGGTTCGCCTTTCACTTTTTCTGATTCCTCACAATCCACATTTGTGGTTAGATTAACTAGTATTTCTTAATTCACAATATCTTGTGGGTCATCAACTTCTGTGTTTTGTGGGCTTGATGCACAATCATGGTCCATTATATGAGTCTTGTTCATCTTATTGCCTTGTGTTTCATTGCGAAGGTGGCAATGAGTTTTTGAACCATGTTGTGTGTTCCCGTTTCCCTGCTGCATCGCTTCTGTCATCCGACGTAAACATTCCACTTTCGGCAGTGGAGGAAACTGCTGCAGAAGTTCAAACTGGTATTCTTCCTGGTGTGTCCGTGCCACTCAGTGGCGTAGCTAGGTCAACAAGGGCCCCGGTGCAAAAAAATTATTTTGGGCCCTCAGGCTTTGTGTTGCTGGTAGGGGCCCCCTGAGCAGAGGCTGGGGGTCCCTGAGTTGTGCTTGGGGCCCACCTGAGCAGTGGTTGGGGGCCCCCTTAGACGACGGTAGAGCTAAAAAAAAGGTCACCAGTTTCCCGTGAAGGCCCGTGGGCCCTTCTGAACAGCCCCCGGAGGTATGCTTGGGGGGCCCCGGTGCACTGCACCGCCTAGCCCCATAGTAGCTACGCCCCTGGTGCCACTGTACGCCTAGCATCCCTTAGTGGCAGCACTACCGGTTGTTTACGAGGGCAGTTAGCCCGGACATGTTCCGAGGAGTTACACAACGAGCAAGTTCAAGGTTGTCCCTCGTAAATCGCCAAGGCACGTAACCTACATACATTAATATATGACGGAATATGTCTTGTGATTTCAATCTTCACTATGCGTACTCCATTTGCTGTTTTAAAACGAATATTTCCACCCCATTTATCATCTGCTATCTATATCACCGTCCCAAGTGGCTTAACAGTTTGCAGCATGGACTCGTTTGATATCTCAAAAGGAAGGTTTAACATTCTTACGTACTTCGTGCTCATACCCGCGTTTGTTAGTATAACTTCACTAACATTCTACATCTACATCTATACTCTGCAAATCACAAATACTGTGGGTGGCAGAGGGTGCTAAGCACCAATCCTAATTCAGTGCATTCCAATCCCGAACAGAACGAGGAAAGAAAGAATACATAAATGTATCAGTACCGCATCTTATTTCTCGAATCTTATCCCTCCTGTCATTGCGACCTAAATAGGTTGGCGCAATAAGTATTTCGTTGCACTCGTAAATTAAAGATTTTCGCATATTCTCCAACAAATTCAAATGAAAACGACGTCGTCTGTCCGCCAAACAATCCCAGCCCAACCCGCGTATCAGCTCTGTGACACTTACGTAAGGACTGTAACTAGCAGTTACGAATCGAGTAGCTCTCCTCTGTACTTTCTCTAACATGTCAATAAATCCCTTGCGATACGGATCCCAAATTCCACAACAGTATTCCAAATGCGGACGCACTATTGTTTTGTACGCTATTTCCTTCGTATGAGCATTATAACTTCTTAAAATACGACCTATAAAACGTAATTTAGAATTAGTTTTGCCTACGACGGAAGTTATGTGCAAGTCCCATTTCATGTTGCTTTGTACTGTTACGCCTAGATACTTCAGAGAATCCACAGTGTCAACAACTGAATTGTAAACTTTGTACTCGTAAGCAAACGGGGTCTTTATATTACTTACATCAGAGTGGTGGAATTTCAGATTCCCAACATTTTCCTCATTTACTTTTCCGCAACATTTCTCGTTTATCATTTTTACGAACACACTACAGTATTTTGAAAGGAGTTTAACTGTATCCATAAATTCTGTTCATCACTGAGTTTCACTTTATCATATAGCCATTCATGTATTTCAAATCGAACTTCAGGGTGTTCTTTCTGGTAATCAATGCCATCTTCTTTTCAATGCACAAGCAAAAGGAGAACAAGCGTTCCACTTAGTTCACTTTTCCTCAAGATAATCACTCAGACACAGCCTAAAGAATCTCACAGTTAACATCGAATCGCTTCGTTCACTGAACAAGGAAGTTACCTCTACGCCAGCTGACACTAGACTATGTTTCCGTGTACCCACCGAACAAGCATTATGTAATCAAAGCGCCATCTGTTGTTAACATTTATCTCACCACACCAGCACACACCAAACTGAATGGGATACCAAAGAACTAGTAGCTAACTCACGAGTGCAAGAGGTGCGGCTGTACATCCGTTTCACTTTGAAGGACATATGGAATGCATACAGACAGCTTGATTGTCAAATGGACACCCCACTCGTACAGGCGAATAGTTAGCGAGAAATATATCGATTCCAATAGTAATACAATTGATATCCAGTTAAGTTTGGTGAGTGATGGGATACATGTTAGCATCAGGTGGTATTTTGTTTACATTTGCTTCTTGGGTGGGTACGCGGAAACAGTGGTATGATCCAGTCATTGGGAATACTTATGGTTGGGTTCATAATAACTTCATTTTCCTGCAACTATTTTAAATAGCTGCGGGCATACGAATTTAAGGCTTCATACTGTAAACTTTTTGTTTCCCAGTCTAATAAATTGGGTGAACTCAGTCATGATGTGAAAACATTCACACTATCAGTGCCAGCAGGCCCGCCGCTAGCTGATTGACCGCCCGCGTGCAATACCGATTATGCCGCCCCCTATCTAACTACAGCCAGTGGTGTATCTAGGAATTTTCGAACCGGGTCAAAAGAATGTGAGATTGCCGCCCCTTCAAACATTAATTGCCGCCCCCATTGTTGCCACACCGAGTGTTGCCGGCCGCCTGAAGCAGCTGTTGAGCTAAAAAAAAAGGTCGCCCGCTCCATAATAGGCTGCAAATTTCGTCGCGGCGACAATGGAATGACAACTATCCCGGGGCGGCGATTGTACTTCCAAAATACAGACCTTTGCTTATTCAGAGTAGGCGTTAATCCAAAGAGACAAGTGTCACCGCCACAGATCCAGAGTAATCAAATAATGAGAACAATAGCTTGACAGAAACGGTAAAGAACAGGCGCAGTGGTTTCCAACAATTCTTGTGAGCTAGAAATATTTTTCTCTGTGAATCAACATGCAGCTGTCACTACCGGACGACGAATATTGCTTAGTATATCCACCAGACACAGTACGGTAGATGGTTCAAGATTGAATTGTGATATTCTTAGATATGAAAACTGCATGGTACTCATACATGGGTAAGAATTACAATTTTTAAATTTGTAGTGAATCGCTTCGCTGGTTCGCTGTTTTAGCCTTGTTTTAGAACGGAATGACACAGAATGCTTCCTAAGTTAAACGATCTCTGGCACCTGGCACCGAAATTATTGAATGTTTCAAAATATTTAAACTGGACTCATCTTTCTACTGGACCTGATAGTACAGCTGCCAAAACTGTATGGTCAAGGTTGTATTAGTAGCCTGCCCCTAAATTTCCCAGCCTTGATCTTAGCTCGTAATGATGAACATTGTATATCACAGAGATAAATAATTTTACGGAACGCCTCAGGAACCAAGAAATTTTTCAATCAGTTTACTATACACGGACGATTTATGCTGCACGTGCATGAATTAGATCAGCCTGCATATAGCATCAGCCTAGTTAGTACCTATCGTTTGTGATGTGGGGTGGAGAATCGAAAAAAATCTCTATCAGTAGGCATCAACTCATGGGAATACATTGAACTTATATTTTTTCTAGACCTGAGAGTAGACATAATATCAGGTATTACAGAATCCAAATTAGAACAACAAAACATTAAGTTGGGGAATTTTAAGTATATCGACCCCGAAAACACTTGCAACACAAAAATGATTTCTGCTACTAGTAATCTGACCATTAAATGGAATAAAATCAATGTATTGATCTGAGGGGTTTGCCAATGATCACAACCTGTGAGGTCGTTCAACTCTCTCACTTCTCTAAGAACTTTTCACTCAGAATATGGTTATAATATTACTACCACTATTGATTATTGCTAGCAAGGTGAGCAGGAATTAGTGCTAGTAATTAAATAACGAAAGAAAGGTTGCGTTAGCTTTAATGAAATCAAATTATGTCTTGAACAGTGTAAAGAGACCATTTGTTGGCTACCGTTAAGAAAAACGTGAGTTGCCAAAAAAAAGGGAGGGGGGAATTATTAGAAATCTAAAATAACTCCTGAAAATGAAAAATACATATAATAATGATGCTATAAGGGGATCTAATAGGTTACTAACTAGAACCATGAATTTCAGACACAAAATAAAACCTCATTTATTGAGTCTTATGGCCTTACAAGGTCGGGTAGTAATTAACGTTACGTTAAACACAATTAGATCAGCAAAAACAAGCAATACCCGACGTTTACAATTCGCCGGAGTAAGCAAACAAAACTGAATGAAATATCTCAAACAAGTAATAAAAACAGCAAAGTTAACATTGAAATAACATGGCAACACAGGCCATCAAATTGAAGCTAACATTTTACTGTACAAAGGAAAATCCCAGGGGGCGCCGTATAAAGTGAATGAAAAGCATCAAAATTGAATTAACAAACAGCAAGATGCTTAAAAAAAAATTGAATCGAAATATAAATTCAGCTAGCTCAGAATTTAAGTGGCGGGAGCAGAGTCTTAACCCAGGCGTCGCTTAAGGGCACATAAGTCTGTTAAAAATCCACTGAATAGTGACCGTCGTTTCTGGTACATTACCATAGAATCATCGCCGTGATGGTGAGCGACAAACACAATGCCACTGCAGCAATGGAAGCTAAATAAGCGGCTACGCCCGCGTGATTAGCATAACTTCCAAATAATGGCAAGCATGCCACTCGACATCTCGCTTTCCCAAAGCAAGAAATTATCAACCACAATGATCATCAGAGAGCGTGCCGGGCTGACACGTCTATTCACCAGCTCGTCTTGGACCCAAGTCACGTCCGTTCATCAGCTCGTCTTGGACAGAAGTGATGTCTAAAAATGGCTCCTTCTTCTTCCTCGGCTAGTTGCTCGCCACATGTAAAAGAACTCCACGGAATTAGTATTGTAGACCCCAATAAATGTTCAGGATTGGCTATCTACACATTTCCGTCGTCACGTGTTTAATATCATGCGTCGCATTCGCCGCCTCCTTCGCGCGTTTCCTACGTGGCCTTCGGGGTAGTAGCGGGGTAGGGGTAGGTCACCGCCCGATTTCGAACGGGACTCAAGCCGGGCTGTCCCGGCGCCATCGAGTCGCCTCGCCTGCTCCATTGTTCCTCGCTCAACCGCCGAAATGGCAGTTTCTAGCCTTCGATATTCAGCCCTTCTGAACCATGCGTTTACAGAAAAATTGATTTACAATAAAATATACCTTTGGCCGCCCTGGTTTTAAACATCATTTGACCTATCCAGACAACCCTCATTATTTACAATTAATTACACGTTGCAAGACTAAATAATTAATAAATTTGAATATATAAAAAGAATTATGAATATAATTAATAATAATTTCATTATATTCATTGTGGGTGACACTGTCACACCACAACAGTTTACAAACAAACACATACTGCGGAAATGTAATTCATTGCAGAAATAGCTTTAACCAGTCCAGTATTTCCTCAATTACGGAGGCCCTTGCCTAAGGCGACAGAGATTATGGAGGAATAAAACTATCCCCTACCTGTTAATATTTAGGAAAAGCCGTTTAAGTTACATATTCCATCATCGTGGCTGCCTGTCGCGCGTCCAAGTAGGCTACTTGTTTTTTGGAAATTGTTTGTTGATAAACGTTATTCACTGGTACTATTTACTATTTTTTTTTTTCTAAAAATACAACGCTAAAATTTGAAGTGTTTAAAAGCTGATCATTTGTTACCTGGTGCGGCCAGTAAGCGCTCTCTCTAGCTAAGTAACATCTTGTTTGTTTCTCTGAATTTGTGTAAAAATTGTCGAAAATATAGTTTATAAATAATAAGCACAACAATAAAAAAAACCAAAAAACTGTAAGGCCCTCTTCACACTGCGCAATTTCCAGGCGACGCAATGGATGCTAAAGTATCTTGAGAGTATCCAGGAAATTATTTCCAGTGTCGTGTTGTAGGGAGGCATAAACGGCGCTAATCCCAAAAGACGCGTATACTGCGGGTATTCTACCAATCTCACGGGACCTGTAAGGATGTCGGTAGTCAGTTGCGTCACTTGAGAGTCAAGTCACAAGTATAAAACGTGGCGGATGAACACGCGTTCTAAGCTTGTGGTTGAAGTTCAGAAAAGAGTGTGTAATTAGTGTCCAGTAATTTTCTTTAACATTTAAAACTATTTCAAGTGAGTTTTAATTAATTGATGGATTGTTGTGTAAGATTTCGACAATGTTAGATTGTTACCTTGTTCTAATTTTGGGAGTAGCGCAATATTATTCATTTTCAAAGTGTGGGGGGAACAACCAGACTTTATCAAAAGTTTAAATAGTTAACAAGCAATATTAATCAATATCAAGAATTTTTGTAGTAACAAATCAGTGTAGGCCTATATGTGGAAGAATCAACGAATAGTTTAATAAAAGAAGAAGTTGGATCTCTCGTTTCATCTTGTATGTATGGCACCACAATCTTCGGAATAGGCTATTTGACAATATTAATAAAATATTATAAATTTAACTCATTCTCATAGATTAATGCTTCAGGAAGCTAATTTTTTACAGTTTGAAAAGAAAAGTGGATTATTTTTAATAAAAAAGCGAAATAAAAATTATACTTTTCTTACCTCTGGTCATGTGACAGAAAACTCTCTAGGATTGGTGGTCGCTTGAGTGACGTCACACGTCTGTAAACGCTGCGGCTAGGAATGGAGCGTTTCCTATTATCCAACTTTTCAACTATTTTTATTGTTTGTTGCTGGTTGTTTCTTGTTATTAATGAAATTTCATTTTGATTACAAAATTGAGAACATTATGTAAAAGCCTACAGCGGAAAAATAACGAAAATAGACGCCTTATTTGTGGGGCTGGCTATAGAAAAAAAAAAATCTGACTTTTATTCTACTGAGCTTAAAAATGTAACAGCTTCTGTTTGAGACTCATTTATATTTAAATTGAAAGTTAGAGATTGATTGTTTTGCGTTAGCAAACCATACGTCGAAAAATTCTGTACGCGAAATTTGTGCAGTCATGCTGAAAATAAAGAAGAGTTGTATAGGTGTCACACATATGCGCAAACAAATTAAGGTATTTCTTGTAGCTAATGAGCAGCTCTTTCAAATAAATAGAGTAAGAGAACGGTATAATGAACTAAAACTCAACATGAAATTGGCTCAGTAGTTTTTTTTTTTTAAATTAAAAATAATCTCGTTCTGTTTTAATGATGCTATTGTATCACGGAAAAATCATGCGTAAACTTACCTTGAAGCTCGCTAAATGCAATAGCAACACACAAATCACTACTAACACGCAGAAATTCAGCGTAATCATCGACCACACTCAATGGATTATCGCTGCCGACTGAAGCGCTTGTTCGGTGGATCACTGGAAGCCCATTGTTCAAACAATTTTTTCTATTGTTAGACGTGAATTCGTTGAAAATAAACATTTGTTCCGAGTAGTATGGTTCATCTACTTTGAATATAAATAACTATTTTGCCTGCGTAGACAGTTATCAAAACTGACTTTTGTCCCTCTAGATTTAGAAAATATCACACTGTGTGGCGTCCTCCCGGATGCGAGGGCAGAGCGTTAACCGCCACTCACCACGCTCGGAACAACTGGATGTTGTGGGCCATTTTTCTTAATTGCAGATTAAAGATTATGGATAAATAATTTTTTTTGTCAATAAAACTTAATTTGTTTGTTTATTCATTTACCTACCTCGTTTCACTTCATCTCACATGAAGAAACTGTGAAGTGTTCACTATTAACACAAAGAGAAGCAATTAAGAAGTAGTGTCAGGATAGCTGCGTGATTGAAGAGTGGTAATGGAATTCAGAACGTCCTACGCTCGAAGAACCTTGATTGGGATAATATTTTTTGTGTGAAACTTTTTCGGTATTTGTTTACTGTTTTTTGCACTATCATGTTTTTATTCGAAGAATTCATAATAGTTGCTAAGCGTCATGCAAGTGTTTGAAACAAATTGCTACCATACATGAAAAGTTTTTATTTTATAAACTTACCAGAGAGAGAATAATATGCAAAAAATACAGGTGCAGGCCGTGAACAATGGAATTTATTTTAGAAGTGACATCACATGTAGAAATTTCATACTAATCTTGCAACAGTTCCGGAACGCTTTGTGTCCTTTTCGTTGGAATTTTTACGTGACGATACAACTGTAGGTTACCTTCCTGACATAACTGCGTCTATTAGGCGATATTTACTTTTAATGTGCAAGTCATTTAAAAAAAAAAAAAAAAAAAAAAAAACTTTTTTTAGGTGTGCAAGTAACGTCCAATTTTCTTTTTGAAATCTTCTTTGGTTGTTTCAAATGGTTGTAATCCGCTTGTTATCAAAAAATTTGTGAAGCCTTCAGAAAAAAGAAAAGAAAAATTAAATTGATTTTCTGGTGGATTTTCGGGAAAAAATTATTATGCAATGCAACCAACAGCAACTAGTATCCAAAGAAAATGACAAAAGAAAACCAACCAAAAATATTCCGAAGCGAGGATCGAACCTCAGGACCAACCGTAATAATTCTCGCCTCAAACAACGTATTACATTTACTCTACGAAATTGCGGTGTAAATGAGATTCACAGAAAATCGTAAGTGACTTTGTTGCAATATCAAATTAAAGTTGTTACATTTTTAAGGTCCACAGAATAAAACTCAGTGGTTGTTTCTATAGCCAGGACCACAAATAAGGCGTCTACTTTCAATATTTTTCCGTTGTAGGCTTTTCCAAATTGTTTTCGATTTTATATTCAAAACGAACCTTCATTAATAACAAGAAATAACCAGCAACAAACAATAAAAAATAGTTGAAAACTTGGGTAATAGGAAACGCTCCATTCCCAGCGGCAACGTTTACAGACGGGTGACGTCACGACTGCCGTTGCACGCGCCAGGCAGCAAATGAGCGTTTTGGCGGGCTTTTAAATTCTTTAAATTTTAACTTTGAATTTTTTGCAAAATAATGAACTTTTGTCAAAAAATCTCTTCACTCGGTGAATAAGGTGTACCAATAAACAATTTAAAACCATTTTCAAGAAGTAGTCAAATACCCTATTTTATCATATACATTATTTCTATAAGTTTTGTCACAAGGGATTATTTCCCTTCATACCTAACTGAAATCGATAAATTAGGTATCTTTTTAAAGATTAAGGCCACCGCTTTGGTCACATCTTATTTTAAGAAATTAATTTTTCCAAAATTGTACCTTAAAGGGCAAAAAGTCAATGTTTCTAAAATGCTGTTTTTTGTGTCAAGAGACAATTATCTCCCTGGATACCGAACAGAAATCGATAAATGAGGTGTCTTCTTAAAGATTAAGATCTCCGCTTTGATGACACAATATATTAAGAAAGGATTCTGCCCTTTAAGGGCAAAAGTATCTATATTTCTACAACGCCGTTTTTCTGTCACGAGGCATTTAATCTCCAATGATATCTCACCGAACGTGAAACGTGCCTCCCAGAAGATTGTGATTTCAAATCGTTATCAGAAGCAATCGAGCTCTACCTG
The DNA here is from genome assembly GCA_031002005.1 of Vandiemenella viatica. NCBI lineage: Eukaryota > Metazoa > Arthropoda > Insecta > Orthoptera > Morabidae > Vandiemenella > Vandiemenella viatica. The sequence goes on from JARYHS010013631.1 coordinate 93,457,410, forward strand.
GGCAATGGTATAGTGCCGGCCAAACCTTTCACAACAGGAAACATCAACGTTCGAGCCTTTATCAGGGCGAAGATTGTCTCTATTAACTGAAGGCATGTCATCAGCCAAAAAAGAATTGCTACAAGATCTATGCAATCAATACAAATGCCATATTTTATGTGTGCAGGAGACACATAGAAGTAGTGAAATGTGCCGACCCAAAATAAATGGAATGAAAAACTGATAATGATAAATATGGGAATGCCATCTTCGTCCTACCTGATGTTCAGATCCTGTCCACGGCCATCACGGAAGATAACGACATCACAGTCCTCATCAGTTGAGCTCAAAACTGCACAATCTTATTTTTATATAAACCACCCAGTATTAAATTCGATGTCAAATCACCTTTCAATTTCCAAAATTAACACCTGCAGATTGTTATCGGGTATTTCAACTCTCATTGTACTGCTTGGAGTTACGACTTCGACGACGAGAATAGCTTTGCAGCAGAAGAATGGACAGATGTAAATCAACTTACTACCATATATGATCCCAAACTATCAGCATCTTTCAACAGTGGGAGATGGAGACGGAGCTATAATTCTGATATAATATTCAGCAGTAATCACATCTGCCAGCAATGTGTGAAGTCTGTCTGTAACCCAATTCCAAACACGCAGCACAGACGAATAATGTGCGAAGTGTTTGCGGCAGTGAGTTCTCAGAGAGTTCCTTTCCGCAGGAGCTGACTGGTTCAGATTGAGAGAAATGTTTGATGCTGCTCTGTCTTCTATTGAACCGACACTAGAATCCTATGAGACATTCACTGCAACTGTGAAAAAAAATGCTCCAGGAGATCCATTCCCCATGGCTGCCGATCATCATTTATCCCGGGTCTCACATCAGATCTACCTGCGCAGTTCATGGATTATAAATCACTGTTCCAAGACGATCCCGTTGGCGAAAAGAATGTGGAAGCTGCCAATCAACTTAAAGTCATCTCTAAGTGCAGCAAAAAAAGACCACTAGATCAAGAGTTGGACCTGACAAGAGATAGTCACGATGCATGGATACTTCTAAAACGCCTCAACAATGATTCATCGAAGATCACTGAACATTCCAACATCAATGCAAACCAAATTGCACATCAGCTACTCACGAACTGGAAGGAAATTAAAAAAAGTAGCCCATCTAAAAAGCAAAGAAAAATGCACAGGAAACAGTCAGGAAGAGATGAACAACCTCACTGAGCCCTTCAGTACGTCGGAGCTGGAAAAGGTTTATTCACTAGTGCAAAACAGGCAGGACCTCGATGACATACGATTAGAACAAGTTAAGAACTTCGGATATAAAACCAAGGAATGGGTTCAATAGCTCTTTGACAAATGTATGAGCACATTTAAAATTACGAAGGTGTAATGGAGGACGAGAGTCATTGCCTGCTGAAACCTGAAAAAAAAGGGAACAATCCCAAAGTTTTTAGACCTATAGCGCTTTTGTGGCATCTTTAAAAAATATTTGAATGATTAATTCAGAATCGTATTGTAACGTACCCTTTTAGTTACCTTTTTATTTTGTGAAGAACACTTTGAGTGTTACTTTACCATACTTTGAAATTAATACTTTTACTTATATTTCCTGCACCAGACCAGTACATAAGGATTTCCTTGATCCCGCTTTGTCCGTTGCTGGTTTTATTCCGATACTCACGCTGTAAATCAAATTATTATTAATCAAATTCTTACCACTCAAACTTACAATCAACTCCTTTGTCTATATCTATATTTCAATCTCAAATAAAACACTTTCTACTTATCTCACAACTTCTATATTTTCCATTTAACAGACAATTATCTTTTCCAAATTCATATTACATTATCTTTATTAAACCCTAATTTCCTTGCCCTCAGGCTATTATTTTGTAGTTATTAATCCCGTTAGGATTCTTCGTAGTTTCCATCGTGCCATTCTGTTTTAGCTTTTCTCTTAAATCATATTCTTTCCAAAACCAACACGTCCTCTTCCTTCCAATTCTTTTCTTCAACTTTCTCGACTGTTATTTATTTCCAGAGATCTCATTATATCCATCTTGACATGCTTTGACCTTGGAACTTAAAATTCAGAGTTAGTAACTTACATACAATTACAATTATTAAATAAAAAAAATAGCTTTAATAATGTCAAAATCACAAAATGTGAGGTTGTGTACCTCACAGTATCCAGCCTGTGATTGATCCAACAAGCTGGCTTTCACCCTGGTAAAAGTTGTCCTGGACAATTGATAAGTCTAACACAATTTATAGAGGATCGATTTGAGACCCGTAAGGCCATGGGTGTGGTCTTTGTAGACTTGTCAGCAGCATACGATACTGTTAACCACCAACTTCTCGTTGACAAGGTCTACTGTCTGACAAAGGCCACCAGATTAACCAAGCTCATCACTAATCTGCTCCAGAACCCTAGGTTTTTCGTTGACTTTCAAGGACATCGCAGCTGATGGAGGATACAAAAAAAAAAGCCTACCTCAAGGCTCCAGTTCTTTTCAATATTTATACAGACGATCAGCCATTACATCTAGCTACCAGGAGCTTCGTGTACGCTGATGACCTTGCCCTTGCCTCACAGAGCACAAAGCTTGAAGTTGTCTGCTGCCCTTGAATGCCTATCAAGCTATAATAGGGAAAACTCTTCCAAAACTGAAGTGTGTGCCTTTCATTTAAAAAATAGGAAAACTCAGCGTAAGTTGTAAGTAATGTGTTCAGCTATCGAACAGCAAACATGTAACACCCCAAAATATCTGGGCGTGACACTCGACAGAACCCTCACATATAAAAAGCACTGGATGAATAGCAAAATGAAGATCTAAAAAAAAAATACTTAATGTGCAAACTAGTTGGATCACAGTGGGGCAATCAATCACAGATTACACATACATCAGCAATGGCCCTCTGTTACTCTGTTGCAGAATATGCGTGCCGCGTGCAGTTTGGTATTCGTGATCTTACACCAAACAGAAGGATGTATCCCTCAATTAGACCTGTAGACTAGTGACAAGCCGCCCGAAGCCTAGCCCAGTTGACAGGCTTACCAGTTTTCGGAAATTACACCACCTAGTATCTGGAGAGAAGTGGCTGCGAACAAGGAGAAGACAAAACTAGATCGGGAAAGCGCTCATCCACTCAACGGCCATACACCACCATCCCAGAGAGTCAAATCCAGAAAAATCTTCCTTAAAACATCGCAGGAACTAATTGGGTCACCTGAAAAGGCAAAAGTACAGTTTTGGAAAATGAAGGTCCCTAACATCGCGGGACCACTGACAGTTGCAAAGCACTTGCCACCTGGTCACGCAGAGGACTGGAACGTCTGGCGGTCATTAAATCGATTGCGAACAGGAATGGGCATGTCCAAGGAAAACCTAGTGAAATGGAGTTATACTGGTGCTACCAGTATTAAATGCGGATTTGGTAAGGACCAAACCATGAACCATACGCTCGAGTGCCCTATGTGTCCACCATCTTGAAACAAAAATGATCTGTTTCGAGCAACACCGAAATTACTTCACATTGCAAAGTACTGAGCGAAATGTAGTTAAAGTTTTTAATTTGCACAAAGTCTTAGCTGTGTATTTGATGTTTATGATTCGAGAATAATAATCCACCGATATAGATTAATGAAGTACCATTTTAAATATTATTGTCTCTGCTTTGGTCACATAATATTTTAAGAAAGGAAATTTTCGGAATTTGACCCTTAAAGGGAAAAAGTTTGGTATTTCCATAATGTATTTTTCTGTCATGAGCTATTTATCTTCCTTGATATCTTACCGAAATCGAGAAATGAGCTATTATTTTAGAGACTAAAATCTCCGCTTTGGTAGCATCATATTTTAAGAAAGGAATTTTTTGGAATTCGACCCTTAATGGACCAAAGTATCATTATTTCTACAATTATTATTATTATTATTTGTCACGAGCCATATCTAATCGAAATAGATAAATCAGATATGATTCTAAAGATTAATGTCTCTGCCTTGTTCACATATATTAAAATATTAATTTTTCGAAATTTGACCCTCGAAGGTCAAAAATATCATTATTTCCATATGGTGGTTTTTTTTGTTACGTGCCACTTATCTCCCTTGATTTGAATAGTTAAGGTCCCCACTCAGGTAACATTACAAATTAAAACGAAATTTTTCTGAATTTGATCTTTGAAGGACAAAAGTAATAACTATGAAAGTTGAGCGTCTGAGACAGTTCAGAGCCTAGCCGCTAGACAGCAGCAGCACATTCCACGGAGATATTAATGAACTGTTTCACTGGTGTCGACTTTTGTTACATACCTGTTACACTAAACAATTGATACAAATGAGGTGATTCTTTTTTCATCCTATTACAAACCACTAACCTTACTATTAATCTTATTGGCGAAATTTTTGCACGGGTCATCTAGTTTATCTCTAATAGTTGTTGGAATAATAGGCTACAGCGTCATCATTATCACCTGACATGAAAAACTCGGTTAGAAGTCACCGCTATGGTACTACGCAACTTAAAAATGACGATACTCAAATATCAGTTGCGCAGTGTGAGTAGGGCCTATCTGCAATAGCTGAAATATGAAAAAAGTCGCTGAAACTTGGTTGTAGAAACCCAGACGAATTGCGACTAATTCACATATCATTTTATATGAATCTCATTTACACTGTTTAAAATCATAGAATCTCAATTGATCTGTTTGGTATGTCTTATATTCCAACATTACATAACGTCGGAGCATTAAATAAGATTCTAAATGTATGGTGAGTAAAATAATATGGAACCACTAGATGTTACACACACCGCACTAAACACACAACTACTATGTCTCTGACCATAGCATTTAATGAAAGCAATAAAAGCAGTTTCAATAATAACTATGTTGCATGCTCCACACTAAATGAAACTTAAAATATTCTTTCCTTTACTTCGGGGTATTTAGTTTTTAAATGCCACATATGTGAGAAACTAATAACGAGAAAACAACAGAGATTTTCTTCGTTCATGATCTTTGGCAGCACAATTGTTCTGTTTCCAATAAAAACATTAATTAATTTACGATTATATTATTCTGGATAAATTATATACAATTATACAGGTAACACTAATTGTACAATTTCCCTGGCATTTGAGGTAGTACTGTAAATAACGATTAATTTAGCTTTCATTCTTTTTACTATTCATTATGTTTTTCAGTAATTCATTTTCAATATTTCAATAAAAGGCTGAATATTTGGCGATTGGAGCACAAAGTATATTCATTCACTTCACAGTGGTTAATAGAACCTTGCCGCAATTTGTAACTCGGTGAAATACATAGAAGGTAAAGAAATTTTTCTTTTCATATCTGACTTAAGCGTTCGAGATATCGAATGTCAAAAAACTAGTTATTGGTATAGTTCCTTGTGTTTTTGGCGACGATTTTAAGATCAAGTTTACACCGCGATGCGGTGAATTGCGAGTGCATTTTTCCAGTTGCAGTTCATACTGTAAATGTATGATAAAATTGATTGTGATATGCTACGCGAACTAGGAATCCTGACGTAAATAACAAAGTTATTAACCGAAATGTATTCTACGATGCATTTCATATGTTTAAACGTTTCTGCATAGTTTGATTTTGTAGAGGCAATATTATTTGAGATTTTGCTTCTGTTGAAATGCAACCTGTATCCGAATGATCTCGTGATAAGGCACGAGGAATTTCGTTGTTATTTGTAATTAATATTAGTAATTTCATAAGCGGTATGTTATTAATGACGTGTATCGCGATATAAACTACTCCACGATTTTATTCTGGTCCACGCCGCGTTTCAACCTAAACACAATCACTTCGAAGAAACTAAAGCACCCATTCTAAACGTCCAGCGTGTAGTTCCCTGTGACTTTGACGAAATTTTTTCTCATCCAGGTATCATTTCAAACTAACCACCTCAATTTAAGGATACCATATCGCAAAATTCAAGTTTGACAGGAATCCATCATCTAATTGCAATTTTTACACGTCTCGGTCGCATGTCAACCTAACCATCTCAGCTGTGAGAAACTATTTATCGAGAAGTTAATATATACATAAAGAATTCTTCAATTTCGATTTGTATTATGGACTCCATGATGAAATTGAGACATCTCGTTTATCGTAAAATCCCCTATACTTGTTTTTTTTTTTTTTTTTTTTTTTTTTTTTTTTTTTATCACTGCCTCAACGGCGTTATACAGCCCCGCTACGATTTGTAGCTTTATCTGTGGTTTCACTAATGATGATGGATTTTATTTTCGCGAACTGCACGATTTGGGGGAAAACCGGCTTTGACCGTAGTGATTACGGCCTGTGTGGAAACCCTTTTGATATTCTTATCTGTTCGATAGCTAACTGGTTTCAAGTGATCAGTTGGGGATCATTGCCGCAATCAGTTGCGTTAACAACTCGACGATTTTCCCCAGCTGATTTGCTCGTCTTGGATCTTGATTAAAGCATTGGTACCCGTGTTGGTCGGCGGATGATTGTTGAAGTGGCTTGATGACCATCTCTGAGGTCCTTCCGGTCTTCACATTTATTGGGAGTGACTGGGTTGGCGCTGGAGTTGACGACTTCTGATGGCTGCTTGAAGCTTTCTTCTTATGGGGCATCCCCCATAACTGGCGGCGTGATCAGAGCCACAGTTTGCACACGTCGGCGTTGCGTCACGTGGACGTGTACAAACTAGGTTGTTATGACTCCCTCCGCAGCGAACTTGCTTGAGAAAGTCAGAAGCTTGATGCCCGAAGCCTTGGCAGCGGTAGCATTGATGTAACGTGGCCATCGGTCTCCGCTTCTGTGGCCTCTTGTTGGAATTCAGTATACTCCTTTTCATGACGTGGCTGCTGACGGGGGTGGAGGACTTGGTTGCCTCAGGCTCTCTCCTGTCTGGTGCAGGGCATGAAGAGGAATTGTCATCTTTAAGTGTTCCCTCATCCAAGTTGCAGGAGTCTCTTGGAGCTGCTTCTTTTTGATGAACACCCGTTGTTGATTACCGATTGTTTTCGTGGAAGTCCATGCTGTATCTTATGTTCCTAGTTTCTAGGAATTGCTTGATTTCTTGGAGGTCCTCTTGGCTCATACAGGTGACCATCAGCTGGGTTGGCAATGAGCATGTATGCGCCAATGAGGACTCATTCTGATGGTCTTCTCTTGACGGAGGACGATCTTGGTGATGTCTGATGCTCTCCTGGTGCACGAAGTCCCCGCTGTTTGACGTCAACGAAGCCTCTTGCTCCATCGCTTCCTCTACATTGTTGCTTGGGCTTCGGAGGCTGTGGAGCGTTCGAAGGAGGTTTGCAAAGTACTCCTCCTCCTTGAAGTTCTTGGAAAGGACGAGTGGTAGTTTAACATGGCGAGACCAGTCTTTCTTGTTTGAGATGATAGGCTTGGCGTTTAGTGCTTGTGCCGGATCCGAGAGAGTTTGCTTGAGATTCTTGAAGCTCTTGCTAGGGATATCCCACACAAACAGAATTTCTCCGGCTTTGACTCGGAGCTACACTTGGAGTGGAGATTCGTCGGCGTAATAGAAATTCTCGAACTTTCTCGGTGGGAAGGGCTTGAACTTGTACTTGTGGCCTGCACTCTCGCAGTAGAAGTAAATGACGTTCTCCTCTTTCTTGAAATCGTCGTGGTCGATAAGAGCGGCTTTTGGTGACGACCATGATATCCAAGATGACTCGTCCGCTCTAGACACCTCCAACCAGGAATCCTCTTGGCGATTCGAAGCAGGGCTGTCGTACTGGGCGGGACTCTCACCGGCGTTGACTTCTGCCGAATGCCGTGGCGTACTTGTATCGGGAGGCGAGGGTTGCTTCGGTGACGCAACCTCTTGAAACGATATCGACTCAGCTCGGCGCGCAGGGCCAGACTGCTGCGATACAGGACGTTGCTTGCGTACCATACTTGATACTTGCATACGCACAGGAGCTTTTTTGCTCCTGTTGCCGTGGATGATACACTTATTGTTGAATGATTTTTCACAAAAGTTTATACACGTTTCTGATTCGACGATTAAAGTTATAGTAGTAAATCGACGTTGAATTTGATTTTCTGAGAACAAAACTGTAATGAATTCTTTAGATCTGTAAGGGTAAATTCAAACAGTTTTAACATACACAAAATGAAAACTCAGTCAAAATAGATTCATAAGTTTTCAAATAACGCTAAAGTATTCGTAAAATAAATGTGTCGTTACTTGTTAAGACATACACCAAATTTTAACTTTGATCCCAAGTTTTCAAATTCCGAAAATCCATTTAAAACTGTGTTTTCTGCGTGATGCTTGAATGAACAGTCACACACCAGAGACATTTTTATGTATGTGGTATGTACTAATGCACGTACTTTACGTGTTTTGATTTTCGAGCAGCAACTTTAGCAGATGTAATTAGGTTGAAATTTAGCCTTGACTAAAATGGAACAGTCATTCCGTATCAAAGCATCCAACCCACCCCATTTTCTGAACTGTGCAGCTAAATCACCATTTAGTTTTGTACCGGAAATGGCAGGTACCAAATTAATGAAGCTTTGTATATATGAATCCTTTAGGATGAATAAAAATAGTGTATGGGAAATTAACTGATCCTAGATTTGCTTTAATTCAGGAAATGGATGGCGCTAATTTTTTTGAAACTTGGTATAGATGTTTTTCATTGCGTGAATAAAAATAGCGTACGGGTAAATCTACGCCAACTATACCGGGAAACGCCGGGAACTTCGCTAGTGTAGTACTAAAACAAAGTAATGAATCTACACCCATTCTACAGAAAAAATCGCTGAAGATGCTTCTAACAAAGAGAGATGTATTCAGTGCGACATCGGCATCCAGGTACGAAAAGCTCGGATGTATAGTATTCGTCCTAATACCAATAGCTACGGGGTTTAAGCAAAACCACCTAGAGGAAGAAGGCCTAGCCCCTCAGTTTTTGGCGTCACGCATGTTAGGCATAAGTTTCCGTCAGACGCGGCAGAACAGTACGACCAAATATTACAGTAATTGTTTTTCTGTTGTGCTAAAAAGACTTCTTTTTACCTCAAAATATCATGGGAAGGCACTATTTGCCATTTTTCTAAATAGAAGCAAAAGTATTTGAAAAATATCGTTATAACTTCTGCTAAACTTTGCACTGTTTCAACGTTTTTATTCATCTGAAAATAAATTGGTGAACAATTAACAGCCATTTTAGCCTAATGAACGAATCTGTTACTATTTCCGATAAACACAATGTTAGTGATATTTCTTTTAAATTAGAAAAACAATATCGATATTTATTGATAAAGACAATTTCAGTGATATTTCTTTTCCATTAGGAAAATTTATCGTGAGTTTGTTTTCCCCTTCCACATGCTGTAGAAAATTCAGTATCTTGTTTATTCATCAGCCTGCACTTTAACCAGCATATATATGAAACCTCAGCAGGCATCTAGATAAGATCTGTTTAATCTGATGAGAGCATAAATATTTTATCAAATACAACAGCTAACATCGGTTTTTAAAATAATAATAATATTTAACAGGTTGAATTTTTTTCAAATTTTACACACGCCACACACAGTAAGAGTGAAAAAATGTTTGGCTTAGTCTTTATTGGAAGTGCAGCATAATTAACAAGAATTTCACAATTAGTATGCATTATATCATATAAGCACAATGCAAAGTAAAATAACTGATAAACAGCAAGTCCATTTTGTTCACTGAAATAAAATAAATTAAAATGGATCATATAACATCTTTTAGAAGATTGGTTTACTGAATTTGCAGCTCACAAACCTGCCAGGAAAATATAACTGTATAAATGATCAATGTTCTAAACTGTGACAAAATTATTTCATGTTGATGGAGTATAAAAATATTACTGAGTACTGATAAAATAGGAAACATAAGCTTCTATTTAACATTAACATGCCACTTGCTTTAAATTTTTTCCAGGAAATGAGTAACATTGCGATACAGTGAATGTGTTATTGCGCTTTCTTTAGTCCGATTACATTTCACACTGAAGGTGTATGATGAAATTGTGATAACTTATGCTACGCAATCCAAAAATCCTGTAGCAGAAAATGTTGCTACTATTTGAAATGCAGTTCCGATGCATTTAAGGAGTGTGAGTATTATTTGATTTTGTAGTGGCATTATTAGCGGAGATAGAGGTTAGGTTGAAATGCAGCCTGCACCAAAATGACCGTCTACATCATAAAGGTGGCCATACACGATCGCTCCATACGGATGACATCCAAAAGCGTAGCACATACACGATCATTCCATCACTCCAGTCAGCCACGACAATTAAAAAAGAGGCGAAGCAAGCAACAATTGGTTGTCAATTTGCTATACGACAATCTAGTTATGCCAAGTACTAAATAAAATGAGCCCGAATTAATTTTAAAGGTTATTCAAACTATCGAATACTGAATAAAAATCCTGAGAATTAAATAAACGTCCAAAAAAGTGCGAAATTATGGAAAATAAGCTCTGTGATATTACGAAAACTTTTAAAAATACTACAAAATGATTATAAAACAGATTTATTAAATTGAAATAGTTTAGCAGGCTGAAAATAGTGACAGGTACGTCAAATGTAGTAAAACAACATATTTAAATAAGTAGGCTCATATAAAATTAATCTTATCATACTATGGTTTTTTTAAAAAGAAGACCGCAAAGAATTATCTTTTTTTCCAACACGGTTTCTCTGTTGATGTTTATGTCTTTATTTTTAAATAATATTAGCAATTGATATATTGCCACATTTATTTATATTTTGTCATGGTAGTCAGGATTAGAGAGCCTACAAGCATAGTAAGTCCTTATCCTTCTCAATAATCTCCAGCACAAAGTCTTATTGCGAGGACATTATTATTTTTTTTAAGTAAAAAAGGAAAATAATCGTTCTAATTGTTACTTAATAATATTTAAAACTTTATTATTTTCAATTCTACATTCAACTTGTAGCAAAACAAATATTTCTATAGCATATTCAAAACAAAAAAGAAATGGTACAATGTTGCATAGTCCAGTGGTCCGCAAACCTTATCCCACTCGCGGCACACCATAAGGGTATCCATAAATCTCGCGGCACACCTTACCGGTCGGGCGGCAGTTTTATGATTCTTTTAAAGTAAATATTGTACACATACCTTCAATTGACACTTGTGCCTGCTTAACTGCACACAGGTGGCTGATACATCGACGGATTTGAGACTTTCCCTCTTGGATGTTTTAATCTCGGGCAACATCGAGAAGCCAAATTCACGTAAATACGTAGTCAGAAATGGCAATAACACATTTACTGCCATGTCGGACACAGACGGTTATTAATACCTTATTGTTTGCCAAAATGTATCTAAAGGAATTTCAAAGTTCTGTCAGCTCTTAAATCTGCGAGTTCCTCTTGAATATTAATTGGAAGTCGTTCCGAATTTGCAACGAATGGATCACGAACCCAGTTGAAATCTTCAACACATTCTCCAAAAAACTTTTTGAATCTCTGCGCAGGGCTTTTAAATGTTCTATAAACTAAGTCCATCACCATTTTATTACCATCGTCAAGTAACCATACAGTCTAGATCATCTCACACGACCCATTTTCAGTCCTCTGTAACCACAAATCCAGCTTATTCTCAAATCCTTTAATCTTATCCATACTAATGAGAATATTTTCGTTCCAACCTTGCATTTTGATGTTCAGCTCATTGAAGTGTACGAAAATGTAGGAAAGATATGCCAACTTACATACCCATTCACCATTTGCGAATCAATCCGCGTACTTATGTCTTTCAACAGTAAAAAATGCCTGGACCTCTTCCCGTTAACAACTTTCCTCGTGACAACCAGCTTACTTCTGTATGTAGCAGGAATGTAGTATTTTCTGAACCCATTTCCTGACATAAAACGGAAAAAAACTAGTGAATTTAGCGGCCGCGATTTTATGAAGTTCAGGACTTTTACTACTTCGTCCGCACATCTTTAAGAGAAAGTGGCAGAGACTTAGCAACAATGGCTTGTAGGTGAATGTGACAATGATCGCATCGTACGTTGGGATTTACTTCGCGTACTTTAGCTGTAAATCCTTTCACTGGGCCTGTCATATCAGCAGCTCCGGCTGTACAAACACTAACGCAATCCATGTTAATTCATTAAGGTGCAAATATTTATCAGTCAAACTAAATATTTCTTCACCGGTAGTTTGCTCTGGAAGTTCTTTGCAAAAGAAGAAGTTACTTACAATTGTATCTCCATTGAAGCATGCAGAAGTTGTGCGTGGCGGCTAATATCTGTTGACTTGTCGATCTGAAGTGAGAATTTCTGACTGTTGTTGATTTTCTCCTTTGTATCGTCTTCAATATCGGCGATTGATTGTATCAGCAGAAAGAGGAATTTTTTAAATTTCACTAGCAGATTCTAAACCCAGAACTATTCTCACTATCTCTTTACAAACAGGATTTAACAGCGTTTCCATTATTGTATGTGGTTTCTTGGTCTTTACGATAAGTTCGGTATAAGTTATAAGTAACTAGCTTCCTGTACTTCTTCCGAAACACGTACTGTAGCGGTCATGAACGGTCTTTGTTTTTTATTTATTTTCCAACAACCGATGAAGTAATTGACATCTTTACTTGACAGAGAAGAATGTTATATTGACAAATGTTGTTACAATTTAATGGGAACCATAGCAGCGGTACTGAGTTTTTCACCACAAACGATACACTCGGGAATTGAAGACGTTATTTCACCACACACACACACACCCAAACAATAAAAACATAGGATAAGTAATTATCACTATCTTTCCGCTGCATCAACTTTCTTTCTGGCACAGGACTTTCACCAGTTGCACTCATAGACTGAACACTCCGTTCATACTATTTGTCCATCTTGAAGAAATAAAATAGTCTGCTAATTGTAAAAGAAAATATCAAGACCAATTACTAACACAGTTTTCGGACCACTGCATAGCATAGCTATGATGGAACTGGAGTAATTGTAAGAAGCGCGATTTATACACTTCAAAGAAGTCACATATACCGTGCCGATTGTTTTTACAGTGATGTCTAACAATGCGTCGGAGCAACGGTACAGAAACAAAGTATTGTTGGAGAAGTACCGACAACGTAATAAAATAATATAAGGCTTGGAAAGTCCTTCTAATCCAAGCAGTTTAGACTGAGGGAAAAGCAAATACACAGTACATGCGGTAAGTATAATAGAACCTCAAAGCGCAGCAGTAGAGGCGAGGAATAAAAAAAAAAATTAAAAAATGAATAAACAAAGCTAACAGCAACTGTGAGCACATAAATAACATTTAATTTCTTAGAATACGATAATACGTAACAATTCACGCCACATGATCTAAAATATAAATAATAAAAAAACTTGACAATTAATTCTACATAACTGGTAAAATTTCGCAGCACACCGGCTGCGGACCACTGGCATAGTCCACTCAAGGCACCGATGTTGTCTGCTCGGTGGTCGGTGACAGAATGAGAAGATTTTGGACCGCGGTTTCGCCATACACGAGCTGACTGGAGTGATGGCTTGGTGTCGCTCCACTTGGTTTTCCCCACACACCGTCAGTTGGCTTGATGGCATGATGGACGAAACTGATGGATATTGGACTGACTGGATATCCAAATAACCCTGTCACTCCACGTCATCCACATCAGTTTTTCCACACACGACGTGATAATGGAGTGACATCGCTCCATTTGAACGGATGGAGCGATCGTGTATGGCCACCTTAAGACACAAGGAATTTGATTATTATTAGTAAATAAGCTGCTAGTGACGACGTGTATCGCGATGTAAACAACTTTCGCATATTTTATATATAAACGAACTAGTCAAACATAAAATTTAACACAAATGAGCAGTGTTACAGAAGTGTGTTCATATTTATAGAACTGATAGTCCACTAATATCATAGTAAATTAACAATAAAAACACAAGACGGAAACATGTAATATTTTAAAGCAGAAAGACACTCACGCTGGAATAACTGTTGGTGTAAAGTTTCTGTGTATTGCTGCTATTCAACGGCGGCGTAATTCATCATCTTTAAGAAACGGAAATAACCGAACTTTCGGTCCATTTGGATAATCTCCATTGCATCTTGGAACGCAAAATGTGTACACCATTTCTTCAGAAGACTAAAGTTCACAGATGATAACGTAAAAAAAAAGTAAAAAAAAAAAAAATCGCAGTTCACACGGACAACAACTTACAAATGGCTGCACACTCAACAATCCTGCCTAACTGATGTGACGTCAGAACGGTTTTGTGACGTAGCCACCGGGCCTGGAGATTTAGATGGGTTTGGTTTAAGGCGTGTATCAGTAATGGTCCTTAGGTTCGATGCTCGCTTTGGAATATCTTTTGTTTCAGTGTGCATTTCCTTTTCAATACTATTTCATGTTGGAAGCCACGCATATTCATGTTTTTCGAATATTCACCAAAACATTAATTTCTTTTTCTTCGAAGACTTCACAAGTTTTGATAATATGTGTTTTACAAACATTTGAAGAATAACCGAAGAAGATTTCAAAAATGAAATTAAAGTTAGCTGGGTACTGAAAAATAGTTTTTTTACTAATAATTTCTTGGCCAGTAAAAGTAATACCTCCTAAATGGATCCAATTATGTCAGAGAGGTAACGTGCAATTGTATCGTCACGTAAAAATTCCAACGAAAGGGACTCGAAGCTTTCCGGAAGTGTTTCGACATATGAGTGGAATTTTTACAAGTGATGTTACTGTTAAAATAAATTGTCTTATTCCCCACCGTGTGCCTGTATTTTTTGCCATGATAAAGTACGTTTGGTATATTTCAAAATTAATGAGGAAAAGAGATAACTAAGCAATGTAAAAAAATAAAAAGTATTGGTGATTATGGAATGATATCTTTTTATAAAAGTTTATGTTTCAAACGATTGCATAACGCTTGTCATCCAAAAAATTTTGAATTCTTCGAATAAAAACAAATTTTTTTATGAAGTTTTACAAAAACGATTCTCGAATACATCAAAGAGCAAACAGAAACGAAAGAAAATGAACACAGAAATTGACGTGATGTTTCCGATGTATCTTGAAAATAAGGCATCGATTGTTGTTCCATATCTGATTATAGGTTCAATAAAGAGTTGTTGTGGATGTCATCTTTGCGAATGCGGATGTTCAGTGCTTGACATATGCGGAAGCGGATGCGGATGTGGAAAAATAAATTTATAATTGTTTAGATTTTAATATTTTATCAAAAATAAATTTAAAAACAATTTTTTTTCATAAGTAAATTCTATTTCCATATAATACTGCCATATTGATTTATTTTTATCTCATATTTCAACAAAAAAAAATGTGGGATGATTTCAAAAGTATATTAAATTATTTATATAACTACACACGCGTCTAAAAACCAATCTTTGTCATATGAACTTTGCCGAGTTCGTGGCAAGCACAAAGCCACGCACCGCGCATTTCCGTGTTCGCTTTTTTTTTTTCCCTTATAGCTATACGCCTCGTTGACGTCGATATATTTAGAGGCGTGTAAAGATCGGGGCTAGAACGGGAAGGAATTCGGCCATGGTCTTTTAAGGGAGCGTTCGCCTGGAGTGATTTGGGAAAGACATGAATAACCCAAATCTGGATTCCCGGACGGGGATTCGAACCAGCGTCCTTCCTTACGCTCAGTTCCGTGCTCGCCACCCATCTTCCCACCGCTCTAGTGGCGCATTCACAGTACAACTTATAGGACCTACGAGATCCGATATACGATAAAAGAACTCTTGATGGTCCGTGAAAGCGGTTACAGGAATACAAGTAGATGTTGGATTCCCAGGCAACCAAAAAGGATGCTAGCTGTCTAACAAGCTATAGATATTGGAGCAAGCTATTGGAGGAACATCCTACGAGTGTGCGATAAGGACACATGTTGTGTCGCGAGAAAGTACGATTGGAATGGATTGCTTGGAACATCTAGAGTAGCGAGAATGGGTGAGCGCATCCTACGGTAGTTCTACACGGATGTCATGTAAGTTGGACCGAGAATAGGCCGTTCTAAGGTTTGGCCACACTAAACCTCACCGAGCCAGCACCGTCACCGAACCGACACTCGGATGATTGATGACTCGCCCCCCTCGCATCCACAATGGTCGCACAATGACGAACGGGTTGCTACTGTTGTCTTCAGTCTCCTTTAACTAGCGTTACTACCCGTACTTTATTATAAAGTACTGTACTTTATTTTGCGTAGTCGTACTTTATAATCTACGTAAGTAATAAAGTTCGTTAAAATACTCTTTTTTTTTTTTTGCCTGACTCCTGCTATTATCTCACTGTTTGATCTCTTACGCACAAAAATAGTATCCGAAAGCAGTTTTGACGAACGATCATTACTGTACTGGATTGAAAGATTCTCGTGTATATCAACATAGTCACAATGAAATGTCAAGCGTCACTCACTTCACATTTAACGTGTTTGTTTTGGTTTAGGTTCTTTTAGATTCACTCAATATTTTTTTAACAAAAAATAATAAGGTTATTGCATATTTTAATTTAAATACAGACTACAAAGATTCTGTACAATAATTATAATTACATGTGATCTAAAAATTCGTCACAGAATTCCTTATCAGCCGCACAGTGCACGTCTTTCGTTGTCACCTATTTTTAAAAGGAGCCCTACAGATTAACGTGAAATTCGAACCACGGAGCGTCACAGCATTAACAAATCAAAGGTTTCCCAGAGGTGACTGTCAATTTTAAGACCCATGAAAATTACAGCTGAGACAGGGATTTGAACAAGGGATTTTGAGTACCCCAATCGTACGCCGTATCCATCTGACGCAAGAGACAAATCTGGATGTAATGACAAATATTCGAAGAGAGTAAAATCAACGTACTATTTTTCTATATAATTTATTTTTCCTATCCCAAAACACAAATGTACTTTTATATAACTCAATAAATATTTTTCAGTATTTCTAAATTCATATGCTTGCGGCGTTTGATTCGGGTATGGAAGGTTCCCGGTTCAAAATCCTTTTCTCAGCTGTAATTTTTACAGGCCTTAAAATCGACCTTAACGTCTGGCAAAGCTTTGATTTGTTAATGCGAACATACAAGGACTCTACCTACATTTTACGAACATCTGATGAACCTAAAGTAAGGCTGAAAAAAAAGGATACTTTTCTAAAGCAATCAGTAACGCTAAAACAATATTTAGTCGTAAAGGACCAGAAATTTCTGAACTCTGTATACGCTCGTCCAAATCGACCTCCCGGACACCGGCCCGCACCGTCAAAACTTAAACCAAACTCATGACGGCTGACACACAGTGTAGGTCGGTGACTGTGCTGGCTCAGTGTTGCCACTGTAGTAACCTGGAGAGATATCCTCCTAGGTACCTCCCGAGAGCAAGCCAATAGGCAAGGCTTGCGTGGTCGGATTATTACCGAGCGCACACAACCAGTCCCAGTTTATAGGAAGCAGATCAATTAAATCAACACCTGCAGGGCCTTATGTACAGCTTTATTACAGATAAACATATATACACGTATCTTTCAGGTTTAGGCACACTAACTTGATTTATGGCGGAAGTAATACGTATAAGGTGACTTGCTGTCGTGTGATATTCAAAGGCACTAGGGCTGAATGCGAAAGCGAGCCGGCATAAACGTGGAAGTATGATTCTATGGCTTCCCGTGACTCCCCAGGCATCTAACCATCCCACAACCAATCAGCAGAGTGTTCCCACCTGTCTGTGCTCCGCGGCTGTGACGTTGTCGACGGCAGCGGCTCCTCTGCTACTGGCCGGTTACCCCGAGGTTGTTCCTGCGACACCTCTGGCGGCGGCGGCGGCGGCGGCTGCGGCGGCGGCGGCGGCGGCGTCGGAAGACAGCGTCTGCAGCGGCGGCGGAGAGCCCCAAATTCGACCTCGCTCCTGGGTTTTTACCCCAACCCCCACCCTCTCGATTAATGTGGAGGGGATTCTGTGAGCCTATCACATCACTCCGTAATGCCGTCATCTTCCTTCGATGCGGTCATGCTAGTGGGGCGAGTCTGCTGTCTCAGCGTTCTACTTAGAGTGCGATGCCTGGCAACTCGGCGGTTTCGTATGCCCGCTGCTCGCAATCAGCCGTTGTGTAATTGTTTCGAAAACTGTTACAGTGGCCTGTGGTCACTACACCACCTTATGAAAACAAAAGTCGCTAGACTTGGTGTCAAAACTCACTAGATTGCGGTATACTTAGAACTAAAATATTCGCTAGAAATCGCTAATTAAAATAAAGGAAAATGGTAAGTTAAGTAATATAAAAATATTTTAATAATTAATATTTCTATTAAATTAAACATAACATTCTATTAAAAATCTACATCAAATTTCTTCAATCGGCATTTCTGCTTCATCGTCTTGGTCTATATTCGGAGTTGTAAAAATTGCAGATGTGGAACGATGAGATGAATCGTTAGTATTAGATTTGAAAGAGAATTTATCATCTTTACCAACTGCAGCCATCACATCAGCCAGAAGCTCGTATCAGTTTTTTTTCACAATTTTTAACTGATTCCTTATTAAAAAAAATGCTATCAAGAGTCTTTACAGCTATCCTATTTCTAAAATTGCTTTTAAAAATGTTCATTGTACTGAAAATCCTTTCTACTGCGGCATTCGTGTTAGAAAGTTATAGGATATGGCTTAATCAGATAACTCCAGAAAGGAATTTATTCCAGCAGCATTCTTGTGTTGGGTAAGCCATATTCCGTTTTCAATATATTAGATACGCAATTATTCATCCCAGTCTTGAAAGAGGCATTACCTACTCCAATTCTAATCAAGTTTTTCGAAACTATGGAAGCTTGAATATCACTAAAATTCACCAAATATTTGTTTAGCGATAACATATTTAAGAATATCGCTTTCCAGCTTCAAAATCCACTAAATCGAGCGACAAAATCGCTAAGGTGGTAACATTGTGCTGGCTCGGTGTGGTTTATAGTAGCCCGACATTTACTTTTGCATGCAGGTTCAAACTTGTAAATTCGTCACCTAGGTAGTAACACCGTTTAGTTACTTTTATTGCAAGATCGTCAGAAAACAAACATTTATTTTTGTTTCTAGCTAAGCAACGATGGGCAAAATCTCGAATAAACAGAAAAGAATAACATATATTGTAATGTAAACAAAATATCCGCAATACATCCGCATTAAAAATTTCTGATGCGGATGTAGGATTTCACGCGAAAGTTCCGCACTAGCCCTAGTTAAATTGGCTTATTAGGGAGCATCCGTAAACTATGTGCCTCGGTCCGTGAGGGAGGGGAGGGGGAGGGGGGAGTTTTCTGGAAAGCTTCACTGGCTACGCGGGGGGAGGTTTGTGAACCAGCCCACGTAGCTTTTCATTCATATTATTTGTCACAGTTAAAATGAGGTACAGAACACACAACAGCAAGTGAATTTGGGAGAAGGGAGGGAGGGGTAGAGGTAAAAGCCACGTTGGGCTAAGTGGAGGGAGGATAGATCGCAGGGGGCCAAAATGGAGCTTCATAGTTTATGGACGCTCCCTTTGTGATTTTCAAATCTAATGTTTGTACTGAATCGTTTATTGCATAATTAACATTAAAATCTCATGCTAAAATTATCGGTAAGACGTCTAAATTGTCTCCTAAAATCCTTGAATCTTCGCGATGTATGAATACGATGGTGTAAAAATTTTATGATTTCTGTGACTTTTTGGTTTGGTGAAATATACAAAACAACCATTAGGAATTGTCTCCGATCATCTTTTTTAAATTGAGAAGCACATATATCATCAATAGGTGCATTTCGTGTTGTAAGTTCTTTATACAGCGGGGAGTAGAGAGCGGCGGCGAAGAGGGGACATGACGGCATAAAAGAGCGTCGAGCCGTTTGCCGTCACGGCATACGAGTCGATCTTACACCCAAGGTGCGCCAATAGATGTTTCATATAATTCAGAATCTTACTCAAGCAAGAATCGAACCGAGAATCTTCCAAAGTCCAGGATTCTTTTACCACGTAACTACCAGGGCACGTGGCAATAAACACGTAAATAATAAACACAAAATTTCACAGTTTCTTTTTGTGAGAATGAAGTGAAGCGTGTTCGGTAAAAATATAAACAAACGAAAAACCGCTCTATCAAAACCATTTATCATTTATTCGTAATATTTTATCTGGAATTAAGAAAAATAGCCCACATCACAATTATACCTACCTTTCATTTTTCTCATCAGTATACCCCGAAATAGCTAATTTAATTTCCGGTATTGGTCATTCTTATGAACGATTTGTGGTAATCACTTTGAATTTAAGTATAAATGATACTTAAATTGGAGATGTGATGTTTTTAAGTTCCGTAGAATAAGAGTCATGGGTTATTTTTAAAGTAAGTCCAACAAATTAAGCGTTTATTTTTTTAGATTTTTCCGTTGTAGCCTTCTACAAAATTGTTCTCCATTTTGCATTCGAAAACTCTTTAATAACGAGAAACAAAAAATTAACTGAAAACTTGAATAACAGCGAACACTCCATTCGAAGCCGCAGCGTTTACAACAGTGTTTCCCAACCTTTTTTGGGTCATGTCCCACTTTTAATTTTTTTTGCCCCCCATACCTAATTTTTAATTAAAAAAATATTTTGCTATCATCAAACGAAACTATATCTAATAATTATTTACAGCACTGTTTTAAGAATTTGCTTTTTCGCTATATTTTGTACCTATATCTAGCATTGCATTTAAATAAACCGAAGAGAAAGCGGTAAAGTCGTATCAAGTCAATTTCTAAATTGCCCCCCTAAAAAAACCAAATTGCCCCCCTGTGGGGTGTGGGCCCCACGTTGGGAAACACTGGTTTACAGCCACATGACGTCACTAATACGACCACCAATAGTAGAATTTTCTGTCACGTGACCATAGGTGAGAAGTCAACTCATTTAATTTTGTTTCTTTAAAAATAATCCGTTTTCTTTAAAAATTGTAAAAAAAAAGGCCTTAAGCAGGAATTTATGTGCATAACGACAATTTGTGAGCTCCCGGCAGATATAGTTCACGCGAATACGGCATGGGTTATCGTGATTGGATTAATAAAGCATACTTAGTGGTTTAGGCAGTCTCAAATTGGGAACACACAAAGTGAGTAAATATTAACCTTCAAGTAAGCAGGCAGGCAAGATATTCTGTTACTAAAGTGTCCTAGAGCCTGGGAACGAATATCTCGCGCCTAGCGCCTGGGAAAGGAACAACAATAGTGTAGCTTACCTTCCAATGCCTTAAAATTATGCCAGATTGCTATATCAGTGGTATCCTATTTTATTATTATTATGGCTTTACGCCTCGTCGACGCCATACTAACATCTGCAGATTCCAATAGGTGCAACGTAACCAAAAGACATTAGCAATTCCATGGCTGAGACTTCTTCCTATAAAACAAATGATAACCCAATGCAAACTGAAAGGTTTGAAAGTCTTGTTGCCTACTTAAATCAGAAATTGCGGGAAAAACTCAATGAAACGCTGCTCCACTATATTAAGGATACACTTGAAAGTGGGGCGTTCACGATTTCTTGTATAGAAGGGAAAAACTTATAATTACACAAAAAATTATACAGGCTGTACCAACTATTGAGGCTCTGCCTACTGAAAGATTCCAGGATCAAGGATTCACCCACTGCTAAGGAGTGCGAAAAGGAGCACTCCAGTTCACCCTTTTGTCCTAGGGGTTGGAAACGGTGCCTGAATGCGGACGAATTAGTGATGATCAACGGCATAAGGATGCAGAATGCAACGGAGATGCACTGCATTAAAGAGGGTAGTCTGATTAAGGCGACTCTGTATATTTTTTGGAAGAACCCATGACGTCACAGTGCTGGTGATGGGGGGACCTTCCACCCCTCTCCTTCCTTCCTCCCCTCCCTCCGTGACGACACATCCGGTTGGTGGGTAATTGAAAATGGACCAAAGGCGACCGACAGAAGTGTCGCGGGTGATTCAAGTGGAACAATGGTGGCCAAGGTCGTATGACGTCACACCACTAGTGGAACAACATGCTGGTGCAAGCCACGAAAAACTACATCTGCGCATGCGCCGACCAAATAGAGGCGTTAGATACATCAGCACCGTCATGCAACTCTCTCTTTCTCTCCTGTGGGGGCAAACCATAGCCTGAAGCGTGTATGCACAGGTGTGCTCAGGGTTTAAACAGGCGCGCTCGCCTCCTGTTGTCTCCATGTAAGCCATTAAGAGTTTCGAAAGCATAAATATTTAGGTATCCCCGTCCATGTTTGCGAAACCATTATTTGTTTCGAAAGCGTAGAGTTATTCCGAGTGTGCAGCAGCTACACAGAAGTATTTCAGCTCCAAAACTAAGCATTGTTACTAAACATCAATTTTCAACGTAGGGAGGGCCAAATGCCGCTTCAGCATTACGTATTTTCAAAACGAAAATAAACATTATAGTTTACATGCCTAGAGATTAGGGAACCAGCTTCATTTGTTGCAATTGAATAAAAAATTAAGTTTTTCCTTTAAAATAAATTAACGGCATAAATGGAAAACGTCTCTTTCTAACGTGATTACACATCAGTCTTTCCATCAAGATTGTGACGTCATGGGTTTTCCCAAAATTATCTAATGCAGTGGCTCTCCCACTGATGTCGAACCAATTAGCCTTTAAATATTTTCAAGCCTGATTGTCAATCCTCCAGACTCAGTTTTTGGACAAGAACCCACGTGAAATTATTTGTGATACGATTGAAAAAGCCTTCACAATACTGTAAAAATCAAAGTCCCTACTGTGACCATGCCAAAACTCAACAAAGGTGAAGTTGATTATTTTTTATAGCTGGTTACAAGTGTATCAAACTCTAATAATACGAGGGAAGAAGGAATTCCCATAAACATCAGTACTACTCCTTATTTCTCTAATCTTGTCTCTCCTATCATTAGTTTGAAATATTTCATTCCACTCGTAAATTAAAGTAGTTACCGCATTTTTAACAATAAGTTCAAACCTACGTCGTTTGTCTGCTCAGCAACGACAAATGTATCAATTTTGTTATTCTTTCGATAGAACTGTGACATGCAATCACAAATTCAGTTGCTATTTTCTGTACTTTGTCTAAAAAGTCAATCAATCTCCTTGCGACACAGTGCAACAGAAGTTCCAGACGAATGTGAGTTTTGTACACTATCTCCTTTTGTTCGTGCGTTAAAGTAATCAAAAAATTAAAATTCACATTCTACAAGTAGCTCTGCCTACGATCGAAGTTATGTGCAGTTCCCCATTTCATGTTGCTTATACTTCAGGCAATCACTCATATCAGTAACTAAGTTCTTACCTTTGTACACTTCAAGAAACTGATTATTTTTGTTAGTTATGCACATTGCCTTATACTTTTTGCAATCTGGTGTAAGTTGACAATAATTGCATTATGCCATAACATTGAAAAGGTGTTTGCATTGGTGATAAATACTCTCTGCCTCACACATTTTTGTGAATACGAGCGCTACATACCAATCTCAGAAAGCATGTATTTTACACCACTTTGTAACACCATCAGTGATCAGAGCATGTATTTTTTTCTGGGTAGATACTGCTTGTGGATCGTTAGGACCTACTAGAAGTACCAGGCTACAAATGAAAAGTGTAAAAATTTAAAAACGATCAGTGGTTGGCACATCAATGGAACCTTGTGATGTATACGCAATCACATCACAAATGTCAGCGATGAAAGAAAACTGACTTAAACTATGTGGTTGATGGTTTTAATATTCAGCACCTCAGTCACGAATCACGATACGGCTACTCTTTCGTTTCCTACTAATAGGGGCGAGGACTCCTAGCCAAGAGGCCTAAAGGCCTTTAAATCTGTCATCATAAATATAAAGTTTCCATCAGTGATTCACTAGATTCACTGTAGCATATACTAACATACCTTTCACCTTACTTTTAACTTTATTTCACAGCACAGCATGAGTGCTTCGTATGTTCCATGAATAAAACACCGTGTGGTCTTCTTACTAATTGCACCCTTGAAGAATGGGTCCTCCGCAGAGTACACCCATCCTGTGCGATTAAAAAAAAATCACGTCACGCCAAGACAGTGCACTCCACAGAACATTCTGACGCGTCACAGGATGCCCGAGACCATCGCCTGTTTTCAGGGTGGAGATATATAAAATTTTCACATTCCCTTATGCATGAAATCAAGTGCCAGCTCCTGCTGATGGCCATGATTTCCCTTACACACGCTACTCCTAATGCTTTGTACCAAGTACCTTCGTTAGACTCATCGCCAACATACTCCATGTACTCTCCCATTTATTTATTTTTATTTTTTTAAATTTTTTTTTACACCAGTTACTGACAGGGTTTACAAACAAGACTGGTAGCACACCTTTGCAAGCCCTACGTCCCAAACAATGACAACATATTCAGCCAATGGTCTACCCAAAGTCTATAACCCAATTCCATTCTGTCATTCAGTAATATGTGCCTCCCGGGTACCACACTGTTCACACCAGCCTCGTCTCTTCTCTGCATTTCAGTAACATGTGGCTTAGGTATCAAACTCTTTACATCAGTCTCTTTACGTCTCCACCCTCTCTCCTTGTCAGTAACGGGTATCCCAACCACCAAAATGTTTACTTAAGGGAGCTCTACTACAGTTTTACAAGAAATTTCTGCCTTTTTCATGGAAATTTCTGCTAAAGTTTTTTCAACCAATCAGGACCCAGGAAAGTTTTCCACACCGAGAAGCATCTCGAATGTCTCCAGAAGTACAGGCACTAGCTCGATTACGTCGAAGATAACGTCCACACATCATTCGTAAAGTGAGTGTTTCCATATTTTATCCACCCATGCCTCATCACCAAGTTGGCATGGCCAACTTTCCTCTTCCATGCACCGTTCAGAATTTTTCCAGTAATATCCAGTCTAACATCATTATACGCCATATACAGCCAACACTCTTCTTGCCTTACAGTGACATACATCCCTGCTCTTTTATTATATCAGTTGTTGAAAGAGTTCCATCAACAAATGTAACTGCCCTCCCTTACGCCCTGCATTTCATGTCCGAAAAATGTGGACTCTATATTACACCACTATATGCAGGCAATGGTCTGACCTTGGGTTTGTAACAGAAGTCCTTAGCCTTGTAAAATGTGAATTTTAATTTTTTGATTACTTTACGAACAAAAAGAGATAGTATACAAAACTCAGATTCGTCTGGAACTTCTGTTGTGCTGTGTCGCAAGGAGATTGATTGAATTTTTAGACAAAGTACAGAAAATAGCAACGGAATTTGTGATTGCTTGCCACAGTTCTTTCGAAAGAATAACAAAATTGATACATTTGTCGTTGCTGAGCAGACAAACGACGTAGGTTTGAACTTATTGTTAAAAATGCGGTAACTACTTTAATTTACGAGTGCAATGAAATATTTCATACTAATGATAGGAGAGACAAGATTAGAGAAATAAGGTGTCGTACTGATGTTTATGGGAATTCCTTCTTCCCTCGCATTATTCGAGTTTGATACACGTGTGACCAGCTATAAAAAATAATCAACTTAACTTTTGTTGAGTTTTACCAGTTTCCAATGGGAAACTTTGATTTATACAGCCTTGTAAAAGGATTTTTCAATCATATCACATATAGTTTCACGTGGATTCTTGTCCAAAAAGAGTCTGGAAAGTTGGCGAATAGGCGTGAATAGATTATAGGTTGATTGGTTTGACATCAGTGAAACGTATATTGATGGAGAGATTGATATGGAATCACATCAGAAATAGACATTTTTGACCATTAACGTAGTTTAAGGAAAAGGTTACACTTCTGAATCATCTGCATCACATTTTTTATTCAATTACAACGAATCAAGCCGGTTCCCTATCCTCTAGGCGTGTAAATTAAAGTTATTAATATCTTTTTGAAAATATGTAGTGTTGACTAGGTATTTGTTCCTCCCTACTTCGTAAACTGATATTTAGTAACTATGCTTAGTTTTGGAACTGAAATACTTCTGTGTATCTGCTGCACACTCGGAATAACTCCACACCTTCGAAACAAATATTGGTTTCGCTAACATGGACGGGGATACCTAAATATTTCTGCTTTCGAAACACTTAATGGTTTGCATGGGACACCACGATGCCAGCGCGCTTGTCGAATCCTGAGCATGCCTGTGGAAACACGCCTCTGCAAGAAAGAGAGACAGAATAGCGTGGCGTTGGTGAAGTATCTTAGGCCTTTCTTTGGTCGGCGCATGCGCTGATGAAGGTTCTCGTGGCTCGCGCTGGTAAGAGTTTCCATCTAGCGGCGTGATGTGATATTACCTTGGCCACCATTGTTCCATTCGAATCACCCGCGACAGTTCTGTCGGCCGCCTTTGGTCCATTTTGATTCACCCGCCAACCGGAATTCACATCATGGAGAGAGGGGAGGAAGGTCCCCCCATCACCATTCTTGTGACTTCATGGGTTTTTCCAAAAAATATACGGGTGCCTTAATCAGACTACTAAAGGGGCAAAGGATATAACACAAATTACAAATAAAATAATAGCTTCATCCTGCTTACACATTCCGGAGGTAATATATTTTACCTACCGGATCTCCGGATCCTGAATGCTCAGGGAGCAGTCATCGGAATGGCTAGAATCTTTCTATGAGTAGGAGCGTGGAATTTTATAAGTCTGAATAGGACAAATAGATTAGAAAACTTAAGAAAGGGAGATTGAACAACATAAATTATATGTCGTTGGCGTTAGTGTAATTACAACGAGGTGTGCATTTATGGTATAGGGAACAGAGAGTAATTAGCACAAAAGTTACAGGTGTAGGATTTATAATGAACAAGAGAGTAGGAAAACTTGTGAGTTGTTATGAACAGTTTAGTGACAGAATTATTTTGATGAGGGTAGAAACTAAGCCCGCTCCAATCATGTCAATACAAATTTGTATGGGAAGGTCACAGTTAGATGATAAAGAAATAGAAAAAAACTAATGCCAATATTTAAGAATTAATGGAATATGTGAAGAGGAAGAAAAATCTAATAATCATTTGAATTCGGTAGTGGGAGAAGGTAAAAAAGGAAATACTGTAGGAAATTTTGGTCTGGAATAAAGAAATGAGTGAGGAAGCAGGTTGTTAGAATTTTGTGAAAACACTATTTAATAACCATGAATCTGGAAACGTACAGGTAATACAGGTAGGTACCAACTAGATTATATGATGGTCAAACAGAGATTAAGTTCTAGACTGTAAAGCATATACGGGAGCGGACACATACTCTGACCACAATTTGATAGTTGCTGTCTGAAATTCAAGAGAATAAAGAAGCAGTACAACAAAAAACAAATTGAAACAATTTAACGTGAGAAAAAGATTTGCAGTGATGGTAAACGTTTGTCTAAGGAATAATTCTGAAAGGAGTTAAACTGAGGAAGAATTGAATTCGCTGAAGAGAGAAATAATAAAAGTTGGCGTAGAAACATTAGGCTTTACAGAACAAGCCATCCGAAAACGTGGGATCACAAAAGAAATTTTGGAGTTGATGGATCATAGAACACACATAAAAGCTCAAGATAATCGAGGAAGAGAGCAATACACACAAATTAGAAATAAACTGGAAATGAAGAAAATTAGAAGAAAAATGGCTGCTAGAAAAGTGCGAAGCAGCAGAATAGTAAATGGTCTTCTGTCATGGAGACATGGCATATAGAAAAGTCAAAAAGAATTTTGGAGAAATGAAGAAAAGATGTATAAAATTTAAAGCTATTGATGGAAACCTCTCTTAAGCACAGAACATAGGGCTAACTGATGGAAGGAATACATAAAGAAACATTCTGAGGGGTTTGATTTGAACAACAGTACACTGAAAACAGAAGGCGATGTCGAAATTGCGGTCTTAGGATATCCTGTTTTGGGGATAGAATGTGGTCGAGCATTGAAATCAAATAAGGCAGTTAGTATTGATGAGATTTCCGCAGAGCTTCTGTAATCCCTAGGAGGAGAAGGAATCCAAAGATTATTCAAAATGATGTCAAAAATTTATGAAACAGGAGATACACAAACTGATTTTAGGAAAAGCACCATGTTCATACTTCTGAAGAAAGCACAAGCTGACAAATGTACTATCGCACTATAATTATATTACATGCTTCAAAGTTGCTGACCAGAACAGTATACAGAAGATTGGAAAGCGTAGTAGAAGAGATAGTAGGTGGCGACCAGTTTGGGTTTAGAAAATACCGCGGTACAAGAGAAGCAATTCCGGCCTTAAGATTGATACTTGAAGGGCAGATCAAGAAACACAGAGATACTTTTGTAGCGTTTCTTCATTTAGAAAAATCTTTTGATAACGTTAAATGCAGCAAGATGCTCAAAATTTTAAAGAAGTCACGTCTAAAATACCAAGATAGTGGAATACCTTACAATCTATTTAAGAATCAAGTGGCTATATAGTAAAAGTAGAGAATCATGAGTGACATGCATCAGTTAAAAACGGTGTGAGACAAGGTTGTAGTCTATCCCCATTAATATTCAACTTGTATGTAGAGAAAGCAATAAAAGAAGTAAAAAAAAAATGTATTTGGCTTAAGTGTTTAAGGGAAAAAAATTAGTATTCTACGATTTGCTGATGACATTGCCCCATTAGCAGAACGAACCTAGGATATTGAGAAATCCTGAATGGCATGAGCAAAATACTGAAAGAAGTTTTGACTAAACATAAACCAAAGCAAGGTAAAAGTAATGAAATGTAGCAGAAATGATAGCAATAATAGTAGACTAAATATAAAAATAGAATCGGATGTGGTAGGTGAAGTAAGTGAATTCTGCTACTTAGGAAGTAAACTTACAACCGATGGCCGAAGCAAGAACTTTATAAGCCGAATAGCACTAGCAAAAATAGCCTTCATGAAAAATAAAAATCTTTTAGCTTGAAATATAGAGCTAAGACTTTGAAAGAACTTTTTAAAATTCTTTGTGTGGATAACAGAACTTTGTGGTAGCGAAACATGGAATTAAAGAATACCAGAAAGAAGGAAAATTGAATAATTTGAAATGTAGTGTTATAGAAGTATGCTGAAAATTAAGTGAACGTGTTTTGTAAATGATGGGTGGAGAAAGAAGTTTATGGAAGAGTGTGTCAAGCGGAACCAGATCTGTCTTCACTTGTTTGAGAAATTCCTGTAGACCGCGTTGTGAAATGTCCAATGGAAATCACTAACCAATATTTACTGTAGTACGAACAGAAATCGCGGTATAAATGGCAACTGAAGTTAATTGGAAATAACTGGAAGATGATTCATGTAATGAATAAAAATATATCACAGTTCATAAGTACACAGTCAGTTGTTCAAATTTTGGAGAAGTTGAATAATATAAGTACTTAGTAGAAAGCAACCTAAAATTGGATCATCATGCAACACCGATCGTTTGAAAATTAATTCTATACTACGATTCATAGGTCCAATTTTGAAGGGAATAGCGTAAAAATCCTTCATTTAATCTACTGTACTGTATCCACCGAGAGTGATGGTGTAACGGCTAGCGTTCTGGCCTCGCATTCGGGAGGACGGCGCGGCGGTTCGAATCCCCGTCCGGGCATCCAGCTTTGGTTTTTCCATGGTTTCCCAAATCCTCCAGGCAAATGCCGGGATGCTTCCCTCAAAACGCCATGGCCGAATTCCTTCCCATTCCTTGCCCCCCATCCTTTCCCGTCTCTAAAGACTTCGCTGTTAGAGATAAAAAAAGAACTGTATCCAAAGGATTTATGGATTAGTTGTATCGAGAATGTGCAGAGCGATTTGTGACCAGTTGCTAGTTGTGACCAGTTGCACAG
The DNA here is from genome assembly GCA_031002005.1 of Vandiemenella viatica. Taxonomy (NCBI): domain Eukaryota; kingdom Metazoa; phylum Arthropoda; class Insecta; order Orthoptera; family Morabidae; genus Vandiemenella; species Vandiemenella viatica. The sequence continues at coordinate 93,487,317 of JARYHS010013631.1, forward strand.
ATTTTGTACAATCGTAAGATGGGATTCGCTATGACGAGGTTTCACCATAATATTGATTAAGGGGGAATAATTTTTGTTAGTTATGAATTGAGTGAAGTATGAATCCTCAATGTAACGAGTGGATAGACAAGCTCTTGGCAGTAAAGTGGCGTACTGAATTCATTCTCTCCTCGTGTAATTAAATATTTGGCTTGGTGAAAAGTCATACACAATTATCTGTTAGTTCCAGAGTATAGATTTAGATGTAGCTTGCTTGTGAAATACCCAATGGAATGTTCGGAAATTCCTGTCTCGACAGTTGCCGCCCAGGGCGTGGCTTCCGTGCAACGACGAGTGGAATATCTTAGAATTGTATGAAGATCTTACTGTGTCAGTTTACTCTGGTTATTATGAGTCGTTCACCAAAATTTAAATTTTTCGCCAAAACTTGACTTTTTATTTTTTATCTGCTCGCGAAGAGCATAAAGTGCGTCTGAGGCGTGGAGGAACTCCATGGTCTGAGGGACGTTTTGAATATCACCATGGTTGGCCAAAGAGCTTAATGGGCAGAAAAACTTGTTATGGTACAAAGTAACTCTATTACGATTTCTTCTTACCAATTTATTTAGCCTGTTTAATTGCCTATTGTAATATCTAGGTGGTGTATTTTTCTCTTATTTTATGTTTCTGAATAAACTTATTCCCCCTCCTCTCCTATTTTTCTATCTCTTTGATTTATCTCCACCTCCTCCATATATTAAATGTTTCCTTAAAACATCTCTTAATTCTGAAATATATTCCTTTTATAATTGTATCTATAGTCATCTTCAATTTTGCTCACTGGTTTACTGAACTCGCTTATATCCATTCGAAGTGCTTAATGATCATTTGTTCTTTCTGTAACCAGGTGACGTTGGATATCCATCAAAACCGTCGAAACACATATGGTCATGGGGAGGAGACGCCGACCACGGCATGGACAGCGTCTAACCGAAGTCCATCTGCAGTTGAAAGGCAAGATAATTTCCTAATATCGAACGGTTTGTTACTCTTGTCAGCAAGTTGAATACACCATCATACTTGGCGTTTTTCCACTATGACGTTCAACAATGCTGTCCTATCCCAAATTGGAAGCCGCTTAACTTTTGACCCCACAACCTGAAATATTGAGGGCACGGGTTCGATACCTGAGACAAGGAGCGGCTCTCCCCAAAGGATTTTTGATGGAAAGTAGGCAGGCAAAACTCACGCTAGAAATGACAAAAACCAACTCCACTGCTATTGGAGTTTAATGAATTCAAACTAATCTGCAGACAGCTTGAAATAGGATGTTAGGTGCGGGAGAGGAAGTTACTGTTCCCCCAACTCAGATCTATTGGTCAACTATGTAGCAGCACAGCGATGCAAACTGTACAGCGCTACGTAGCAATTTGATGGTACTGACTACTCCCTGTGGGCACCGTGGTCCTTTATAGTAGTCGGCAACATATAACCTCGTGCCATTCTGTGAAATTTTATTTAACTTGAGCAGCAGCACGTTCGCTCGACCAGTTTGGCAGTAAACAAAACCAATGGGTGACATCAACTCTTGCATACTCGATACTCATATTCCATGTGACACTGACGGTAGCGCGTCTGCCTATACGGGCGATTTATCCTAACTGATCGTGGGCGGCAGCACGCCCGGCAGCTCAGCTGTCCACCATGGGTGGCCAACGCAGCTTCGGCAGTCCGCCGGCTAAGTCTAAATATCTTTTAAGAAATACATTTTACTGTAATATTAGGTATATTACGATGCATCTTGTCCTACTGAATTCACCACGTTAGAGTAACATGTACACTGCCATCTCTGTAGGACATGTTGAAGCGGGACTCGTTCAAAAACACTAAATTTTGTCACTCAGAACGCTAGTTACGGCGTTTACGAATCCATTGCAGTCTGAGGCGTTGGCAGTTTCTGGTCAAGATAGCCATCACGTGCCACAAGTACAATCTTCACCAGACGGCGTAGAACGTCGATGCGAACATGTACTCGTCCGTTGCGGAGCTGCAACGTCGAGCCAACAGCCTGTTCTGTCTGCTACAGCCATGCGGACAAGATGGCAGTTATCCCATGCTGTGGTCACATAGTGTGTTTCAGTACTCGCTCGTACTGCGTACAACATTTTTCTATCCTCTGGTTCCACACACACATAACTGTCGTATCAGCCTGTCCTGTACGAATCACAATGTGACGACACGACAAACCGATTTCCCGGAGACACGTTCTAACTCAGTCGCATGCTGATATTGAGCCCTTTAATACTCACAAGGCAATTTCTTGCACGTTTCCACCATCGTGGTAGGAAAAGAGAGGAGATAACTTACCACTAAAACTATGTCATCTGGAATCCTCATATTGAAAATATAGTTGTTACTACAGATGTAGTTCGCGTAGAATTTAATGTGTTGTGGTGTGTCAGTATAGTTTGATTTAGTCGCGGCAATATTAGATCAGATTGTGGTTGAAAATGCAACCTGGACCAGAATGTTCTTGTCCTTGCTTTGAGGAACTAGGAATTTAGTTATTATTAGTAACTAGCATTTCAATAGCGCCATATTAATAGCGACGTGTATCGTGGTGTAAACTATTAAAATTTCCATCAGAACATAAGTGTAGAATATCGAGGAAAGAATGGAGTGGAGGCGACGCAAGGGACCTTGACCACGAACTTGAGTGAAGTTGGGTTGAGGGAAGTGGGGTGGGGAGGTCGCCATATTGGATTTCCATACAAACACTAGGAATCAGCACAAACACCTCGAGGGGATGATACATTAACTGTGGAACCGCAATTTGATGATGGATTATTATGTAACTCGACGAGACAAATAAAAAATAAAGAATAAAATTTTTTGATATCCTGTTTAGTTCTTACTGTCTCAAGAGTGAGGTGTTTTGGATAGAACTTCAGAAGAAAAATTCTTCCAAAGTCAAATTTGATGATAAATTCTTACGTAACACAACGAGAAAAATCGAAAATAAAGAACAAAACTTTTCGATATCTCGCTTAGTTCTTGAGATATACTGTCTCCAAATTGAGGTGGTTAGGTTGAGATGCGACATGGAACAAAAAATAATTTTGCCAAAAGCCACTACGAACTACACGCTAGATATGCAAAGCGGGAGTTTCATTTTTTTACTGTCCTTTGTGGTTAGGTTTAAACATGGCCTGGACCAGAATAAAAAAGTCACCAAAGCCACAAGCAACTATATCCATAACTAACGATATCTCAAGAATTAATGGAGATATAAAAAAATTTACTCTTGATTTTCGATTAGTCTCGTCGATTTACATGAGAATCGATAATCAAATTGCACTTCCACGGTTATGATAGTGCTGCCCACCTCAATACATAAAATTCATTGTGAACTACATACTTTCAATACTCGTTTACATTATGGCTAGCCTATTATTTGCAAAGTAGTAAGATACGATGATTGCCTACACTGCACCAACAAATATTTGAATCCATGAGACTACTAGAGATTAATTTATTTTTTCTAAAATAACAATATGACTTAGTTTTTTGAGACTATAAAGGAAGAAAAGTTCTGTTTCAGCGAGCACAATTTCTTTCAAAAATATTTAGCATCTTTCCTTCTTAAATTATAATGTTTCTAGATATTATCAATTAAGGTATTTATACATGTGACCACTAGAGCTGGGCACAGTTAATTCAAAAGTTAACTTCGGTAATCGTTAATCCGCTACTCAAAAAGTTAACTTCGATAATCGTTAAAGCGTTACATTTTGGAAATTTAACGCAACTTGCTGTTATCCGTTAAAAGTTAAACATCAACAATACATCTACCCAATGTCCCTCTGGAAATTGATTTCTTACTAGGGTTTTAAATTTTAATCAGTTTCACAAACGTATCAGATTCAACAACATGTAGTGGAATCATGTTGGCAATGAAAATGTTTACAATGCATTGGTCCACACTAGCTTGAGATACGGTGCTTTCGGTAACTACGACACCATAAGATTCACCAATGCTTTGTTAACGAAACATTTTATTAAAAGATGGAGATTTAAAAACCACACTTCTGCTGCTATCTACACCAGAAGAATCCACAGCACTTGAAGAAAGCTTTGAATTGTTTTACCCTTTCCCATGAGTTGATCCTGCTTTTAATTTTTCTACAAACTGTAAATATTTGGATATATGCACCATCTTCATGTGTTATTTAAGATTATTAAGGCAAGAAACGTGAACTTAGATTGTAGAAAGTTTAGCCAGACACAGTTGGAATTCATAAATTAACTGTTTTCCCAATCTTGATTTAAATGCAATATAATCGCATAAATGTGGCCAAGGATTTTTAATCTTCTCGTTGCTATTGCTAGCGTTACTGCTTTCGCTAACATATTCTAAATCTTCAGTTTCCATGATGTAATCATGTAACTAAGGCTAGTTTAATTTATTTCACTATAAAACTCCAAACCTACAAAAACTACAAAGTAGCACTATATTCTTCGTAGTAAAATATTTAGGTTACAAAAATTTGAAATCGGTCACTGGTGGAATCTGAAAAATGTAGTGAGCGACGGTTTGCAGACGTATATAGTAAACACTCTCACCCACGCCATGCCTAACAATCTAGCATAATAGTTATATATGCATCACACTCGCACTTATATCTCGCATTACCTGATTCGTTCGCTTTTCGGCTCGATGAACGTACCAGCGTGCCGTGGCGCACAATTAAAACAAATGAAATGCCGTCAATGACCAATTTAACGGACTAAAGTTAACTGTAGTTCATTTTAACGGAAGTTAAAAAGAACGTTAATGGTTTTTTGGGTTAACTTAAAAGTTAAATTTCTGAAATTTTGTTAACTTTGTTAATTAAGGGATGAACGGTTTTCTGTCCAGCTGTGGTGACCACATAAGACTGCATTATTAGGAATATAAAAATTAAAAAACTGGAAGAATTTCTTAGTTCCACACTGTTCCTAATACAATTCCAGGTATTTCTTGGGAAATCCAATATGGCGACCTCCCCTTCCCACTTGTCTCCGCCCGGCTTCGTTTTAGTGCGTGGTGAATATCGCATCCGTCGTCTCTTCTCTTTTCTTCTCCATGTATAGAACATGCACGAGTTTCATCCTGGTATGCTGTGCCTCCTTCACTATCTTCATCAGATCACTATCTATGCTATCCTATCAGTGCTGTTGCCCGCACCTCCTACTATCATTAGTCTATCATTCTTAGTAAAATCCCTGCAAAGTAATCCTCTATTATCTGTCCTAATATTGCACTAGGTTTGAAAAGGCTTGTGACCTGGTAGCCTGTTCCTAATTGATCCTGCAGAAGAATTCCTACACCTCTCCCATGGCCACTACATAACCATAATCTACAATATACAAGCACAAAACGCAACAGTTACGAGCAGCCAAGAGAATTTCAGAAATAATTTTGTTTTTATTAACTGAACAGTCAATAAATAATCATGGGGCAGCCTGTAACAACTAAAAAATATAACGTCATAATAATTAAAAGTTTATATTTGAAATTTATAAGTCACTAGAAAATACAATGGGATGCCTATAAAGCAAGTTAATTTTCATGCATATTACGGCACTTTTCACTGTCACTGTACCATAGCTGTCCACATTTGAACTGAATTGAATTACAATGGAGTGCACACCACGGTAGCAATTTCCTTAGTTATGTAATTACTGTTCTTTTAGTATTTGTTATTATTATTATCTTATATACTTTCAGATTAAAAGTTCCTTTCCCATCTACTTTGCGATTTACTAATATTAATTATAAATTCCTTCGCCATTTTTGGTAAATTATAATCACTTCTCTAGACAACTTATTCCAATCACAGACACCCTTCTCTTCGCCCTCCACCTGCCTTCCAGTGACTCCCAATCCAGCTCCTTTATCATATCAATTACTAAGTGGATCATACCATAATTTCCACGAACAAATCCAGCTGCTCTCGTTTTCACATTCTCCAACTCCTGTATCTGATACCCAAAATGTGGCTTTCAAACTAAACCATCATATGCAAGCAATGCATTTTGTTCTCTAAAATTTCCTCTCATCACTCTCTCTAGTAAATGAATGACTTATAACCTTTTCCTTCCATCCACCCATTGTGTCCTGCCAATTAGAGTTTATTATCAGATGTTATGCCTAGATATTTATGCTTCAAACCTTCAATAAGAAATTATGTTTCCACCCTGTAATAATAAACACCCTTTAGTTTTATATCTATGTACCTAATTAGGTGACTCTTCTAGGGTTTTATTTTCATTTCATGTTGACCTACCCAGTTAAATATTTTACCCAGATCACATTGCAGCTATTCAAAATCTTCACCCGCTTTTATTCTTTTATATACATTATACAGCAGTCTAAATTCTGACTGTTAACCATCAACAAAATCATTCATTGGAATGATAAATAGCGATGGTCCCAATAAACTACCCTGTGGCACTCCCATATTCCCTTCAACCTCTTTTGATACTGCATTTCCTACTATAACGCTATGTTTTCTGCCCTTTAAAAATTCCTCTACCCAGAAAATTACTTTTTCAAACACTTCAATAATTCTCATCTTATTTAAAACAATTGGATGGCTCACCCTGTCAAATGCCTTAGAAAAACTAGTGCTACACTGTCAACTTGGCCTTCTATGTCCAATTCATCCCTGCATATATCCCACCATCTGAGGTTCATACGAATATCCTTGCCAAAAAAATGTTATCTGTTTTGTAAACCAGTTTCTTTCTTCAAAAACATTTCTCATATAGTTGCATTATCAATCTCTCCGTTATTTTTGCCAATCAATGATGTCAAACTGATCGGCCTGTAATTTTCAACCCTATTTGTCACCCCCCTTTTTTATGAACCAGATCTACTATCACTCTTTTCCATAGCTTTGATAAGCTGCAAGACTATATACTCATTTTTAAATAAAATTCAAGGTAAGGTACAATTTCGTATCCCACTATGTTTATTACATCTGTAGTAATATTATCTACACTGGCTTCTTTGAGCTTTCTGAGTTCCTTCATAATTTCTTGAGGATCTATTTCAAACTCAGTACATTCCTCATTTACACTTATATAGAGACACATTTCTGAATTATTCCCTCCCATCCCGGTTTATATTCCCTAATGGTCTCACCGAGCGTGGTGGTGTAACGGATAGCGTTCAGGCCTCGCATTCGGGAGGACGGCGGTTCGAATCCCCGTCCGGGCATCCAGATTTGGGTTTTCCATGGTTTCCCCAAATCACTCCAGGTGAATGCCGGGATGCTTCCTTCAAAAGGCCATGGCCGAATTCCTTCCCATTCCTTGCCCCCATCCTTTCCCGTCTCTAAAGACCACGTTGTTAAAAAGGGACGTTAAACTGTTACAAAAAAAAAAAAAAAAAAAAAAAACTAATGGTCTCATTAAACAAGTTACTCAATATCTCTGCCATTTCCAAATCCGCAGTAAGTTTTTCTCAATTCTTATCCACAATTGTTTGAATACCTTCCCATCCCCTCAGTTTTTCCAATATAGTCATAAAAAGTTTCTAGATGCACCGTTCAGTGGTCGCACTGCACCAATAAAATTCTTCATAAACCATGATTAACTCCCCTCTTTGTTGTTGAGATGTTTTAATTATTCCTTTCCGTTTTCATGTCCCTTATCTCTAAATTGTTCTCTTCTCATTAATTTCTTTAACCTCCTCATCTGCCTGTTGTAGTATGTATGTTCTGTGCTTCTTTTATTTTCTGTTTTAAAATAATTAGTTACTCAACCTTTTTTATGCATCCTTGAACTCTTCCCACTTCTCCTCCACTTTACTTATGGGATCCTTCCATTTCCTGAAAATTTCCTTAAATATTTCTTCATTTTTCAAATTTGTGTCTTTTTATAATTGTACCTGTTTCCCCTTCAGTTTTGGCCATTGGTTTACTAAATCCCCTTTTATCCATGAGAAATGAATTGTGATCACTTATTCTTACAGTTACTTAACTGCTCGCGATATTTTCACCATGTTTCATTAGAAAAATATCCAACATGTTTGGTCCTCTCATGTTCTGCTCTATCACATACCTAAAGCCTCCTTCACCTACTAAGGAATCTACAAATCTCTATTCCCTTGTGTTATCAATCTTAATTCCTACCCCAGTTGATACGTGGCAAATTTAAATCCCCGCTAATAATAACCATTCCACTCTCATCTTTGAACTGTGAATAAGAATTGAGTTTCTTCCTAAGTTCCTAGTCGTCATCATTCATTCTACGTTTACGGCAGTCTACACACTAATTTTCACTTTTTTTTATCACCCCTGAAATCTTCTCCCACTAACTAATGATCAAGATCTGTGAGCACCAGAGAATTGTTATAATCTTTGTTACAAATTAGACAATCCCTCCACCAATTGCTCATCTGTCTCTGCGGCACACCATTTAACCATCGGGGAAACCTCATCGTCTAGTACTCATTCTTTTAACGAGACTCTACGCCTATAATTACTTGTTCATACATCTGTATTAAGTTTTCAAATTCTGTGATTTTGTTCATTATACTTCTACAGTTCACCAGTAACAATTTTACAATCGCCCTTTGTGATATTTTCAGCATTAACCTTCGTCTTTCCAATTGTACCCTCGTCACCATGCAGAGGAATCATGTTGTGTTCCTCCACTCCTTCCAGTTCTCTGAGTAGTATCGATTTTCTTCTCAAATGTGGTGGAGGAATGTTGGAAAGAACGGGCAGTCCGGATAGTGGGGTAGACCTAATGATACCACTCACTGTTCTCATAGCAGCGTTAAGCTGGGTGTCAACTTTAACAGTGTGGACACTAACAAGGGATGTAGAGCATTTGATTTAATGCGCTTCTTGACTTCATGAAGTTCACATTTCACAGACTGATTTGTATCTCTATTGCCAGACACCTTAGAGGTTCTTAGGAGGTGACTGGCTATGACATTACAGGACGTTCCCCCTTTCGTACCTTTCTGGTTGTAGTCGACACTCAGTTTTAGGATTAAAGATCAAGCCTAACTTCTCAGTTATTTCTTGCCACAGTTGTTTTCGACGTTGGTTAAGAGACTCTAGCAACCTTGTCGCTAAGGCGTGGTCTCCACTTCTTTCGAACTACTTGAGCAAATGGGTGCACTCGTGGTCCCAACCAGTGATACAGTCAGATCTTTAGTCCTTAGGTATGTTATGCTCTGTTGCTATTTCCACAGCTTTCAGAAATTTGTTGTAAGATGTTACAGAACCTGGGATATTTTCATGGAGTCTATCCAATGTTATAATAAACTCTTCCCAATTTGCTTTCTTAAAGTTCCAGCGAGAGGATGGGGCAGATCTTATGACTTTTATATAGATACCAAAAGAAATGACCACTGTCCTATGTTGACTGTGTGGAAAGTCGTTAAGGACAATTCGTTGAGTGCTCAGACCATCAGCATTGGGAGTTTTTGTTGTAAAACACAGGTCAGGATTAGACACTGATCCCCATATGGCCGATTTTACTGTCGTTTTACTCTTGGCATCAAATTGAAGGTCCAAGTTATTAAGCTCCATCCATTCACACAACCGTTTACCATTCTTGTCTACTTCCATGTAACCCCAGTCAGGGCTGTGGGAATTAAAATCTCCCATATGCAACGTGGGGTTCTGCAAATTAGGCAGTGGGCAGGCAAACCAAAAGATATTCGGGGTATTATAGATATTAGCTATACTCATGCCACATGCCTGCACAACTAAGATCTGTACATTCCCTGAGTCTAGTTTGCCCGCTGTGGATATTGTATCTGGCATATGTTGCAATACCATATTCTTGGTGATTGATACTATCTACTATATAATACCCAGGGATGTGGCCTCTGTGTTTAAGGTCTATGAAGTGTGGGTCTCTTGAATTCCCAGAAAGTCCATATAGTAACTGAGCATCAGTTTGAACAAGACTTCGCTTTTATCTATAGATAATCCCTCTACATTAAAATGGCGCCCTGAGGAAGGCTATTTGTTTTAATACTCATGTTTGACTCTTATACACCTTCTGCCAGAATTAGCCTGATTGCGATTGCAATTAGTTTCCAGGGGCACCTGCAGTATTTCTTATTGATTCACTGAATTAGCTTTCGAAGGCTTAATAACTGCACACTGCAGGAGCCAATGTCAGATATAACAACTTTAACTTGAATACAGAGTGGAGAAAGGAGTGGGAAGGTAACAGCCCACACAATTGTGGGCTTATATAAGATCCGACAACCTGTGTTGCAGGGTTTGACTTGCCTAGGGGTCTTTGGTGTCAATTGAACAGATTTCGCACAGGTCACAGAGGGTGCAATGCAATCATCCATAAGTGGGGTCCCTGCGTTGTGTGACTGTGGTGGTATCCAAACTGCTGATCACATTGTGATGGACTGTCCAGCAAGAAGATTATCTGGAGACCTTTTCACACTGCTTCAAGCTGGACCAGCTGCCAGAAAATAGCTTGAATCTATAGATATAGTTATCTGATTTACATGTCTTCTTTTGTACTTTGCATACGATAATAATAATAATAATAATACCCTCGTCCTGTTATTATTTTAATAGCTTTATCTATTTCTTAAGGTTTTGTGATTTTTCCCATCATGCATCTAAGCCAGCAGCTCTTGACCTAAAAAAGTCACAGTCCTGATCTCATGATAACTTGAAGTGGGCTCTCTTACAGTTTTAGTTAACAACTCAGAAAGTATTCCTTTACCTCTTCTATTTAGGTATAGGCCATGCATAATAAAAACTCACCTACCAATGGTGTCCACTGGCACAACCCCCAGACAGAACTAATGCCTTTCCACGGAAACAGCTCGGTCTCCATGTTTACCCACATCACATCGTGGTTCAACTGGGACCAATCATGGCGATGAAGACCTGCGTGAGTTCCACCCTGGTATGCTGCACCTCCTTTACCACCTTCCTCAGGTCAGGTGCGTTTATAATATTTTTTCACGCACTTCCATATTTAGTGGAACTCCTAGAAAGTGATCTCGTATCCTCAATCATCTGTACTAGTGTTTCACTAGGTTTTTTTTATATATATATCTGGTAGCCTGAGCCTAACTGACCCTGTAGAAGAGGGTCAGCACCTCTCTCATGACAGTAACTTTTTCGTTATATTTTTTCATTCCACGCCTGTATTCCTAAATGCTACTCTTACATTTACACGAGGCCCTTCCCCATCTGACTCTGGCAACAGATCATACCTAATTCTCCCAACAATATCTGAAGTATCTAACAATTTCTTCCTGTTAATCTTATTTCTCCTATGACCAGTTGCCAACTCCAAATCAGCCGTTTCACCCATTCCACTAAACTCACCGTCTATCCTTTTCGCTTATACAGACCAAGATTGAAGGTCCCTACTCGTTTCAGCCGTCTTCCTGCACGTTTCGCCCATCTCCCTGATCAGTTGGTCTTGATCTGAAATTTTCCTATCCCGTTCTAAAAGCTTCCTATCCTGTTTAAAAGTACCTATACCTAAATAACCCCTCATTTAGTTTCCTTCTTCCCTCTAATCTACATTACTAGTGAGACCAAGTTTTAAACACACTGCAATCCAAACCATTCGTCACATATCTGCGGCAGGTGCAACACTTTCCAGGCATTATCTTTTTAAAAAAATAACTATCAGCATCTTTTAAACCAACTTTAAGGATTGATGTAAGATATATATATATACTGTATATCTTAAATTTAACATACTGCATAAGACTCCAGTGTTGATCTCAACTTGTCTTTTGTTCTATAAATTATCTAAGGGCTTTGTTTTCTAAAACAGCTCAAAAGTGTCAAAGATACAATAAAATTAAAGATATGTCACGTTGTTTTCGCTTCTAGGCGAGTATAGGAAATAGGAAATCTGTGACGTTTCACAGAAAAGGAATTCCCCATTGGACGAAATAACTACGTATTGTCTAGCGATAAACGATACTAGCGACAGAGATAAGAATTGTAGGTATTCATTGTTTGAATTTTGAAATGTTGCTGGTTAATGAACTTGAGATTTTTAATCGTTGTGCGAAATCGCTTATCATTACTTAAGATAAGAAATTTGTGTTCTTAAGATTAAAAATTACTTATCTTAAATCTTGTCACTAGTTACATTAGCTCATAAGCTGAATTTAATGTACATTTGTTTATGTTATGCCTTTTTGCATGCCGAGCATCTTTCAATTTAAAATACAGTAAGTATTGTTTATATGAAAATGTCTATTGAATTGTTTGATAAGAACTGCATTGTTTGTAGAAAGTAAGATTAATTGTTAATTATTTTGTCCCTACGGACATGCATTTTTGCTAATTCCGTAAGACTGACTTTTTAATAGCAACATTTTTGAGACTATAATTTTAAATTATTCATATTTACTCACTAAATTCATATCATTGACTAAATTCGATTTAGAATTATTCATTTCAATTTGTTGCCATGGTTCAAACTTTTTCAAGTAAATTAGCTGTTATATTCAGTAGGAATTCCACTTTAATTACACCACCATGACATCAGTGCTACAAAATTAATACAAATTCCTTGTAACATTGGTTAATTCCTTTGTTGTAGTGTGTTATTGACATTTTAGTTTCTTCCCATTGCTAAGTCACAAGAAATTTACAGTGGTACAATATTTTCCATTGGTGTTGAATCAACAGGACGTAAATACTGTGTTTCCATTGATTTTATGAAATGTTTCCCCTAGTCCAGGTAGTATTTGAAGGTAGTGACAACTGCTAGGAAGAAAAACACAATTTGGGTTGATATGATCCCCATACTAATAGTGGTATTGGCGGAAAGTTTTTATGGCAATGCAAAATTAAACTAGAATTACGGGCATTCAGTTTCAGTTAAATTCATAATGTAACTGTTGGCGATTCTACAATAACCGTGGCACCACTATTTGATGATGGATTCTTATATAACTCAACGAGACAAACTGAAGGTAAACAATAAATTTTTTTGATATCTCACTTAGTTCTCTCGAGATATTGTTTCTTAAAATTGACGTGGTTAGGTTGAAATGCGGCCTGGACCAGAAGAAAAATTTCGCCATAGCCAAATTCAATGATAAATTCATATGTAATTCGACGAGATAAATCGAAAATAAAGAATACATTTTTGTGATGTCTCGCTTAGTTCTCGAGATATTGCATCTCTAACGTGAGGAGGTTGGGGTGAGATCTGGCCTGGACCAGAAAAATAATGCGTCAAAACCAAATATCTACTCCCTGCAAATGCACTATAGGTGTTTTGTTTTCTTCCTAGTGGGTGTTGTTAGATTGAAATATGGCCTGTACCAGAAGAAACATAAGCAAAAGCACAAGGAACTATAGGCCCTACCTATAACTGATTTTTAACGTGCTAGATCTCAAAAACCAAGTGAGATATAAAAAAAAATTATTCTTTATTTTCGATTTGTTTCACCGAGTTCTACAAGAATTCATTATCACATTGTGGTTGCATGGTAATGATAGAACTGCCAACTGTTGATATTTCACTTTGCAGTGAACAAATAATGGGAGTAGTTAACAACATGATACATGTCCTGTTATTGACATGGCACTCATGAAATTACTATATTAATTACTAATAATAACTAAATTCCTTGTACCATATGCTATAACAAGAACATTGGGCCGTAGGCTGCGTTTAAACCTAACCACAATTTCAACTAATAGGCCTATTTTCTCTACAAAATCAAATCATGGAGACACGTGAAATGCATTGCGATCTTCATTTAAGGTTATAACAACGTTGTATACATCAGGATTCCAAGGTCACTTATAATAATTAATCGTTTACTTTCAGTACATTATATGGAATAAGATATGCACAATAACACAGTCACTGTTTCGTAATGTTAACTTGACCTGACATAATAAGTGTTTGTGACATACGTTCAGGGAACCACTTTGATGATTGAATATTATGCTAAGTGTCAAGGTTATGTGTTGATATTGTGAACTTTTAAGAGATATTTTTCTTCTACAAAGAGTCCTTTTATCTTTAGATGCATGACACATAGAGCTGTGAATACTTGCTAGATTAATTTTGATTAGTGCGAAGGTATATCACATATCTACTCGTAGAAAAATTCCAAAAAAACAACATAGCTGTGCAACTGTCAGAACTTCGTTACTTAAAACGTATGAAATGAAATGTATTGCACATAAGGTTTGAAAACATAAAAATCATTAGTGAGTGATGCAAAAAAATAATAATTGTGACAATACCTTTCTTCTTGTTTGCTTCAATTTTTTGTTGAGCTCTTCCAATGTCTGTAGGCTCCTATCATTTCTTGGTTTAATTCTAGATGGGATACCGCTGCCTCGCGACTGTTAACGTGACGTCATGTTCACGTACAGTCATCTGCGTAAAATACGTGTTATTACTTGTCGAAGTTAACAGCAGATAATTTATTATTGAAATGCGAGCTTCACCTGAAACATTGAACATCCGGTTTTGTTATCGGACAACTGCGGCCGCCTACCTCTGATCTACCTTCAGGATATCAGTTTATGTTGATATTGTATAGCTTTAAATTATTGTGACCGAGCGTAGCGAGGGCACAATACAATAATAAATGATGACTGTACATGAACGTGACGTCACGATGACGTCATGTTAACAGTCGCGAGGCAGCGGTATCCCCATCTAGAATTAAACCCATTTCTTAACTCGGCACCTTCTTTAAAATCATTGTTGGTACAATATGTATATGTTGATTCCATTTTTCTTTTCCTTCAGAGATCAGTTCATTAGCAAAATAGATGTTCAATTCTTTTGTAGTGCCATTGTTTCTTATTTGATCTCACTATGAATAGCACCCGATTCTGCTTAAAAATTTCATCTCCATAGAATTTATTCTTTGATAGTAAGATTATTTTAGTGTCTTTCATTATTTTTTAATCAGGCTTATTAATAATTAATATATGTGGAATTTGTTTTTCACATGAGTTTATACTTGTAATTTATATCTCATCCAAAGTAATAACTAAGCAAAATCTGTAATTTTTTTGTATGTGGATCCTACTGAGTCCTTATTATAAATTGCATTACTTTAGTCTGTTGGAGTGATAGCCGGTTATATTCCTCACACTGCACTGAAGAGCTTTCTCACTTTTCTTGATTATAACTGGGTTGTCTGGAAACGACAGAATGTTTAATAGCTCAATACGAAGTTTAACATTTCTTTTGCTTTGGCATCCAGTCAGTCTATACATACTCTATAAGAAGTAGGTCATAAGCTGTGCCCTTGCCTTATTTCTCTATTTTGATTAGTCTGGTTATTTTTATGTCTTGATATAATCCTTTAATAGTGGCAGAGAGGGCAGAGGAGGTGTGAGGGGTTAAGGGCTGTTGATTGTCTTGCATTATCTCATGTGTATGAGAACTTCAACTTTCAAGAATATGCCATATAATTTCTGTTCACCCTGTTAAAAGCCTTCTCATAGTCTACAAATCCTATGTGTGTTTTCAGGTTGCATTCATGTCAATTTCAATGATACGACTTTGTGGGCCTGTTGTAATAGTGTCATTATGTTCTCATTCTCTCCAAATCCATTCAGTAATGGCATATTTTCATTTTTTGTTTAGTCTGCTGTTAATTACCATGGCATACAATTTGTATGCTGTATTAAAAATCCCTTTTCCTTGCTAGTTTTCACAAAAGCTTTGCTCATCTTTTAAATATAGACACTACTTTCATTGTTTGCCATTTGCCTAGTACTTATCATGACATCAAACATTGATTGAGTAGGTGCAAAAGCCTCAGTTTTAGAAAAAGTTCCACTTACTTTAGGGTTTTGTCCATTTCATTTCATTTGTTTTTCTCAAAACTTCTTGCAATTCTTTTATTGTGATATCATCTTGATATAGGAATTGTTATTTACTTAATCCTTATATATAATGCTCTTAGGTGACTAGGAGAGCATAATATATATTCTCAATGCTGAGAGAAACAGCGTTCTTGTGTACATAATCCTTTTTACGAAAGTGCGTTCCCAGATCATTTGTTAACTTTTCTATAGGTTCTTGCCAGATTTTGCAATGGTGTTGAACACACATTTATTTGTCTATTATATGTGGATGAACAGTGTTGTCCTCCTTTTTCATAAGTTTAAATGCTACATCCTGTCACTGATAAACGCCATTTTCTGTGTAGGTCACAAATTGGCTCAAGGTTCTTGGTGAATTCTCCTTGCTTTAAAATAGTTTTAGCATAATACTGGGGTGTAAGAGTTTGGGAGAGACTATATTAGCCTCTTCCAACCAAATGTCAACCACTCCTTCAAGTGATGCACCTAAGGATTGCAATTACGCAGTGTTTTCAATCCCGTGGGATCCGTGCGGGATTGGCGTAAACAGTTTTTTAACGCATTTATTTAAAACATAGTTACTTAAAACGATAATACATTAAATAATAAATAAATTTTAATGTTAAATGATAAAAATTAACAGTTAACAATATTTTAATTGGCAAAATAACATTAAAACTTGTTAGCATGTCTTAAGTACATTTTGAGGTTTTACATTTTTGTTTTTTAATCTAAGCCAATTTTTAAATAAATAATAAAAAATGAAAAATATTCAGTGTTAGGTTAATAAGTGCCTTACAATACATCACATAAGTTTAAAAACGTGGTTTGCTTTATGGCCAAGTTACCAGAGTTTTTTTTTTTTTTTTAATTCTAAATAAACGTTCCATAACACCGAGAGAAAGCATTCCAATTCACAAAGTGAAGTGAATATACTCTGTAAAGTGTAGACTTGGCTCAGAACTAGATCTCATAACTTTTTGTCACTGCACAAGCACGAGACTTGGCCTTTTGTTTACAAAAATTGTTTTTGTGGGATTTCTTATTATATCTCCTGATTACTTAATTGATCTTACAGTTGATTCAATGTTATTAAAAGAAACTGCTAGCCAACACTTAAACTGTCAAGTATTTCAGTTTTACTTATGTGGTGTAACGACATTTTTGGAGTGGAAATTATTACTTTTTAGTAAGAAAGGAGACTTTCTCTGTGAATGAATGCAGTGAAGTTTTCATAGGTTGTATCTCCGGATTTCACTGCAAAAACACAAAATTTCACACGTGAGGAAGACAGCGAAGGTAGCTGTCGAAGTATTGTGTTCTTACGACACAATTCGTCGATACACCCATGAATACTTCATTATAACTTTTTTGCCTTTAGTCGAAATAATAAGGAGAAGAGGTATTAATCGATAGCCTGAGAGGCACATTTAAGCCGGCGGCTTTCGTCAAAGAAACGCATTGAGGTAGTGGCCAAAACAACAATAAGTCAAAGGATATAGGCCTACAATTGCCTTTTGATAGCTGCTAAATAAATAGGTAAGCGATCTTTAAAATTATTATAATATTAGTTTCCTATCAACTGAATAATCAAATTTTCAGTTGCAAATAAGGAAATTGTCACAATAACTTTATCTGCAAATACAGAAAGTGGGAATAATGAAACCGTGAACAAAATGCTGTAACTGTGTAGTTCAGAAATTGTTTGCGACACATAAAAAATAATTATATATTAGAAAATCTTACTAAATACGCAACATAACTCAAATTACAGAAATTTGAACTTGAAAATGAATACGTAAAAGTGTATCAATTTACTTACGAATGACGAAGGTTGACAAAAACAAACTTTTGTTCACACGCGTCAAATGCCAACTGCAAGGATACAGGCAAACAGTGCAAAACATCCGATAGAGACTGAGTGGGGCAGTGAATGGGACACGTTTCTGCCGGATTTTGCGGATTGCAGATCCGCTTAATTTTGTGTGGGATCCGCCAGACTGTCTAATGATGAGGGATACCGCTTTGCTGGATTGCAGTCCCTGGATGCACCCCATTTGAATGGATGAGGCTCTGCTGATTGAATGATTCCCGGTATAAGAAGTCGCCCACTGCTTGCCAACAGCCTCCGAGAGCAGGGCGGAAGAGCAGGGAATGATCCAGGTCACCTTTGCCCTTGGGGTTGGAAACAGGCTCATGAAGGTGGATGAATTAGAAATGATGAACAGCCTGGGTATGCAGAAGGAAACAGGAAGCCATTGCATTAAAGAGCCTAAGGGTATGCCGAGGCCATATAATCCTCTCAAATTACATCTAGTTTAACGGCTTCTTCCTGGGTAAAATATACTGGAGGTAAAATAGTTCCCCAATCGGATTTCCCGTTGGGTACTGCTCACGGAGGAATCATCAGAATGG
Organism: Vandiemenella viatica; assembly: GCA_031002005.1. NCBI lineage: Eukaryota > Metazoa > Arthropoda > Insecta > Orthoptera > Morabidae > Vandiemenella > Vandiemenella viatica. Next base: position 93,505,580 of record JARYHS010013631.1, read on the forward strand.
ATAGACATATTCTACAAGTCGGAAGCATGGAATGGGCAGGTAGATTAGAAAACTTAAAAATGCAGATGGAACGACTTGAGTTATGTGTCATTGAGATTAGTGAGATTAAATGGAAGGACACACAAGATTTCTTGTCTGGGGAACACATGATCCTGCTAAAACAATTCTTGTAAAAATAGGCCAAGTCTCGTGTTCATGCAGTGACAAAAAGTTACGAGATCTTCTTCTGAGCCAAGTCTACACTTTAAGTGTGTATTCAGTTCACTTTGTGAAACAGAATGGTTTCTCTCGGTGTCATAGATCGTTTATTTAGGATTAAAAAAATATGACGACTTGGCCATTATGCACGCTATGTTGTAGTTATCTTGTATAAATACCATAAATGTGTTTGGTATAGTTACGTAAAAGCCAAGATTTGCTCCTCTCTTTTTCGAATTTGACAAGTATATATGATGCCCTCAATTTCAGTGAATGACCCACTTTCTGAAAACAATTAATGTGCGTCGCAGTCGAGCAATTGCCATTAGTTTCACTACCACCATAGACAAAATTACTAGTTACTTCAAAACTAAGCATAGGAACAAAGTAAAATTTAAGGCTTTGGTTCAACTTGCATAATTCTATGTAGTATAGAAATATCAGGTTTTTAGCTTCATCCGGAGCAAAGCATTAAGCCGCAAATATGTGCCAGAATTTTTCATGTTTGCGATTGTAATTAAATAAATATGGGTAAAAACTCCGATATTAGATTTTCCTTATGATTTAGGGATGAAACCATATATGTGTACCAAATTACGTGTTTCTAGGATTACTTGAAGTACAGTGGAATTTTGATGTCGTGATATCGTGCTCAAAATAAAATTTTGAATTTCAATAACTTCTTTAGTACTAAAAGGAAAGATGTAAAATTTAACACATTAGTTAAACATAGTAAGCTCACTCCACAATGAAAAACTGGTTAAGAGTGTAGAAAGCGATTTCACGTTAGGGGTAGGTATATGGCAATTTACGAGTTACATATTTTTCTTATAACATGGGGGTAAAATTTTATCTCTGTACCAAATTTCAGCTTTCTACGGCTACGGAAAGTGCCTCATAGTTTTGATGATTATCAGTCAGTCAGTGAGTGACCAAATGGCTGAAGTTTGCATCCGAATAACATCCGAACTAAGAACAGTAACAAAATAAAATTTAATAGGTTTGCTAAGATTGCTGATATCTATGCATAACAGAAATTTGAAACATGTAGCATGAATACGACCAAACAAATTGAGGTTCAAAAATGGCCCGAATCACTCCGAGAAAAGGGTAGGCAGTGCCGCTGTTGCCTCGACTTGGCGGGTGCATGGATAATTAGCAGGCAAACTGTAAGTGGAGTCACTCGTGTTGGATTGTAATGAATAAGAGAATAGGGAAATGGGCAAGTTATTATGAACAATTTAGTGACAGGATAATTTTGATGAGGTTAGAAACTGAGTTCTCCCTAACCATGTTAGTACTAGTGTAGATGCCAGTGTCACCGGAAGATGATGAAGAAACAGAGAAAATATATGCTGAAATCGAAGAATTAATCTTAATATGCAATAGGGGGGGGGGGGGGGAATGTAATAATCATTGGTGATTTGAATGTGGTCATAGGAGAAGGAAAAGAGGGGAATAATGTAGAAAGTTTTGATTTAGAAGAAAGAAATGAGTGAGGAAGCAGGTTGTTAGAATTTTGTGAAAGATATAAACTGGTCATGGCAAACATACTATTTAAGAATAGAAAGACTAGAAAGATATCACCTGGAAATGACCATGCAAGAAAGATAGACACATGGAAACATCCAGGCGATACAGGCAGATATCAGTTATATTATATGATTGAGTTTCATGAGTTTCTATAAAGTATAACAAGGAGCAGACAGACTCTGGCCATAATATGATGGTTATGAAGTGCAGGCTGAAATTCAAAAGAATGAAGATGCAATACAAGCAGTTGAAACAATCTCTCATGAGAGAAAATTTGCAGAAATGGTAGACGTAGGTCTAAGAAGTAACTCAGAAAGGAGCTCATCTGAAGATGAATGGAGTGTGTTAAAGACTGTAGCTGGTAAAGAAACATTAGGCTTTATGGCACAAGCCGCCTGAATACTTTTAATCACAGTAGAAATTTTGGAGTTGATGGACCAGAGGAGAAGGCTTAAAAATGCTCAGGATGAAGCAGGAAGGGAGCAATAAAGACAAAAAAAGAAAGAAAAGAAAAAAGAGATGGCTGCAAGAAATGTGTGTAGACGTAGAAAAGGAAATGGTTGTACATAAAGTAGATGTGGCATATAGAAAGATCAAACAGAATTTTGGGGATTTGAAGAAAAGATTTATAAACATTAAAGCTGCCAATGTGAAACAGCTTCTAAGCTCCGAAGATAGAGCTTATTGATTGAAGGAATATATAGATAATCCGTGTGGTGGAGATGATTTGAACAAAGTTGTATTGGAAAAAGAAGTTGATGTTGACATTGATGACTTAGGAGATTCTGTTTTGAGGACAGAATTTGATAGAGCTTTGAATGATTTGAAATCAAATAAGGCAGTTGGAACTGATGATATTCCTGCAGAACTTTTGAAATCTCTAGGAAAAGAAGGTATCCAAAGATTGTTCAGAATTGTATCAAAAAGTTATGAAATAGGAGAGATCCCAATTGATTTTAATAAAAGTGTCCTCTTCACACTTCTGAAGAAAGCACAAGCAGACAGATGTGAGAATTATCACACTATAAGTCTAACATCACGTGATTCAAAATGACTGACTAGAATAATATACAGAAGAATGGAAAGTGTAGTGTAAGATGTGGTGGGTGAAGATCAGTTTGGGTTTAGGAAAATCCGCTGTAAAAAAGAAGTGATTCTGGCCTTAAGATACTTGAAGGCAGGATCAAGAAAAACAGATACTTTTATGGCATTTGTTGATTTAGAAAAAGCTTTTGATAACATTACTTGGGACAAGATGCTCAACATTTTAGAGACGTCTGGTCTAAAATACCGAGATAGAAGACTGCTTTATAAGAATAAAGTTGCTATAATAAAAGTAGAGAATCGTGAGAGACACGCTTTAGTTTAAATGGATGAGAGACAAGATTGTAGTCTATCCCCATTAATATTCAATTTGTTTGTAGAAGAAGCAATAAAGGAAGTGAAAGAAAGATTTAAATGTGGCATAAGTGTTCAAGGAGAAAAATTCAGTATGCTACAATTTGCTGATGACATTGTCTTCTTAGCAGACCAGGCTGACCGAGCATGGTGTGTGAGCGGTTAACGCTCTTGTCTCACATTCGGAAGGACGCCGGTTTGAATCCTCATCTGGGCATCCAGATTTGGGTTTTCCATGGTTTCCCCAAATCACTCCAGTTGAATGACAGAATGCTTCCTTCAAAAGGCCAAGGTCAAATTCCTTCTCGTTCCTTTTCTCCAGTCCCATCCTGCCTCTAGTGACGTCGATGAGGCGTAAAACCATAAGTAAAAAGAGAGAGAGAGAGACCAGGTTGAGCATATTGAGAAATTACTTAATGACGTGAACAAAATACTGAAGGAAGAGTTTGGACAAAATTTAAATCAATGCAAGATAAAAGTGACGAAATGTGGCAGAAATGATACCAATAATAGTAGATTAAATATAAAAATAGGATGCGATAGGAGAAGTTAGTGAGTTTTGCTACTTAGGAAATAAAATCACAACAAATCGCTGAAGCAGGAATGATTTTAAAAGCAGAATAGCACTAGCAAAAAGAGCTTTCATCAAAAACAGAAATCTTTTAGTTTCAAATATTAATCTAGAACTCAGAAAGAACTTTTTAAATCATTATGTGTGGGGCACAGCACTTTATGACAGTGAAGCATGGACTTTACCAGAAAGAAGAAAAATTGAGGCTTTTGAAATGTCTTGCTATAGAAGGGTGCTGAAAATTAAGTGGACAAATAAAGTATGAAATGAATGAGTTTTAGAAATGATGGGTTAGGAAAGAAATTTGGGGAAGTGTCTTACAGAAAGAAGAGACAGGATGGTAGGTGATTTTTTGAGACACACAGGATTGGTTAATTTGTTAGTGGAGGAAATGGCCAAAGGCAAAAATTGCAGAGGAAGACAGAGATTAGAATATATGAAACAGATAATTCAGGGTGTAGGTTGTAAGGGGTGTATTGAGATGAAACGGTTAGCACAAGATATGAAAACAGTCAATGAGACTGATGACAAAAAAAATCAATAATTTTTTTTCTGGTTTCATATGTATAATTTTGTAACATCTTCCTTTAAGCCTTTTTATTTTCTTTCATAGCATTACTGATATCTTCACTCCAAAGTTTTATGTTCAATTTATTCCAGAATTTCTTTCTTTATCTTGAAGCCTCTTTTTCATTTTCTTTAATTTTGTTTTATAGCCGAGAGACTATATGCTATAGTCAGCTCATTAAATGCTACAAAATGGTTCAGGAAAGCAGGTAGTGGTCCAGGCATAGCAGTAGTGGTCCAGGCATAGCAGAGAAGCATTGGAAATAAAAAAAAGACCAGATAATATGAACGCGGACGACGGGCTACAACTTGACCAAATATGGTCATGCTTGATTAGGAAAGCGTGGGACGCAGATCCCCATCGGACCAGCCATGCTGGTGGTAGTAACTTGAGTGACATCACTCCGAATGCTTAGTGTGCTCTTTGGGAGCTATATATAGGCGGCACCAGTTCCAGCCATGACAGTCCTTTGAAGAAGGCCACAAAATGATGGCTTAAACGTTAGGTTTCGATAAACTGACACAGTTCAACCCGGACAACCGAGGTAACATCTACAAGGACCGCAGAAGTCTGTGCACCCACTAGAGACAGGACTCTGTTGGCGGCGTGGAATAAAAATAAATACTAAAGTGTCACTATATTAAGTTCACACAGGGGAAAATCATGGTTACCATATGCACTTGGGGGGGGGGGGGGGTGATTGACTGTTAAAAGCATAAAATGTAAATATTTGGGGATATGAGTTGATGGTAAACTGAGCTGTGGAGCACATTAAGGAGGTTGCAAGGAAATAGTTAAAACTGTTGCATCTACTGGCGAGGTTAATGAGCATATATACCAGACAAGAGTGCTTGGTTACAAAATGTTTGCCCCAAATATTTTTAGAGTATTGTGTGGGGGTCCACATTATGTCTTGGTGTTGGAGGACATACAATGGAGAGCATCTGTAATAGAAATTATAAAAGAGTTGTTGGAGGATAGAAAGTAGGTGAAGAGAAGGTTGACCAAGCATGGTGGTGTAACGGTTAGCATTCTGGCCTCGCATTCGGGAGGACGGCGGTTCGAATCCCCGTCTGGGCACCCAGATTTGGGTTTTCCATGGTTTCCCAAATCACTCCAGGCAAATGCCAGGATGCTTCCTTCAAAAGGCCATGGTTGAATTCCTTCCTGTTCCTTGCCCCTCCCCCCCATCCTTGCCCCTCCCCCATCCTTTCCCGTCTCTAAAGACCTCGCTGTTAAGAGACAAGCAGTTATTAAAAAAATAAAAAGACAGATGGAAGGTTGGCCATGTGCAAAGCATATTATTGGTGATAAGGCTTAGGTAAATGTTAGGGCAGATTTAGGTATAGTGTGTAGAATGAAAGAGAGGACTATAACTAAAAATTTGCACTTGATTTTAGGCGTAAGGGAGTATGGAAGTTTTCTTTTGAAAGTAGTGGATGTAGGAATTGGAGCCAGCCACCTAGGAAGGTTATGAACTCTGTACTTTAGTCTGTAAAGGATTTTAAGTTATAGTTTTGCATTAATTATAAGAAGGTAAATTGCCACTGGGAAATAAAAGTAAATGAAATGTTTTGAAACCAATCTCATACTTCATATTCTGGAAAAAATGGAGTTGGAGACTGGCTTTGAATCATTGCATCTACTTGATTCACTACCCCAGCGAGAGGTCCAAGAATTCTTGGGATAGTTACTTACCATGTAGCAGTTTTCAGGTGAAATTAAAATGACTGACATTGTTGAGTTATTGAAAGAAGAAGGAAATTTGGCCTATGAAAAAGGAAATTTTGTGACAGCAATTGAAGTGTATCAGCAAGGTTTGTATTAAAGAATGAATGTGTAATTTAAATATTAATGGCTTTGTTGCATTATATACGTCTAATAATAAATGTAATCCTAACAGGTTTACGTTTAGCTCCTCACAATTTTCAGTTGTGTAATAATGTGGCACAAGCATATCTTCGGACTGGCCAGTACCATGAAGCGGAATCATTTGCTGTAAAGGCATTTACAATAAAAAAGGATAATGTGAAAGTAGGTATTTTTTATCATGTCGTAGTTGTGAAATTTCAAGATGATTTAATTATTGTCAGTAAAGTTGTAGCGGATGTTTTATCATATCTCTTTCTTGATACATTTGAATTTTTTTTAAACAAAATTTCAAGAGTTGGATTTTTTGTAACCTCAATTCGGGTACAAGCATCTACAACAAATGCCTGAAACTGAATGGGCACAGATGTATGCAGTGATACTTTCATGATAGGAAAGCTGGGTTTTGTTTTAATCTGAATTTTAGGTTTTCTTTAAATAAGTTATCTCTGCATTTTCGGAGAACATTCTCAATTAAAACATTTATACCTGGAGAGGAAAGCCTAAATTACTTTAACAATCTCATACACTCTTTAGTGCTGAAATGGGCCACATTTATATAATTTCTTATGCCATTTTTGAAGTAATTGTCTTGAGAGGGGGAAAAGAAAACTAATACTGGTGAAGTATAAGTTTATACAAATAGAATTTCGTACTGTAATGGTCTTAAAAGATACTAATGTAGTAGGTCAAATGGCAGTTGCTTGGTGCAGAAAAAAAGTCGATACTAGACATATTCTCAAGTTAAGTAGTAGACTTTGATACATGCCCTTCCAGAGCTGCATCATATCGCAGTATGTAGTAGGTGCGAAACTGAAAACTGTAACTTATTCTGTTTATGAATTGGAGGATTATGACAGATGGACAGAGTGTATTGACAATAAATGCATTTCTGTTTGGGTAATGAACTCTAAAAATTAGATAAAAGGTAAACATTAAACAGGAAATCGTAGTGATTGACGGTCTACTTCATTTCATGGTATGGGGCTATCTATCACTTTTTGTCTCCATAGTGGTTCACTCCTTTTGGTCTTCCATCCCCACTAAGCATGATGCAAAGTTAATTGTAACAAGAATGCTTACCTATTGCAAATGATGGCTGATTATTATTATTAATTTTAGCTTTTAAGCACGTGTAACATGAAAATAAACTGTATTTAACATGTTATTACAAACAATTTTTTTTTATTGAACTTAGTGCACATTACAAAGCACACAAATAGCCCAGAGATTATGTACAAAGCAAAGAATAACTTTGCAGTTTACATTTCTACTAATGTCTGTGCACTGCACTAATGATCTCTATAATTCTCCTCTCCCCCTCCTGCTTGTTAACTCGTGGATCATTCTGCAAGTTGCAGATTATGCTGCCTCGACCTGCTCCACTGTTTAGCCTGTGACAACCCTTTTGTGAAGCTATCAGTGACAATCTGTTCACTCGAGATATATCAAAGTTCCACTGTCCCATCCCGTCACCTTTTCTCTTACAAAGTGAAGCATAATTGCAGTGTGCTTTGTTCTGGGTTTGTCACCATAGTTTTTAGCATGTGAAATTGCTGCCTGACTATCACACCATATCATAGTTGCACTATCACTTATTTCTTGGAACTTTAAGGACTTCAAAAGTTCTTTTACCCAAAATACTTCCCTTGTACAAGCTGCTAAGGACACACATTCTACTTTCATTTTGCTAAGTGCAATCACAGTCTGCTTTGAACTTTACCAAACGATTGGAGCACCTCCAAAAATAAGTGCGTACTTACCAATGCACTTATGCCCTTGTTTATATAACTAGACCAATCTGCATCAGCGTACAGTTCAAGACTCTCATTAGTAATTCCATAGTCTTTCGTTTCTTTTAAACATTGCATTATCCTGTTAGCTGCATTCCAATGATGCTTGTTTAATTGTGAATGATACAAGGCCTCAATTTAAGCCAAGCTTGGAAGCCAGCAATTGGATTATTACAAACGAGACGGAATCAAGCCACATTAGGGCATAGGAGTGACCCGATCGTGACGTCACCAAGTGAGCAGGGTCTAACTAGACCGCCCTTCCACGCGCTTTCCCCTCCGTTCCCGGCTGCTGGCGCTATATAATAGACTACCGTGCGGCAGACTTCAGTAATGTTAAGCGGGGGCTTGACAATGGAAGCAGTGCAAGCTTCCGAAACGTTGCCAGACGGCTCAATTCTGACGCGGCTTGAAACCCGAGAAGTTTTTATAAAGCATTGCCGCCGCGAAAACGTACATAGTTATCTAACGTACCTCGACGGGGAGGATATGTCGCGCAGTGTTAAACATCTGGAGAAGCTGCGCTGCAAGAAGGGCAAACTTCTAAGTTCATTGACCTTCCTGTTACGGTGCAGAGATACCGAAACAGTGCCACGCTTTGCTGTGGTAAATCATCCGGCAAACACTACTGCCATCAAGAAGATTCTACGCCGCATCAGTCTTGCAATTGTGAGGGAGAGGATTCATCAAACTCGCCGTGATCTTGCTAAAAATGCAACACAATTGATGGGATGCCATTTGCAAGTAGCAGCTGCCCTCTCGCCGATGGATTGGGAATGGGTCGACCATTTCACCACAGGACAGCAAAACTCAACACTGAAGACGGCTACACGCAAGCAGTGCTGCAAATTCAACCGCCTGTCACGGGATTCGCACGACGCTCAGCCAACGGAAGACAGACGAACCGTAATTAACTTGTCGGGGATGGAAATTGACGAAGGTGCTATCTCAGCCCTGAAGAAAGGATTAATCTTCGCTCCGGCTCCACAGTTCCAGTACCTATCATGGGTATCATCAGCGGAGTGGAACAAGCAGTGCGGAATATTCCAACGGACTCAGCAGAAGAGGTACGCAGGGGAACGACGCGCATCCTGACGATGGCCAAATCCACCTAAGCCTAATATGACTAGAGCTGAATGAGACGGCTTACGTGTTTTACGTGAAGACCTTCGAATTAATGATTTTACCAGCTGACAAAGGAAATTCGACTGTGATCTTAACCGAGGCTGACTACAACCAAAAGATACGTGAAGTCTTAGACGACGACACATATCGTCTGATTCCCCGCGATCCCACGGCACGGATAACCAGGAAGACAAACATACTCATGAGAGAATCCGGATTGGCGGAAGAAAAGGTGAAGAATCTAAGTGTCCGAGCCCCAAGACCACCAAGGTTATACGGCCTTCCAAAAATACATAAAGAGCTAGTTCCAATGCGTCCAATAGTGAATGCTATAGGTTCGCCAACGTACAAGTTGGCTAAATATCTCACGCGTTTGTTAAATCCGTTGGTTGGTCAGTGTGCACATCATGTTAAAAATTCTGCTGTCTTTGTTGAGTTGGTTAAAGTAATGAGGTTAGAATGTGACGATATTATGGTCAGCCTGGACGTTACGGCATTGTTTACGCGTATGCCTTTAGGGGAGACTGTTGAACCACTTAATGAACATTTTGATCCGAAACTTGTGGAGTTATTCAGGCACACCCTCACGTCTACATACTTGTGTACCAGGGCGAATACTACGAGCAAACAGACGGCGTGGCTATGGGCTCCCCGTTGTCTCCCGCAGTAGCTGACTTCTACATGGAACATTTTGAGCATATAGCTCTTGACACGGCTCCTTTAAAGCCTAAATGTTTTTACAGGTTTGTTGACGATACGTTTCTCGTGTGGCCTCATGGAATTCCGCCATTATATGAAGTCGTGAACCATCTTAATGGGATTCATCCCAACATTAAATTCACGGTAGAAATCGAAAGGAATGGATCACTTCCGTTTTTAGATGTTCTAGTGCGTCGGAAGCCTAATGGAAGGTTAGGGCACAACGTTTACAGAAAACCTACTCACACCGATCGCTATCTTAATGCTCAAAGTTTTCACCATCCTTCTCAGAAACTGGGAGTTCTGAATACTCTTGTCCATAGGGCAAAGGTGGTGTCCGACAATGAACATTTAAAGGAGGAACTGCAACACCTGGAATGCGTATTTCGTGCCAATGATTATAGCACTAAAGAAATCCGACGTGCAACCATCGGAAGACACAACAGAACCAAGACAGATGACAGAGATCAAGACAAGCCGCGTGCCTTTCTACCTTTCTGTGGAGCAGTAACATCAAAAATAGCAAGGTTACTCAACAAACAGGGCATCCGTTCGATTTTTCGACCTCCACCAAAAATTGGACAGCTGTTGCGAACTCCGAAGGATAGTCTCAATCTTCGGGCTCCTGGAGTGTACAAAATTCCATTTGAATGCGGCACTTCTTATATAGGGCAAACCTTAAGGACAATTAATCAAAGACGAAAAGAACACATCAGATATTTTAAACTTGGACAAAAAGAAAAAATCTGCCTTAGCCGAACACAACATTGACAACGAACACGAGCCGTGCTTCGACAAAACGACACGCCTTTGTTACGCAAATAACTTTTGGGACAGTGTTGTGAAGGAGGCTATTGAGATTAGGCTTAGCAACAATGTTATTAATCGTGATCAAGGCCTCAATTTAAGCCAAGCTTGGAAGCCAGCAATTGGATTATTACAAACGAGACGGAATCGAGCCATATTAGGGCATAGGAGTGACCCGATCGTGACGTCACCAAGTGAGTAGGGCCTAACTAGACCGCCCCTCCACGCGCTTTCCCCTCCGTTCCCGGCTGCTGGCGCTATATAATAGACTACCGTGCGGCAGACTTCAGTAATGTAAAGCGGGGGCTTGACAATGGAAGCAGTGCAAGCTTCCGAAACGTCGCCAGACGGCTCAATTCTGACGCGGCTTGAAACCCGAGAAGTTTTTATAAAGCATTGTCGCCGCGAAAACGTACATAGTTATCTGATACTGAGCTAATTTGCCTATTGAGAAGGCAATGTTAGGTTTAGTTCTCTGTGACAAATACAACGGTCCACTGACGAGGTATCTGTAAGGAAATTTCTTGGGTTCATCTTCATTGCACTCAACGAAAAATTCTGGTCTCTGTTTCATTTGGGTTTCAATTACTTTGGTGTCTTGCAGTCCAAATTCATTCAACAATTTGTTGACATATGCTTCTTGTGAGGGAACGACTACTATACTCTTTCTTATTCAGTTTTACTCTCAGTAAATGTGAAATCATTCCTAGGTACTTAATATCGAAACATCTCTCCAGAAATACTTTAACACTACGTCTCACTGATTCATTCTCTATCAGTGCAAAAGTATCATCCACTGAAATAGTAAACTAAGGAAAATGGAAATGGCTCTAGGCAATATAATTTACAAGGAAAAGGAAAATGACTCATCAATCACCAAAGTTGAAGGCAGTGACGGTCATATCACGTCATGTTATGAAAATTTTAATGTATTATTCTGCTCTTTTAGCAACATTTTGCAATGCTCAGGTACTAGCTCTAATTCATTGTCTGCCTCTCCCTGTTCTCTGTTTGAATCTAACCCCGCCATGTTCCTGACTAACAGTCATTCTGTGAATAAGTCTCCTACACCACCCTCCCTCCATAATGTTTTCCTATTGATAAAAAGGGCCAAGACCCAAAATATACATGGTTTTTCCTGTTCTTGTTTCTTTCTTTTTTTGTATGTTCCATCAATTCAGGTAAGTGGTGGCTCATTTCACTATCCTTTTTTTGTAAATCCATTCATTACTTTGCTCCTATTATTTCCTGCTTACTATATATAGTAAACAGTGAAATCAAAGGTGCTAAGTAGTGAAAAGGAATTTAATTAGGATAGGGAAATGAGCCATCACTTATCTTTAGATGATGGATGTGGGCATGCAGAAAAGACAAAAATACAACTGATAAAGAACTGAGCGTGGTGGTGTAACGGCTAGTGTTCTGGCCTTGCATTCGGGAGGACGGCGGTTCGAATCTCCGTCCGGGCATCCAGATTTGGGTTTTCCATGGTTTCCCAAATCACTCCTGGCAAATGCCGGGATGCTTCCTTCAAAAGGCCATGGCCAAATTCCTTCCCATTCCATGCCCCCAGTCCTTTCGTCTCTAAAGACCTCACTGTTAGAGAGACGCTAAGCAGATAAAAAAAAAAGCTGATAAAGAAATTTTCTGGACGAGCGCTTTGTCAACATGAGAACATGAGAGACTCCCACATCATCCACCTCCCATAATGTTCTCATGTTGACACAGGGCTCATCCCGATAATTTCTTTATCAGTTACATTTTTGTCTTTTCTGTGTGTTCGCGTCCCGCATCCATCATCTAAAGGTAAGTGATGCCTCATTTGCCTATCCTATATATATATAATATCAATTAGGAGGAAAATGCTTTAAGGCAATAAAACTAAGGATGGATAGGGAAATATGAACCAACATTACCTTTTTTTGTGTTCGTCGTCCCAGCCGCCTTCATCTTTGGTAAGTGTTGGGTCATATTTCCCTATACATTCTTAGTTTTTTATACACACACACACACACACACACACACACACACTAAAGAAGAATAGTGAAATAAGACCCAACACTGACCACAGATGACAACAGCTAGGGATTTCAAGTAACACAATATTTCAATGATAAACCTTATTCTTGCTAGTAGATAAGACACTTGGTGGCGGATTATGATGTGCACACACTAACATCTGATTTTCCTAAGCTTCCTTAGTTCCATTGCCTTAAAGCCTTTTCCTACTCATTATTATGATAAACATTAAAACAAACAAGGATTGAAAAAGACAATTGATCACTTAACGATAGCTGGAGTCATGAGTGCCATAACAAGAAAAAACATTTTTAACATGTTCTTTTCTATAATCTAACTTTTCTTGATCACTATGGTACCTCATCCTCCTTTGCTTTTTGAGTAATATTTTAACTTCATGTATATACCATGGGGAATCATTCTCTTTCTTGATTTTCCGTTTCGTTATATGTCCAAACCTACCCTGACTATATGTGTAAATGGATGCCACAGCTCTTCAGTGTTGCCTCATGCTACTTTGTAGGTAAGGTTATTATACCTCTAAAACATATCTTTGAGGCCTTTTTGAATCTGTTAATGATCCTTTATTCGTTCCTTTGCACTCAGTTATTAACTTTACTGCACCAATTACTGCTTTGTGATTGCTTATTTCTCTGAGGTGGTAGAAATATCCGCAAATAAATGAGGCCTATATGTAACGAGAATATCTTAAATGTTATTGTTACTGTTATGGCACTGCACTGATTCAGTGACGAGCTGCTTAACATGATGATCTGAGAACAGGTTGACAATAATTTTACAAGCTTTTTTATTCCTGTCATCAGTAACATGAACATATTTAGTCCAGCCGAAATATGGCAAGTTGAAGTCACCTTATAGAATTCTAAGATCTGTAAATTGACGAGCTATATTATTTATACTATTATGTAAGGCCTCGGCAATAGTTACTTCTGCGTCTGGTGGATGATGGAAGAAACCTGTCACAAGTTTTGTGATGGCTACATTGCGTGATATTTCACAGACAATATTGATGTCTATTTCATTACATCGGTGGTATTTACCAACAGCTATAAATACACCACCTCCATGGGAATGCAATCTATCCTTATGGAAAACATTCGTGCTATTATTTCTGCTGAACTTATATCTAGTTTTAACCAGATATGGCATCTGCTTCTGTATTACTAATAATGCTTTATAGTTCTGGCTGTTTGTTAGAAGCACTTCTACAATTAACTACGAGAATTTTAACTCTCCAGATTCTCTTAAGCTACTCCTAAAATGTGGTATTGAATCAATCTGGGCTGCCCTTAATGTATTTCAGGTTCAGGGCTTTCCTCCCTCTGTGTAAAAGAACCTCCCAATATGCTTCACATGTGTAGCAGATTCACAAATGTAGTGCACACTTCATCTATTCAATGGAGCCCTACACAACTCAACCCCAAGCTGAAGATCGAGGAATCAGCAGCCAAGATAATCACAGAAACACCACAGTCTCTGATTCAGCCCTTCAATGCGTTTCTGAGCCAGAGGTCCACAGTCAGTTTTATTGATGATGCTGCAAAGAGTTTATCAGCTGAAATATAGTGCCACTGGCCACAGAATTCACCCTTTCAGCAAGCTTTCAAAAGGAAGAGAGGATAACCTTACTGAAGGTGGCAAGCATCATTGGTGCTGACTAGAACCACAATCTACTGTCGGCAGGTCACTGGCATCTGGGATGGCCTGTTCAACAGCTCTAATCAAACCCCCTGGAATACGCAATGAATGGATACTAGATTTTATGTGAGAGGCATAGCTTTATCAGGGTCAGTTATACCACATCTGCTGCATCTTTTTTGGCAGCTCTGTAACCTTTGTTAAAAAAGCTGCAAGCTGGTGTACAGTTTAGCCACCTCAGCCTGTGTCTGCTCACAGCAGCCATAGTCTCTATACATACTACCTTTAAAAATAAAAACTGAGAAGTGGATGAAAAAACAAGCTTTCCACGAGTTCTAAATAGGACACTGTTTGCGTGCATTAACCTTTACGGGCTTAGATGCAGTTAATTACACAATATCAACAACTGCAGCTTGAATAAAAACCTAATTATGGCAATATATCTGTAGGCTTAAACCAGACAGCAAGTACTGTGCTGAGCAGTTTATAGGATGTATCTATAAAATGTATTGGCTAGCCACAGGTAATAATCAAAGATCAAATAAAATTTATATACGTCTGTACAAATAATTTTAAAGGTGACGATGGTTACTGTACGCTGTTACTGCTATGATTAATCGATAAAACAAAAGCTTTGTGCAACATTTCAAATTAAATTAATACAGCGACACTGAATGTAACAGCTGCTGAAGATCCACTGACTACTGCTATACGTAAATAGTAAACATTCATAGAAAAAGCAAAAGCTGTCTTCAACACTTTAAATTAAATTAACACAAAAGGTGGTACTGATTTTAATCAGTTGAAGAGTCCATCAGGATGAACAGTCACAGGCAAACAGTTTATACTGGAAACCTAGGCCATACAATGGCAGCCCATTCCAGTTTTCATCACTTTAATAATCTCAAAAACTGTTTTACAGTGAAAGCCGTTAGTTTTGCTGATAACTAATATCTATTCTGAACGCCGTAGATGGGAACTAGCCAACAACAGATCCTTGACACCAAGCATCTCCAAAGTAAACTTTTTGCTTATTACTTTTTTCCTTGTCAGGGCCACATGTGAGAACGTGAACACTATCTGCTGAAATACTCGGCCGGAAGTTCCCTGAATGGCTAGGACAAGAACCATAGAGGAGGAATGTTAGTGTTTTCAACTGTCTCTGAAACTTGTAACTTATTTTCTGTCTGATAAGTGTATATTTGTGTGTGAAATGAGTAGATTGGGGATCCTGACAAAATTCTTCTTGATGATAGTGGAAAATTCTTAAAAACTGCAGTCCTTCCCTTGCCCATCTCTGCCTGTGATTACGTGTAAGGATTGCAATCCCCCAGTGTTTTCAATCATGGAGAGTGATGGCAGGATTGACCTCAATCCCACAGGGTCCAGCATAGTTCTTTAATATATTACCAAATTAAATATGAGGGTTGTCTCAAAAATAAGGTTCCCAATACTAAAGCTCTGCAAGGAGAGGTATAAGGGGAAAACCAGCAACACTGCTATGTGCATCAGTTTCCCCACACTCTGTCCCAACCATCACTGTTGAGCTACATCCTGACAGTTGTTCGCGATTGATGTACCCATCACCGTTACTGCTAGTGTGAAATTTACACATTTATGTTTTGTTTTGAATGTGAAAAAGGTTCAACCTATAGAAGAAATTCATCGCCAATTGAGTAAGGGAGGAAGGAGGGGGGGGGGGGAAATCACGCAAAAGGTGATACTCGACTTCACTAAGCTGAAAGTCATGGCGGTCATGTTTTGCCACTATAAGGGAATATGCCTACTGGGATAACAATAAACTTGGAGAGGTATTGTGAAATGCTACAGAAACTCAAATGAGCCATCCAGAACTGCTGAAGAGGAAAACTGAGCAAAGGTGTGAGGCTACTCCACAACAATGTTTGAGCCCTTGTCTCTTGGCAAACCCAGGACCGACTGAAGACATTTGACTGGACTGTCATTTCCCACCCTCTCTACAGCCCTGACTTAGCCCTTAGTGATTACTACTTTTTCTCAAAACTTAAGGAGTACTTTGGTGGTCTACACTTCTGGACCAACAAAGTCAAAAAAGAGGTTACTCACTTTCTCATCAGGCTGATGGCAGAGTTCTGTGACATGAGGATACAAAAATTGGAGGAATGTCTACAAAGACAAATAGAAAAAATCAGTTTATGTGGAAAAATAGATTAATGTTTAAACAACAATGATGCCTGTTTTCGAAAAATAAATGAACATTACTTTTAAGACAAGTCCCATAATGATATGTCTATTTATTGAATTAATAAACCAAATTTAAAGTAATAAAAACTAACAGTTAACATAATTTCCCCAGCGAAATGACTAGCTTCTCTTGAAACGTTGTGCTTTTAAATTTTTATTTTTAAATTGAATTATAGTAGTTAATTAGGACTAAAATATGTCAAATGTCCAGTCTGTAGTCATATTACATGTATTACAGTAAACCATGTATGTTTGTAAAATAATCTATCTGCCAAGCAGTCAAACAATTACATTAGTTTTAATTTTTTTTAATGTAAGAAACCAAAATGAGAATAGTAAATCACATTGATTCTTAAAACTTGCTTTTAATGACTTCAACATAGACAAGGCAAGACATAAAATGGAAGAAAGTCTTTTAAAAAAGAGAAACATTTTGTAAATCAATGAAAAAGATCTTAAGAAAGGAATAGTTTTAATTGTTTCCTCTTCTTTAAAAAAGGGGGGGGGGTGGAGAGGGGCTGCATATTCAGGGTGTTAAAAATTGTAAAATATTTTAAAAGACGATAGTATGCATCAGAATAAGAAAAAAATGTCTAATAAACAATGCGTCACAATCTCACACTTTCGGAGATAATAGGTCTGCAATATGACACCCATCTATGGGAATGCATGCTTCAGCCCTTTGGCATAAGGAATCGCACGTTCTTTGAAACTATATTGGTTGGTCCTGTACTTCAACACATACAGGATCAACCAAGACAGTTTTAAAAAGTGCTTGATTCCTTATGCCAAAGGGCTGTGCAGGCATTTCAAAGAGTGCTTCATTCCATATGCCAAATGATTGAGGTAGGCATTGTCATGTACAGGCGTCACATTGAGAAATTGTTATTAACTCCGAAAGTAGGCATTTGCAACTTAATGTTTACTAAACATTTTCATCTATTTTGATGCATACTATCACTGCCTGTAATATTTTACTTTTTTAACACCCTGTATAGCCGGCGACCTGGAAGGGTCACCGAGCGTTGTAGGTGAGCGGTAACACTCTGGCTTCACATTTGGGAGGACTGAGTTCGAATCCTTGACCATCCATCCAAATCACTGTAACTGCAGGGGAATGCTGGGGTGGCTCCTTCAAAACACCATGACTGTATTCCTTGCCCCAGTCTTACTGCTCCATATAACATAACAAAACTTATTGAATATGTATTTTAGAACTCCCATACAAGCAAAAATTATACCATATGATTATGAGTAATTACATATATTATATTGAAGCAAATAAAATTTCATTTATGTCATTGTTTTATAATGCTGAAAAGAAATTAATATATTTATTTATTCAAAAATTTCAGAATTTATTTACTTTAATCTTAAGGTGGGGCTCCGGGTAATGTAACAATATCGTGACAAATCTCAATCACAGTTCGTCCCGACATTGTTGTAGGTACACTGTCGTGCTATCGCACTGAGGCGAGCGTCACTATTGCCCAACAGACACCAGTCACTACGCAATCATGGTGCTGTGCAGTCATATCCATAGTCAATCTGAAATGAATCGGTCTCTTGTGAAACAACTAAGACAAAAGATTATGCCAATAACCGCTTTAAAATTAATTTTAAGATAATCAAACATGATTTCTGGGAGAAATGGAACATACCAAACAGTAAATCTAGCAAAGATGGGAATCATGTTCGTATAAAATTTCCACAGCAAATTTATTTTCTTTATTTTAATTGCGTAGACTCTTTTTCTGTTGTAATTAATGATTGCAATCTCACAGTATTTTCAATCCCGTGAGATCCGTGCGGGATTGGCGCAAACAGTTTTTTAACACATATATTTGAAATATAGTTACTTAAAACGTTAATAAATTAAATTAATAACTAAATTTTATTGTTAAATGATAAAAATTAACAGTTAACAATATTTTAATTGACAAAATGACATTAAAACTTGTTAGCATGTCTTAAGTACATTTCGAGGTTTTACATTTTTGTTTTTTAATCTAAGCCAATTTTTAAATAAATAATAAAAAAAGAAAAGTGAAAAATATTCAGTGTTAGGTCATTAAGTGCCTTACAATACATCACATCAGTTTAAAAACGTGGTTTGCTTAGTGGCCAAGTTACCAGAGTTTTTTCTTAAATGCTAAATAAACGTTCCATAACATCGAGAGAAAGCATTCCAATTCACAAAGTGAAGTGAATATACTCTGTAAAGTGTAGACTTGGCTCAGAACTAGATAACTTTTTGTCACTGCACAAGCATGAGACTTGGCCTTTTGTTTACAAAAATTGTTTGTGTGGGATTTCTTATTATATCTCCTGATTACTTAATTGATCTTACAGTTGATTCAATGTTATTAAAAGAAACTGCTCTCCAACACTTAAACTGTCAAGTATTTCAGTTTTACTTATGTGGTGTAACGACATTTTTAGAGTGGAAATTATTACTTTTTAGTAAGAAAGGAGAATGAATGCAGTGAAGTTTTCATAGGTTGTATCTCCGGATTTCACTGTAAAAACACAAAATTTCACATGTGAGGGAGACGGCGGAGGCAGCTGTCGAAGTATGGTGTTCCTACAACACAATTCGTCGATACACCCGTGAATACTTCATTATAACTTTTTTGCCTTTAGTCGAAATAATAACAAGGAGAAGAGGTATTAATCGATAGCCTGAGAGGCACATTTAAGCAGGTGGCTTTTGTCAAAGAAACGCATTGAGGCAGCGTCCAAAAGAAGAAGTCAAAGGATATACAATTGCCTTTTGATAGCTGCTAAATAAATAGGTATGTGATCTTTAAAATTATGATAATATTAGTTTCCTATCAACGAATAATCAAATTTTCAGTTACAAATAAGGAAATTGTCACAATAACTTTATCTGCAAATACAGAAAGTGGGAATAATGAAACTGTGAACAAAAAGCTGTAACTGTGTAGTTCAGATAACGTTTGGGACACATAAAAAATAATTATATAGTTAGAAAATCTTACTAAATACACAACATAACTCAAATTACAGAACTGTGTATTCGAAAATGAATACGTAAAAGTGTATCAATTTACTTACGAATGATGAAGGTTGACAAAAACAAACTTTTGTTCACACGCGTCAAATGCTAACAGCAAGGGTACAGGCAAACAGTGCAAAACATCCGATAGAGACCGAGTGGGTCAACGAATAACGCAGACTGACACACGTTCTGCCGGGTTTTGCGGATTGCGGATCTGCTTAATTTTGTGTGGGATCCGCCAGACTGTCTAATGATGTGGGATTGTGGGATCCTGCTTTGCTGGATTGTAATCCCTAGTTGTAATGCTGGCCTCCATTGCGCCAACTATAAGTTTGCGGCTCTTGATGTTGGTTCATATGGAAAAGAAGATTGACTCATTTTTAATAGGAGTTGAGACTTTTGCTTTTGGCAATTACACGGTGAAACCCTATTCGAGAAAACTAGACTCGATCACCAAATGGAGATATTCAACTACAGATTGTTTTGTGCTCTCCGTGTAACAGGTAATACTTTCGGGCTGCCGATCAAGTATTCCGTTTATTTTATTTTTTTGTATTTTTTTGTTCTCCAATAGCTTTTAATCTGTATACATGCACTGATCTAATATTAGTAGCATGTTGTTTCCACAGTCTTTTACTAAATTTGTGTTTAAAGATTACCGACAGGTGCGATGAAATCCAAAAACCTACTGATAACGTTATTAATTCAGCCGGTACAAGGGGATTTGCATATGGTGGCATACATGTCAGGGATCAACTAAAACTTTATTTTAACTTTGAAATTTGCCAAGTAGCCTGAAAAAAGACTATCCGAATTAAAAACTAGTTAAATATTAATCAAACAGTGCTCACTTCTTTTATTTAACTGCCTTGAAATTTGACCCCAAACTAGTTCCGTTTTTGTTTTTGTAATCTTCTGCACTAAAATCATACCAAATTGGGTATTTTGACAGCAAAGTTGTGAGAATTTCATCATCTTACTTGGTAAAACCTCCGGAAGTGTCAATTTTTATTGGAGCACTAGCTGGTACCCACGACTTAGTGTTTCTAAAGAATTTGGATTGACAGCTACCGACATCTAACCAACTTAGTGCACGATGGGAGACTCGATGCTATTACCACACACAAACGTCAATCATCTGCGCTATGTACTTCAGGACACACATGTCTTTGGTCGAAATACGAAAATATCCTTGATCGGCCACTTTCAACCACCATATCTCCCACACTCGGTGTAATTCAGCAAAAGTTGTGATCGAAAGGTGGCTCTGTGTTACTACCAAACACAAAAGCCAGTGATGTGCGATAGATAGTTTTCGCTGAAAAGTGATACACCAAGACACATGCATCTTTGGCAGAAATATGAAATTGCTGCAGGTCTACCACTCTCAACCCCCATATCTCCCACACCCCCATAGCTACTGACATCTAACAATTATAGTGCACGATGGGAGATTCACTGCTACTACCACTCACAATTATCAATAGTCTATCCTATGTATTTGTGGCAGGAAAGAGAATTATAACGAGACACAAATTTTTAGTCGAAATATGAAAACGCCCTGCATTGACCAACTTTATCGGCATTCGGCCAACATTGTGCACAATAGGAAACTCCATGCTACTTCCTCACATGAACTCCAGTGATCTGTCCTATGTATTGGTGGCTGAAAAGTGATATATGTATATATATATATATATAGAAGATTACCACACAAACAAAAGACCAACTCATGCTGATCGTAGCTGTCGCATGGCATTTAAAATGTAAGTGCTTCTCTGTCGCTGTCGCGCACACAACAGTAGAGCTGCGTACTGTCACAGCGACAGTGTCGCATTGTTCGTATAACTTCTGTACATTTGTACAGTGTATAATACTGTCGTGATGATTCTATCGCTGCGCCACTGTCACTACTGTTGACTTGCTTGGAACCTCACCTTTAAAATTAATAGAGTATTATTGCTTTGCCCACTATAACCTTAATAAATAGTTAGAAGATCGTGATAAATATGCAACATAATTTTAATTATAGTAATGCATGCAACAAATCTGACGAGAGTTTTATAAATGTGTAAAACCAATCTATTTACCTGTAAGTGACAGTGGACGAAAAAAAAATAATAATACTTAAAAAATGAAAAAGAAATGATGGTAGAGTCTGATTGGAACTAATGCACATGTTGATGTGCGTATGTCTTTCTGTAGCCAAATAGTCAGTAAAACAGAAGAATTGTTTAAAACTGAACATTTCATTTAAGTACTACTACTAGGAAGTTAAATCCGAAATATTTTATTGAGGTATTTTTAAGAAGCTAGTAATCAGTATTAAACTGCCACAATACATGTTTCGGGGCAGGCCAGATTAAATTCCAGGTTGATTGACTGTGGTATCACTGTTTTTCTTTGGGCAGTACCCAATTATTGCTGGAATTTCTTTTTCTGCAACTCTCTCTCAAAAACCAACTGAGAATGTCAAACTGCATGGCATCCTGTAGCTTGGCTTTCTTGCTCAATCGGTTGACCCGTACGGGCATCCAGATTTGGTTTTTCCATGGTTTTCCCAAATCAAACCAGGCAAATGCCGGGATGCTTCCTTCAAAAAGGACATGGCTGGATTCCTTCCCATTCCTTGTCCCCAGTCCCATCCCGCCTCTAATGACCTTAGCCGTTGAAGAGACGTAAAGACGCCCTCCCCTCCCCCCAAAAAAATCAATCCGTAGAGCTGACACCTCGTGTTTCCAAGGGGTTTTGCTTCTACTCTACCTGCTCTTTGCTATTTCTGTCTGCACTTTCTTAGAATGTTCTTTGACATTTTCAAAGTTTCACAATTTAGCTTTTATCAATCTCTAATGGTCTTCAATTTTCTGCAGTCGTGTATTTCATACAAAACAACATTATTTTGGCTTAAGTCACAAGACAAGTGAGTGGCATAATCTCTTTGAGGTCACTCATAGTTTGCTTATTTGTCTTTTCATTTTATGAACCATTGTGTTTCTTTACCATGTCGCACGAAGAGTAAGAGTAGTGTTTCCATATATGCTTGTTCCTTCAATCTTTGTTGGAAGCCATTTAATCAGTTATCCTCTGTTGAGCAATTTTTGAGTACTAGTTGTGTAAAACTGGACAGATTTCTTGTCACTTGTAATTCTGGGATACTATCCAGTACTGAAAAGAGAAGTCATATCCACAGAAAAAAATACACATTTGTCGACACGAATCAAATGTCAACTGCAAGGGAACAGGCAAGTAGAGCTATGCAACCAGTCATGCTGGAGTTGGGCCAGAAAATGACGACAATGGAATGGACTCTGGATCCATGAAAATTTTTGCAGGATCCGCCTGACTTTCAAATGAATCAGGATTGCAGGATCCCTCTTTGCTGGGCTGCAATTCCTATTTATGTGGCAAGTCTTAGTATGTACACATATGATCCCCTTGTCATATATTGCACTTCTATAAATGATTAATACCTAGCATGGTGGGTGAGTTGTAATGCTCTGGCCTCACATTCAGGACACAGGTTTGAATCCTTGTCCGGGCATCCAGATTTGGTTTTTCCACAGTTTTCCCAAATCGCTCCAGGTGAATGCCGGGATTCTTTCTTCAAAAGGCCATGGTCAAATTCCTTTTCATTCCTTGCCCCCAGTCCTCTCTTGCCTCTAATTACCTTGACACCGACAAGGTGTAAAGCTACGGTCAACAACAAAAAAAAAAAGATTAAAATTTATACTGAAGTATTCTGAAATGTATTCATGTTTATTTGTTCCTTGTGACTGCCCTTCCTTTATTTGTAGTGAATGATGGATTCACTTACCCTGTCCTTCATTATTTTCATTTCCTAATGGTATTTTGATTGTCTATATCATCGATACAATTAAAAGATTTGTGATAAACCTTTTTTCTCCAAATTTTTGGTAGAGTCTTTGACCTCTTGATTTTTATATAACTAGATTTTTCAGAATAGCAGTTGCTTTGTGTATTCTTAAGGAAAGTATTTTTATTTTCTTATTTTTAGGCTTACTACAAAGCTGCAAAGGCCGCTCAAGGTTATGGTGACATAGATAAAGCTCTATTTTTCGTGAAACGTGGGTTGCGTGTGTGTCCTAATGATGCCAATTTATTGACGTTGAAAGATGAATTGAGTGATTTAAGTAAGTGTTTAAATTACTACTTCTGATTGTAATAATTTCCTACTGTAGATGAATTATATTTAACTAACTTTTTATCTACAGAAACATCAAAAATGTCACAAGAGGTAAAACCAGAGAAGAAAGATGTGGTCGAAATTGTGGAAGGAGTGGTAAGTCTCCTCATTACTTATTCTTTTGGAGCAGACTCTGCTTGTAAGCAATTTTTCTTGTATACTAGAGAAGTAGATAGTATATTAATTTCTGCTTTATAATTGAAACCAAGATTTGCTTTTTTTTTTGTTTACATCATTTGTTGTGGTGTTCGTCATACAAGTGTAATGTGCTCATGTAAATAGAATGTCTTACGAATACTTATTCATTCAGTCCAACAGGATTTTATTTTAGTTTTGAAGACAGAATATTGTTGACTATTACCTTTTTTCCCCCTACTTTTTGCTATAATTTCCTATCAGTACCAGTAGTCCCTGTCTCTGCTTGTGAAGCAAATTATTTTGAGGCACAAATTGCGTAGCACCTGCTATGCACGTGGCAGCTGGATTTGTTTTGCAAACAGTATGTGCTGAGTGGTCTCCCCTACATTATCTATCTGTACACTGTAAATGATGACCATTGACAAATGAAATGCAAAAGATCATGGCACCCATGCAAACCTAGCCACATGTTTCATCCTTTACAACCCCAAATAAGGGCTGTGCTCAAATAGTTTTTTTGTTCCTGCAGCCCTCCTTCCTTCAACTTGGGCAACTGATGGATCTCCTTTTTTCCTCTCTTTTCATATTAAAATTTCCTTATGGTATTTTTTTCGTGCTTATATCTTCACTTCAGTTTTAATTAGGTTTTATTCAAAATTAGCTGTGCTTGTGACTTATGTGAAATTTGATATTTGTTCTATTAGGTCTCAGAGAAACTAGCAAAGAAATGTTGGATGAGTACAAAAAAAGCATAGGAGCAACTCTGTTTCCTTCTCTTTCTTGGATCTCCACATCTCTTCCTGAATTTGGGTTGTACTTAAATGTTTCAAACATATTTGTTTATACCATCTTTTGAAACCATCACTATTTTAGAAGATTTTATAGTTGTGAAAAACACACAGGAAGGGACACTTCACTATTGTTCACATATCTTGTCTCCAAGCAATTTTTGAAGTGATGCTGCTGTCAGGGATCAAGCCGGATACTGGGGTTGGTATCGGCTTCATCACCTGAACTCGAAGTCTTCCAAAATTTATCAAAGTTCCGAAAAGTTCTGTTACCGTGTTAAACCATATGGTATGCTAACTGTTAAAATGACCACAGTCGCCACTTACAGATTTAACCTCCTGTAAGAAAGGTGCTATTGTAGAAATGAAAGTCAAAAGTTGAATAACTGAATTATATTCTGGAAATTCTCACATTAATTACACAAGTTCACAGTTAGCAAAGGCAATCGGATATAAATCGTTCACCGAAAATCACAGATTTTGAAACAGAGCAAACGCACGACCCCAAGAATGGATAAGAAAGTTAGAAAGTCACATGTCAAGAACTGGTATACTGTAAGTTGGTTGTGCCGAATTTTGAAGATGGCGCCCATCCAGCATGTTCCCGGCGGCCATTCTTCTCCCACCTACACTGCCTACCAATGCGTCCGCGCTCACACGGAGCGTGCGCACACGGGCACGCTTGACGAAAGACTGAAACCACCGAGCTTAAGCTTGCGCGCGCTGTGTCGCCTATATAGGAGTACCTCACGTGATGCCGCACTCCGGCTGAGCGCATGCTCACTCCCAAATATTCCCTTACGTTTAATTTTATAACTTATCTACTAAGTGTTCGATTTAAAACTTGAAAAGGCAAAAGTTATTGGGGTATACAGGTGTAGTGGTTTATGAAAAATTTTAATTTCTTTTAGCTTTAATTCTCATGTCTGATGACATGACCAAATATGGAAATCTTTACGGTCTTACACCACAGGCCAGGTTTTTTTAGAAAATTTTAAATCGGCTTTAATTACAAACATGAAACTATGCTCAAAATGTTGGCCCCGATTTTAGCCTCTCAAAAATGTAAACTTTGTTTAAATCGGTTATGAAATGATTGAGTTATTACAAGAACAGCGAATTCGTCTTGGCGCCAGATTTATTATTGTGTATTTTTATGTGTAACTCTGAAGGTATATTGATTATTAAGCCGGAAAAATTACCAATGTGTAGCCTATATTAAACTGCGTATTTTAAAGGTTATTTCATCTTTGTAAGTGCTATATCATGGACACAATAAAATCGTTCGGTTATTGCCTCGTGGGAGGGTGTCGAGTGAATTTAGAAATTCTCTAACATCGGTTCTATTGCTTTAAATGACATGAAATTAATGTGTACGAAACTAGAAGAATGGATCTTTAAGACGAACTACTTTTTAAACCGGAATCACAGTAGGCTTTTAAATGAAAAAATGTTAAAGTTGAGTGATCTATTTTATGTGTTCAGATGGCATTTAAAAATACTTAGACAGTTGGAAACTATCAGATTTAATTGAATTTAATTCTCTTTAGGACTGTTTTAATTTATCATTTACTTTATATTGGGTGACAATGTTTAAAATCGGTGTAAAAGCATGTCATGTGTACTGTGCCTATGGCAAGTTACTTCGAAATTGGATTAACAGACAGAAGGTTAGTAAAATGTATTTTAATGGTTATGGAAAATTAATTATGTGTGTTTACTATCATTTAATTGTTCTTAGCGCTTTTAAAATGGTTTTACTTTATTGGAATACTGTTGAAAGGCTCGATAATTTTGCTTATTTACCGGCTTCTTGTTTTCACTGATATATCATATTTTACGGATTAAAACTACTCGGAACCTATTAAGACTAAAAGATTAGATTATTTACTATGTTTTTATCTACTTTTTAAGTCCTGAAACTATTTAAAAGGCCTAAAATTGTTTATGTAAACTGTCTATGAAAATGTGTTTACAAACTTTACAAACTGCTTTAAATCTCACTGAAAATACATATTACTGTGATGTTATGGTTATTGTAGGTCTAGGCCTGGCCTTTATTAGTTTTTTGCAATCTTTACTGTATAGAAACCTCCTCAGAAATACCAAAATCTGGTATATGGCAAAATTTTAGGGTTAGGTTTGATTTATATTGAAATTAACTATTTATCTCTGGAATAATGCTTAGTAATCATGATAAAAATTTTGTTTAGGCACTCTATTTACTATTATACAACATTTACTTCTTTTAAATCAGTTCAGAATATCTCCTTAACCAATATTAGGATCTGGTATTGAAAGTTTACTTTTATATGGAATAACCTATTTCCTACTGAAATATCATTGATTTATTGCATTCTATGGTTTATTTATGTTGGCTATGTGTTTATTTATTTACTTTACTGTACTAGAAGTGTTGTTATCTCGATTTTACCCGTGGTACCGCGTACTAAAGTTAACCCCAAACTTGGCCGGATTTTAACAGAATATTGAAAATACAACGAGGGATACCTTACACTGCCCAGCATGTGCACTGACAGATTTCTTTATTTGTGTGTGTATAAAGTATGATAATTGAACATATTTTTGATTATAATATCCGGGTGTGTGTAAACTGCATCATCATGGACAAAACAGTGGACCAATTCATGCCATGCTCACACAAAATATTATTGTGATAGCATATAAACAAAAAAAAAACCAAACAAACAAACAAACAAAAAAACAAAAACAAAAAAGGATAGTGAAATGAACCACCACTTATCTTAAATGATGGTATTACGGGGTAATGAAGAGCCAAGTCCCGAAATATTCATTGTTTTTCCTGTACGTAGGGGCAGTGGAGTCTGTTAGGTATTTAAACTGCAAGAAAGCTCTGCCAGACAATATTAAATGGATCTGCAAGTATGAAAAAAAAAAAACCTCCTTAAGTTGTTAGACTCCAGAGCAACCTATCAGAATGAAACTTAACTTTACCCTTACTTGCCACCTGAGTAACATACGGTGTGATTATGGTCTCAATAGTTCCTGGAGTTTCTCATTAATGATCCGGTTTACTCACATAAAATGGATTTTAATATGGCACAGCTTTCTCACAGCCGAAATGCCTACCATGAGTGATGTTTACAACTTTGTTAGGGTGTTTTATCACAGTTAATAAAAATGCAAATAAAGCAATTTGTTCGTACGCGTGCCAGGCAGTACCACTTCAAATATCACTTGCAGAGAAGTCATGTGAACGACATTGAAGTGTTAGTGGGTCATCAACAAACAAATGATGCGTTCACACGTGATTAAAGCACGGAGTACAAGGAAGGCTAAATTCGGGAGAAACTTACTCGTATGTAATACAGAATTTCACAATGTGCAAAATAGCTTCATTTGAATAACAAATATCCAGAATTATTTTCCTAAATTGCTTTAATGCCAACATTAAAGCTTTTAAACAGTTAAATTTCATTTTAAAACTCATCAGATAAACATTACTTTTTTATCAACAGTTAATATAATTTCACTTTCAAACATTGGAGCTTGTAGCTGTGTGGATTGAGATTGTAGCTTCAAGAAGCAAAGAGCTCCCATAATTTTTTCCATTATATTATTAAAATTGATTTACATGGTTTCCTTATGTGCCATCTGCATTGAATACGGCTATCTATGGGGTTTAAAGATTGAAAAACCAAAATTTGAGGAAGAAACCAGTGCATGCAGTAATACAGCTATTATTATTATTATTTTTACAAAGTATGAAATATCATCTACTTGGTATTTCATCTTTGGCATTTCATGCTATACATTCAGATTTTTATTTTCTGCTCTGGGGTTATATTACATTGAAGTGGAAGATATACCAAACGATTCAGTTCAAATTCTAAGAATTGAAACGGTGGAAACCCCATCAAAATCTGCCCAGTAGTTTTTTTTCTTTCTTTTAACAGATACAGGTGGGTTTTCTTTTTATAGATATACAGTAGCGGAGTATCTGGCGTTGCCTGGTACAGTTGGCGTAGATTTACCCGTACCCTATTTTTATTCCTGCAATAAGAAACATTTTTACAAAGTTTCATAAAATTCGCGCCAAGTTGTTTTGGAATTAAAGCAAACCCAGATTCACCCGCCCCCTACCAAGAAACGCGCGAGTTGAAGTTTATTTGCACGTACACTATTTTCATTCATTCGAAAAGATTAATGTATATCAAGCTTCATTAATTTGGTTAAGAAATTACATTACTACATAACTGAACAACGCTAGATTATGTTAGAAAAACACATTTAATTCAATTGCAAAGTGAATGGATAAACTTTTTGCTCGAAACACCACGTATTTTAACTCCGCAGATTCAGCCTTTTATACATATATCAAAAGTGAATCTGGAATAATATTATCGTAAACAGAAGACTAATACTGAAGTCCACAGACATTGTCCAGAGATCATGCTTAAAGAAAATCTCTGTTGTTTTTACGGCTATCTATGGCGTTTAAAAATTGATATCCTGAATTAAAGGAAAGAATACTTCAAGTTTTGTTTAGTATGCAAAATAATTATTATTGTAAAGGGTGTGGTCAGAGACACTGTAGTTGTGTGTTTAGTGCGAAGTATGCACCATCTAATCCTTCAATCTATGGGATTTGTCATCATACATTCAGAATTTCATTTAATGCTCCTGTGTTATATGACGTTGAAACATAAGACATGCCAAACAACTGAATTGAGATTCTACGCTTTAAAACAGTGAAAACCCCATTGAAATATGCTCCGTAGTTTCTGAGTTTTTATCAGAACAATATATCCGGTTTTCGTTTTATAGATATAGATAGATTAATGAAGGTGAGTGAGTTGGCATATAAAATGGATTCTGATTCATATCACACGTTCCACTGTAAGGAATTTTAGGCAAATAGTGGCAATGGAATAAGTGTTCATGATTGGGTGTATTCTTTGTAGTAAAGGATATTGCAATTGAAATATCCGCGTTGAGTGGTGTTGTGGTGTTAGCAGCTGGTATTTGTGGACCAGCAAGCTAATGAGTTGGGAAGACTGCTGAAGCATTGAAAGGGGCAAAGGGAGGGATTTTGGACTGAAATAGTTTCATATATGAAAGCATACCTACCATAAAGAATGTGACTAATGTTTTCAAAAACAGAAGAGAGATTTTTGCATAAAACTTTTTGTGAGTAGGATGTGTTTTCATATAGATAGGGACACCAGCATGGGAGATTTGGCTTTGGCCCATAACAAGTGAACAGATGTTGGAAATAGATAATTGTGGTTGTGGATGAGGAACTCTTGGTCAGAACTGATACATCTACTATGGGTGAAATCTTTTGACTATGGGTAAATGAGTTCAAACGTGGCAGATAAAGCCTTGAAGATGCATCATGTCTTGGAGCTCTAAAAACAGCTGAGAGGCCAGAAATTGTTGATAAAGTCCATGATATTTTTTTAACTGACAGATGAGTGAAACTGTAGCAGTTAACAGAGGCCATAAGCATCTTGATTTAGTGGGCTCATTTTATTTTTCATAACAAATTATATATGTAAAAACTTTCCACTGTCGCTGTGACTGCTCACTCTGGAACAAAAGTAAAATTTCATAAGAACATCGGGTAGACTGATTGGCGATGTTTAAGAAGAAACCAAGTTTTTGTAGCATTTTCTAACTATTGATGAAATGTGGATTCATCACTACACACCATAAATGAAACCACAGCCATAACAGTGGACTTCCCGCGGTGAATTGTATTTTGAAAAAAGCAAAATGTATTGCATCCGCTGGTAAAGGTGATGGTTTCAGTTTTTAAGACACAAAAAGAATTCCCTTGATTGATTACTTGGAGAAGGAAAAAACCATTCCTAGAGCATACTACACATCACTTTTTGAGAGACTAAGACAGCGATTATGGAAAAATGCCTGTGAATGACCGAACAGTGTATTCAGCAAGACAGTATGCCAATGCATTCAAGTTGCATTGCTCAGGAAAAATTGGGTGAACAACGGTTTAGATCCTTTTGCATTCATCACATTCACCTGATCTCTCTTACTCAGGTTACCAGTTGTTCCCAAACTTTCTAGCTGGAAACAAATTTTGGTCAAACGAAGAGATCATGCTGAAGGTAAATGAGTATTTTGATAGCCCTGAAGAAATCCATTTCCACAAGGCAATCACAAAGCTGGAAAGATGTTGGAGCAAGTGTGTTGAACTTCAAGGAGACTAGAGAAACAAAATACTTTCAAAGTCTTAATTTGATCTCTTTGATATCAAACAAAGTTATTTATCAAACCACCCTCTTAAGTCTAAGTGAAGTTAGGAAGTATAATTCAGGTTTATAAGAGAGATATAAATGTACTTCACACTACATGTCCAAATGTATCATTTGTTTATCCAAATCACACGAATAGTCTGAGGGTGATCCTGTGTTCTATTTACTGTAAGAAGGGATTGGAATAATATAGAAAATGTATTATGAAATCATCCATTTCTTAGACTTGGTTGTATCTTTCTTCTCACATTAAAAGGAACAATTGTTTTCTATATTCTTTGTTTTGAAAGCTTCTGTAATTAATAATAAATTTTTGAGGTAAAAATTGGCAGCCATTTTTTGTATTCAAAAGCAAATAATTCTGTGTTTTATATGTAGTTATTATTTTTTTTAATAAGTTTATTACATCTCTACGTTTTCATCCTGGAACATTTAAAATATGTTTGAAATTTGTATAATATGGTCATTCTAGTTCAATATTTGTACTATCTTTCAGGAATCGGCTTCTAGCAGCCGAAGTTCTTCTGTATCCAGACACAGCCCCCACAGAAGCAAGGAAAATAAAAAGAAAAGAAAGCGTCCTGTAGATTTTGAGGATTTTAAAAATGATACTATTTTCCAAACTCTAAAAACTCTCAATAATGACCCAAACAATATCTCCAAGGACAGCCCGAGATATTTAGTAATGTTGAATAAAGAAGTAAGTATTAAATTTGCAGTGTTTATTTTCTAGTTATGAGCAGCAGATGAGTGGTTAGAGCTTAAGAAGTTGAAGAGTTGTAAAACAGGTGATCTTAATACAGATACCTGACTAATTTCTTCCTCATATTTGACTTTTAAAGCAATACATAATATTCATAGTTTCATTTTTAGATTCAATTTCCTCCATTTTATTTAGTTAATCATGTGTATGAATTGTAGCATTTAAAGTTATTAGCTGCACAATTTGGATAAATGTGCTATTCTTAATTTGTTTTCGTAATAAACTTATAATGTTGGTAAAATATTCTCAGATTTCCAGCCGCGTCAATATTTTGCATTCTTGGGATGTTTCAGAGGTCAAAATGTTTTCCTTCTCTTTTAACCAATTAAAGTAAGCTGGCATAGTTGGTATTTGTTTCAGTGTTGTAATGGAAACAGTAGAAGATATAAGCCAAATTTTGACACTGATGTCATCCCAGACCTCCTTCTTTAAGGTATTGATCACTGTGTTACAGGCCTTTGCTAAAATCCATATTTCTTGGAATTTAAAAAATATGGATGCTCTGGTTACTGTGTTCAGTTACTTCTGATTTTTCCTCCATGCTTCCAAGTTAGCTATTAATGTTTGCAGTTTGTTTGAATATAGTCTTCACACCATGTTTAGTCAAAATTCTCCCCCTTTTTTCCTGCAGTTAATATATATATATATATCTCGGTCTTCTTATTCGTCAACATTTGCCGAATCTGCCTGTAATTGTAACCATTTTTTCATGGAAGTTCTACGGAGGTAGTCTAATTCAGCCGCAAGGTTGTCTGTATTGTATACTTAACGTGCTACATGTATGAGCATGGTCAGAACTTGTAGCATATCCACTATCCCCGAATATATATTTAGATGTATATATATTATAATATTAAAATAAATGTATGAATATGCGTTGTAAGCAATTGTATTTATGCTCACGGAAATCACAGACGATACTAAGCATGTAAAAAAGGGTAGTATAAGTGATGCTAACATCTATGGTTTTGAGTGTATGCAGAGGTGTGGAGAGTCTCTGGCCGTGAGCGGGAGTAAGAGGTCGTGCGCCAAAGTTGTGGCGGCGATCTAATATTTTGTATTATGCCAGATGAATCAGTAATTGTTTCTTAATATACAGAACGAGTGTATTTTCAATTGTAGTTTTGTGCCTCGTGTAAAAATAAAGTTGTTAAGAGCAGTAATCGAGCTTTACTCAATAAAATAGCAAATTATTGATTGTATGAAGTTAAGACATCTTATTTGTATAATAAGAACCTTTTAATGGAACTAAGTAGCTCCTCTGTCCGCGTACGTGGGTTGAACGACGGTATTTAAGGGCCAAACCGTCTAAAAACCTGTGGACTTTAATTAGTAATACAAATTAATAATAGAGGAGTATTACAAACTTCATTGCATTTCACAGGATGTGGATAGCTGTTAGTGTTCAAAAACAGGTTAGTGTGGGTAGTCTTGTCATAAACCAGTGTTCCAACATCCTGTCAGTTCTTCTTTTCAACAACACATCAAGAAATTGCAGACAACTATTTTCTTCCAACTCTGTGGCAAATTGGGTATTCTAATGGACAGCATCCAAATGGGCTGGATATTGGTCTAGGCTGTTTCTACCATGTGGACATACTACAAAAGTCTACATGCCTCTAGAATTATTTTGGCTGTGGCAGCATGCTGTTTAATGCTTCTTTCTCAAAGATCTCTGTGAAGAAGTTAGTCAATAAGCAGTGACGATAATAAGCCATTGCTACCATATCTGCTTGCACATAATATTATCCTTCAAATTGAAATTAGATGGGTGTCAAAGTGTGGTGGAAAAGAACAGTCATTTCTCGATCAAACTGTTTTCTGAAAAGTTCTTTAATGTACATCAAGGAAACCTGTGTTAAAAGGGATACAACATTGAAGCTTACCATTAAATCTCCTGATTATAACCCCATGCTCCACAAATTCTCTGAAATTTTGTATATGGTGACCTTCCTTACTAACAGCTCAAAATTTCCATAATGTATTTGGCCAGTTAGTATGTTATGCTGTCTGTTGTACTTATGATAGGTTGCAGTAGTACTCTTTCTTAGTGCACATATCGAATACTATATATCTGAGAGAACAATAGAGCTGAGGTTGGAGGTGTCTCGTCCAAACTTTTGGAAGTTCTGATGTGCCAAGATGCTTTGCTGTAGTGCAGGTAACCTTAGGTGTGGTGACGAAAATGTAATTCCAACAGCTCAAAAAGTAAATTACACAGTGATGTTGGGTAAAGTTGACTTTCATAGAAAAATAGTACAATTATGGAAGCTGGGCATATGAGTATAGTTGTGACATTGTGTCTAAGCTTGCCAAGTGTAAGAGAACCAGATGGTTTTAATCAGTTTTACCATAACCTCACTTCTGTGTCTGTTTCATTGACATTTTGTTTACCTTTGCATCTCATATTCTCCTTTCCCACCCAAGTACATTATGTGTCATATCTAGTGCAATTATGATGTAGATTGTACACTTGCTCTTGTATTTTATATTTTATTCTTGTTCATCTCAAAGAGATGTTTTTATCCTTCTTCCCTTTTTTAATTTTTTTTTATTTCCTTATTTTACATAGCCTTCTGCCTTGTTACCTAAAGTAGGTCCTTACTTTCTACATATTTTATTTTTAAACACTTTACTCTTACCACTCAACAACTTTCCTATAGAATGAATGGCCACAGGCAAACAGTTTATACTTCCAACCCAGACCATCCCGTGGCAATTCATGCGAACTTCCATAATTCAAACAACCTCAACACCTGTTTCACAGTCAGAGCAATTAGAGTTTTTCCGAATACCACCACCCCTTCAGAACTCCGCAGATGGGAACTAGCCTATCAACATATCCTTGACACCAGACACACCCCTGGCCTAAACCTACGTTAAACCTGTCACTTGCCATCTCTCATTTCATTTTACAGTCGGTTATTTTATTTTTTATTTTTTTTATTTTCAATTTTTATATATATTATTACATTATTTTTTACTATTTTTTATTATTATTATATATATATATATATATACTTAAATTCTTCTATCTCCCTTTATTTTCAATTACAACTTTTTGAATTAAGCTAAACAAAGATTATATTGTTTTGTTTCACTTTTATCGCTGGTCAAGCCTTTCCCCCCCCCCCCCCCCCCCTTCCCGGCAATTCTACCAATACCACGCGTTTTTTGCCTGTGCTTCATTCATGTGGCGGGTTGGGATGTGACCACATCTTTCCCCCTGCCATATGTCTCGCCTCCTACATGAATAAGACTAAGGTCGAAATATTGTGCAATTCGTGTGTTTCTGTGTTTTTACGTGTCTCGCCCTCCTGCCTTCATCTGTGGTAAGTGACGGGTAACTGTTTATTTTCCCTATCCTATCTTATTGTCAGTGCCTCGCGGCAGTTTCTTTGTTTCCTTTATCCAATTACTTTTCTGTTAGTATTTTTAATATATTCTGATAATTATTCTAAAGGATTTACTGGTATTCTACTAAATTAATCTACCATCTACACTAATTTCCCCACCAAAAACAGCGAGTGTCTATGTATTTGCACACTACTAATCAATAAACTGCCTAAACATGAATGTTCTTTTCTGCACCACTACTGGCCTTCACTGACATCCAGGCCGCGGCTATCTCTACTGATGCTTCAGGGCATCTGCTGATACACTGACCACAAAGTGCTTTCAGCTAGCTTGACATTCCACGTAATAACTCATTTTTCTCTTGTTCGTCCTTGGAACCACCCACTCCATCAGTAGTTTCCTCCTGGAATCAGAGTAGACTACTTGCTGACTCTCGGAGAAGATGCCTCTGGGTTCTAGAGGCAAAGCGATAAATGGCAGCTAGCCCGTCTTCCTGTTGCAAGTGCAGCCTTAGTCATAGGTAGTGCTTGTAATTACCAGAGATGTGCATTGTTTGAAATACAAGTATTTCAAATACAAATACAAAATACCTATTTTCATTTTGTATTTTAAGTTCCTCGATATAAAAAGCATTTTGTATTTTATTTGAAATACCTTTTGAAACATATTTTGTATTTGACAAATGCAAAATACTTTTCTTAGTTTTTTATAAATTTTTATTTCATATTGATCCTCATAAATGCTGATCTATCAGTAAATTCAAACTAGTAACAGCAATGCCAGAAAATTCAAATGAGAATTCGGTCTGTTGGCAAGTGACAATGACATTGGCAATAATGAAACATTTACAGCCTGTCCCCTCCTACTTGTGTGTTGTGATGTTTGGTTTGTCATTTGTATACCTGTTTTGTTCACTTGCTGTTTGAAAGTTATCAAAATGTAAGTAAAACATAAAAAGTTTTTATTTACTACTGCTCACCACACAAAACACATCACACAATATACTAAACTAACTAATAATAATATTTTATAAATTTGACGAATCCGCAAGAATTTTTATAACACAAATATTAATTTAGTTGGTTGGATCCTCCCGTAGGAAGCATGCTAAGCAATTGTATCAGAGGTAGGATTAGTGTTGCCAGGTCCAGTTTGTTAAAAATCTGGACGGAAAGCCAAAAAAAAGTTTTTATATACCTCACATGTATTTTTATAATTTTGTCAGGGCAGTGGTAATTTCTATAGGTATCTTTCTGTCATATTATAAGAACTTATCATTCTTATTACTCGACATTATAATAAGTCCGGCTTGTTGAGCAGGATAAGTAACGAAATTTTATGGAGAAAGTTGTATTTTTGTTGTTGAATTTTAAGTAATTTTATGATATTAATAAGTATATAGTATTTATTTTTTACTAAACTGTTTTGTGCTTGATTATACTGCTTATTCATGGTTTAGTTTTTTATAAAGTAGTAATAAGATTCGCCACAAGACAAACTGGTTTTAATTTGTAACTCTGCTTTAATGTGGTTGCGTGAAAATTGCTTTCAAACCAAATTATAATAACCTGGGAAATTTTACTCTCAGCTGCCAAGTTTTAAATTGGTATTGATGCCACAAAAGCATTTTTTTTTACAGATTGATTTTGAAATACATTGTGCCATTTCTGTAATGGTGTTGTATTTTTCTGCACTGTTTCCTTCACTACGTTTTTAATGTTACAAACATCCTCACAAAGTTCATCCACTTCTCAAAACGGGTTAATTTTTAGTTTTTCTCTAATATCAACGATTGACCCATAAGTAAAAGAGTCATATTGCTAATAATATGGCTTGAATAAGTCGAATTTGTTTTCTTTTCCTTTTTGATTCTGGCTTTACGCCTCGACGACGGGCAAGTTAGTAAGAGGCCGGAAAAGGGGCAAGGAATGGGAAGAAATTTTGCCGTGGCCTTTTGCACGGACCATCCAGGCATCAGCTTGTAGTGATTTGAGGAAATAATATTGCTTTAATTGAATTAGTGCTTGGTTTCTACATCTCGTGTATATATATTGAACATTAGGATAGGATAAAAAACCACCGCTTACCAAAGAAGGGGATTCCCGCGGCGTTGGTTCACGAAAAAAACGATCACACAAAGAATAGAATTTTTGAGCATGGCTCTTCCTCAGTAGAAGTGAGATGGCTGCACGCAAGCGCTGCCGGCAGCCAACAGCGTGAGCCACAATGTCGGTGGCTCATGGTGGGGGAAAAAACATGGCAGGAAGAGAGGGTGGAGGAAAAGAGCACAGGTTGGAAAACGATGATGAATAGCAAGTATAAAGCAAAACAGTACACAAGGACCTGTCGCGGAAGGGCAGTATAACTCAGTTAATGGTCCCAAAAGCCCACCAAGTAATGGACACGTGCAAACAAATGAAAATTAAAAAAAAAAAATCAGAAATTTTAAGTTAGAACTAAAACTAAAAATAAGCAAAATTGGAAGTCACAATCTATAAAGATAGGCTCTGGTGAGCGGTGGTTCTATGAGAGAAGGTGGAAGTGAGGGGGATGGGTGGGAGGAAAATTGGTGCTATCTTAAATTTAGACCTGGAGATTGTCTGGTCCTCAGTTGGTACTGATAGGCCAGTTCCCACCTTCTAAGTTCTGAAATACTGCTTTTATCTGAGAAGACTCTGATAGCGCGGACCGAGAAGCAGGTGTTAAAATTGTTGGTGCCATGTATAGTGGCACGATGAGATACAGGGTGGTCAGGGTTCTTGATGTGTACTGATTGTCAGTGTCCATTCATTCTGATGGCCAGTGGATTTGCTGTGATTCCAATGTAGGAGGCTGGGCAATGGTTAAAAGTGAGTTGGTATATAAGGTGGGAGGATACACAAGTGGCGAATCCTATGATGGAAAAGCTTTCCCCAGTTACGGGGTTGGTAAAGGTGGTGGAAGGCAGTGGATGCAGTATGCCACTTGTGTATCCTCCCACCTTATATACCAACTCACTTGTAACCATTGCCCAGCCTCCTACATTGGACTCACAACAAATCCACTGGCCATCAGAATGAATGGACACTGACAATCAGTACACACCAAGAACCCTGACCACCCTGTATCTCATCGTGCCACTATAAATGGCACCAACAATTTTAACACCTGCTTCTCGGTCCGCGCCATCAGAGTCCTCTCAGATAAAAGCAGTATTTCAGAACTTAGAAGGTGGGAACTGGCATATCAGTACCAACTGGGGACCAGACAATCTCCAGGTCTAAATTTAAGATAGCACCAATTTTCCTCCCACCCATCCCTCGCACTTCCACCTTCTCTCATAGAACCACCGCTCACCAGAGCCTATCTTTATAGATTGTGACTTCCAATATTGCTTATTTTTAGTTTTAGTTTTAACTTAAAATTTCTGATTTTTTTTTTTTTTAATTTTTATTTGTTTGCACATGTGTCCATTACTTGGTGGGCTTTTGGGACCATTAACTGAGGTATACTGCCCTTCCGCGACGTTTCCTTGTGTACTGTTTTGCTTTATACTTGCTATTCATCATCGTGCTCTTCTACCCCCATCTTCACTTCCTGCCATGTTGTTTTTTCCCCCACCATTAGCCACCGACATTGTGGCTCACGCAGTTGGCTGCCGGCAGCGCTTGCGCGCAGCCATCTCACTTCTACTGAGGAAGAGCCATGCTCGAAAATTCTATTCTGTGTGTGATCGTTCTTTTCGTGTAACAACACCGCAGGAATCCCCTTCTTTGGTAAGTGGTGGTTTTTTATCCTATCCTAATGTTCAATATATCCACTTTTAGCGCCTTTCTTTCCTAATATATATATATTAGGGAGGTTTTTGAACAAATAGTTGTATTAAAATCCATGAATTAAATAACATACGGAATAAATGAACACTAAAAGTATTTTATTTTAATAAAAGTATTTTGAAAATACCTATTTTGTATTTAAATACCTACAACTTAAACTATTTTGCATTTTGTATTTGTAATACCAAAAACAAGAGGTATTTGTATTTTGTAATTAAATGCTTTTTAAAAACTATTTTGTATATCTGGTAATTACAAGTGGGCCATTCTTTCCTCTTGAATTTCCTTCTCTCCTGCCCTTCTTTCTGTTTTGATGCCCTTCTTTCTGCTCGTGGCGTCTTCTACGGATGGCAAAATTCATTTGCTTTTTTGTGCAGCAATGATAATTCGTGTCTTCATTCTGGAAGAGCCAGAGCCTGGTATCATTAGTAGTTCGTATATTCTTCTGTTTTGTAATTGTATTTTTAAGGCATGCTCTTGATTTTTCAGTTTGTTTGCATTCTTAAACCACGTTCTTGGGAGTACTTATTTTGCCACAGTCCCACCCGTTTTATTTCTTTGAGGCCATTCCGTTCTATGAAACTGTTATATGGACTATGGCCTGATACGTAGTGTATAAGGATTGCAATCCCGCAGTGTTTTCAATCCCGCGGGATCTGCGCGGGACTTGCGCCAATCCCGTGGGATCCGTGCGGGATTGGTACAAACAGTTTTTTAACGCATATATTTAAAACATTGTTACTTAAAACGTTAATAAATTAAATGATAATTAAATTAATAAATAATTTTTAATGTTAAATGATAAAAATTAACAGTTAACAATATTTTGATTGGCAAAATGACGTTAAAACTTTTTAGCGTGTCTTAAGTGGATTTCGAGGTTTTACATTTTTTTAAAATCTAAATCAATTTTTAAATAAATAATAAAAATGGAAAATATTGAGTCTTGGGTCATATTATGTGCCTTATAATAAATCACATAAGTTTAAAAATATGGTTTGCTCACTGGCGAAGTATTTGAGTTTTTTTTTTTTTTTAATTCTACAAAAAGGTTCCATAACACCGCGAAAAGCATTCCATTTCACAAAGTGTAGACTTGGCTCAGAACAACATCTCATAACTTTTTGTTACTGCACAAGCATGAGACTTGGCCTTTTTTTTTTGCGTAATTCATTATTATATCTCCTGATTCCTTGATTGATATTACAGTTGATTCAATGTTATTAAAAGAAACTACTCACCAACACGTAAATTGTCACGTATTTCAGATTTACTTATGTGGCGTAACGACGTTTTTAGAGTAGAAATTATTATTTTTTTAGTAAGAAAGGAGACTTTCTCGGCGAATGATTACAGTGAACTCCTCATAGGTTGTATCTCTGGATTTCATTGCAAACACACGAAATTACACACGTGAGGAAGACGGCAGAGGCAGCCGTCGAAGTATGGTGTTCCTACAATTCGTCGAAACACTCGTGAAAATTTCATTATAACTTTTTTTTTTTTACCTTCAGTCCAAATAATAACAAGGAGAAGAGGGATTAATCGAATGCCTGAGCGACACATGTAAGCAGGCGACTTTCGTCAAACAAAAGCATTGTGGCAGCGGCCAAAACAACAATAAGTAAAAGGATAGCTGTTAAATAAATAGGTA
Source organism: Vandiemenella viatica (assembly GCA_031002005.1). Lineage (NCBI taxonomy): Eukaryota > Metazoa > Arthropoda > Insecta > Orthoptera > Morabidae > Vandiemenella > Vandiemenella viatica. The sequence continues at coordinate 93,546,046 of JARYHS010013631.1, forward strand.
CGCGATTGTTGAAATTACGATAACATTAGTTTCATATTAACGAATAATAAAATTTTCAGCCGTGAATAAAAAGTTGTAACCGTGTAGTTCAGATAACGTGTGCGACACTTAAAAAAATAATTATATAGTTAAAAAATCGTACTAAATACGCACCATATCTCAAATTACAGAAATGTGTACTCGAAACAAACGTAGGTTTTGATGAATACGTAAAAGTGTATTTATTTACTTACAAATGACGAAGGTTGACAAAAACAAACACTTGTTCACACGAGTCAAATGCCAACTGCAAGGGTACAGCCAAACAGTGCAAAATATCCGACAGAGACCGAGTGGGGCAGCGAATCACGCAGACTGACACGCGTTTCCGCCGGATTTTGCGGATTGCGGATCCGCTTAATTTTGTGTGGGATCCGCCAGACTGTATAATTATGCGGGATCCCGCGGGATTGCGGGATTCCGCTTTGCTGGATTGCAATCCCTAGTAGTGTATGAACACTGGAGATGATTGTAGGTGAGTCACGTTAATTCTTTATTTCACATAAGGAAGCATGTTGAAGGTCCTTCTGCCTGTGTTGCTGGTTGTCCATATTTGTTGCCATTCGTCAGTCAGCGCATCCCAAACATCTTTTTTGGTTTCAGTGGGCCTTCAAATTATTTCCAAAGCCTGGTTCACCTCCCTCTTTTTTTATCCAGTATAATGCTTCTTGCTTCCTTACTTTGAGATTCAGTGGCTAGATGCCAAGTATAACTGTTAATGCACCTGTGGACGTTGTTCTGTAAGCCTCAGTTAGTTTGAGGAGAATTCCTCGCTGTTTACGTCGAACTAGCTCCTTCGGTTTAACGATTCTTAGGTGCTTGGCCCAAGTGCTTGCAGCATATGCGGTAATGGAGGCCAGTATTGTGTCGTGATACCTCCTTATGAAGAGAGGTGACAATTTATGTTGCCACTCATCAGTTATATTATTAATTTGTGCATTGCCAGTGTTGCATTTCCACATACATCCTCCATATGAGACATAAATTTCAGTTGCTTGTCCAGGTTTACTCCAGGGTAACAGACTACTGCTTTTCTTTGCCTGGATCTTCATTACAGGATTTCGTTTGTGTTCCCTTCAGGAACATGTAAGTCTTCTTGCACGGATTTAGATTTAACTTACCTTCTGCACACTATTGACTCAGACAGTCCAATACAGCTTTGCATTTTGTTTCTAGTTCGTGCCTGGTTTCTGCATCTATCAGAATTGCGACATTGTCGACGAATGCTACCAAACCCAGCAGTTCTGGCATTTGTTGCAATACATTCATAACCAGTTCCAAACCAATGTCCCAGAAAATTGCTGTTTGTGTACATGTTGGTGCATCAATTTTGTAAATTGGTTTCTAAAATAATCTATAAAACTGTTATATGTTTTGTGGACAGTTGATTTTTCTTAGGCTTTTGAACAGTTTAGTGCAGAGTTTTTCAACCTTTTTCAATTCGAGGACCAGTAAACTGACAACATTTATGCTGGGGACCACTAACTTACATAGGCCTAATTTTTAACATCTAGGATATATTTTATAGTACAATTATAACATATAAATCTAAAAGAATAATTTGAATTCCTACGGCAACAGATATCAAAATGGAAGTGAACAAAGACTCTTATTATTTAATAACCAAATGGTTAATAATGTTCTACTTTATACCACAAACTTAGGAAGCGTGCATAAACCACGTAGCTCCATTGTGGCCTCCTGTGTACCCCCCCTCCCCCCCCATGTAGCCCTACATGGCTTTTGCCACTACCCCCCCCCCCCACCCCTCCCACTTTTCCACATAGCTTTTTCCCTTTTGATTCCAGAAGACATTTTGTACTGTTTTCTTTTGTCAGACTATTGTAAATTATATACGGAGATAATTAACTGAGGGAAATAAATATTCACATGCTGTTGTGAGTTCTGTTCCTCATTTTAACTGTGAAAAATGTTATGAAAGGAAAGCTATGTGGTCTGGCTCGGAACCCCCCCTCCCCCCACCCAACCCAGCGTAGCCTTCCAGCCAACCCCTCCCCCCCCTGGACTGAGCCACGTAGTTTGTGCACGGTCCCTTACCTGCACAAAATAAAAAAAAACAAGATCTGACAGTCTTTATTGTTTACTTCACCACTCCAATGTTGCCAACCCCACCACGTACTGCAGTCTTTCATACCTAACACAAGACCCTCAGAAAATAGTAACTGACATAGTCATTAAATGATCGGCATTCTATTTGATGCCATCTGAAAATATATTTAATGAATAGGCTATTGTAGAAATAATGCTATCCTATCCTTATATCCTGAAAATGACAGAATTTTGCATGGTCTTAGAAATATACAAGGCTTTTAAAAAGTTGTGCTTATAGCTTATACTCACTTATAACCTCATACAGTATGAATATGGTATCTAAATTTTTAACATTCTGTCTGCTGACCACCTGTACTATCAGGTTGAGAATCACTGGCTTAGTAAATTCAGATTTCCTTTTTGGCTTAAGGTGATTGCTCCATCAATCACTGTAAAACACATTTTTACTAACAACACTGCTTCGTTAAGTAACTATGTTAAAACTTAACACAAAACTTAACATAAAATAGAACTTCCTTAATCTTGTCAGACACAGCTGATCAAAAAATTCATGAATCATCTTGTGAATCTGCTGCTTTCTTTAATCTGTTTTTGTCCTCTCATTGTCTTCTCTTTATTCCTTGTTAATCACTCAACATGACGGTCAGCACAATTCCTTCAGTTTAATTCATTATTAACTATATTTGATATCTTAGTTTGCATTAACAATAAAATCAAATCACATTACATTACATTGTTTATGAAATAGGATCCTTACATATGCTGTCAATTTTATATTGAATAATAGTTTCAAACTGGATATTGCTCATATGATACAAAATGTCAACAATAAATCCTCTTATAAAACTGAAATTCCTTTCACATATTACTCAACAATAATAATACCTTCCTCCTGTTTTCAACAAAGTCATACCACCTTTGCATATAGCAAATTGGATTATCATACGAACAGTATAAGCATCAAAAACAGATTGTAGTTAGAGTTGATTTGTGTTTCGTTCATTTTCATCCCTTTTTCTGTTTAGTCACCTACATTTTTCCTTCATCTTAAACTTTTGTCATTTGTCATTTTATACAGACTAGGTCTTAAAAGTTTCTTAATACTATGATCTGATATTATTTTTTATGCCAGGATTCCAGTTTACTTCAGTTGGCAGGCAACTGGAAACCAATGAATATTTTTCTAAATATATGATGTGAAACACTTTGATGTTATGATGTCAGTTGTTACCGTTCCTGATTCTTTGCTTTTTAAGTTTATGGTAAATTAAAATGTAATATCAAAGATTTTAAACATTTCAAGGCAAAAGCTGTTTTTTTTTTTTTTTTTTTTTTTTTTTGCAGTGTAATTCCTGATTAGAGTATCGCAAACTTTTCACATAATTTCTGATTTTATGTATTTGTTTACCAATTGCTTAAAATTTTCACATAAGATTTTGTTTTACTTTTAAATTCCTTCCCATTCCTTGTCCCCAGTTCTTTCCGGCCCTAATGACCTCGACATCGATAAGGCAATAAAACCATAAGCCAAATAAAAAAAAAGTGACAAGGTTAAGAAAAATCACATAAATAATATAATTTTACTTTAATATGACATTTATTCCCCTGGTTAATATAAGTTTCAGATCAGCCATTCAATCATGTTTTCAGTAAGTTTTAGAGTCCTGCTAAACTTAGTTTATTTGTTAAGGTTTTAAGGTTCCAGTTATAATATATTGTTTTTGTCAACAGGAATTTCTTTTATGATTCAAGAATATATCTTTCTATTTGTGCCCTGCTATAGTTATGCAAATCCATCTTTCACACCAGTCTATTGCATATACAGTGCATATCAAATTATAATGTTCAGACTTTGTAATTGCTTTCCAGAGATCTCATTGACTACATGCACAAGCTTTGATTGTCTGACTTCAGGTGCTTTATTGTGTTATCTGCTTTAAACATTCCTACACAATTGATGTAACATGGGTTTTACATACTGCTGTTCCTGAATTGCCTTTTTCAATTAGTCTTCTGTATCCATCTCTTTTCCTCACACTGTCCATTTTGTCTTATCCAAATAAGAATATCATTGATTGTGATGATTCATTGAATTTTACAGATTATAATTTTAGGTGTGGGATATTGAGGACAACTGGAGAAAAAGATGGTGTAGTAGGACGGAAAGGGGACTGCTGGTACATTTCTTGTGCAACACTAATCCTGAACAGCAAAAAGTCCCACTAACTCTTGACTGATGGCAGTTAACTATTGGCATATTATAATACTTAAAGCTGCTCGATTCTTGCTGCAGTCACCACCCTGATTCTTAGCTCTGAGAATGTTCTTCTTTTGAGTAGTCTTTCATCTACATTGTCCCATAAGCATCATGCGAGTACTAAAACTGAAATAAAACACTATTGACATAGTCACAAATTCTCCTTTAGTTACTGACAAAATGTTCTCGCCAACACATACAACAATAGCTTAATCGGAACTTCTTATAATCTTCCAATTGCAGACTCTAGTTAGAAACACAGCTACTGTTCACTTTCACTGATACAACTTGCACAGCTTTTCTGTTTCAAATGTCTGGCTACTATTTGCACTTAAGATTTTTCATTGTCCTACTTTCCTTTCTTTGTAGCATTGTACTAACAAAAGTAACATTTCATAAACTCATAATATAAACCAATAATGAACTGTTCACCACTGATGCACTGAACTTAACACTTCACTGTCCTGGGCCAGGGTGCCATGTGTCCTCCGAAAATCAGCTTATTTCCTTCTGTCACCCACATGATCTGGCTTAACCAATCACTAAATGGCTTCTCCAAAAACTGTTATTGAGCTACTTCCCACCACTACTTTATGAAGCCATCTTGAATTATATTTATTATTTATTTTTATGGACACTCCTTGAAATCTATAAGGCAAATGTCCTGTTACAACACTGAAAATTTAAAATAATCACTGTGCCAGTACTGTGAAACAAAAAGTCTTGGATTTTTTGGAGGAGAAGGTATTGCCATGTTACCTTTTCTCCTGACACCTGCTGTGTTACTGGCTTTTTATCTGTCATAGAAAGCTTTGGCTCTCATCAGAAGGAAAAAAATTTTAAATTAGAATGAAATCTACTGTTTGTGAAATGCATGAAATCTACTCAATCTATCAAACAGTCAACCTTCTTTCTGTCGTATCTTTTGTAAGCGTTTTTCTCATTTTTTAAAGTTGTTATTAAGAACTGTTTGCGAAGTTGTGTCAAAGTTTTTAAGCTGGAATCAAACGACAACTCGTACATTAATTTTGAAAATATAAATCAAATTGTACCTACATAATTACTAAAAAAGAAAAAAAACTGCTAGTATTATTACTTTGAGAATAATATTCATATTTTTTAGAAAACATAATTTATGTTGTAGTAATGCAAAACTTTATAATTTCATATTTTATTTAATTTGATATATAGAAAACTACATGCAGTAATATTTTAAATCATTTATAATTTCATTGTACGTGTATGAAATTTAACAACAAAACTCATATTTTACCTGAAACAAAGTTTTACTTTATAAATATGCCAAGGACACAATCATCCATCATACGGGCTTCAGTTGAGGCGCCATGAGTGGTATAATATTGGTGGTTAGGTATTGAAAGAAATTACCAAGAGAAATGATGAATAATTAACCAAAAATTCAAAAAGAATTTAAAGTTGAAATGGATAGAGGGAAAAAGTTGTTGGGAAAAGGAAAGGGGAAAATGGGTGTGTAGCAATTAAATTAATTAATTTTTTTTGGAAAAGCTTAAATTCAAATATTTTTATAGCTTTTGACTATTTTACACCTATATTACACTTCTATTGAGATTAACACTAATTTCATTAATTAATAAATTTTTAATCCAGTTTTTAAAAATGTTCCCGAGATAAATATATCTAGGACATGTTCAGTATAAACTGACATTTATTGAAACAGTTCGGAATGATGTGCATGCTACTTACGAGTAACATTTCATTATTAATCTAGTAATGTGATCTGCATCACTTTTTCAGATTATGGTATAATAGTACTTTGGGTGAGATTTCATGAGATTTTGCTGCTTCCCCCCCCCCTCCCCCCTCCTATTTCACCTCACGTAATTAATGGGCGACCCCTAATTTATTTTTAATTTATGATTGAAACGGTAAAAAGTTTTGACATACAGGATTATTACTTTGATCGAAGTTTTCTTAATTCATTGTGCATTGCATCCTAAACTATCTTTAGTAAATTGGATAAATTATCGGCATGAGTAGCAACGTGACATGGTGTTGAGTGGACTACTTAGCCTGAAAATGTGTCATCCATCAAGAAATAAGATTTTAGTATTGATTCTACTCTGTTTAGCCAAGTGTACATCTCTCTATTGGAAGATGGGTTGTATACCATTTGAGACTTAAATATTTTTACGCATAGGCATGAGGACTCCCGATGGTAAAAAGGCCCGCAACATTTGCCAACTCTTGCTGCATGACGTATTTGGTATTGATGATTAGTCAGAACTCAATTGTTTGATTACAACTTCGATACTGATAACTATTGATACGAAAGAACTTCTCTCTCTCGTGCACTCAGAAGTTGTCCATGTCATTTTCCATGACCCCAATAGTTAACTCTTGCTTCATGGTACATGCCATCAGAATCATTCCAAACTGCAGCAGCTTCTCTGAACTCAGAAGGTGGGAGGGATCTTGCCTTCCAGTAGAAACTGGGCACCAAGCAACCACGTGGACTCAACTTAGATTAACACCCAGTCATTGCTACACCCAGTCATTGCTACACCCAATCATTGCTTTAACTTTTCCTTCTATCATTCCTCTACTTTCTTCTAGCCCCATTACCTAACTTGAACCACCGTGAACCACAGAAGAAAGACAAAGTTTTTTTCATTTGTGTTCGTGGCAGTTTTATGTGTTCAAGCCACACGATCCTCATCTAAACTAAGTGGTAGTTCATTTCCTATGATGGAATAACCACCATTTACCAAAGTTGAAGATTGCTGCAACGTCGAAACATGGAGAAAAAATATACACATATCGAGAGTTGAAATTTTCAGGCTCATATATGGCTTCTTCAACACTAGTGGTGGAGGCTGGCAGCTAAACTGGAGGTGTAGACTGTTGGCTGGCAGCTCGTGGTGGGGAAAATCGGCATGACGGGGAGAATGGGTGGGAGTGAAAAGACAAACCCAAAAATTGTGAAATATATCACGGGAAAAAGTCAAGGACACACAGAAGAAGTCGTATGAAAACATTAACCAGTAAACTTTTATATAATATGAGTATAAAACACGTATATACAAAAATATACATTAAATAAAAAAATATTACATGCTACTAAAAGATCAGCTCTCATGAGTGGTAATTATGTGGGAAGAGATAGTAGGGATGGGGAAAGGGTGGAAAAGAAGGTAGCTTACTGGGTGTTATCTTAAATTAAGACCTGGTTGCTGTCTGATGCTCAGTTTATCCTGGTATGCCAGTTCTCACCTTCTGAGCTCAGACACACTGCTTTTGTTTGAGAGGACTCTGATGGCATGGATGGTGGAATTGAAATTGTTGGCATAATGCATAGTGGCATGATAAAATACTTAAGCTACTGGGTGATCAGGATTCTGGATAAATACCATTTGTGTCCATCCCATCTAATACATCAAGTAACTTGCCCAGCCTCATACATAGGTTATACCATGAATTCATTGGCCATCAGAATGTATCCACTTTATTGCACTTTTGTTTCCTAACTATTATATGTGTGTGTGGGAGGGGGTAGAGAGGCACGGATTAGCATAGAGGAATCAACATTTACCACAGATGACTGCAGTACAGTATAGAAACAATAAAAACATGTACACAGAAAATATTGAAATTTTCAGAATTAAAAATTGCTTAACTTTTCTCCTCTTAAAGAAGAGATTAACAATAGACCACTGTCCCAGAATTGTAGAGTTTAATCTCGAAAGTATCTGTGTTGGGTACTTTTAACTGTTTTTGTGACATTATGGCAACATCTTTGATATATGATGATTTCTCTTTTTTTCTGTTTTTATAATTGGATAATGGAAACAAAGAAACTGCCGCGAGGCACTGAAAATAAGATAGGATAGGGAAAAATAAACAGATACCCGTCACTTACCACAGATGAAGGCAGGAGGGTGAGACGAATACATAAAAACATAAACAAATTGCACAATATTTCTACACGAGTCTTAATCGTGTGGCTGGTTGGGATGTGACAACATCTTTCCCCCCTGCCATATGTCTCACCTCCTACATGACTAAGACTCATGTCGAAATATTGTGCAATTTGTTTATGTTTTTGTGTTTTTACGTGTTCGTCTCGCCCTCCTGCTTTCATCTCTGATAAGTGACGGGTATCTGTTTATTTTTGCCTATCCAATCTTATTTTCTGTTTTTATATTATACTAGCGGAGTTCCCAGCGTTGCCTGATATAGTTGGCATAGATTTACCCGTACAGTGAGAAAAATTTGTACAAAGTTTCATAAAATTCGCGCCAACTTTTTTCGGAACTAAAGCAAACCTAGATTCAGTTGCTCCCTACCAAGAAATGGGTGAGTTGAAGTTTATTTGCACATACACTATTTTCATTCATTCGAAAAGTTTCATGTGTATCAAGCTTCATTAATTTGTTTATGAAATTGCATTACTACTTTACTAAACACTATTACTAGATTATGTTAGAAACTCACATTTGATTCAGTTGCGAAGTGAGTGGATATACTTTTTGCTCTAAACGCCATATACTTTAACTCTGCAGATTCAGCGTATTGTACAAATATAAAAAGTGAATCCAGAATAATATTATTGTAAATAAATTGTGAACAGAAGACTAATGCTGATGGCCAGAGACATTGTAGTTGTAGGTACTGCCACAGATTGTGGTTAAAGAAAATCTCTTGGGTGCGCAGACTTTCGAGGTCGTTGTCAATATTATCTTGGTTGTCCGGGTTGAACCGCATCAATTTATGAAAACCTAATGTTTTGGCCATCATTTTTGCAGCCTTCTTCAGAGGACTGTCAAGGCTGGGATCGCTGTCGCCTATATATAGCTCCCGGATAGCGCGCTAACTGTTTGGAGTGACGTCACTCTAGTTACTGCCGCCAGCGTGGCCTGTCCAATGGGGGCTTGCGTCCCGTGTTTTCATAAGCAAATATGGTCAAGTTGTAGCCCGCCATCCTTGTTCATATTATCTGGTCTCTTTTTTATTTCCAGCGCTTCTCTGATACACCTGTGCCACCATCTGCTTTCATGAACCAGTACACTAGTGTCACTAAATAAAATTGCGTTGAGGTGGACAAACAACTTCCCTTTATGGACGTGCTCATGAGGCGGAAGGAAGATGGCTCCCTGGGCCACGGAGTTTATCGCATGCCCACGCACACGAATCACTACTTGCATGCAGCCTCTCACCAACATCCAGCAGCGAAACGTGGAATTTTAAAAACTTTAAGTTTTTGTGCTTCCATAGTCAGTGACGAAGTGAGCATAGCCACAGAAAAGGAAATTTAGAAGGAGACGTTTCTGGACAACGGCTACAGCCTTAACTTTAAATAAGGCCATCGCAAGGCTTGAACCTCAAGCACTACCTTGTTCTCCAGCACCGGAAGCTCAAGTCAGAAGACAAACAGACAGTATACTGATACAGTATTACCCTACGTTCAGGGGGTTACAGATAAAATTGGCCGTCTTCTAAAGAAATCTCTAATGTGCTCATAAAGGTTAAAGAAAGGAGGGAGAAACTGCATGCAGCGGGTGTGTACCAAATACCGTGTAGTTGTAGCCAAGTGTATATCGGTGAGACTGGACGGACGGTCAAGGAAAGGCTGCGTGAACACATAAGATATCTTAAAAATAATGACGTCAGCAAGTGAGCTGTAGCACAACACTCGTGACGTCACTCGAAATGGTTAGCCCGCTCTCTGGGAGATATATATAGGTGACAGCGATCCCAGCCTTGACAGTCCTCTGAAGAAGACCATAAAAATGATGGCCGAAACGTTAGGTTTTCCTAAATTTATGCAGTTCAACCCGGACAACCAAGATAACAAAGAAAATCTCTGTTCTTTTTATGGCTATCTATGGCATTTAAAAATTGAATATCCGGAATTAAATGAAAGAATACTTCAAATTTTGTTTAGTGTGCAAAATAGTTATTCTTGTAAATTTATTTTATTGCTTTCATTATAGGCTATGGTCAGAGACATCGTAGTTATGCGTTTGGTGCGAAGTATGCAACATTTGTCATCATACGTTCAGAATGTCATTCAATGCTCCTGCGTTATTTAACGTTGAAACATAAGATATGCCAAACAAGTGAATTGAGATTCTAAGCCTTAAAACTGTGATAACCCCATAGAAATCTGCTTAGTAGTTTCCAAGTTTTTATAAGAAAAATTTATCCGATTTTCGTTTTATATATATAGATAAAGTGATATTGAAAATAAAGAATGATGTGGAAAGTAAACCTTTCACTCACTGGAGGTATTTGGCGTGTTTGTACACATCTGATGCCTTTGCCATATGTCTCATCTCTTATGCATGTTCAAGGTTTAAACCGGAACATCTGATGCCTTTGCCATATGTCTCATCTCTTATGCATGTTCAAGGTTTAAACCGGAATTATTGTAATGTGTATTCGTGTTTGCATTTCTGTCACAGTCCTCCTGTCTTATTATGTGGTGAGTGATAGATTTACTTCTCCTATCCATTGATGTATTTGTAAAGATACAGGATAAAAACTGTTTTATTTGTAAATTCTGAACAGAAATTGCTGGTTTTAACAAGAGAAGGCTCCGAGCTTTTACAGACAGGACTGGCAAGAAAGGCTGTTGAGAAATATAAAGAGGCTTGCAGCATCCTGAATAATGTCGATGTGGAGGTAAGATTAATTTTGATGGCTTATTTTTACAATAAACTGGAACAACAAATTAAAGAAGTGTGTTCTGGTTCCTGTGAAATCATTTGTGTGAGGATAATAATATATATATATATTGAACATTGGATTGGATAAAATCCACCGCTTACCATAGAAGAGGATTCCTGTGGCGTTGGTACACGAAAAAAACACGAACACACATAGAATATAATTTTCAACCAAAGACTGGTGGTCTTTCTGTTAGGCAGTCTCCAGCTGCACCCACCTCTCACAATGTTCTCCCATTGACGAAGGGTTTATCCCGAAAATTACTTTATTATTTGTGTTTGTGTCTTTTATGTTTGTTCGCGCCCCACATCCATCATCTAAAGGTAAGTGGTGGCTCATTTCCCTATCTTAATTTGATATATAAATATATATATATAAAATTAAGGAAGGATAGGGAAATATGACCCAGCACTTACCACAGATGAAGGCGGCTGGGACGACGAACAAAAAACAAACACAAGAGAAGTGCAATATTTCAGCCTACAGCAGCCTTAAACGTGCAGAAGGTGAAGCCCCAGGCGGCGTCACATGTGTACACATAGACAGCCGACTGGTGAATGGCGTCTCAGGCACGGATGGTAGTTTAGGTGGTGGGAGGGGGGGGGAGTAAGCTCAAATATTAGATCGATAATCGATACTGATAACGATATGTTATTATTGAAAGAGATGAAAAATAACTGGGTGGGGATATATATATATATAAAACTATAATTGAAAAGTAAAATAAATGTAAGTAGCATGGAAAATAGTAAATACAGAACTAAAAAAAGTAAATACAAAACTTAAAAAAAAAAAAAAAAAAAATATATATATATATATAAATGGTATAGATAATAAGTGCTGGGTCTAGTGGGCAGATATTATTGGAGATTGAGGCCAGGAGGATGTCTGGTGTCAAGGATATTCTGGTAGGACAGTTTCCATCTACGAAGTTCAGAGGGGGTCGTATTGTTAGGGAAAACTCTGATTGCTCTAACTGAAAAACAGATGTTCAAATTATTGATTTTGTGGGAACTGGCATGTTTTGCAACTGGATGGGCCTCATTGTTAGTATAGACTGTCTGCCTGTGGCCATTCATTCTGATAGCTAGGGGATTGGTTGTGAGGCCTATATATGAGCTGGAGCAATGGAGGCATGTCAGTTGGTATATGAGGTGTGTTGTCATGCAAGTAGCATGACCAATGATAGGGAATGTCTCACCTGTTGTAGGATTGGAGTAAGTGGTAGTGGCTGGGTGCATGCTGCATGTTTTACAACGGGGTCTATTGCATGGGAATGAACCCTGTGGCAGTCTGGGCGAATTACTTGGTGAGTACTTGTGGACCAAGATATTACTTAAATTCGGTGGTCTGCTAAAACATGTGCGAGGGGCAGTGGGTAGAATTTTATGGAGGATGGTGCGCATCCCGGGGAAGGAACGTAGAAAATCATGTCCACGGCGAAGGATTAGGTTAATGGACTCGAGACCAGGGAAGTACTGAGTGATGAAGGCGGGGCTGTGGTTAGTATCAAGGGGTACTGACTTGGAGTGGCTGTGTGAAGGAAGGGCTATGGCACGGGAGATTTGTTTGTGTACTAAGTCAGGAGGGTAGCTCCGGGAGATGAGAGCTCCAGACAGGTTTTCTGTGTATTGGGAAAGAGATTGTTCATCAGAGCAGATTCGCCTGCCACGGAGGGCCAGACTGAAGGAAGGGAACGTTTGATGTGCAAGGGATGACAACTGTTGAAATGAAGATATTGCTGCAGATTGGTCGGTTTGATATGAACAGAAGTATGTAGGCGCCCGTTATGCAAGGAAACGTCAACATCAAGAAAGGTAACATGAGTATGGGAGTACGTCCAAGTAAAGTTGATGGAGTGGTTGTTTAGGGAGTTGAGGAAGTCTATTAGATGATGCTCATCGTGGGTCCAGATCATAAAGATGTCGTCTATGTATCTGAACCACACAAGAGGTTTAATGGGAAGATTGCTGAGGAATCGTTGTTCCAGACGGCCCAAGAAAAGGTTTGCATAGGATGGTGCCATGCGAGTGCCCATTGCAGTACCACGTAACTGGTGGTAAATTTGTGAATTAAAGGAAAAGTAGTTGTTAGACAGGATGAGGTTAGCCAAGGAAATGAGGAAGGATGTCTTGGGGAGGCTGCCGGGAGGTCGCATTTCCAGGAAGTGTTCCATGGAGCTGAGGCCCTGTCCATGAGGGATGTTGGTGTAAAGGGAAGAGACATCTATGGAGACAAGGAAGGAGTCAGGTGGTAGAGGAGTGGGGGACTGTGGAAAGTCGTTCAAGGAAGTGTGGGGTGTCTTTAATGAATGAAGGGAGGTCCTGTACAAAAGGCTGGAGGTGCTGATCCACAAAAGCTGAAATCCGTTCTGTAGGAGACCCATAAGCCGCAACTATAGGTCTCCCCGGATTTCCAGTTTTGTGGATCTTGGGAAGAAGGTAAAGGTGGGGGTACGGGGATTCTGTGGGGTAAGGAGGGACAAAGAGTTGGGGGAGAGTCCTTGTAAGGGGCCTTGGAGGTCAAGGAGAGAGCGTACTTGTTGGCATATTGAGGTTGTAGGATCTGTAGGGTGTGGAAGGTATGTGTTGGTGTCAGAGAGCTGTCTCAAAGCTTCGGCCTCATAGTCACAGCGGTCCATGACTACGGTCGTTGAGCCTTTGTCAGCTGGGAGAATAATGATGTTCCTGTTCTTAGACAGATCTCTCATGGCACGGGTTTCGTTAATACTGAGGTTGTTGGAGTGGGAAATGAAGTTGAGAAAAGATTTTGAGGACAGGTTGGATGTGAGGAATTCCTGGAACATAAGGAGTGGATGGTGTTGAGGAAGGAGAGGTGGATCTAGTTTGGATGGAGGTTTGAAACGCTCTAGGCAGGGCTCAATCTCATCATGCTGAAAGTCATTATGATCCCGGGTGGCAAAGTGGTAACGCCACTGGAGAGTGCGACAGAACGCTAAAGAGTCCCGGACCAAAGCAGCATGGTCAAACTTCGGGGTTGGGGAAAATGACAATCCCTTCGAGAGAACAGAGAGTTGAGATTCTGTTAACGGAGATGATGAAAGGTTCACCACAGACTGCTGTGGTTTAGCAGGAGGTAGAGTGGCGGCTTTTGGTGTGGGTGGTAGAGGGGATGGGTGGGGGAGATTGAAAATGTGGGCAAGACAAGGGGTTTTGGAAATCAAGGGAGCTGTAGGAGTATGTTGAGGATGATTGGGATGTTGGTGAGGTAGGGGTAGACCCATAGCCAGGTAACTTTTCGCAAGTGCAGAAAGCTTGCGTAGATGTTTTTGTGCTTGTTTTGCTAAGATCTGTATACACTCTGATAGAATCTGCTGTAAATGATTAATTTTATTTGGGGCAGAAAGACAAAGAATTTTGTGTAGGGAGACAAGCTGGGCAGAATGCCAGTCTGTTTTGAACAAGAGCTGTTGAAGGACAAGTCTGGTGAAGTTAAGTGATTGTGTAAAGCGAAAGATGTGGAGTGGTGGGTGAATTTGTGGATGGCAGCCAGAGACAGGGAGTTTAATGGTTAATCCGTTTGGAGGAATGTTTAGAGAGAGGCAAGATTGAAGGAAGAGTGTATGTGAACGCAGTTTTGCAAGGCGGAAGGCGTGAAACTTGTAGGACGAGATGTATGAATCTATGGGTGACATGTTAGGGGAAAATAGATTAATATGAATGATGAGGCCCAAAACTGTCCAAACAACTGTTGAGAAGAAAGGCTAAGTGTCACAAAGGGAATATCTGAATATGGTGCAAAGGATACAACACAGCGGGGGGGGGGGGGGGGGGAACTTTTGAGAATTAAAAATAGTGTTTTGTATCAAGAAACAGCGGAAAAATCGTCCAAAAACGATACTTCAGAAAAATCGCGAAATGGAATAAGAAAGAACCGATCGCGGGAAGAAAAAAGATTATAAATTACAACACATCTGAAAAAATGTGAAAAATATTAATATTCGTGCTGTACGGAGAAACATTGGGAAAATCGGGCAGAGTGGCAGAGTGATTAATATCATAGAGAAAAGTCGATAAGCGCGAAACGGAATAAACAAAGAAATGCCGATCGCAAAAGCAAAAATGTACAAAAAAACAATAATTATAGATATTTAGAAAGAAAATAAATACTAATTAAACTGCAGAGTAGGTGCAGAAAATCATTCGGAATCATTGTACTGAAATTACAAAATGGAAAAGCAGAGTGATGTAACAACTAGATCCTCGTGGCAATAATCCAGGTCGCGAGCGAGGTTAAAATACAGGAATTTTAAATATAATGTGCTGGTTGACATAAATAAGAGCAGTGCACGCACAGAACGGAGAAATTACACAAGGAATGTTTGGAATGCGAAAAAGCTAAAACATTCACATCAAAATACTGTAGTAAAAATCGGCTGCCAATGAAGGGCGAAAACAGAATTTTCCACCGAGAATATCCTGGCCACAGACAGAACAGATATACTAACGCAAACGGTTGGCTGTTTTTAAATCTATCAGATGTAGAAAACTAAGCATGATATTTTTCGCATATGTGGAAACAAAATGAATAGATACCGCGTGAATGCAGTCAACAATGAAAAACAAACAATTAGGTAAGATATAACAAACAAAATCTTGGGAACTTAATAACACGACAAGAAGGGAAAGATGGAAAGACAAAGGATAAAGAACGACGAGATAGGAACGAGCAAGACAACACAGAAGGAGGCCGTGGGACCGTTATAATAACAATGAGCAGGAAAAAGCTTTAAGGCAATAAAATTAAGGAAGGATAGGGAAATATGACCCAGCACTTACACAGATGAAGGCGGCTGGGACGACGAACAAAAAACAAACACAAGAGAAGTGCAATATTTCGGCCTACAGCAGCCTTAAACGTGCAGAAGGTGAAGCCCCAGGCGGCGTCACATGTGTACACATAGACAGCCGACTGGTGAATGGCGTCTCAGGCACGGATGGTAGTTTAGGTGGTGGGAGGGGGGGGGGGAGTAAGCTCAAATATTAGATCGATAATCGATACTGATAACGATATGTTATTATTGAAAGAGATGAAAAATAACTGGGTGGGGATATATATATATATAAAACTATAATTGAAAAGTAAAATAAATGTAAGTAGCATGGAAAATAGTAAATACAGAACTAAAAAAAGTAAATACAAAACTTAAAAAAAAAATAAAAATATATATATATATATATATATATATATATAAATGGTATAGATAATAAGTGCTGGGTCTAGTGGGCAGATATTATTGGAAATTGAGGCCAGGAGGATGTCTGGTGTCAAGGATATTCTGGTAGGGACAGTTCCCATCTACGAAGTTCAGAGGGGGTCGTATTGTTAGGGAAAACTCTGATTGCTCTAACTGAAAAACAGATGTTCAAATTATTGATTTTGTGGGAACTGGCATGTTTTGCAACTGGATGGGCCTCATTGTTAGTATAGACTGTCTGCCTGTGGCCATTCATTCTGATAGCTAGGGGATTGGTTGTGAGGCCTATATATGAGCTGGAGCAATGGAGGCATGTCAGTTGGTATATGAGGTGTGTTGTCATGCAAGTAGCATGACCAATGATAGGGAATGTCTCACCTGTTGTAGGATTGGAGTAAGTGGTAGTGGCTGGGTGCATGCTGCATGTTTTACAACGGGGTCTGCAATGAACCCTGCGGCAGTCTGGGCGAATTACTTGGTGAGTACTTGTGGACCAAGATATTACTTAAATTCGGTGGTCTGCTAAAACATGTGCGAGGGGCAGTGGGTAGAATTTTATGGAGGATGGTGCGCATCCCGGGGAAGGAACGTAGAAAATCATGTCCACGGCGAAGGATTAGGTTAATGGACTCGAGACCAGGGAAGTACTGAGTGATGAAGGCGGGGCTGTGGTTAGTATCAAGGGGTACTGACTTGGAGTGGCTGTGTGAAGGAAGGGCTATGGCACGGGAGATTTGTTTGCGTACTAAGTCAGGAGGGTAGCTCCGGGAGATGAGAGCTCCAGACAGGTTTTCTGTGTATTGGGAAAGAGATTGTTCATCAGAGCAAATTCGCCTGCCACGGAGGGCCAGACTGTAAGGAAGGGAACGTTTGATGTGCAAGGGATGACAACTGTTGAAATGAAGATATTGCTGCAGATTGGTCGGTTTGATATGAACAGAAGTATGTAGGTGCTTAGTTTTCTACATCTGATAGATTTAAAAACAGCCAACCGTTTGCGTTAGTATATCTGTTCTGTCTGTGGCCAGGATATTCTCGGTGGAAAATTCCGTTTTCGCCCTTCATTGGCAGCCGATTTTTACTACAGTATTTTGATGTGAATGTTTTAGCTTTTTCGCATTCCAAACATTCCTTGTGTAATTTCTCCGTTCTGTGCGTGCACTGCTCTTATTTATGTCAACCAGCACATTATATTTAAAATTCCTGTATTTTAACCTCGCTCGCGACCTGGATTATTGCCACGAGGATCTAGTTGTTACATCACTCTGCTTTCCATTTTGTAATTTCAGTACAATGATTCCGAATGTTTTTCTGCACCTACTCTGCAGTTTAATTAGTATTTATTTTCTTTCTAAATATCTATAATTATTGTTTTTTTGTACATTTTTGCTTTTGCGATCGGCATTTCTTTGTTTATTCCGTTTCGCGCTTATCGACTTTTCTCTATGATATTAATCACTCTGCCCGATTTTCCCAATGTTTCTCCGTACAGCACGAATATTAATATTTTTCACATTTTTTTCAGTTGTGTTGTAATTTATAATCTTTTTCTTCCCGCGATCGGTTCTTTCTTATTCCATTTCGCGATTTTTCTGAAGTATCGTTTTTGGACGATTTTTCCGCGTTTCTTGATACAAAACACTTATTTTTAATTCTCAAAAGTTCCCCCCCCCCCCCCCCCCCCCCGCTGTGTTGTATCCTTTGCACCATATTCAGATATTCCCTTTGTGACACTTAGCCTTTCTTCTCAACAGTTGTTTGGACAGTTTTGGGCCTCATCATTCATATTAATCTATTTCCCCTAACATGTCACCCATAGATTCATACATCTCGTCCTACAAGTTTCACGCCTTCCGCCTTGCAAAACTGCGTTCACATACACTCTTCCTTCAATCTTGCCTCTCTCTAAACATTCCTCCAAACGGATTAACCATTAAACTCCCTGTCTCTGGCTGCCATCCACAAATTCACCCACCACTCCACATCTTTCGCTTTACACAATCACTTAACTTCACCAGACTTGTCCTTCAACAGCTCTTGTTCAAAACAGACTGGCATTCTGCCAGCTTGTCTCCCTACACAAAATTCTTTGTCTTTTTGCCCCAAATAAAATTAATCATTTACAGCAGATTCTATCAGAGTGTATACAGATCTTAGCAAAACAAGCACAAAAACATCTACGCAAGCTTTCTGCACTTGCGAAAAGTTACCTGGCTATGGGTCTACCCCTACCTCACCAACATCCCAATCATCCTCAACATACTCCTACAGCTCCCTTGATTTCCAAAACCCCTTGTCTTGCCCACATTTTCAATCTCCCCCACCCATCCCCTCTACCACCCACACCAAAAGCCGCCACTCTACCTCCTGCTAAACCACAGCAGTCTGTGGTGAACCTTTCATCATCTCCGTTAACAGAATCTCAACTCTCTGTTCTCTCGAAGGGATTGTCATTTTCCCCAACCCCGAAGTTTGACCATGCTGCTTTGGACCGGGACTCTATAGCGTTCTGTCGCACTCTCCAGTGGCGTTACCACTTTGCCACCCGGGATCATAATGACTTTCAGCATGATGAGATTGAGCCCTGCCTAGAGCGTTTCAAACCTCCATCCAAACTAGATCCACCTCTCCTTCCTCAACACCATCCACTCCTTATGTTCCAGGAATTCCTCACATCCAACCTGTCCTCAAAATCTTTTCTCAACTTTATTTCCCACTCCAACAACCTCAGTATTAACGAAACCCGTGCCATGAGAGATCTGTCTAAGAACAGGAACATCATTATTCTCCCAGCTGACAAAGGCTCAACGACCGTAGTCATGGACCGCTGTGACTATGAGGCCGAAGCTTTGAGACAGCTCTCTGACACCAACACATACCTTCCACACCCTACAGATCCTACAACCTCAATATGCCAACAAGTACGCTCTCTCCTTGACCTCCAAGGCCCCTTACAAGGACTCTCCCCCAACTCTTTGTCCCTCCTTACCCCACAGAATCCCCGTACCCCCACCTTTTACCTTCTTCCCAAGATCCACAAAACTGGAAATCCGGGGAGACCTATAGTTGCGGCTTATGGGTCTCCTACAGAACGGATTTCAGCTTTTGTGGATCAGCACCTCCAGCCTTTGGTACAGGACCTCCCTTCATTCATTAAAGACACCCCACACTTCCTTGAACGACTTTCCACAGTCCCCACTCCTCTACCACCTGACTCCTTCCTTGTCTCCATAGATGTCTCTTCCCTTTACACCAACATCCCTCATGGACAGGGCCTCAGCTCCATGGAACACTTCCTGGAAATGCGACCTCCCGGCAGCCTCCCCAAGACATCCTTCCTCATTTCCTTGGCTAACCTCATCCTGTCTAACAACTACTTTTCCTTTAATTCACAAATTTACCACCAGTTATGTGGTACTGCAATGGGCACTCGCATGGCACCATCCTATGCAAACCTTTTCTTGGGCCGTCTGGAACAACGATTCCTCAGCAATCTTCCCATTAAACCTCTTGTGTGGTTCAGATACATAGACAACATCTTTATGATCTGGACCCACGATGAGCATCATCTAATAGACTTCCTCAACTCCCTAAACAACCACTCCATCAACTTTACTTGGACGTACTCCCATACTCATGTTACCTTTCTTGATGTTGACGTTTCCTTGCATAACGGGCGCCTACATACTTCTGTTCATATCAAACCGACCAATCTGCAGCAATATCTTCATTTCAACAGTTGTCATCCCTTGCACATCAAACGTTCCCTTCCTTACAGTCTGGCCCTCCGTGGCAGGCGAATCTGCTCTGATGAACAATCTCTTTCCCAATACACAGAAAACCTGTCTGGAGCTCTCATCTCCCGGAGCTACCCTCCTGACTTAGTACGCAAACAAATCTCCCGTGCCATAGCCCTTCCTTCACACAGCCACTCCAAGTCAGTACCCCTTGATACTAACCACAGCCCCGCCTTCATCACTCAGTACTTCCCTGGTCTCGAGTCCATTAACCTAATCCTTCGCCGTGGACATGATTTTCTACGTTCCTTCCCCGGGATGCGCTCCATCCTCCATAAAATTCTACCCACTGCCCCTCGCACATGTTTTAGCAGACCACCGAATTTAAGTAATATCTTGGTCCACAAGTACTCACCAAGTAATTCGCCCAGACTGCCGCAGGGTTCATTGCAGACCCCGTTGTAAAACATGCAGCATGCACCCAGCCACTACCACTTACTCCAATCCTACAACAGGTGAGACATTCCCTATCATTGGTCATGCTACTTGCATGACAACACACCTCATATACCAACTGACATGCCTCCATTGCTCCAGCTCATATATAGGCCTCACAACCAATCCCCTAGCTATCAGAATGAATGGCCACAGGCAGACAGTCTATACTAACAATGAGGCCCATCCAGTTGCAAAACATGCCAGTTCCCACAAAATCAATAATTTGAACATCTGTTTTTCAGTTAGAGCAATCAGAGTTTTCCCTAACAATACGACCCCCTCTGAACTTAGTAGATGGGAACTGTCCTACCAGAATATCCTTGACACCAGACATCCTCCTGGCCTCAATCTCCAATAATATCTGCCCACTAGACCCAGCACTTATTATCTATGCCATTTATATATATATATATATATATATTTTTTTTTATTTTTTTTTAAGTTTTGTATTTACTTTTTGTAGTTCTGTATTTACTATTTTCCATGCTACTTACATTTATTTTACTTTTCAATTATAGTTTTATATATATATATATCCCCACCCAGTTATTTTTCATCTCTTTCAATAATAACATATCGTTATCAGTATCGATTATCGATCTAATATTTGAGCTTACTCCCCCCCCCCCTCCCACCACCTAAACTACCATCCGTGCCTGAGACGCCATTCACCAGTCGGCTGTCTATGTGTACACATGTGACGCCGCCTGGGGCTTCACCTCTGCACGTTTAAGGCTGCTGTAGGCCGAAATATTGCACTTCTCTTGTGTTTGTTTTTTTGTTCGTCATCCCATCCGCCTTCATCTGTGGTAAGTGCTGGGTCATATTTCCCTATCCTTCCTTAATTTTATTGCCTTAAAGCTTTTTCCTGCTCATTGTTATTATAATATATATATATATATATATATATATATATACAGGGTGATTCAAAAAGGACTTAACAACTTTGGAATGATATAGAAATTTGTTGAGAATAACTTACAGAATCTGAATGTGTCATTCCCTAGCAAACAGTCTCAAGTTTCTTCATGTGCATCAGTACACCATTCCGACGCCAAGCCTCTAGCCTAGCACACATTTAAAATGGCTACTTTCACTGGTGCGTAGCATGCTCATTGTGTGTTTTAGCTTCATGAAATGAATTCTGCAACAGCTGTTCACTGTAAATTTCGAACCAAATATGCTAAGGAACCTCTAAGCAGGCGTACAATTTACTCTTGGCGCAAGAACTTTGTTGAGATGGGTTGTTCACTGCAACATGATACTAAATTACCAGGTCGCACGTGTGTTGATGACGATTATGTTGAACTGGTTAGGTAGAGCTTTGCCTGCAGTTCACTAAAATCAATGTTACGAGACTGGTATTCCACAAAAGACAGTTTTTTTTAATATTGCATAAACGTTTATACATTACTTGAAACCATACAGATTCACAATGGCACAGCACATTAGTGATGCAGATAAGATTGCTGGTGAGGAATTCTGTGTGGAAAAGTTGAGTTGATTGACGATGACGAGACATTCCTGAATATAATAATCTTTAGTGATGAGTCAACATTTCATAACAGTGGCATGGTGAACACCCACAACTGCAAAATATGGGGCAGTGAAAATCCACATACAACCCTGAAACACGTTCGTGACGGTCCCAAAGTTAATGTGTTTTGTGCCCTTATCAAATTGAAAGTGTATGGCCCTCTCTTCTTCACAGAGAAAACTTTCACTAGTATTGTGTATCTGGATATCCTTGAAAATTTTTTAACTCCAGAGATTGATGAAGATGACCGAGACGGGATGGTTTACTACCAGCAGGATGGTGCACCACCTTATTTCTTCATGGAACATCGACGTCTCCTCAATAATCACTTCCCATGCCCTGTGAAGGGCCAATCACATGGCCACCTCGCTCCCCAGACTTGACACCACTGGATTTATTTCTCTGGGGATCCATTATGGATTGTGTGTATGTTCTTCCCCTAGCAAACAATTTGGCAGACCTAAAGAATCGAATATACACTGCCGTTGCACAAGTTGCGCCTGATTTTCTGCAATCAATGTGGGAAGAGATTGATTATGGGTGGGATGTTTGCCGCATGACAAATGGTAGTCACATCGATCCAAAATGACACTTGACGCTTTTGTGTGAAACTTGAGGGTGTTACTACAAAATGACACGTCTACTGATTCTGTAAGTTATCTCAATAAATATCTACATCATTCCAAAGTTGTAAAGTCCTTTTAGACTCGCCATGCATTTTGTGAAGAGAAATAATAAATTAAATTTTAAAATAGCTGTCAGTTTTTAAATCAAGCCATTTCTTTACTGAGAAACATATAACCTGTTTAACAGTACTGTTTTAGGCTATCAGGATATTTTACATGCCATCTAAATTTGCTTGTTAAATGACATTTCCTTTATTGACAAGTAAATAGCTAAACAATTGACAAAACAGTTTGTACAAGTATCAGTTCTTTTAATACTACTTTAATCACATATTATAGTAAGAAAATTGAACTTAAAAAAAAAAAAAAAAGCAAAAATCTGTTTATACAGCCCAAACATCTATCACAAGTAGTTCATTGTTCCAATTTTATCAAATTAGTCATGTGCTTTGATGTGTTGTTAAACAATTTTGTATTTAAGGAATCTTTTCGTATAAATTTGTGTTGAAATCAATCCAACTTTTTTTATATGTATTGACATTTAATAGCAGGAATATCCTCATTTTAAATTTCATATAAAGTTGATGGCTGTAATTACCGCAATTTATTCTTGTCTTAGCACTGTCATATACTTCTGTATTATTGTAAAACTATGTATCCAATATGGTGTAAATCTTATATATATAAAAATCTTGCATCACGATGTTTGTCTGAGATAAACTCCGAAACTACTTAACTGATTTTGATGAAATTTGGCTTACTGTGTGTAGATAGGATAGATTTTATCTCATTTATTATTAGTATCACAAATTAAATGTTTATTAAATGTTTGTCATAGTACAATGGTTTGTTATTATTTGTAAGTTCCTTAAGTTTGAGTGGTCTGGTGGCTCAGTGGTTAAGGCATCTGACTGGAGATCGAAAGGTCCCTGGTTCGAATCCCTGTTGTCTCGGCGGGGATGTTTATAGGCACCTAACCCTTGCCCTATACTGTGTAATGTGAAGTATGGTAGGATGGTACCATGGTTCGGGTTTCACATTAAACTGTAGGTCCCCTGTACCCGGCAGCATTGGCGGGCTAGGTTAAGGCGGCTACGACGGGCGGAATGCCCAGCCAATAGAAACCTTGTCACCATGTCATTACAACCACACGAAACTGTTATTATAATTCCATAAGTTTCTAACGGATAGCAATGTGTTAATTTATCGACACAACACTTGGTTATCTAGGTTGGATAACCATCCAGTAGATGGGTTGCCTTTCGGTTTCTTTATGCTACAGTCTATTCCACGCCATATGTGTTTATGTTTACGACATAACCGAGTTTCGTGAATTTTTCATGTATTATCATTTTTATAAGTGTGCTGTGTATCTGTGCTAACTCTGTCTGTTTGTTACATTTCTTGGGCTAAATGGCTGATCTGATCGTGATGAAATTTGACGAGGAGATGCTATTTGGCATTAGGATGGACATAGCATACTTTGTCATATAATTTGGAAAAATTACTGAATGGTGATAGACAGACACGTAAGAAGTGAAAGTCTCTGTATTACCTCTGCATATAACGGTCTGGTAGCTTAGTGGTTAAAGCGCTTGCTTACTGATATTTGGAGCGTGGCCTCCGGTTCAATTCCCTGTGGAAACAAAGATCTTTAAAAATCGTTTTTGATCATATGAGTCACGCCTGGACCGTTGGTTGTTCGGATTGAAAGTTAAACTGTAGATACCACGAATTTTGTGGTCCAATGGGAGGCAAGTCGTAGGTAGTCTAACAATGAGTTAAGTTTACACTTTTTTGCGTTATATTGATCTCTCGGGGGTTGTTACTCTTGCAGTCGGTGTGTATCTGTTCTGCACCAATCTTATATATAAAAATCAATGTTTGTCTTTCTGCCTGTTTGTCCTCTATGCGCTCATAAATCGTTCATCCGATTACGATGAAACTTTGGTGAGTTGTCACATGGGCGTCGGAGAAGGTTCCTAACAAATAAAATTTCCAAAAAACACCCCCTCTTCCCCTTTACACCCATCAATTTAAACAAACCCACAGATTTAATCCAATTTCCACCAAAATTTGCACACAAATACTTTAAAACAAATTGAAAAATACTGCCTACATATGGTTTCCAAAAACGCAACCCCTCATTCCCTTCACATTACCCTAATTTAGACAAACCCAGAGATTTTATATTTTGATGGAAATTTGCATAGTTAAAATACTGCCTGTATATGGTTTCCAAAAAAACAACCCCTCTGCCCTCTTACCCTCTCCCATCTTCCCTCTCCCCTCTTAGTTTATAATCTTCTTAGAAACCCACAGTTTTTACCTGATTTTGAAGGAACTTTACACACATATTCTTTAAAACAAACAGAAAAATACTATCTACATTTGGTGGGTCAAACCCCACCCTCTCCCTTCTTAATATCAAATAATCTTTGTAGAAACCCACAGTTTTAATCCGATTTCAATGAAAATTTGTGCACATATACTTTAAAACAAGGGAAAAATACTGTCTACAATTGGTTTTCAAAAACTGGACCCCTCTCTCCTTTTCCACCCCCTTATTTTTTGTCAGTGTTTTTTTATACATCTCTGCAATCGAAAACATTCGACTGATCACTTTGAAAGAAGTCACATATATGTACTTTCTCATGGAGGTTTCTAACAAAAAAACTACACCATCTCTCCCTTTACAACCATAAATTGAAACGAACACACAGATTTTATCCAATTTCGATGGAAATTTCCGCACATATACTTTAAAACTACATAAAAATACTGCCTAAATATGGTTTCCAAAAATGCACCCGTCTTTCCCTTTATATCCCCTAATTTAAACAAACCCACAGGATTTATCCAATTTTGATTGAAATTTGCACAAGTTTACTTTAAAACAAACAGAAAAATACGGTCTACATTAGGTTTGACAAACCCCACCCCACTTGCCTTTTAACCCTTCCCCTCTTAATTTCCAATGTTCTTTATAGAAACCCACAGTTTTAATCCGATTTCCACCAAAATTTGCACACGTATACTGTAAAAAAAAAAAAAAAAATTGAAAAATATTGCCTGCATATTGTTTCTGAAAATGCAACCCCTCATCCCCTTCACATCTCCCTAATTTAAACTAACCCACAGATTTTATACAGTTTCGATGGAAATTTGCACATGTATACTTTAAAACAAACAGAAAAAAATTGTCTAAATTTGATTTGCCTAAGCCCACCTTCTCCCCTTTTACCCCATCCCCTCTTAATTTCCAATGATCTTTATTGAAACCCACAGCTTTTATACGCATACATGCCAACTTTTACGGGTTTTCCGTAAAATTTACGGAAAAGGACTGTATTTTACGGCTTTACGGACATGCTGTGTTATTTTACGGATTTTGATCGCTTAGGTCTGATCTTAAATAGAACAATGTTATTGCGGTTTTTATGGACAATTGTGGCAGGTTTTACTATTTATTTCTACATCTACATATATACTCTGCAATTCACAAAATTGTGGGTGGCAGAGTGCTCTTATATGTGCGTTAAGGCTTCTTTCATTTGACTCTTAAATTAAGCCATGATATGCTAATTTTACTGTAGTCAATAATCAATCGCTCTCTCTCTGTCTCTGATTTTACATCGATACTTTTTTGAAAGTCGAATCAGCGATCTGAATATCGTTTTCGTTGACTTTCAAGTTTCCAAAAGTCCCGCATGCATTGTTTGGTTGGTTGATAGTTTGTGACTTTGTGTAAACCGTGTAACCATGAGTAACGCTAAGAAGCAATATTTCCAGACATTTAGGGAAGCCTATTCCATAGAGTTTCCGTGTATAATAAAGTCAAGAAAAGGTATAAAATTGGTGTTTTGTACAGTGTGTGGTTGTGATATAAATATAGCACACAGTGGAAGAAATGATTTGGCATATCACATTAAGTGTAGTAAACACATTGCATGTTTAAAATCAAAAGAAAATAATAAAAAAATCAATACATTTTTCGCAAAATCAGGAAATTCTGATTGGATGTGATTAAAGCGGAGTGTTTGTTCACTTCATTTTTGGTGGAACACAATATTCCACTAAGTGCAGCTAACCATTCAGGTGCCTTATTCAGGAAGATGTTTCCTTCATCAGAAGTAGCGAAAAAATATGGATGTGGTCGCACTAAAACAACTTACATTTTAAAAGAAATGTCTTAAAATGCAATATCAGAAGTTGTGAAGAGTCTCCAGAATGGTCCATTTTCAATGGCAACAGATGGAAGCAATGATACCAATACAAAATTATATACCATTGTTTTTACATTTTATCACGATAAACAAGAAAAAATGGTAAGTACTATGCTATGCATACCAGCATTGGAAGTGTACTCAACAGGGCGCAATATAGGTAACCTCATGTTATCGCAGTTGGAACATCGGCGAATACCAATTGGAAACTGTGTACCATTCTGTTCCGATAATGCACCTGTCATGATGGGGCAGAAGATTGGAGTTTCAGTAGTTTTAAAGAAGCTCATCCAAATATTGTGATTGTTGGATGTGTGTGCCACTTAATTAATTTAGCTGCTGAAAAAGCTGCTGCAAGATTACCACTTAAAATAGACGAGATTCTTGTCAATATTTTTTATTATTTAGAGAAGAGCACCAAAAGAAAAGAAAGTCTTAAGAAGTTTCAAAACTTGCACAATCAAGATTGCAAGAAAATACTGAAGCATATATGTACAAGGTGGTTGTCTTTAGACAAATGTTTGGACAGAATACTAGAGCAGTGGGATCCACTTCTTTCTTTTTTTAAGGATGAGGTGCTAATGTGTGCTTCAGATATTTCAGCTAGCTTGACATCGTTCACAATACCAAAAGTTGAACACATCGGATCCAAGGGGCAGCAGAAGAAGAGAGTTATTGATTCTCCATCCTCGTCAACTCCTAAAAGAATAGCTTATTCTTTTGAATATCAACTCATCTGTTCTGAAAAGCAAAAGTTTGACTACAACTCGTGAGGAAAAGCTGTTTATGTTTCTCTCTTCTGACTTGAACAGGGCTTATTGTATTTTCCTGCAAATTATTATACCATGATTTGATAAACTCAATACTGTTCTTCATAGTGTTTCCCCACAAGTACATGTTTTGTTAGATCTTTTGATAGAATTGTTAAAGCAGATACTCAGTAAATTTGTAAAGCCAAAGCTAATTAAAAGTTCTGCATTGCTTGAAGTGAAGTACCACCTAATTCAAAATCAGAAAGAAGATGATGAATTAGTTATCGGCATTCAAACTGTGAACATGGTTAAAAAACTTAATAATGAAGATAAAACTCTATTCTTTTCATCAGTCCGAAATTACTTTTCTACAGCCTGCAATTACATCATAAGCAAGTTTCCGCTAACAAGTGATGTGCTGCAACATGTACAAGTAGCCACATTTGACAAAATTGAAGATGCACAATTTTCTTCAGTCAGTTTCTTCTTAGAAAAGTTTCCTGTTGTCTTACACCTCTTCCCCTTTATTCCAAATAATTTAAACAAACCCACAGATTTTATAGATTTCGATAATAATTTGCACTCTTATACTTTAAAACAACTTGCAAAATATTGCTTAAATATGGTTTTTAAAACACAACCCTTCCTCCCCTCGCATCTCCTAATTTACGCACCCCACAGATTTTATCCAATTTCAAGAGAAATTTGCACACTCATAGTTTAAAACAAACAGAATAATACTGAATTGTATGGCTTTTAAAAATGCAACCCTTCATTCCCTTTGGATCCCCTTTACTTTTGCAAATGCTCTTTATACAAAGCTACAGCATTTATCCAATTTTGATCGAAATTTGCATGTAAACTTTAAAACAAACAGAAAAATACTGTCTACGCTTGGTTTGTGACAGTCCAAATCTGTCCCCTTTTACCCCTTCCATTCTTAATTTCCAATGATCTTTATAGAAACCAACAGTTTTAAATCAAGGAGAAAAATACTGTCTACATTTGGTTAACAAAATCCAACCCCTCTCCACCTTTCCACCCCCTTAATATTTGTCAAGGTTTTTAAACAAAAGCTACAATCGATATCCTTTGATCAATCACTTGGAAAGTTGGCACATATATGTATTTTTTCATGGAACTTTCTGACCACATAAAAAATCCAAAAACCACATTCTGTCCCCCTTTACACCCCTTAATTTTTATACAAACTCCTTAATCCGATTTTGATGGCGCTTTGCAAATGTATACTGTAAAATAAAAAGAAAAATACACATTAATTTTATGAGAACCAAACTCCCTCTCCCCTTTTCCACTCCCTTAATTATTGTGAATGTTCCTTATACAAAGCTACAGTTTCTATCCGATTTTGAAGGAAGTTTGCACACTGATACCTTAAAACAAACAGAAAAATACTGTATACTTTTGATTTGTCAAAGCCCATCACTGTTCTTTATGGAAACCCACAGTTATTATCTGATTTTGTTGGAACTTTATATATATACCCCTTAAAATCAAAGGAGAAAAATACTGTCTACATTTGTTTTAGAAAGGGAATTAAAGTCTCCCTTTTCCCCAAACTCCTTAATTTTTGCTAATGTTTCTTATATATACCTACAGTTTTTATACGATATGGATGGAACTTTGCACATGGATACTTTAAAACAAATGGAAAAATAAGGTCTATATTCAGTTTGCAAGGACCAAATCCCTCTCCTCCTTTACTTCTCCCCTTTATTATGCCAATGTTTTTTTTATCGATACCTTGTAATGATTTAAAATGATTTGCTGATGGTCATTAATAACATTCAAGTGCCGAATTCAAGAACCGCATTTATTGCACAGCTTACTCAATCAGAATACATAGAATGTCGGCACCAGACATAATCATTGTCGAATAGGACTGTCCATAATTCAAGATTGTAGATTATCACATCGAACTACAATTTCTTCAGCACACATGTTTAATGTTCCTATTCAGTGTAGCGTAGAATATGGATGGCACATAACCGAATACTCATACTCGGCGAACATTTTCGCACAACTGGCTAACTCCTGAGCACATGTTCTACTCGACCTCCTTCACTAGTATATCCGCCGCTTCTCGTCTCTTGGCCAATCACGACACTCCTTTTACTCACGTGACTGTCCTGGCCAACCAGTGTTTTTCTCTCTACCTCACTTTTCAGCGATATTCCACTTTCTTTTAGATGATGCACTCCTCATCTATTTGGGTGTGCAACTTTATCATTACAACCTACAGTTTTTATCGTATATTGATTGAACTTTACATACCTATACTTTAAAAAAAGATAGAAAACTATTGTCTACATTTAGTTTACAAATACGCAACCCCTCTCCCCCTTTAAACCCCTTACTTTTTACTCATATTCTTTATATGAGTGAGCCTACAAAATCATGTAGTGGATAAGCACTTTTCGATTATTCCTTGTAACTCGCTATTGTTAGTAACCATTTTATTTGTATATATGGGTATTTGAATAGTATTTGCAGTATGTCTGAGTTTTAGTTGTTTTTTTTTTTTTTGTAACCCCTGTAAAGGTGATTGAGATTTGCGGAAGGTCTCTCTTTCTGGTATTGTTCTGTAGTGGCATAGTTATTTGAAGCATTAATTTTATTATTGCTTATAACTTGTAATTTTTTTACTTAATGTATACTAATACTTTTGTAATTCTCATGTGGCATAAACAATTCTAGTTAAATTAATTCTGAATTATTAAAAGTCATTTTGAATCTTGAGTGTCTTTTTCATTCTTTTGCTTGAATTAACTGGGAGAACATGAACATTTAGCCACTGGACTATATATTGTCTTCATTTAAACATGATCCATTAGAACCACCACAAGTTTACTCCCAATGGCTTGCTGCTTCTGTAACTATGGTTTTGTGCATACAAAGTTCATATGCACCCCCAACCCCCCTCCAGACAGATTAAATCAAGTATTGAAGAAATTGACATTATTTAAACGTTAGTGAATTTTGCTCTTCTGTCATAGGTTTATTTTAGGAATAGACAGGATCAGTTATCCTCAGGCACAGTTAAAGAGTTGAAAGGAATTGAATAGACTACAGGATGACTGATAGTAAAGTATGGTGAGAGCTGGAAACAGGTCACAGGAGTGACCAACAATTTTGTGGAGATAGATTTAATGTATCTGGGAAGGGGAGGGGGGTGTTGCAGATGAATCATAGTTATAGAAGCAGCAAGCCATTAGGAGTAAACTTGTGGTATTTCTAATGGATAATGTTTATATGAACACAATATATAATCTAGTGGCTAAATGAAGATTGTGGCAGTACAGATCATGCAAGGATGGAGCTGATGGAAGTCTTGGGTAATCATGATTGATGACTGTGATGTGAATCTCAGATTGGTATTCCCAGAGGTAAATAGGCTACATTGAACACAGATGTGGTCCTTCCTTGGAGTTGATTCCATGGGCCCCTTAATAATAGGAAGGATATGGCTTTCACCTAAATAGGAGGAATAAGGTTCTTGTTCAGATGCCTATTAAAATTATAAGGTTAAGACTGCCTTCTTTTAGGTTAAATGTTGGTGGTTAATGGTTAGTGATAAATTACCATAGAACATGGATTACATTCACAGGAGGAATATATATATATTTCTTAGGTTAGGATTACATATGCACGAAGGGAGTAATTGTTCATATAAAGAAGAACAATTTTTTTTAAAAAAAAGTGGCTGTTATGAGGAAAAAAGGAGCATATGTATGTGAATCTACCATGGTTATTTAGCAACTAGTACTATTGAACTGTAGGAGTGTAATGAACAAAGTTATAGGGTTTGGTAGCCAAGTGAAGATGATTAAGCCTCAGAAAGCTGTTAGATTTGAGTTTTGATTAAAGTAAGTAATGTCAGACAAATTATTTTTCTGGAGAATTATTGTTGGTACCACATATACATAAGAAAAATTAGTAGAGGGGTTTCTCTACTGGTTAGTAATCAGGTAGCTCAGTGGGAAAGGTGCTCAGGGTGGCAAGGTCAAATCCCAATCTGGCTAGGAGTTTTGATGTGCTTTGCTTTGATTGTATGACTCTGCCAGGCCATTTTATGATTTGGATTGCATATTAAACAGCAGGATCATCCACGACAAAGCCTGAATATGTGGCAAATAAAAACCCTGTCACTTGATGGCTAAACAGCTCTTTAGGGTCATTTAACTTTTTTTTATTGCTTAGTATTTAAAATTAAAGTTTTGTTGTGTTGATAGAGTATGTAGAATAACTGAGCAAGATAAATCTTTTGGGGAAAAATAGACTGCATATTATTATTTCATATGAGTTTTAAGGATGATGATAATGGAGTGGAGAACTTAATTGTCAACTATAAATGAAGTATGATTAATAATGAAGGTAGTAGAGACTGCAAATACCTCAATGAAGGAACGAGACTTTACCCAAGTGGAAGAATGAAGCCCAGATGAAAAGTTGTGTTGGATGTATTAATATTAAAGCTAAAGTATATGAGGTTACGGTAGACAATGAGTTGAATAAACTAGTGACCAGAAAAGAAGGTGAGTGCATCTGTTCTGGTATCACAAGACATTATTTTTTGGAAGAAAATATAGTGGAAAAGTAGTGGGAAAATTTAAAGAGATGGTAACAGTAATAGCGACAAGGTATGTCAACTAAGGGGAAAAAGTAATACAGAACATGTTATTAAAATATGTAGGAGATATATAGAGCTTAGTGAGAGAGCACTAGTGCTCAGACCTTGTATTCGGGAGAATTCAGGTTCTAGTCCTTGTCTAGCAATCCAATTTCAGATTTTTATGGAATTTATTCCCATAACTTTTCCCCAATCCCTCTCCTGTCACCTCTAATGACCTTAATGCTCTCACACCAAAAATCCATAAGCAATAATGTTGGTACTATGCCTGAAGTTATTAGTAACAAAAGAGCATAATAGAATAAAGAAGTAGCAGGGCAAAAGGGAACAGATAAAAAAAAAATACATAGCCAATTAATAGCAGGACAGAGATAAACTAACAATGAATTTGCGAAGAATATTACATTTTGGAAGAAAATGTTACTGATTTAGGTAGAAATTGCTATGTTAGAAGATGGCATTCATACCATTTTGAATGAAAATGGAGAAAAATTTACCTGCCTGTGTGGCTAATTGCACTGAGAATACCACACATTGGATTGGGAAGGTACAGCATTCTGGGCACAAGACCAGGCCTACTTGTGCTGGTCATCCTGACTGTGGATTTTTAGGCAGTTTTTCACAGCCTTCAAGGTGAATGCGAGGATGGTCCCCAATCTCCACCTTACAAACTACACATTTCACTAACAAAAAATACATATACTACACTCTGAACATAGAAGCTTCACTGCCAACACCTCATTTCCTGGCCCACCCTTACCCAAATAATACTTAGTATGACCTGGCAGTAGCTATAAAATGCTTGAACAGGTATAGAGTGCACCTTAAACCCATAGTTCCAAATTTCAATGCCAAAGATAAGTAAAACTCATCATAGGCTGATCCAAAAATGTTGAAAAAATGGAGTAAGAAGATGGAGAAAATTTTATACAATTCTTAAGATGGTGGAAATATAAAGCAAATTATTTGGTGATTCTGATATAGACTGTCAGGAGCAAATTCTAAGTATATTGGATGTAAACTGGTTAGCTTAGAAAATTTGGAGTAGATAACTTTGGTAATATTGCCGCACATGTTACTTAAGTTATAACAGCATTGGTAACAATGGAAGGAAAGAACTGCCGCATGCAATATTTATATGGAAAGGACAGATAAAATACACCCAACACTCACCAAAGTTGAAGGGAGGAGGACACAAAACAACACACAAACACAGAAAATATAATACTACCCCATAATAGGTCATTCCGCTTGTACAACCACCCACCTCATGTACTAGCTCACCTGTCTCCTAGACACACCCCCCAGGCCTTATTTTCTATTATCTTCCATCCTCACCCTGTGCACCCATCACTGGCCAGCACAATAGATTTATATATATTTATAGAGCTTATTTTAAAATATTTCGAATTTTTTGTTTATTATTTTTGTTATTAGTATTTTTTCAATTGTTGTTATTTCCCATTTAAACTTTCTTGTGATTTATACTTGCAGTTATATTATTGTTGCTCCTCACACCACCTCCGACAGTCAGTTTCATTCTATGAGTGGTTGTGTTGAACGCATGACTTGCACGAGCTCAGCCACTTACCTCTTTTAACTTGACAAAGGGTTTAACCCAAAATATTGTATTTTCTGTGTTGTGTGTTGTTTTGTGTTGCTGCTGCCCTCCTCCTTTCAACTTTGGTGAGTGTTGGGTGTATTTTATCTGTCCTTTCCATTTAAGTTATCACGGATGTTTTGAGCTTCTTTGTTTTTTAAATAGTTGTAATTTTAATAATTTAGATTTTTTTTTGAGATGATGATGATGGTTATTTGAAACACACTTTTGAAGATTGAAAATTCATTATCAGTCACCACTACATCTTTGAAAGAGAATATTCCTGAGAACATGTTGGGTTTTCTTACTAAATAATATGTTGGAATTAGTTCATTAATTTATATCACACTTTAATGATTACTTGAAATGTTCAAATGTTACCTAACCACCATTACACTTCTAAATAATACGTTAATCCAGCACTTCTTTTTTATGCTTGCTGAGTCCTGTAGTCACTGGAAGAAAATGGTAATTGCTAGATAAGCTGCCCACATATTACTTTGCTAAGACACGAGGTTGCTTTCTTACGTTGTTTTATTGTCTTCTCTTTTGCATAAACTTAGTGCAGAATGCTCTATGAACACTTCTGAATACTGCTTGAAGATGTGAGCAGGAATGCTAGAGTTATGGAGTATTTGTATTTTATGTCTGAAAACCAGTGCTCACTTTGATTGGTGATTGAATTTGATATTTTTAACCTTACTTGTTTACAGCTTTTTAGTATATGTTTGTTTGGTGTTTGATAGGGAAACACATTAAATTGATGATCGTTATATGATTACATCATGGAAACTGAAGGTTTAGAATCTGTTGGTGAAAGCAGCAACATTAGCAATAGCAACAAGAAGATGGAAAATCCTTGACTACATTTATGCTATTATGTTGCATTTTTATCAAATTTCGAAGAACAGTTGACTTATGAATGCAAGATGTTTTTCTAAATTTTCTGCAATCAAGGCTCACGTTTCTATCATTAATAATCTTTAACAACATATAATTTTTTTAGATTTCCAGAAAGCCTTTGACTCTGTGCCACACAACCGCCTTTTAGCGAAGCTACGAGCGTACGGTATATCGGATCAGCTTTGTGACTGGATAAAGGATTTTCTAACTGGTCGGTCGCAGTATGTTGTCGTTGAAGGAGAAAGTTCTTCTAATCTAGATGTTACATCGGGTGTACCTCAAGGAAGTGTAATAGGACCACTTCTTTTCTTAATTTTTATAAACGATCTCGGAGACAAAGTGAAAAGCCTTTTTAGATTGTTTGCTGATGATGCGGTTATTTATAGGGAAGTAAGAACTTTGGCCGATTGCTTAGAAATTCAGCGCGATCTGGATGTTATTTTGGCTTGGTGCGCTGAGTGGCAACTTACTCTAAACTGTAAAAAGTGCAAGACAATGAGCATAACTAACAAAAAGAATCCGATTGTTCAGAAATACGAGTTAAACAATACAGTTATTGATATGGTCGATTCTATTAAATATTTGGGAGTAACAGTACAAAGGAACATGAAATGGGACGTACACATTAATTCTTTAGTAGGTAGAGCAAATTCTAGCGATTCATAGGTAGAATCTTGAAAAATTGTAATGAACAAACAAAGGAGATAGCGTACAAATCTCTTGTGCGTCCACATTTGGATTATTGTTATGCCATTTGGGACCCGTTTCGTAAGGGATTGATCGAAAGTATAGAGAAAGTACAGAGAAGAGGCGCTCGATTCGTGACCGCTTGCTACAGTCCTTATGAAAGCGTCACAGAACTGATTAGTAGATTAGGTTGGGAGTCTCTGGTAGATAGACGACACACGTTTCGTTTAAACTTATTGGAAAACATGCGTACTCCAACTTTCACTCATGAGTGTAGTGAAATACTTCTTCCACCAACCTATTTAAGTCGGAAGGACAGGAAAGATAAAATTAGAGAAAGAAGGTGCCGGACTGATTCTTATATGAATTCTTTTTTCCCTCGTACCATTAGGGATTGGAATGCACAGCAAAGAGATTAGCTTTGGTGCTGAGCACCCTCTGGCACCCACAATTTTGTGAATTGCAAAGTATATATGTAGATGTAGATAAGGAGGATACATACATCCTGATATGTATAGTTTGAAAAAATTAAAATCAGATTCAATTGCTGCAAGTGCGAGCCCAATTTGTTAGTGTTCATAAAGAAATCCATACTTGGATAATACATCACGGTACATTTCATATAGCGTGCAGTAATACCTGTTATAATGCTTAGACATCATTACAACTTTTGTATAGTTAACTTTTAACGGATAAATTTAACTTAGTTAACTTAGTTAACTTTTAACGGATAACTTTACCTTAGTTAACTTTGATAATCAAAGCGTTAATTTTTTGCAAATTTAACTGTTTGATTATCAAAGTTAACTTTTTAAGTAGCAGATTAACTATTAATGAAGTTAACTTTTTGATTAACTGTGCCCACCCATGTCGGACGGTAGTATGTGCATATGTGGGGCAGCATCCAAACTCTACCTAATTTTTTTTAGGTATAAGTTGAAAAGCCAATTTCACATTGTGACAAAGGGGAACAATTGTAAGATAGATTTTTCTACGACTTTAGGTTATCCACTGCTAACACCATCCCAAACTTGTTCAGTGACACAAACTCAAATTTGTTTAAATGTGGATGAACTCTGAAAATCTATATATGATTTGTATTCCAAGACAGCATTGGTTGACTTTTAATCATAAATGAATTTTGTAACTATTTGGTGTCAATATCGTTATACAGAAAATAATCTCACAAAGATTTCAGCACAGTACAGTGATAATATTTCAAATTTAATTTGATAATTCCAACATGTTTTCTTGCAGAAAATTATTTAAAAGTGAATCATTCAATTTTATCTTTTAAGGTAGGTAATCCAGATGTTTTCTCTTTCTTTTCCTTTTCTTAAAAAAAAAAAAAAAATTAAATATTTGTGTCTCATGATAAATATGGTTGTTGATTTTCCATTCAAAAGTGTTAATAATTTCTTTGACCTTGCAATGTAGTCTTCTTGGGTTTGCAACCAGATATTTTCATAAAACTATAGCAACATTTCGACAGCATCCTCTGTTTTCTTCATCAGGTAATGATACCTTTCTATCAAGAATCTGCAAGATCACTGCGACACTGCCGGATATCAGCTGGAGTCTTCTACTCGGGGTTATGGAACCACCTAATCAGCACGCAGTATAATCGGGACATTGCATGGCTGTCGTTCTGTAGGACCACGTCCACTGGAGTTTACAGGGCTGACCAATCAATCGCCGGAGTAGCGTCGGTATTCGAGACCCCATCCAGATATGATTGCGAGGGTGCCCAATCATCATGTCGAGGAACAGGTGGCACAATAGGTGGCAGCGTAGCAAGGTCGAGACGAAGAAGAAAAAAAGCACTTTCTCTCAGCACAGAGTTGTTGTGCGTCGCCAAGACCGCCACTACAATGACATATGCCAGCAGAGGGCCCGTTTGCATCGTGGCTCCAAACACAGTCTGCTTCATTTCATTCCTGTTTTAGGATTGTAAGTGCCAGTTTCCATGCATCACTAAAAGAAACCTTTATCTCTGTTAAACATCTTGTCATTGAGTCTTATTTTAGTAACTTTTTTTTATCAACTACTCCCCCTAGGCCAGCACCTTCACATTTGAAAGGTCTATAATACTCTCAATGAGTTGTTCTGCAACCATGGACTTACCTAGTTGCAACGGGTGAGGGATACACTTGTGTTTAGCACAGTGGGTTCCAATGGTGCGAAGGTAGGTCTGATATTGGCTTGCCACAAGATCAAGAGTATCTTCCTCTGGGTGCAAAAATTCGACGTTGGCTCCGACTGGTGAAGGACGACTCAAGTTTAAAGATACTGGGAATTTACAGCATACCCTGTGAATATGGGAAATTCTACATCAAACAGACTATCCGACTGCTGACACAGCTCTCGACGAATGATCGATCTGCCCTGTAGCTTCCAGTGGATATGATCCTGCAGAACGACAGCCTTGCAACGTCCGATTGTACTGCATGCTGATTGGGCAGTTCCACAACCATGACTCCAGTTCAACATTGCTGATGCAATTCTATTTACCTGATGAAGACTACAGAGGACTTTTTTGAAACGCTGTCATCATTTCATTAAAATGGGCTGCAACCTGTGATGGCAATGTTGCATTTATAAGCCAGAAAAAATTCCATTCGCATTTTTGTTGACCTTTCCAAAAATTTTAGCACAATTAACCATTACCCATCACCAAAAAGGTGCACGTATGCAGACATATTTTGTCCCATTTGGAAACCTCAATGTTCATATAACCTTTCTAAAGTCTGGCCTCTGGTAAACCATCAGATTTCAGTCTAAGGAGTAGTGATTCCCACTGACTACCCATTTCTTCACACACTTGTTTGAACAGTCTTTACTGGAGGGGATGACTTTTCACTTAATAAACTATCTTCACTGCTTCATCAAGAATCCTATTATATAAAACGCTAACGTGTGGTCTGCGTGCGTCGTCTATAGCTGCTTCTCCTATTGGCTAACGAACGGCCAATCATCAACCACCATATTACGTTCGTACCACCATCTTGATTTTCGTTTATTTACAGCTAGACGCTGAAATTCATATAAGGAGAAGGAGATTCAATATTTGCGCTATTTTATCCGTATCAGTTAGACACAGAAATTGAGAAGGGGATTCAATATTTACGCTACTTTATCTGCATCAGTTATGAGCATAACCTAAGAATTTTTTTGGCAGAAGGTGAGAAGCAATGAAGTTTATTAAAAACTAGGAGAAATGTACATAATGCGAAATGTATTTGTCACATAAATAACAGTTACCCGTTTACGAAATTATAGTCTCCGTAATCTAAAGTCAAATGCATTTTTTTATTTTAAAATCCTAACAAAATACTCTGATAATCTAACGAGAATAACGTATTCGTATAACTAAAGATATCATTAAGGATGACTTATTCGTTTCTCCTTATAAGCTTTTCCATAATAAATTCCTACTACCATTATATATGATACCCTTAGTTTTTGATACATGTGTTAGCTATTAAATGAGATTTAAGATAACTTTTTTATCAGATTTAAATCATCAAGGATATGACACTACCAATTCAACAACGATATTATTGCCGCAAAATAGTAGTGATATTATAAATACTGAGAGTAGGGAAAAAAATTAATACCAGGCAATTAATTATATGTCACAAAGTTACAATTATTACGTTCGATTAAATTTACATATTGCTTTTTATTTATCTATGACAACCAGATGCAGAAATTAATGTAAGGAGAAGGGTTTTCATTATTTACGCTATTTAACCTGCCTCAGTTGTAAGCACCAGTTTAAACCGTAAACTAAGAATTTTTTGGCACACGATAAGAAACAATGTGGTTTATTAAAAACTCAGAGAATCGTACATACGTAATCGCGACATGTATTAGTCAAATAAAGAACAGTTATTTGTTTTCGAAATTGTAATCTCCGTCATCTAACGTAAAATGCATTTATTTATGTGAGATCCTAACCAAGTGCTCTGATAATCTAACGAGAGTAACGTATTCATATAACGAAAGATATAATTAAAAAAGATTATTTTTCTTACAAGGTTTTTCAGAATGAATTCCTACTACCACCATAGGTGATACCCATCATTATTCATTTGAGGGTAATAGAGGCTATGATTTTCGAACGCAATATTACTGGAGGTTGTGGTTGAGTTTACCAGAATCGCAACTGACACATTTTGTTACAGCATAATTCACTCTGAAACGAGTTTACAAACCAATTAAACTGCTTTCATAAGTGCCATGTTACTAAAGGTATTAATTAATGCGGGTGGAAGTAGTTTCATATTTAACGTGCTGAAATGTGCCTGGACCAGGAATAAAACTGATATTACATGGAGTCATGGATAGCAAAAGTTTTGGAATTCCTAATCTGATTTTATTTAATTGGTTCTTTACTTCCGCCGTCATTAATTCAGTAGAAGTTACTACTGTATGACTATGTGAACGGCAAATGAAATATGTAGAACTTTGTAAAATCAAGGTCATTAGTATTATGTAATATCAGTTCCGTTTCATTAACCAACTGCAAAAAAAAAAAAAATGAGCTGCCAGAATATTGCGTTCAAACCGTCATTTTTGACGGGCTCGAAGCTAGTGTTTTATAAATCAGATGTATATTTTCTTTGTAAAATGTAATATCTGCTCCCGGCACAATATTTTTAGTTTTTGATATGATGCCTTTTATTTTTCCTACCATTGCTGCGACCATCTCTATATATGCCAATACATTTCATCCAATCAGTGTTGTGCTAGTAATATTGATAGACCAGCAAAATATATGCAGCTATCCTGTAACTTGAGAGGAAAAATGCTAAGGTGGCATTTTCGTTATTGGTTTGTTCAAATTTATGTGGCTTCATACGCCTTAATATATATGTATTTTTTAAAGGATATCTTTTTCCTTTAGGTTTTTGTGGTTTGTATCAAGGTGTCATTTTTAGCATTTCCGGTGCCAGAGAACTATTTACTAAAACTTTTTTTTACAAATACGGGATAGTCCATACAGCCATACTGCCAATAGGTGTAAATCCGAAGGACAAATAAGAATAATTGTATCTTCTCTTTTTAAAGAATTTGCCCCTTGATTTTCTCTTCTATATCTTGTTTGTTTTGGTATCGTATTTTCTGCACACCAAAAATTAACGTAGTGTAAGTAACTTTTTAATAATTAATGTACCTACACTGTTTTGAACTTTTGAGTTAAAAAAAAAGGATTAATCTTTAACTACATTTAAAAAATAAGGAGATGATTTTAATGAATGTAAAAAATTATACTTAACAACCAGGAACAACATTCTTGGGAATATTTTCTTGGAATTCTATTCCATCTCCCTTATCAGTCACTGTATTCGAAATTGAAATATCATGTGAGAATCTATTCAGTCCTAAACCGGATATCCATGAAAAACTAAAAAAAGTAATACAATTTTAAATGTCTATTAACAGGGAAAGAAGTTTATAACAAACAAAATAAGTATTTATAGCTACACTTTACTTAATATTATTAAATTTCAATAATATTAGTACTACACACATTAATCTCCTAAAAACGTAAATTTATCAATAAATATGTCACAATTTAATTAAACTCTCTTTCACTGTGATTTATGTGTCAAATCCTTTGCATCACAGTCGAGCGATGCATAAAACTGTTGTCGAACACAAACGATCGAATGAAATGAAACAATTTAATGTCAAGCAGGGCACGGGTGAGAGATCTAGAAGGTCCCTACACCTGCCACCATCACAGTCTTGCCATGTGTTGGGGCCCAATTCTTGCTAACTACAGTAATGTGTTATTCTCACTATGTTGTTATTGCCTGTGGAATTACTTAGCAACCAAAATAATTCAACAATTCCATGATAAATGTAACCTACTCATGGAATCCTGATTCTTTCAAAGAACCCTTGTGTTCATTACACACCACACTCTTAAACCCAAATGATCAAGATCATTATGTTCAATGGCCCCTGTAGGTTACTGAATGCACCTCATTTATGCATCAGCAGAGTCTACAATAAATTGTAACTCCATTCCTACACGTAATACGATGCCACTCGTAGCTGAAATACCAATAAATATTTTGACTGCGAGGAGTACCTTACCTTTAAATTGATACCATTTTGTTGACTAATTTTAATCGCTTAGGTTTTTGACATCACATCAACGTAAAACATACTGTGAGAGCTCAAAATTATTAACTTTATAAAGTTGAATTTATTGAGCGAGGCGCAGGCTGGGCTGCTGACCGCTCGCCGGTTGTTTGCGGCCGTGGAATTAGCTGACGTGGATCCGAGGTTACGAGGCTGGTTGGCGGGGTTTGCGAGCTCTCTTGGCTCGGAAACATCATAGTATTCACATTGGCTCACTGATGGCTTAGTCTGAATTGTTCTGTTGTTTCTCGGATGTGGCGACAGTTTATAGAGGCAGAAACTGTATCCCAAAGAACAGGGCAGGCCAACCACGTGTGAAATCAGAAAGAGAATACAGTTATTTGGCTGTAAGGGTACGACAGTACTGCCTTTGTACTGCATGGAAGCTGGCGTCTGAGCTCGCAGCATCCACTGGAACTGTTGTATCTAGCAGTGTGCAGACGGCTTCAGTAGAATGGCCTATATTGTCATAGACCTGGTGCATGTGTACCCCCGACGTGTATCCACAGTAGGAAACGCCTATTGTGGCGTCATCAACATGCCAACTGGATGGTCGAACAGTGGGCAAGTATTCTTTTCACAGATTAATCCCGATTTGGTCTGGAGAGTGATTCTCGATGGATTCGCATCTGGATGGAATGTGGAACACGATTTAGAGATCCAAACATTGTGGGAAGAGATCGATATCGAGGAGGATCCGTAATGGTGTGGGCAGAGATTATGTTGACCACTCAAACACCTCTTCACGAAATTATCGGCAAGGTTTAACTGCTGTCAGGTATCGTAATGAGATTTTGGGATATAATGTGAGCTTGTTGCGAGGTGCTGTAGGCCCAGAATTTGTATTGATGGACGATAATGCCTGACCTCATTGAGCATGGTTGGTTGATGTTTTCTTGGAAACAGATGATATTGCAGGCATGGTGTGCCCTTCTCGCTCTCCTTTTTGAATCTCGTATATCATTTCTGGGAAGCACTAGGGAGACGAGTTGCATCACATAAGCACCCACCAACCACTCTCCAAGACTTGCAAGCAGCTCTGCAGAAGAATGTGCGTTATTGCCTCAACATGAGATTTATGACATCATTCACAGCATGTCTTGCTGTTGTCATGCCTGTTTTGCTACCACAGGTGGTCACACCCCATGCTGAGCACATTAATCAGTTGTTAGAATGTGTGTGCAAATCGGTTAAGTTGGAAAAAAAAGGAGAACATTTTTGTCTACCATTATACATGTTGCAGTTTTTTACGTTCTGTATTCATTAGTGTTTCTACCTTACTATCACCTTCTTGTACTGTTTCTGTGGCAAAATAAACACAACCTTGCGAAATTTTCGTTTGTTGTTTTAATTTTGGACACCAGTGTAGTAGTTATTGTTGAAAATGCGCTCGGCAAAAAATTATCTTAAATTTATCAGCTAAAATCAAATGTAAACATGCCTTGTATCGCCTATGGTACCATGAACTGTTCATTAACTAGAACTGTATCCAAATCCAACCAATATTCTTTTTTTTGGTGAAACACATTAAAAGATATATTGTCTAAAATTTCTCACCTTTTCGACATCACTTTAAAATGGAAATATGACCATGGGCTGCC
Source organism: Vandiemenella viatica (assembly GCA_031002005.1). Lineage (NCBI taxonomy): Eukaryota > Metazoa > Arthropoda > Insecta > Orthoptera > Morabidae > Vandiemenella > Vandiemenella viatica. The sequence continues at coordinate 93,589,315 of JARYHS010013631.1, forward strand.
TATTTATTGAAACTCAATCAAAACCCAACCAGTAGTTTTCATACTTCTTATAGTGAATCCCATTAAGCAAAAACGATAAAAATTTGGAAAATTCCTCAGTTTTCCAACATCACATAAGAATGAAACATATCCAATTTTTTTGACATTAGAATGGTTTATACAGTAATAGTAACCTCATCAAAATCAGACCAGTAGTCTCGTTACTAAACATTATACAGGAATTTGATGTCTACTTAAAATCAGTCGACTTAATCAGACTGATCCTCACTAAAACAAAGTCTGGAGTGAAATTTATCTCAGATGAACTTAAAATTAAAACTTGTGTCAGGCTTTCTCCATTTTTTTTTTTCAGTGTCTGGAGAATATAATATGAGTATGGGAAGAGAAACTCAATGAAAGGTGACTTCATCATGAGATAATATTAGATTCGAAGCACAAAGAGGTTGGTGTAAATAGTTTGGCCTTTGCCGATCTCTGACTTCAAATATCTTGTGAGGAGACTAAATTCATGACCAGTGTTAACCCACAGATTAACCCACAGTACTAAACACAGAGTGTGGAAAAATTAACAAGCTTACTAAATTTAAATATCTAGTGATCAAAGGGATGCCGATTGTATATGCACTATGGGAAAAAAAATACAAATGCTAAAGAAACATATGAAGCTATTGAAATAATAATGGAATCGGATACAACTGGAAAAACAAATGTTAATGCTGAAAATACCACAAAGCCAAAAATAAGGATGTTATTGGTGAACTTTAGACGTATAATGAACATAGTGATAGAATTTGCAAACTTAATAGAGATACGTGATCCACAAATGATTATGGGGGTAGAGACTTGGTTAAAAGAAGGTGTAATAGACAATAAGGTTTTCGTTGAAGGTTACAGAGTGTACTGCAGAGATAGAGGAGCAGTTGGTGGAGGGGTTTTCTTACTGGTTAGCAAAGATTACTATAGTTCTCTAGTGTTCGTAGATCATGACCATGAATTACTAGGGGTAGATTTTTGCGATGATGCAAAAGAAAAAAAACATGATATTGGCTACTTACTGTAGTGGAAGAATGTATGATCGAGTGGTAGAGCAAAATATAAAGGGACCAAACATGTTGAATACATTTCTAATAAAGCCTGATGAAAACTTGTAGGGTGGCAGGTAACTGAAGGAATAAGTTATCATGATGCAGTACTGATGGATATTAGGGGAGTCAGTAAACCAGTGACCAAAATAGAAAGGGGAATTAGTTTTAACTCTAAAAAGGCACAGGCTTTAAAAATTGAATAGATATTTCAGGGAAAGGTTCAGCAAATGGAAGGATTTCTCAAGCACAGTGGAGGCTAAATGGGAAGTGTTTAAGCAGATAAAAAAAGGTTGAGGAAAATAAATAGGATTACAGAACCTACATACTACAATAGGAAGGTGAGAAGGTTAAAGAGGCTAGTAAGATGGGAACACAACAGAGTCAAAAAACTGGAAGGCAGTAGGGAATACTTAAAACAAACAAACAAGCAATTAATAAGAGCAAAGAGAGAAGCAAATGATGGGTTTATTGGTGCAGGAGGACCACTGAACAATGCATCTAGAAATTTCTATGGCTATATTAGAAAACTGAGGGTAAGGGATTTAGACTATTGTAGAAGTTTAGTCTGGACTGTTGCTGCTTACCAGAGGTTTGGAAAAGAGTGATAGTAGTACCAGTTCATAAAGGAGGGGTCACAAATAGGGTTGAAAATTACGGCGAATTGGTTTGACATCTGTAATAGGTAAAATGATGGAGACATTGATATGCAACTATATCAGAGGTGTCTGAGAGGAAAGAAACTGGTTTTCAGATCAACAACATTGCTTTAGGCAAGGATATTCATGTGAATCTCAGATGGTGGGCTACATGCAAGATATTTCAGATGAATTGGACAAGGGTGGCCAAGTTGATAGTATCACTAGATCTTTCTAAGACATTTGACAGAGTGAGCCATAAAATAGTTTTAAATAAACTGAAATCTATTGTATTGGATGAAAAAGTTACTTGCTGGGTAGAACAAATTCTTAAAAGCCATAAAGTAAAGTGTTAAAAGTAGGAAATACATTATCAATAGCGGTGGAAGTAAATATGGGAGTGCCACAGGCTAGTGTATTGGGACTGTTGCTGTTAATTATTCTAATGAATGACTGTGTTGATGGTTTATAGTCAGAGTCTAGATATTTTGCAGATGATTTAATGGTATACAATAGGATCAAAACATGTGAGGACTGAACAGATGCAGGATGACCTGGATTGAATATCTAAATGGATAGGTCAGCATGGAATGAAGATAAATGCCAACAAGAGTCAGCTTATTTGGTACAAAGATAAAAAAAAAAATAAAAAAAAAAAATGGAAATTATGATTATAGGGCGGAGTCAGAATTGGAATTGTTTGTTGAGGCCTTGAAGTGTAAATATCTTGGCATAACATTTGATAACAAACTCAATTGGACAGAGCTCATTGGATAGGTAAATCCTTCATTTACTGGAGAGGGTGATGAGAGGATGTTCGTGAGATGTTAGGTAGTTGGGTTACAAAACTTTAGTCATACCATTGGTTGAATGTGGTGATGTAGTGTGGGCCCACATTTTGGTTATAGTTGGAGTATGCAAAGAAGAGTATCTAGATTTGTTTGTGGAAATTATCGCAGCACCCAGTCAGTAACTGATATAAAGGAGCTGGTTTGGGAGTCATTGGAGGAAAGGAGGATGGGGAATAGAGTGCTGGGAATGTACAGGACATAAATTGGTGATGGGCTTGGAGGGATATTGGTCAAAGAATTACGAATAGCAAATGGAAGGCGAAAGACAACCGTGGCCACAAGCTGGCAGTATATTTTATGCATAAGGGAGCGTGAAAATTTTCTTTTTTTGGTAAGGGTGTCAGGGATTGAAACAAATTACCTATTGAAGTGATGAATAATTTACCAAAAATGCTTTAATAATTTAAAATTAAAATTTGTGAATCGGGGCAGTATTTAACTCCAATTATAATATAAAATTTAAAAAAATAAAAAGGTGTAGGTACTTAGATGATTAGGGAAATTGCCACTGGAGCGTTAGCTTGATCACAATTAAAATGAATAATAATAATAGTAATAATCCAAGTGAAGTAATTAAGATTGATGTGCTTGATAAGGAAGCAAACGGGGTCAAGTGTCAGAACACTAGAACCAACATACCAATTGATTAAAGATTCATACATTCAGTAGAATCTCTAGAAAAACGGAAGTCGGATACTAAAACACAGTAATCAAACCAGATAGTCTCTATGCATCATAATACATGTTGTTCATAGAATCTTGAGACATTTATTTTAATCCCTCGGCTTTCTGATGATATATCAAAGGGAAACATAACAGCGCAACCGCTGGCTATTAATTATTCAAAATTCGACTACGAGTTTTGTCTTAAATCAAGTTCACAGAAACTGTTAGCTGAAGTATATCAGCTTTACGACATAAAATCAAACTGAAGCGTTCAGTATTTTAGTTGTGGGATTGCAGGATACATATATAAATCCAAACAGTAGTTTATGAATGAATTACAGTCAATGAAAAATTAATCTAAACTTCTCTTTTTTTTTATTATCTGAAATAAAAATGAAACACATTCTATTTTACCTCTAGGTGCATATGCAGTACAATCAAAATCCAAACAGTAGTTTTTGCATGAACTGTGTTAAATGAAAAATTAATACTAAAATGGTTAATTTCTCAGCTTTCTGGAAAAGCATCTAAATTAAACACATCCTATTTTACCCACCCCACCAAGGGTTGTAAATTAATCTAAACTCCATCAATTCAACTAAAAATGATAATTTGACAAATTTCTTATTTTTACATCATCACATCGAAATAGAATGTAGTGTTTCAATCGCATGACAATGTGCTGTACGTTAATTGAAACATCACCAATATGCAACCAGTATTTTTTTGTAAACCGCATGCAGCCAAGAATAAATAGTAGCTACTAATTTGGAAAATTTCTCATTTATCCAACGTTGCATCAATATAAAACATACTCTATTTTATCCATATCATCAAATTGATCAAAACCCACTGAAATCTAATAGGTTTAACGAAGTGCTATCAAACTGAAAGATTTTACATGTCGGACCAAGAGCTTTACATTAGTCAAAAGCCCATAAAAATCCCACCAGTATCTTTCTAACCATCTTAAATTCACTCTTTGACGTTACATCAAATTCTAATATCCCCTATATTGCCTGTGGGTGTAAGGGTTATACATAACTCAGATCACTGTCAAAATCCAACCTGTAGTTTTAGCATGAACGGTATTCAGCTAAAAATCATCTTAAATTTATCACTTTATAGTATCGTATCAGATTGAAACATACCCTGCTTTTCCCATTTGGCCAAACACTATACCTTAACTGAAACCCTATCAATATACAAACAATAGCATTTACGTGAATTATGTTCAACAAAAAATTATCATTACTTTATCTTTTTCATGTTAAAATGAAACATACCCTAATTTACATACGGGATCAAAGGCTATACATTAACCAAAACTCCATCCAAATATGTCCAGTATTTTTGGCATAAAAGGTGTGCAGTGAAAAATTATCCCAAACTTATTATTTTTTTCAAATCCTATCGCAGGACCACATGATGTTCAATAATTGAAACCCATCAAAATCCGACTAGTAGTTTTTGAGTGAATTGTGTTCAATGTGAAACTGACACAATTCTTAAATTTATCATTCCTTTGACATCACAGCAAAAAGAAGCATACCTTGTTTTACTCTTGAGACTGTAGGCTGTATATTAAATGAAAACCTGTCAAAATAGGAGTGGTTTTAGCACGAATCACGTTCATTCGAATGCAGACAGACGTACACAAAAAAGGTTGATTTGTTCTCTGTAGCTTATCAATAGTAGGCTCAACTCATCTCTTTTTTTTTTAAAAAAGTCCATTACTTATACTTTTTCTTGGTTACAGTTTTATTATAAATAATGATAATTTGAAAGCTTTTAATTACACATTTTCAGTGCCATTTAACAAGGGATTTTTTCACTTCTTTCATTTGTTTGTGTATTGTTTTTCTTGTTTGACAGATGTATGGATGGAAACAGATTGATTATGTGATCCTGCAGTATGCTTTGTGCATTGGCTTAATCCAAACCTCAAATTATGATGATATAACTTCAGCCATACAACTTCTGTTTAAAATTAAAGATTCTCATGCGTCTCGGCTACCAGCAGTTTATTATGCTTTGGGTTCTGCATATCATAAACTTAATCGGTTTGTAAATAAATTTTATTTTATTTTATTTAAAAATAAGGAAATAATTTTATTTAATTATCTTTGGTTTTGACTTTTCAAATATTTATTCTCGATTTATCTTAAGTCTTTAAATCAGTGAAACTATTTTGTTATAATTGTAAAAGGAAACCTGCTAGCTAGGTATTGATATGAAAAGAGGGTAAAGTGAATCAGTACTATAAATTTCCAAAACTGACCAGTGATCTGATCACAGTGGCAAATCTCAAAGATTCTAAATTTTCAAGCTAAATGCTTGTTACTTTCGTGTATTATATTTATGATTTTGTGTTCTGCGCTGCTTGTGTTAGTTCATGCTTTTTCTTGGCATTAATGTAACATCTTGGAAGGTGGTTGTGAAAGCAGATATCAGTGGTATGTATTATAGGGAGAGAGATAATAAAAGGATTTAACTTCAGATTGTTTAGAGATATCTGGCCTTAGGATGTGCTTATTGCCAGTTGTCACATTTTTTATTCAGAGTCACTTGATTTGTCAACTAGTATGTTGAGTGAACAAACTGTGTAAGGCTATGGCTACACTGCAACCGACTTTGGTCGATTGTTCATTTTGTCAAATACGGCTGCTATCAGCGAACCAATCAAAAATATGCAACAATATGGATTCCGGCTACACTATGACCGACCTACTCAGCTGAACTCCACCGGACTCTGCCGACTTCTTTCACTGACCAAACAATTTCATTTTATTCGGCCGATCGCACTTTCCTCGTGTCATTTATGCATTCGTATTTAGCTATATTGCCATGTCGAAATGAAAGAGTAGAAATGTATTTTCACCATAAACGCGTATTTTGACTTGTTTTGGTATTTCAGTGAATTACATAGATTATCTGCTAAAATTTATATACATATATAAATTTTCAATTTAAGTTGACAGCAGACCCAGACTATAGTTGTTTTACATACACAGATAAAATTTTAAAAAGGCATAGTTATTAAATTAAAAATAAACATACTCATTGTTCCATACGAAATTCAACTTTCCCTACTGTTACTAAAGTTCAGAATATTTTTTTCATTTTTAATCAAATGAACTGTATCCATGCGGAAATCTTTGATGAAATACATATGTATTAGGTTTCAGAACAAGTCAGGTGCACCTGCATTAAATAAAATACAGTAGAACTCCAATTATCCGAACTCTGATTATCTGAACTCTGATTATCCGAATCGCTGATTATCCGAATCGCTTTTTTAATTAAGACAGAAAGGGAAGAGACAGGAGAAGATGGGGATGACTTGTCACTTGAAGATTTTGGAATCATATTTTTGAACATTGCTGGATGTTCAGAAGTTAGTGCCGAAGATAAAGGAGAGTGGATGGTGTGTGATTCGTCAGACCCCGGGTAAGAAATTCTAAATGACGATGAACTCATTGAAAGTGTGAGACAAGAAAGTGTCGATGAAGAAGACGACCTTAATGTCGAAGTCAGTCAAGCATTTGCCGGCCTTGAAACTGCGTTGAAGTGGATGGAGCGTCTGCCCGAGTGTGACCACATGCAACTTCTCACTGTCAAGCGGATGAATACATCAAACAGATTACTTTGACGGAGATGTTCAGAAAGCAATTACTTTTATTTGCAGTATGGTACGTACATACTGTACTAAAGTACAGCACTTGTAAGTACGTTTAACATGTAAAAGTGTTGCCTTTTCAGTTAATTAATTAAAAGCTCTTTTTCTTTTAAAATTGTTATTTCTCTCATTTCCAACATATCAATTAAAATAGACCCTTTCTTGGAAAAAATCCAATTATCCGAATTTTTGATTATCCGAATGGGGTCCCGTCCCAATTGATTCGGATAATTGGAGTTCTACTGTACCTCAGTGTCACAGCAAGCCTTTCTTCTGGACAAACATGTTTCCTGAAATTCAAATATTTTTAAACAGCAGGTCAGATTCCTTCCAAAATATATAAAAAAAAATGTCTCCGGTTTCATTCTAAAGTATTCTGAAAATTTAATTGGTTGTTCCAATAGTTTCGAAAACAATGTATGAAATTCTTCCACAGCCTCTCTCTCTTAAAAATGTTGTTTAGCCATTCACTTTTTCATGACCAAACATGATATTAAATCTCAATAGAAAGTTCTCACTCAACATTTCATAACGTCAGTTTCGCCCATCTTGTAATGCGATCTGTTGTGAACTGAATAACAATCGATTGAAGTCTGCCAGCTGAGCGAAAAATCTCCCGAAGTCAGTTGTAGTGTAGCCCTGCCCTGATATCAGCCGTATTCAGCAGAGTGGACAATCAGCCGAAGTTGGGTAGTGTAGCCATACACTAACAAGTGCTGAGATTGTTTTTGCTGTTAAAACTGGCATGAGTAGTAAATGGACTATGAAATTTCTTAGGAAAATGTTCAGAAGTTGAAACTTCTGTTTAGCGACAATTACCTTTGTAATCATTGTACATTAAACTTACAGTTAAGGATAATTGACATACACCTTTGCAATCATTAAACCTGTTTCTGTATTGGTCTGTTCATCAACCAGCTGGGCTAAACTGAGAATACTGACTGGAGAGGGAACAATAAGTCATACTAAATACACTTACTAATACTAATTATGATTCCAGAGGTAAATATTAATAAAGATGGTTAAACTGACTTGCATAGCTTATATCCTCAATGAATGGACAAGTGTACTATTGTTTTCAGCTGACAGATTCAAGCAGGATCGGTGCAATAGTATTGGAAGTACTTACACCAGTGAAACAACTGGATAGAGTAGGAAGTTAACTCTAATACCTACTGCTTGCATCTTCACAATGGAAGCATTTGTGAGAAGGGAGCATCTAAAATACAGTAGACCTTTAGAAGCTACAGGCATTGTCATTCTCATCAACTGTACGTCCCATTGCTTTAGCCTAGCTTAAGACTGAATTGCACACATTCTTTTCAACATTGTAGAGGAAACACAGAAGAGTGTGCAAGATTTAAAATAAAGTTTGACTCTGGTAAGAGACATGAAATAAAAGGAAGTGAAATGCACATGTTCTTGCAAAAGAATCAGGCAAGAAGTTTAAATTGTTTCTACCTCCACTAGACTACTTCTTTTCTATAATTGGAAGGGAACAATACAGCAGTGGGAAGAAGTTTTAAGGAGGGAGAGGATATGCTTTAGTTCAGAAAGGTGTTTCAGCCAAACTGTGGATTCACTCATGAGCTGAAGTACATCAATTGTACGATATGGATGTGATTTTCTGCAGTTCCTGAACAGATGCTTAGGAAAGATAGGGTTAACAAATCATTGTGGACTGTGATGACTCAAAGGCAGGAGATCTAAATCAACACTTATTTCAATGTAGCAGGTTCTAGACATCTTAGCAGTATTCACTCTACTTTAGTGAGAGCGAAGCATCAGCTACCAACTTGCATCACTTCTATATTGTTAAGTAACACCAAAGTACTTTAATAGAAGTTTCCAGTATCTTCCAAACATAGTGGCACGAGATTTTAAGTACTAAACTTATGTGTGACAAGCTCATCCGAGGAACAGGAAGATTACACATATGTTGATGGCCCTTTCAGATGTAGCTTAGCATATGGGTCAGATGCATCAGTTAGTTACAATATCTAAACAGTGTCATGCATTTTGAACATGTTTCATTAGCTGCCAAGGTTAACAGTGATATGTAGTAGTAAAATCATATCACGATTGCTTCACCAACAACTTGTGTAATATATTGCTTCATTATTTTACTTAAGAGTTGGATGTATAAATATTGTCAAAACTCCAAATAAAATTTAAAAAATAAAAAATTTATATTCCTGTCCTTATAGATTAATGAGCAGAAATAGTCATCACTAACAGTCAGTGACATCAAACAATGTGCTTTGGCAGTTCTCGGGACATAAGCTCAACACTTAATTTATATTCTATGCTGTCAAGTTACTACCTTAAAAACATAACAGTCCATGTAGTTGAGGTGGGAATTGACAACTTATCATGTGTGGACTTTCTTGCTCTGTATCAGTTATGATTGTGAAACATACATCTTAAATGTAATTGGATGCATGTGGATTACTATGCACAAAGAACAAGGTACGCAATATTATGTGTGACCTATTAGTCATGAGAAATGACATTGAAACCTCCTTTGCCACATGATACACAGATTGTTGTTTGGAAACAACTATAAGTGGCAGAAAGCATATGTCCATGAAAAGGGTCTGAATACATATGAGGGAAGGACGAGTGAAACCAAACACTGACAATAAGTATGAAACCATCTGCATAAAGTAAAAGAAAACAACTGTTGTTTGTTAGAGGCGATTAGGAAATGTGGGGAGAATTTTTTTTATTAAACTATTTGTTAAATCTACATGTTTTGTTTCTTGTGAATTGAATCTTACCAACCATTAAATGAATAATTGCAAATCTGACAGCACTCATCATAATTGTATAACCTACTCCAGGCCTATCATTGGGTAAATTATTCCTATTATTGACCATGCTGGATGCATCATAACCCACAGAACTTGCCATTAACCAACTTTTGATAAGGTTGAAATTGCCACAAATTATTTATTACTCCAATAAGTTGGGGCATCTATGCATCACTGTTAGTGACCAGTGGTTAAAATGTGGATGAGGGAAGTGAGTCGTTCCGGAGGGTTTGGAAATCATGGTTGGGGATGGGAAAAGGAGAAAATTATGGTGAACACATTGGATATTATCTCAGGCTGACATATAGTGGTTGCCTTACACCCAGTTCGCACTGTCTGTTCTCAGAGGAACTGCTGCTATTGGGGAAGACTATGACACGATGAATAATGAAGTGGCTAGAGTGAAATTGCTTGTATTGTTTGAAGTTAACACTGTTAATCAGTACGTCCTATTAACTACCTAGTGCAGTATCCGTCGTCTGGTCTAAATTTATCTCCTCAGTTAGGTTTTATTTAGGTTGTGCCTAGTGGCTGTTAGTAAGTTGTGAACAGTTTATTTGGATCACTCGGTTAGTTCATCTTTCATCCTCTTCGTAGATTTTGTTTCCAAAGTAATATGTGTAGGGACTGCGATTGCTGTGTGCAGACGAGGGCTGAGGTGGCTGATCTTCGTGCTCAGCTTGCTGCTTTGCTAACGAAAGTTACAAGGCTGGAAGTTGCTGTAGGTGACTGCAGCAGATGTTGAAGGGGTGACCCTGATTAAGCTAGTGTTTTCACAGGTTCCCCCCCCCCCCCCCCGCAGGGGCCTGGTACGCAAGTGCCAGGTACGAGTTTGGGGAAACCCGCGGTGCCCGAGCTGGAAACTTGTGAGCGCCGCAAGTTTCCCGCACCGTAAACTCCTACCATGCTTCAACGACCACCTAGGAGAACGGGGATCTTGGCTTCATCGCCCGGATCGCAAAGACGGTACAAACCTCTATAAAAAAAAACCTCAACCTCAAGGTCGGACACGTGCTGATGAGCGGTGAGGCAAACCACCCGCTAACGTGCGACCACAGGGGCACCTGCGCACCCCTGTTGTATGAGCACTTCCTTTTTAAAATGGTTTTTTCTCGTGGGACCAAAATTCCTACTAACAAAAAACCCAAAAACCACTGCGGTCCGGGTGTGTCGCAGGTAAATAAAAATACACCCAGTTCTTACAAACGGGTGAGGGTTGAAAGCCCTCCTCCGGAAGTAAACAACAGTAACGGCAAGGGTTGTATTATTGACAATGCCTTCGTTATTATGACAAGGGTGGAGGGATCTTTTGAGAAGGTCTCTCCATTCTATGTTCAGAAAGGTTTAGAGGGTATTGTGGGTACCCTCAAATCTGTAAAAAAGCTGAGGAATGGGACACTGCTTTTGGAAACATCTACTCACAAGCAGGCTGTCCAACTCCTTAAGTGTGAGAAGCTCAGGGAGTTCGCAGTGAAGTGCGAACTTCAGAAAACTCTAAATTCAAGTAAAGGTGTCATTACCAGCAGGGACCTTATGGATTTAGAGTCCGAGGAACTCCTTAAGGAGTGGTCAACAGAACATGTGGTCGAGGTTCGTCAGATTAAACGAAGGGTTAACGGCAGTCTTGAGAAGACAGCCACCTTCGTCCTGACGTTCGACACTCCGACGTTGCCCAAAAACATCAAGGCAGGATATTTGAACTTGAATTTCGCCCGTATGTACCGGACCCAATGCGCTGCTTTAAGTGCCAGCGGTTTGGTCATACGACGGCGACCTGCAAGGGCAACCCCACCTATGGGAAATGCGGAAAGGCTGCACATGAGCCAGGCATTAGTTGCACCCTCCCACAGGTGTGTGTCAACTGCTCCGGGGCACATCCAGCCTGGAGCAGAGAGTATCGATTGTATCTGGAAGAAAAAAAGATACAGGAGTTGAAAACAAAAGAGCGCATATCGTATGGCGAAGCTAAGAAGTGATATAAGGCTCTGGCTCCACCAGTATTCGCTACCAGCTTCGCGAAGACGTTATCAACTCCCGTCAGGAAAGAAAGTATTGCTACACAGACGGCCATTGATGGGCACAAGTCCAATGTGCTCATGTCAGTGCAGATGTGGTGCCACACCCATCAAGGTCATTACACCTCGGACGTCGGTAGCAATACTCTGACAAACTCGACCACATCAACAGCAGGTTCAGCAAGTCCACCAGTAAAGACACTGCCATCCGCTACAGCAGTGGGTCCCTCTGCAACTGCAGAAGCGGCCCCTGAAGCAGAAACAACATGTGCAAGAGAAGCGGTAACGGCAACGCCATCTGCCGGTAGCGGATGGCAAACAGTGCAGAAGGTTAGGGGTCCAAAATTTAAGCTAACGGACCCCACTATGTTTGTGAAATCCCCTCCGACTTCTCCTCCCAGATCCCCCTCTGGAAAGGAGAAGAAGGGGAACAGGCCTCGGCGGAAGAAAATTCTGCAAGACACCGAGGCCTCACAACGAAAATCGTCTTCGGACACCGAAGATGATGTCATGCTGGTGGATGAACTTTGTTCCATTCCTCAGCAACTACCATTCGAGGACCCACCCGATCCGGGAAAGGGGGGGGGGTGGTTTTAAATAGGTAGGATGACTCCCATACTTCAGTGGAACGTTAACGGCTTTCAGGCTCACAAAGAGGAAGTCCAACTCTTAGCACGGTCTGATCCTTTGTGTCTCTGTCTTCAGGAGACACATTTTAGACCATTTCACCAACCTGTGCTAAGAGGTAATGGCATCTATAGAAAGGACGATACGGAGGGTGATCGAGCGAAGGGGGGAGTGGCTGTGTTTGTTCGAAACACTGTCCACTCCAAACCTATTGCTCTCACCTCTGATCTACAAGCAGTTGCGGTGAAAATACACGGTCCAATCCAACTGACCGTATGCTCTGTCTATCTGCCACCCAGTGTGTCAGTCGGCTACGACGATCTGGTTGGCATCGTACGACAACTCACTCGGCCCTTTCTCCTTTTGGGAGATTTCAACGCCCACAGTGGGTTGTGGGGTTCCACCACCGATTGCCCCCGGGGCCGAATGGTTGGTAGATTGATAGAGCAGGAGGAAATTTGTATCCTGAATACAGGGCAAATTACTCATTTCACCACTGCTACCGGTACGTCTTCTGCCATTGACCTTTCCTTGTGTTCCCCCTCAATTGCGGACTCAGTGCAGTGGGACGTGGATCGCGACCTACATGGTAGCGACCACTTCCCTATTTGGATGCACGTCGAGTGTGAACGTGGAAGAGGAAATAACCGACGCAAATGGAACGTCAGTTGTGCAGATTGGCAGCTCTACTGCCGTTCTGTACAACTGCAACCCTGTGGCAGTATACAGGAGAAGGTGAATCACTTGACAGAAGTGATTCACCATGCAGCTGACGTTTCCATGCCGAAGAGCTCCGGAACGCTGCGAAGGACGCCCGGCCCCTGGTGGAACGATGAATGTCGTTCCGCCATCCAGGGTCTCCGACGGGCGTTGCGTCGTTTTAGGTTGTGCCCAACATCTGACAACCTAGCAGCGTCCCGTATTGCCAGACCTAAGGTGCGTCGAGTTATTAAGGAGAGCAAGAAGAGGTCATGGCAGAACTTTGTGAGCAATATAAATCGTTCCACACCTTTGTCGAAAGTATGGGAGTCCATTCGCCGTATATCTGGAAGGTACTCCTGCCCATCAGTATCTGGGTTACTGGATCACGGAAGGATAATTACTGACGAACGAAGCATTGCGCAGCTGATGGTGGTGAACTTCGCCGCCATCACTTCGTCCGCTAACTTTGACCCTCGGTTTCAGCGACGAAGAGTCGCTGCCGAGAGGCGCCCGCTGTGCTTCGATTCGTCGAATACAGAAGCCTACAACTGCTCATTTACATCTTGGGAGCTGGAGACTGCGTTGAACAGCGCAAATGACACTGCTCCAGGGCCTGATCTGATCCAGTACTAGATGCTGAGGCATCTCAGTAAGGATGCTAAAAAGTACCTTCTAGATATTTTTAACTTTATTTGGACCGGAGGACACTTCCCCGACTCGTGGAAAGAAGCAACATTAATACCCATTTTAAAACCAGGCAATGACAAATTGTTGCCAAGTAGTTATCGTAGTATTGCCCTTACAAGCTGTGTGGGTAAGACACTGGAGAGGATGGTCAATCACCACCTCGTCTGGTGTCTAGAATCCCAAAACCTTCTGAGCCGCTCTCAGTGTGGATTCAGGAAGTTCCGTTCCACCTTGGACAACCTGATCCTCCTGGAGGCGGCAATACATAATGCGTTCATCCGCAGCCAACTCCTTGTGGGTGTTTTTTTTCGACCTTGAAAAGGCCTACGATACTACCTGGCGGCATATTATTTTAAAACAGTTGCATTCATGGGGTTTTAGGGGTAACCTGCTCCGTTTTTTAAAATCATTTTTATCTGGTCGTTGCTTCCGGTACCGAGTCGGTAGTGAAGTGTCTGATCTTTTTATTCAGGAAAATGGTGTCCCTCAGGGGTCAGTTTTAAGCGTTACGCTTTTTGCCATTGCTATTAATAGCATTGCAGCCATTATAAAGAGTCCCCTACAGTACTCCTTATATGTGGACGACTTTTTAATTTTTATTGTATCGTCCAACCTGAGAAGCGCTGAGCGGCAGTTGCAGCTCGCGTTGAACAGGCTGGATGAATGGTCAGTGCACACCGGTTTTCGTTTCTCCGCTGAGAAAACCCGGTGTGTACTTTTTACTCGCAGCAGAACCCTTTTACCAGAGCCTCACCTTACCCTGAGGAACACCGTTTTAAGTTTTAGTGATACTGTTCGATTCCTGGGCCTCATTTTTGACACAAGGCTCAATTGGCTTGCGCATCTAAAAGATGTGAGAGCCAGGGCCTTAAAATCTCTTAATCTTTTAAAATGTCTGTGTGGCAGGTCATGGGGCGCTGACCGCTCCTGCCTGCTACAATTTTACAGAGCCTTTGTACGGCCACGGTTGGAATACGGTTGTATCGTCTATGGTTCGGCACGGGATAGCTATCTGCGTATATTGGATAGTGTCCACCATGCTGGAATTCAGCTCGCCATAGGTGCATATTGCACAAGCCCTATTGTCAGCATTTGTGCTGACTCGGGCGAGCCGCCGCTTACCATCCGCCGGTAACTCCTCGTGGTGCGACACTACCTCCACGTTGCCATAACACCTGGCAGTCCCATGTACGACATAGTTTTGCATCCTAACTACGAGCAGCTCTATACCAACCGGCATAGAGCCACTAAACCGTTCAGCTACCGTACAAAAGCTATTTTAGAACAATACGGATTCGAGCTTCCTTCTTTTTATTACCACGGTTGGAGTAAATCTCCTCCCTGGCTCTTAAAGAGGCCCAGAATAATTTTAGACCTGTCTCGGTACAACAAAGTTTGTACCGCTGACAGTGTTTTTAATAATGTTTTTAGAGACGTTCTAAATGAGCATCACACGTTTACCCTGGTGTATATGGATGGGTCTAAGCAGGCTAACAGAGTTGGATGCTCCGTAGTGTTCCCTCGAGCGACTTACACATTCAAACTGGACGGCAAGTGCAGCGTTTTTACTGCGAGTGCTACGCCGTGCTAAAGTCGCTCCAGCATATGAAAGTAAATCGCGATAAGTGTTTCATCATATGCTGTGATTCCCTCAGCTGTATTCATGCCATAGGTAATATGTACCCAGCAGACCGTCTAATCCAAGACATTCAGGATGCCCTCCTTTCCCTCCAGTCCCGTGGGAAGGAGGCCATATTCTGTTGGGTACCCGGCCATGTGGGAATCAGGGGGAACGAGGCAGCTGATGTAGCTGCTAAGTTGGCCTGCGACAAGGTCATAATTGACTTTGATCCGGTTCCAAAGTCAGACCTTGCCTCGGCGGCGAAGAGATTTGTTTTTGATGTTTGGCAGAGGCAGTGGCTGGAAGTTGAGCATAATAAGCTCCGGCTGGTCAAACCGACCGTTCAGCCGTGGAGCAGCTCCTTCCAGCGGGCGAGGAGGGATGAGGTTCTCCTTACTCGCCTCCGAATAGGGCACTGTCCTCTAACACATGGTTTCCTTCTCCG
>JARYHS010013631.1:93606140-93780952 GCA_031002005.1 Vandiemenella viatica
CCCCCGCAGGCCTGGTACCAAGTGCCAGGTACGGGTTTGGGAACCCCGCGGTGCCCGAGCTGGAAACTTGTGAGCGCCGCAAGTTTCCCACACCGTAAACTCCTACCATGCTTCAACGACCACCTAGGAGAACGGGGATCTTGGCTTCATCGCCCGGATCGCGAGGACGGTACAAACCTCTATAAAAAACCCTCAACCTCAAGGTCGGACACGTGCTGATGGTGAGGCAACCACCCTAACGTGCAACCTCAGGGGCACCTGCGCACCCCTGTTGTATAGCATTTCTTTTTAAATGGTTTTTTCGTGGGACCAAAATTCCTACAAAAAAAACCAAAAACCCCTGCGGCCCGGGTGTGTCGCAGGTAAATAAAAAACACCCAGTTCTTACAAACGGGCTAGGGTTGAAAGCCCTCCCCCGGATGTAAACAACAGTAACGGCAAGGGTTGTATATTGACAATGCCTTCGTTATTATGACAAGGGTGGAGGGATCTTTTGAGAAGGTCTCTCCATTCTATGTTCAGAAAGGTTTAGAGGGTATTGCGGGTACCCTCAAATCTGTAAAAAAGCTGAGGAATGGACACTGCTTTGGAAACATCCACCCAGAGGCAGGCTGTCCAACTCCTTAAGTGCGAGAAGCTCGGGGAGTTCGCAGTGAAGTGCGAACTCCATAAAACTCTAAATTCAAGTAAAGGTCATCACCAGCAGGGACCTTATGGATTTAGAGACCGAGGAACTCCTTAAGGAGTGGTCAACAGAACATGTGGTCGAGGTTCGTCAGATTAAACGAAGGGTTAACGGCAGTCTTGAGAAGACAGCCACCTTCGTCCTGACGTTCGACACTCCAACGTTGCCCAAAAACATCAAGGCAGGATATTTGAACTTGAATATTCGCCCGTATGTACCGGACCCAATGCGCTGCTTTAAGTGCCAGCGGTTCGGTCATACGACGGCGACCTGCAAGGGCAACCCCACCTGTGGGAAGTGCGGAAAGGCGGCTCATGAGCCAGGCACTAGCTGCACGCTCCCACAGTGTGTGTCAACTGCTCCGGGGCACATCCAGCCTGGAGCAGAGAGTGTCGATTGTATCTGGAGGAAAAAAAGATACAGGAGTTGAAAACGAAAGAGCGGATTTCTTATGGCGAAGCCAAAAAGAAATATAAGGCTCTGGCTCCACCAGTCTTCGCTACCAGCTTCGCGAAGACGTTATCAACTCCCGTCAGGAAAGAAAGTATTGCTACCCAGACGTCCGTTGCGGACATGGGCACAAGTCCAATGTGCTCATGTCAGTGCAGATGTGGTGCCACACCCATCAAGGTCATTACACCTACCTCGCACGTCGGTAGCAATACTCTGACAACATCGACCACATCGACAGCAGGTTCAGCAAGTCCACCAGCAAAGACACTGCCATCCGCTACAGCAGTGGGTCCCTCTGCAACAGCAGAAGCGGCCCCTGAAGCAGAAACAGCTGCAAAGAAGTGTAACGGCAACGCCATCTGCCGGTAGCGGATGGCAAACAGTGCAAAAGGTAAGGGGTCCGAAATTTAAGCTGACGGACCCCGCTATGTTTGTGAAATCCCCTCCGACTTCTCCTCCCAGATCCCCTCTGGAAAGGAGAGAGGGACAGGCCTCGGCGGATGAAAAATCCGCAAGACCCCGAGGCCTCACAACGAAAATCGTCTTCGGACACCGAAGACGATATCATGCTGGTGGACGACCTTGTTCCGTTCCTCAGCATCAGAGGAAGACCCACCCGATCCGGGGGGGGTGGTGGTTTTAAATAGGTAGAATGGCTCCCATACTTCAGTGGAACGTAAACGGTTTCAGGCTCACAAAGAGGAAGTCCAGCTCTTAGCACGGTCTAATCCATTGTGTCTCTGTCTCCAGGAGACACACTTTAGACCACACATCACCTGTGCTAAGAGGTTATGACATATTCCGAAAGGACGATACCGAGGGTGATCGAGCGAAGGGGGAGTGGCCGTGTTTGTTCGGAACACTGTCCACTCCGAACCCGCTCTCACCTCTCATCTACAAGCAGTAGCGGTGAAAATACACGGTCCAATCAACTGACCGTATGCTCTGTCTATCTGCCACCCAGTGTTCCGTCGACTACGACGACCTGGTTGGCATTACGACAACTCACTCGGCCCTTTCTCCTTTTGGGAGATTTCAACGCCCACAGTGCGTTGTGGGGTTCCACCACCGATTGCCCCCGGGGCCGAGTGGTTGGTAGATTGATGAGCAGGAGGAAATTTGTATCCTGAATACAGGGCAAATGACTCATTTCACCACTGCTACCGGTACGTCTTCTGCCATTGACCTTTCCTTGTGTTCCCCCAATCGCGGACTCCGTGCATGGGAGGTGGATCGCGACCTACATGGAAGCGACCACTTCCCTATTTGGTGCACGTCGAGTGTGATCGTGGAGGAGGAAATAACCGGCGCAAATGGAACGTCAGTTGTGCAGATTGGCAACTCTATGCCGTCTGTACAACTGCAACCCTGTGGCAGTATACAGGAGAAGGTGAATCACTTGACAGAAGTGATTCACCATGCAGCTGACGTTTCCATGCCGAAGAGCTCCGGAACGCTGCGAAGGACGCCCGGCCCCTGGTGGAAACGATGAATGTCGTTCCGCCATCCAGGGTCTCCGACGGGCGTTGCGTCGTTTTAGGTTGTGCCCAACATCTGACAACCTAGCAGCGTCCCGTATTGCCAGAACCTAAGGTGCGTCGAGTTATTAAGGAGAGCAAGAAGAGGTCATGGCAGAACTTTGTGAGCAATATAAATCGTTCCACACCTTTGTCGAAAGTATGGGAGTCCATTCGCCGTATATCTGGAAGGTACTCCTGCCCATCAGTATCTGGGTTACTGGATCACGGAAGGATAATTACTGACGAACGAAGCATTGCGCAGCTGATGGTGGTGAACTTCGCCGCCATCACTTCGTCCGCCTAACTTTGACGCCTCGGTTTCAGCGACGAAGAGTCGCTGCCGAGAGGCGCCCGCTGTGCTTCGATTCGTCGAATACAGAAGCCTACAACTGCTCATTTACATCTTGGGAGCTGGAGTACTGCGTTGAACAGCGCAAATGACACTGCTCCAGGGCCTGATCTGATCCAGTACTAGATGCTGAGGCATCTCAGTAAGGATGCTAAAAAGTACCTTCTAGATATTTTTTAACTTTATTTGGACCGGAGGACACTTCCCCGACTCGTGGAAAGAAGCAACATTAATACCCATTTTAAAACCAGGCAATGACAAATTGTTGCCAAGTAGTTATCGTAGTATTGCCCTTACAAGCTGTGTGGGTAAGACACTGGAGAGGATGGTCAATCACCACCTCGTCTGGTGTCTAGAATCCCAAAACCTTCTGAGCCGCTCTCAGTGTGGATTCAGGAAGTTCCGTTCCACCTTGGACAACCTGATCCTCCTGGAGGCGGCAATACATAATGCGTTCATCCGCAGCCAACTCCTTGTGGGTGTTTTTTTCGACCTTGAAAAGGCCTACGATACTACCTGGCGGCATATTATTTTAAAACAGTTGCATTCATGGGGTTTTAGGGGTAACCTGCTCCGTTTTTTAAAATCATTTTTATCTGGTCGTTGCTTCCGGTACCGAGTCGGTAGTGAAGTGTCTGATCTTTTTATTCAGGAAAATGGTGTCCCTCAGGGGTCAGTTTTAAGCGTTACGCTTTTTGCCATTGCTATTAATAGCATTGCAGCCATTATAAAGAGTCCCCTACAGTACTCCTTATATGTGGACGACTTTTTAATTTTTATTGTATCGTCCAACCTGAGAAGCGCTGAGCGGCAGTTGCAGCTCGCGTTGAACAGGCTGGATGAATGGTCAGTGCACACCGGTTTTCGTTTCTCCGCTGAGAAAACCCGGTGTGTACTTTTTACTCGCAGCAGAACCCTTTTACCAGAGCCTCACCTTACCCTGAGGAACACCGTTTTAAGTTTTAGTGATACTGTTCGATTCCTGGGCCTCATTTTTGACACAAGGCTCAATTGGCTTGCGCATCTAAAAGATGTGAGAGCCAGGGCCTTAAAATCTCTTAATCTTTTAAAATGTCTGTGTGGCAGGTCATGGGGCGCTGACCGCTCCTGCCTGCTACAATTTTACAGAGCCTTTGTACGGCCACGGTTGGAATACGGTTGTATCGTCTATGGTTCGGCACGGGATAGCTATCTGCGTATATTGGATAGTGTCCACCATGCTGGAATTCAGCTCGCCATAGGTGCATATTGCACAAGCCCTATTGTCAGCATTTGTGCTGACTCGGGCGAGCCGCCGCTTACCATCCGCCGGTAACTCCTCGTGGTGCGACACTACCTCCACGTTGCCATAACACCTGGCAGTCCCATGTACGACATAGTTTTGCATCCTAACTACGAGCAGCTCTATACCAACCGGCATAGAGCCACTAAAACCGTTCAGCTACCGTACAAAAGCTATTTTAGAACAATACGGATTCGAGCTTCCTTCTTTTTATTACCACGGTTGGAGTAAATCTCCTCCCTGGCTCTTAAAGAGGCCCAGAATAATTTTAGACCTGTCTCGGTACAACAAAGTTTGTACCGCTGACAGTGTTTTTAATAATGTTTTTAGAGACGTTCTAAATGAGCATCACACGTTTACCCTGGTGTATATGGATGGGTCTAAGCAGGCTAACAGAGTTGGATGCTCCGTAGTGTTCCCTCGAGCGACTTACACATTCAAACTGGACAGCAAGTGCAGCGTTTTTACTGCGAGTGCTACGCCGTGCTAAAGTCGCTCCAGCATATGAAAGTAAATCGCGATAAGTGTTTCATCATATGCTGTGATTCCCTCAGCTGTATTCATGCCATAGGTAATATGTACCCAGCAGACCGTCTAATCCAAGACATTCAGGATGCCCTCCTTTCCCTCCAGTCCCGTGGGAAGGAGGCCATATTCTGTTGGGTACCCGGCCATGTGGGAATCAGGGGGAACGAGGCAGCTGATGTAGCTGCTAAGTTGGCCTGCGACAAGGTCATAATTGACTTTGATCCGGTTCCAAAGTCAGACCTTGCCTCGGCGGCGAAGAGATTTGTTTTTGATGTTTGGCAGAGGCAGTGGCTGGAAGATTGAGCATAATAAGCTCCGGCTGGTCAAACCGACCGTTCAGCCGTGGAGCAGCTCCTTCCAGCGGGCGAGGAGGGATGAGGTTCTCCTTACTCGCCTCCGAATAGGGCACTGTCCTCTGACACATGGTTTCCTTCTCCGCAGAGAGGACCCTCCGGAGTGTGATGCTTGTGGCGTACCTTTGGCGGTACGCCACATGCTAACCGAATGTTTATTGTTTTTAGATTTAAGGGCAGACGTCGGCTTAGCCAACGATCTGTCCCTTATTTTAAATGATGACCGTGACAACGTGGCTAAGGTTTTAAAGTTTTGCAGCTTGGCCGGTCTTGTCCCAAAAATTTTGGGCAGATCGTCCTAGGTTTTAGATTGGATTGGTGGCCGTTTACAACCACCAATCCAAGTACTGTTTTTACTTGTGACACTGCTTATATGGCTGGCCCTTTTACAGCCAGCCAGCTAACTCGTTTTTTAACTGGTTGGCCTTTCTACAGCCAACCAGTTGGCTGTAGAAAGGCCAACCAGTTAATGTATGTAATTTTATTTTCTAGTTTCAGTTTTATATTTTATGCTGCCGTCTGTGTGGCCGATCTCTTTACAGTCGGCCACGCAGACGGTATTTTAGTTAGTATGTTAGTATTTTATTGTGCTGTCTCTGTGGCCGACCCCTTTACATTCGGCCACACAGATGGCAATTTTGCCACGTTGTCACTCCTGGTTTTTGTTAGGGCGCTAATGACCCCGTCGTCGACGCACCCTAAATAACAACAACAACAACAACAACAACAACAACAACAACAACAGGTTCTCCCCTACCAAATATCGTACCTGCAGTCCAGGCTGAGACTTCAGAGTCTGTGAGGCAGTCACCTGACAGTGTCTGATACGTGATTTCCGGACGTCACCGCCACATGCGGGGGCAGTTGTACATGTCTGAATCCCAGGAGGGCAAGCTTGTACCACTGTCCAATAGGTTTGATGTGTTGTCTGGGTCTGATTGAGTTCCAAAACCGTCAAACTGCGAGTTGCCAGCCCCCCCCCCCCCCTTTTGCCCGCTAGGTCTGAGTGACCACAGAAGGGGATTCGGTGATAGGTAGCTCCAACGTTAGACGTTTCATTGAGCCCCTTAGGGACATAGCGAATTGTTCAGGGATGCAGTCCTGTGTCCATTCATTGTGCATTCCGGGAGGTCTGTTCCAAGATGTAGAACAGGCTAACCCCATTCAACGGACGAGGTGTAGCCAGCTGCAGATTGTAGCTCATGTTGGCATGAATGATGCTTGCAGCCTTGGTTGGAGTGTATCCTCTCTTCGTTCTGGCGGCTTGCTCATACGGTGAGCTCTGTGGTTGATGACCGCAAGATTTCGGCTGAATTGACTATCTGCAGCATTTTCGATAGAACCGACTGTGGACTTCTGGTTCAGAGCCGAGTCAAGGGTCTGAACCAGAGACTGCAGCGTATCTGCGATAATCATAGCTGCAGATTCCTACATCTTCGCCCTGGGGTCAAGTGGTGTAAGGTTCCCTTCGATAGATCAAGTGTGCACTACACATGTGAATCGGCTACACGGGTGGCAGGGACCATGTGGAACACATTGGGGGATTTTTTAGGCTGGGGGAGGAAGACCCGAAATTGCGTTTACAGTTACGGGCAGCCCAGTTAAATTCGGCACCATGTGTTAGGAGTAGTGTAAATCAATCTCGACCATTAAAAGTACTCGTTATTAACTGTAGAAGTGTTTGTAATAAGCAGCCTGAGCTTGAAAGCATTATTAGTATCACAGAAGCAGATATTGTAGTAGGTACTAGAGCTGTAACGAGAAATTCTGTACCCGTATGTACTCGTTACTAAACCAATCAATACCCGTTACTATTGAATCGTTACTCGTTACTTTCGGTACAGTCGAACAATAGCATGAAGCATTGTACCGAGTCGCGCCGCGTACGGGTTAACTTCGTTACTATCGTATTGTTTCGTTGCTCTTTACTTTCGGTACACTCATTACTTTCGGTACAATCAAACACTAGCATGAAGCATTGCATTGCATCACATCGTATCGCATACGGGACAACTTCGTTTGTACTTGGTAAAGTTAAAATAAATTATTTATTGAATAAAATAAGTTTAGCTAAGTTGTACATTCAGGTAAAACTTAGTCAAGTAATTAGCACATGGATCTTACGGAAAACCTCTGAATGTACACTTTATTTACTGTAATGAATATTATATACGAAACGCCGTCAGACAATGCTTTATTACTTTTTGCAATATTGTATGCTACAACGTAACTAGCATGTGTAGCTAGCTTTTGAGAACAACTTTGTTTCTTAAAAATATTTTGCTGACCTGACAGTTTTTTACGTAGAGCTCCTGCTTTTTGCTTCCGATCTTCTTCGGTCATAGATTCATAAGTGGCGTTGTTATGTTTTGTCATAAAGTGACGTGAGAGGTTGAATTCCTTGAATACGGCTACAGCTTCATTACAAATGAGGCACACAGGTTTATCCTTAATAGGCGTGAAAAACTATTTCCAGGTCCACTCAGATTTAAAAACACGACATTCTGAATCAACTTTACGCTTTTTATATGCCATTATAATGATCAAAAATGTAAAAAAACACTAGCAACAAAGGAAAACTATAGAAACACAAGCCAGACACAGCTGCAGCACTGACTACGCGACTGTCCTAACTGCACTGACCTTGAGAACAGACTAAACGACAATGGTAGCGCCCGAGTCGTTCCGAACTTAGCCGAGCAACACGCGCATTGTACTCCAGATCACCATGCTACTGATCTACAGACATATACTACGTCACTACGCAAACTCAGTTAATATTAGACGCGATAATACAGTACTGAAAACGCAATAAGAAGGAAACATTCTATTCTAGCTACGCAGAAAATACATTTTGTCCTATGTGTAATTGTAGGGGTTATTCGAAACCATGTCGCGGGCCGGATTGACTAGCCCGAAGGGCCGGACTTGGCCCGCGGGCCGTACTTTCCCCATCACTGGAATAATCCAATTTCAAAACAAACACCTGTTTGCATACAAAAAGGAAAAAGACCTGACAGTGACAATAACTAATGATGATTATTTTTTAAAATAGCCTGCTCAAAACCCTGCATAGAAGCCTGATGTGATAATGAGACATGTATTTAACAAATATTATAATCTCATCAAATTATTTTGTTTTTAAATAGGAGGTTTCACCACTGTCTTCCTTTATGGTTTTCAAATAATTTTTTAAAAATTTTCATCTTTTTGCGATAGTTTTGTTAAAATAAATGTGGACATACTATTAAATAGTGCCTGCAGGCAATATACTATTGACTCCCGCATTAATTGTTTCATTTTAAAACTATCAATATTCAAAACTTTTAAATCAATAACAAAGGTTCAGGACAAACGTGATTAGATTAATTGTTGTTGCGCCTCGGTTACAACAAACATTAAACATCAAAGCCAGAACCGCATTGATGATTGATCACATGGATCCTGCGGTAATAATACAATAACTAACACCAAGCACAAGGAATAAAGTTATTGTAACTTATTATTTGTTTATGGAATTCTGAAACTGCAAAAAAGGTTTGCTAGATTTGTTTATGGCAATTAACACAGAATGCAGTCAGTAACAGATATGATAAAACAGCTGGAATAGGATTCACTGGAAGTCAGGAGGAGGGTGAAGAGGGTCATGGGATGTATATTCATGGTGAGGTATGGAAACAGATTGGTGTAAGAATTAAAAGTAATGCTTGGAAGGTAAAAGGTAACCATGATCACAATCTTGCACTCTATTTCAGGCACAAGGATTTAGGAAGATTCCCATTTAGGTAAGGGTTTCAGGGACTGGAATAAGTTTCCAAGAGAAATTATGAATAATTTACCAAAAACGTTGAAAGAATTTAAAGTTAAAATTTGTAGAGGGCAAATGTAGGTGGATGCAGGAAAGGGGGGAAGATGGGTGTGTAGGGAAATTGTCACCGAAGCGTGCGCTCCATTGCAATTTTATTAAATATTGTCAGAACATAAGTGCAGATATGTATATCAAAAACTATTAGAAAACTCTTTTATATTGTGAATTACACTATAAAATAAAATAGAAGGTATCAATTCTTAAAATAAACAAATTTCACAAATGTTTGAAATCAGAAACCTCACTAATGAACTATCAATGAAAAAACAGTAACTATCTCAAATTATCCATACAAATTTTAATGTTAAACACAATAAAAAGTACAAAATTATGTTGGCAAAATTAGTTACCTGCAGGAGCTGGAACGTGTTCGTATCTATACGACAAATGCGAGTAATGAAATGAATTTGTGAGTAACAATTCGGTACTTCAAGTCAGGCGATGAACCCGAATACATCGTTACTTTTACAGCTCTGTTAGGTACTGACAGCTGGTTAAAAGCGGATATAAGTTCAATAGAAATTTTTAACAATAGCATGAATGTTTTCCGTAAGGATAGATTACATTCAAATCGAGGTGGTGTATTTGTAGCGGTTAGTAAACACCTGTTGTATAATTAAATTAATATCAATACGGTCTGTGAAATCCTATGGATTAGACTAAAAGTAGCTAGGACAAAACTTGTAATAGGGTCTTTCTGTCGTCCACCAGATGCAGATGTAGCTGTTGCTGAGGCCTTAAAAGATAATGTAAGTAATTTAGCTCGTCAATTTCTGGCGACTTCAACTATCCGTATATTGACTGGACTAATTACACCCACATTTCTGGTCTCAGGGATAAAGTATGCTGTGAGATTATTCTTGACCTTCTCTCAGATCTTAATCTTGAGCAGCTCGTTACTGAATCAACGTGGTGCCACAACGATAACGAAAACATTTTAGATATTCTCGTTACAAATAGGCCTGAATTATTCTCGGACATTTCTACCACCACGGGAATAAGTGATCATAAAGCTGTAATTGCTACAGTAAAATTAACAGCCGCACGCAAAAAGAAACGGTCATTTACAGGTTCGGAAAGGGTCCAAATTAGAGTTTAAGAACGTTTTTGAGGGATAATTAAATTACCTTTATAAAAGGAAGAGGATCGGTTCAAGAGATGTGGTTTCGATTCATGAATATAGTCCGGGAAGGTATGGACTTACATATACCGAAAAGGACAATCAGGGATGGTAACGATCTCCCGTGGTATACACGTGAATTTAAAAGGTTACTTAAAAAGCAAAGGAAGATACATGCACGCTTAAGAAGGACGATGTATAGGAGTGATTTAGAAAAGTTAGCTGTTACAAGAGGACATATAAAGAATGCGATGCGCGAGGCCTTTAATGACTTTTGTTGCAACTCACTTTCCAAGAGCCTCATCGAAAATCCTAAGAAGTTTTGGTCGTATGTAAAAAAAGTAAGTGGTTGTGACAACATTATGCCAGTTCTACTACAAGGCGGTTGGGAAGCTGATGACAGCTGCGACAAGGCTACTGTATTTAACACCGAATTTAAAAATTCCTTCACTGACGGGAATATGGAAAACATTCCGGTTTTCCACGGCGTGTAGAATTTGAGATGGATCCAGTACAATTTGATAGCGTAGGTATCATAAAGTAATTAAAGCTCCTGAAGTGGGGGAATGCGCCGGGTCCCGATGGTATACCAGTAAGAGTATTTTCGGAATACGCGGAAGAAATAGAGTCAGAAGAAATCTGTCAGATATATTTCGTAAATTTTAAGGAAGAAAGAAAAGTACCTTCTGACTGGAAAATAGTGCAGGTGATTCCCGTTTTCAAGAAAGGAGATCGGAGAGATCCTAGGAATCATCGACCCATATCTCTAACATCTGTTTGCAGTAGAATTCTGGAGCATGTCATATGCTCTAACGTTATGAAGTTTCTGGATGAAAACGAGTTACTTACAGAAAACCAACACGGATTTCGGAAGAACCGATCGTGTGAATCGTAACTGGCTCTATTTTCGCATGACGTAATGAACGTTATTGATGCATGATTTCAAGTTAATGCTATTTTCTTGGATTTTCAGAAAGCATTTGACTCTGTACCACGCAACTGACTTTTAGCGAAGATTTGAGCGTACGGTATATCTGATCAGATTTGCGAATGGATACACTTTTTTCTAACTGGTCGGTCACACTATGTCGTTGTTGACGGGGAAGCCTCTTCAAAGCTAGATGTTACTTGGGGCGTTCCTCAAGGAAGTGTAATAGCACCACTTCTTTTCATAATTTTTACAAACGATCTCTGTGACAATGTCAATTACAGGATGCAATTTTTTGCTGATGATGCACTTATTTATAGGGAAGTGAGGTGCCCTGACGATTGCTTAGAAATTCAGTGCAATCTGGATGTTATTTTGGAATGGTGCCGTAAATGGCAACTTACAATTAACTGCAAAAAGTGCAAGGCAGTGCAAATAAGTAATAAAAAGACCCCATTTGCTTATGAGTACAAAGTTAACAATTCAGTTGTTGACACTGCGGATTCCCTGAAGTATCTAGTTGTAACAGTACAAAGCAACATGAAATGGGACTTGCACATAACTTCCGTTGTAGGCAAAGCTAATTCTAAACTACGATTTATAGGTCGAATTTTGAGAAGTTGTAATGCTCATACAAAGGAAATAGCTTACAAAACACTAGTGCGTCCGCATATGGAAAACTGTTTTGGAATTAGGGATCCGTATCGCAAGGGATTGATTGACATGTTAGAGAAAGTACAGAGGGGAGACGCTCGATTTGTGACTGCTAGTTACACTCCTTACGTAAGTGTCACAGAGCTGATACTCGGGTTGGGCTGGGATTGTTTGGCGGACAGACGTCATCATTTTTGTTTGAATTTGTTGGAGAATATGCGTAAATCTTTAATTTACGAGTGCAATGAAATACTTCTTCTGCTAACCTATTCAGGTCGCAATGACAGGAGGGATAAGATTCGAGAATTAGATGCCGTACTGATACATTTATGTATTCCTTCTTTCCTCATTCTGTTTGGGATTGGAATGCACTGAATTAGGATTGGTGCTTAGCACCTTCTGCCACCCACAGTATTTGTGATTTGCAGAGTATAGATGTAGATGTAGAAGTGGCATGAGCAGAGCTTCTGGATTTTGGTGAATTCCATTTTTTAAATAATTATTTGGTAATGAAATATTGGAAACATGTAATTACACCAGGCAAAGTTGGATCTGTTTAAAGTAAGAAAAGTTGGCTATATCACAGAACTATAAGTGAAATTAAATTATATGAGAAAAGAATTTAGAAGGATTGGTAAATTCAGACAAAGAGAGGGCTAAACAAGAGTTATGACACAAGGTAAAATCTGATAAATATAATAAACTGAAGTACAGCATCATGAGAAATAAAAGGAAAGCCTCCGAAAGATTAAGAGCTGTTAATCCATTTTCATATGTTGCTTAGCATCAATTAGAAACTACAGCAAAGATAAAACAGTGTTGTCAGACTGATGTGAATGAGCTGTAAAAAGATTAAAATTAGTCACTCTGAGATATTCATAAGTTCACAAAGATCAATGATAATACACTGAGTGTACAGTGTAATAAGAGCTATCTGGAAGGTGGTCAGGATACCAGATGATTGGAAAAAAGGTCTGATTATTTAAAAAAGGGGGAACAAAAAAAATGCTGAATTTACAGAGATATAAATGGTTTCACTGTTCAGAAGGTGAATTTAACAAGTTAGGATTTAAAATAAGTGAACCAAAATTCTGTGCATGGCAGTCAGCAGGAAAAGCAAACCATTCATATGAAAATTAGGAGAGCGTGAAATTGTTCTGAACTTTAAATAACTCATCCGATAATGTATTTTAGAAATAAACAATATGATTAACGCAGTTCTGTTTCACAGATATAATGGGACAAACGTTTTCTTCAGGTTCCTGCACCCTATCCTAACCTATGGATTAGAAGCTACCTGACACATTTGAAATTGCTGTATATTTCATACTGCTTAGGGTAAAAAGAAAATAATGCATGCAAGGTCAAGAGTAACTCATCAAGTTTTTATTAAAAAAAAATCAGTACACCTCTACATGAGATCTTCTCGTTGCACAAAGAACACTTAGCCTGAATTCAAGTTCGTGCCAGGTTTTCTTTAGCATCTCGGGCGTGACAGCATCTCGTATGCAACCGCGAAGCTCTTGAAGATCACGAATTTTGCGGCCTGAATTTTTGTCCTTGACATATCCTCACTAGAAGAAGTCTAGAAGGTTAATATCCGGTGATCGAGGCGGCCAACTTGTCGACCCACCCCGCCCAATCCAGCGACCGGGAAATTGGGTGTCGAGAAATTCTCGAATGATTAGGCTCCAATGCGGAGGGGCGCCATCCTGTGGGAAGATGACGTTCGGCTCAAAAAGCATTACCTGAGGCACAACAAATTGTTCCAACATGTCAAGGTATGTACTGCCCGTAACTTTTTTCTACCAAAAAAAAGGGGCTGATGATCAAATAGTGCATCAATCTGCACCACACATTTCATTTCGGGGTGTTACGAATGTATTCCACAATGCTGTGTGGGTTTTTTGATCCCCAAAAACATGCATTGTGTGTGTTGACTTTGCCCGATTAATGAAATGTGGCCTCATCAGAGAAAGTAATGAGAGTTAAAAATCTTGGGTCTTCATCAATATGATGATCATGTCAATAGCAAATACCTGCCCCGTATCACCGTCATCTGTTTTCAGTTCTTGAAGCAACTGCAGTTTGTATGCATGAAACCGAAGAGAGTGAAGCAGTACCTTATGTACAGGGGACTTTGGCATCTGCAATTCTCGTGCCGCTTGTCGAATGGATTTGTGTGGACTTTGTTCAAACGCCTGTCTCACTGCTGCTACATGCTCCTCTGATACATATTCAATACTGCCACCATGCAATTTCTTCACACTTCTCGTTGCCAGAAAGCACTGTTTCAATTTCTTAATGGTGTTTCATGATGATGTGTCCTTTCTGAACATGCGGCGAAAGTTGCATTGCCTTTGAATCACTGTGTACCACCAAATAACTTGTGCTTGCTGTTGTGGTGACAACATATGCAGTTAAGCTACTGCAGTGCCACCGACAACCTCTTTCGCGGGTTTTCAAAAATAATCAACAGAACTTCCAAGGTTTCTCTACATATTGCAATGCATGTTACCAACTTACTTCCATTTGTTGATATTTGGTAGCCAAATGAAAGGTGTCACGTTCATGGTGGACACCCTGTATAATAATTGATAAAATTGCGATGGAGCGCCCACTCCGGTGGCAATCTCCGTATACACCCATCTTTCACCTTTCCTCTTCCAAACTACTTTTGCCCTCTACTAATTTTTACTTTAAATTCTTTCAGTGTTTCTGGTAAATTATTCATTATTTCTCTTGGCAATTTATTCCGGTCCCTTCCACCCTTTCCTACAAAAGAAAATTTTCCATCATCCTTATGCCTGAAATCATGTGCCAGCTTGTGACTGTGGTCAACCTTACCCTTCCAAGCACCTCTCTTAATTTTCCCACCAATATCTTTCCATGCTTCATCTCCATTATAGGCTTTGTACACTCCCATGACTCTCTTCATCCTCTTTCTATCCTCCAATGAATTCCACTCCAGCTCCTTTATCATATTAGTTACCGATTTTTTTTTGTGGTAATATCCAAAGACAAATCTGGCAGCCCTCCTCTGCACCCCCTCCAACTCCTTTATATGATTCCCAAAATGTGGGTTCCAAACTACACCATCATATTCCAGCAGTGGTATGACCAAAGTTTTGTATCCCAATTCCCTTACTTCTCTAGTGCATCCCCTCCTCACTCTTTCCAACAGGTGAAGGATTTTGAACCCTTTTCCTACGACATGTCCAATGTGTCCTGCCCAGTTCAGTCGCTATCAAATGTTATGCCAAGGTATTTGCATTCCGAGTCTTCAAACCATTAACACAATCATTCATTAGAATAACGAATAACAATGGTCCCAAAATACTATCCTGTGGGACTCCCGTGTTCAGTCCTACTTCTTTTGATACTGCATTTCCTACCCTAACTTTTGCTTTCTACCTTTTAGGAATTCTTCTGCCCAACAAATTGCCTTTTTATCAACTCCCAATAGTTTTTACCTTATTTATCACCATTTTATGGCTCACTCTGTCAAAGGCCTTTGAAAGATCTAGTGCTACACTATCATCTTGCCCTTCCCTGTCCATTTCATCAGAAATATCTTGCATATAGCCTACTGAGATTTGCACGAAAATCCTTGTCTAAATCCATGCCGACTTGAAAACCACTTACATTCCTCACAGACACTTCTAATATGGTTGTGTATTAATCTCTCCATTAATTAATCTACCACTGATGCTAAGCTGATTGGCCTTTAGTTTTCGACCCTGTTTGTCATCCCTCCTTAATGGACCTGCACTACTATCGCACCTTTCCAGTCATGTGGTAACAATTATACATACTTAATTTAAATAATGTTTCAAGGTAAGATACAAACTCCCATCCTACTATCTTTAAGACGTGTAGTAATATTACACTTTTTTAGATTCCGTAGTTCCTTCACGATATCTTCACATTTAATTTCAAAATTTCTAATCTGCTCACCTCCAACTGTGCAGATAGGCTCATTTTCTAATATAACCCCTGAATTACTGTCCCTAATGGTCTCACTGAACTAGTTACTTAATAACTCTGCCTTTTTAAAATCCTCAGTGACTTCTTCTCCATCCTTATCTATAATTGTCTCAATACCCCCTTTCCCTCAGTTTCCTGATATAGCTATAGAAATTTCTAGATTCATCAATCAATGTTCCCCTGCACCAATAATATTCTTCATAAACTAATTCTTAGTTAGTTTCTTTTATAATTCATCAATCAATGTTCCCCTGCACCAATAATATTCTTCATAAACTAATTCTTAGTTAGTTTCTTTTATAATTCCTTAGTTAGTTGTTTCAAGACTTCCCTTCTGCCTTACTGTTTCTTAACTCTGTTATGTTCTCGTCTGACTAATCTCTTTAACCTCCTTACCTCACTGTTATATAATGAGGGTTCTGTACTTCTCTTTATTATCTGTTTTGGAATAAACATTTCTTCAGCCCTTTTTTTAATATTATTTCCTTGAACTCTTTCCACTTTGTCTCCACTGAACTTGTGCCATTCTTCCATTTAATAAAATTAACCCTGATATATCTTTTTAGTTCCAAGATTTGTGTCTTTTTATAATTGTATCTAATTCCTCCTTCAATTGTGGCCACTGGTTTACTGAATCACCTTATATTGATCTGAACTGCACTGTGATTACTTATTCCTTTAGTTACTTGACACCCGATCAGGAAGATATCCATGTTTGGTCCCCTTGTTTTTTGCTTAACCACCTGTTTAAAGCCTCCTTCCCTTACTAAGGTATTTGCGATTCTCTGTTCCTTTGTGTTATTAATCTTATTTCTTACCCAGTTGACACCTGGTAAGTTCAAATCTCCACCAACAATGACCATTCTATACTCACTTCTGAACTCTGAATATGAATTTAGTTTCTCCCCATGAGCCTCAACTTTATCATTCATTTTTCTACTACGGTAGGCAGCCAACACCCTGACTTTTTATTTCCCCAGTCTACCCTAAGTAAATCATGGTCATGATCTCTGAACACCACTGAGCTGTAGTAGTCTTTGCTAACCAGTATGAATACCCCTACCCCAGTTGCTCCTATATCTCTGCGGTACACTCTGTAACCATTGGGTAAAACCTCATTGTCTAGTACTCCTTCTTTTAACCAGGACTCTATCCCTAAACTACTTGAAGTTCATATATCTCTATTAGGTTTGCAAACTCCATTACTTTGTTCATTATACTTCTACAGTTTACCAGTAACACTCTTATCACTGGCTTTGTGATATTTTCAGCACTAACATTCGCCTTCCCAGATCTGCCCCCCTCTGTTATTGTTTCAAAAGCTTCTTCTATTTCTTTAGTATTAGTGATTTTTCTAACTATGGATCTATACTCAGTATCCCTATTATTACCTATCTTTACCCCCTCACCAGCAGCACTTAAACTAAAAAAGGCACTGTCCCGACCCCATCACCACCGGAAGTGGGATCCTTCACAGCCCTAACCAACAACATAGAAAGTATTCCCTTGCTCCTCCTATTTAGGTGTAGGCCATGCCTAGTGAAACCCCACCTACCAATGGTCTCCACAGGCACAACCCCCCTCCCCCCGGAAAGAACTAATTCTGTTCCCAAGCAGCATCTCCGTTTCCGTATTTACCCACCTCACAGCGTGGTTCAATTGTGTCTTGTCATGGCAACTTAAGACTTGCATGAGCTCCACCCTAGTGTGCTGTGCCTCTTTTAACACTTTAATTCTCTATACTATAATTAACATTTTGTAAAGTACCTTTTAGTTCACCAAAAGCACTCCCACTAGCTATCCCCAATAGTAAAATATTCTATAGATCAATTATAAAGTTGCTTATGTTGGACTTAGAAATTTTGAGAAGAGAAATTGTCAACTTGAAGGAATTTTCCTGTAATCTTTCGTACAGTGACAATTCACCATAAAAATAAAAGTGTATTTATCATATTGCGTAACGTCTATTTTAAGAGATATTCCGGTTTTTTCACGTTTTGAAACACGCGATCGGAAAAGTAAAAAATCTAAGATTTGAAATATCTTCAAATTGAGTAAAGCTACAGCTGATCTTTTATCACCAGCTATAGCCAGCACTGTTCCGGATATTTTGGTAGTAAAATTAAATAATTTGGCAAAGTCTAATTAGCAGTTTTAATTAAGGAAAAAAATGAACTTTTTAACTAAAAGAAATACAAATTTGAAATTTATATCAGTAAATAGCCCAAATTAAGATGATTACGAATATATAACAGTTTCGGTAAAAAGTTTAAACATTTGTCTGGTAATTAAGTTTTTGAAAAACAGGTTGTCACTGATTGTTGTTGAAGCGCGTAAAAATGCCGCCAAGTTGGTCATGTGATGACTTTAGTTTTAAGACTATAGAAACCCTTTGGAATGTTAAATTAAATTAAAACAGATAGATCATGACAATAGAAAGTCCTTGTGAAAATTTCAAGTTAAACCATTATCTACTTTTGGAGGTATTAATTAAAGAAAGATTCGCCAAGGTCACAGGCTCTGAGGAGCCTATAAAAGATCTTGCAGTAAGCTCATGTCGTCTCATTCTTACGCCGGAAAGTGATCACGCAACTCTGCGCTAGTTAGCAGGACAAATTTCTTCCATGTGGTAGCGGTTTAGGCAAGTTCTAACATGCCATAGTACTCACTAATGTTAGGGGGACTTTGTGAGTTTTTGTCTTCTCGTAGAATTGTACTTAATCTGCAATCTTCAAAGAATCTGTGGTTCGATGCTTTATTGACGTATCTGGTACCGACACTGTACGAGTGAACTTTTGCAAGAATATAAGTACTGTGTTATTCTCAAACTGTGTTAAATGACTTTATCTTGTTTACCCTTCGCATTTGGGGTTTACTAATACGAATGCGTGGCGGCCTATCTATTTAATATTATAGGTACCAGAGGGCTATACATGGTCACAAACTTAATTGTTCATAGTTCAGGTGAAGGTGTTGCATAACCCCCGTGCAGCCTTTCCGCCTGACAATTTCTATCTATACTGTTCCCCACACCTCCCACTATCACTACCCCACCCTCCTTGGTGAAACCCCTACAAAGTGAACCTATATCCTCTATTACCTGACATTGACTAGAAGGGACAAAAGCTGGATTCAGGCAACTGCAATGAAATTTCTCGTGTCAAGTATCCAGGTCCAGTCATCTTAGGAGTATCAAGAGTGAAACGATTTGGTCCCATCATGAGAATAGAACCAAATAGACTATGTAAGGCACATTTTGAAATACTAGTAACTGAAAAAATCCCAAGAGGAAAACCATGTAATAGTTGAAGCAGCAAGTATTAAAAGATCTGGCTAGTTGCAGTCCAGAGTGGGAAAAGATGATATAAGAGAAGTGGTGACAAGACAGGAGATCATGGTAGAGGTTTGTTGATTACCATGCTGGGTCTGCTGAAGAGGAAAATTGACAACAGTGGTGATCATGTATTAACTGTTGGTTTGTGGCCAGTTTTATGTAAGAAGCAGAACGATGGTTGTAAGTTAGCTTGATCAATGTTGTAGGTTTCATCGAGTGTATCATCTATGATGTGAAAGGTTTCTCCATTCGTGGGCTTAATGGAAGGGCACACACACACACAGAAAATGGAGAAGAAATGGTGTTACAAGACATGGGAGATGAGTGGTGTCATTATCGATACTTTCTTGTAGTTTACTCATTTAGATAAACTTTCTTTTAGCTAAGCACACCACCTGAAATACATATTACCTCTTGTTTTACTTTTTCAGGTATAAAGCTGCATTGGAACACATAAATACAGGCCTCGAATTACTAGAAAAAGAAATTTTGTTTGAAGCCCAGCCTTGGCCTGGTACAAATAATATAATTAAGGAGACAACCAGAAGTCTTCTGGAGGTAGAACCCCATATTTTTATTTTATACGTGTATTATGTCATTTAACTTTGACTAACAAATTTTTGTAATTTTTTTTTTCTTTTAAGGAATCCCTGAAATCTCTTCATCGTTTCTGTACTCAGTATCACAAGCCTGATGCAGTTTGTAAATATGAAAAATGTTTGTCAGTTAGTGTGCACATTATTCCTTCAGAACTCATCTTTTACAGGTAAACTCTTATTTGGTAAACATTTTGTTATGCATTAAGTCTTTGAATAAAAAAATTGGTTAGCTTATTTTTTATATTGCTCTCTGAACATAATTTCTCTATATGTCAGATGTACATCAGGAATGTTTTAAAATGGTTATTTCATCCTTGTTGTGAGCCACTAAAAGACTTCCTACTTCAATCACCTCACAATTTTTAAATATCTGAGACAACTACATACCTGCCAGCTTTTCTTGTTTTCCCATAAATTTTATGAAAACTGCTGTATTAAGGCTGCATGGATGATCCATGTTCTTTTACGAATTTCCAAATGAAAACCTGAGTGTTTTAATGATAATGGCTAAGATTTTACATGGGACAGTGTTATTGTAGTTGTTATGGATAGCTGTATTAGGTTTCTGGTTTCATTCATGGCTATAAGTGCTATTATTATTTTCTCTTTGATGTTTGTTGAAGCTTTTTTATTCATTTGACTGCAAGATTACACAAGGTACATCATATTTTATTACACAAGGTGCACCTTATGTTATTGTGTTCAATAATTAATCAACCTGTCTTTCTGATTTTAAATCAGTAATATTTCTAAAAGATGAATTGGCAGTTGTTTTATATCATTTTCTTCCACTTCTGTCCCACATGCAGAAAAGTGTTACGTAACATTTAAGGAAGCATATTCTGTAGAAATTCCATGAATATTAAAATCAAGATGAGGAAAAAATATGTTTTGTGCAGTGTACAGGTATGATATAACTACAGCATATAGCAGAAGAAATGATTCAGCCAACCATGTGAAGTGCAGTAAATGCATTACACGTTTGAAGTAAAATTAAGAGAACCAGAGAATAAACACGTTTTTCGCTAATCCTGGAAATTCTAATTTGGATGTTATTAAAACAGAGTGTTTATTCATTTCTTTTTTGGTGGAACACAATTTTCCACCAAGTGCAGTTGATCAGTCAAGAGGAAGTATCCTCAACAGAAGATGTGAAAAAATATGGTCGTGGTTGCTTACAAACAACATTAATTTTAAAAGAAATGACTGAAAATACAATATCCGAAGTTCTGAAGCATCTTTAAAATGCCAACAGATGATTCCATTGTAGTATTATATATATCCCATTGTTGTTACATATTGTGATACACAATATAAAATAGTAAGTTCTGCACTGTCCATATTTGAGGGAGATTTGAAAGGGTGTAATTTAGGAACCTCATGTCATTGCAATTAGAACATCCCCAAATACTAACTGAAAACTATGTGGCTATCGGTTCCAATTGTGCCATTGTAATGATGAGGCATAAGAATGGGGTTTCACCAGTTTTGAAAAAAAAGCTCATCTATATATTGTCATCATTTGTCATGTTTTCCACTTTATTAATTTAGTTGCTGGAAGTTTATCACCTAAAATACATGAGATCCTTGTGAATATTAAGAGAAAAAGGGTGAAAAAAAGAAGCCTTCAGAAATTTCAAAATATGCACAGTAAAGAATCACAGTAAATAGTGACACATTTATGTATGAGCTGGCTGTCTGTAGACTAGTGTTTGGACAGATTACCAGAGGAGAGGAATTAATTTCTTTCTTTTCGTTTCTCTTTTTCTTCTTTTTAGTGGTAATATGCTAATATATGCTCTGAATATTTCAACCAGCTTAATATTTTTCACAATACCAAAAACTGGAACATTTCTGAAGAAAGTAGCCCATTTTTAAATTACCTTTAGCTCCTTAAATTTTATGTGGGTGAACACCAAAAACCTTTTTCGCACATACGAAATTGAATCTGTTGAATCATGAGTGTACTGTGAAGTGACAATTTCAGTACACCTGTACCAAAAAGTGCCAACTTTACAGCACAATGATGAGAATGTTCTACTAATGTACTCATTACTTATGGCCACAAACAGAAGTGGAGGAAAGTTATATTCAAATTTTAAGTTGATAAGATACAGATAGGCTTCTAACCCCCATGTTACATGAAAGACTCAATTTTTTGGCTTAGCTCAGCGCTGAAACTAATATTTTAAGACGACTATGTTATGAAGATTTCAGAAGTACGTTTATTAGTATAAAGTGTAGGCGAGCACAAACCAATCAGCTACCATGCCATTACCATAGTACCATAGTAAATAAAATCGTGAAATCTTTGCAAGCAGTTCATTTTTGCATTGAATGTTCGAGCATATAACATGCTCCAGAACTCTACTGCAAACAGATGTGAGTGATAGGGATCATTAGCTTCTAGAATCTCTTAGATCTCCTTTCCTGAAAATTAGGACTTCTTGCGCAATTTTCCAAGTTGAAAAATACTTTATTCACTACTAATGATTTACAGTATACATCATATTGAAATGATTTGATTTCCATCTAAAAATGCTTTTGCCATAGGTACCCGGCGCATTCCTTCACTTCATATTCTAATTGCTTTCCAATACCTGCACTCTCCATACAAAATGAATCCATCTCTGGGAAATTGGGTATGTTGTCAGTATTTTCATCACTGAATGAATTTTTAAATTCAGCGCCCAGTACGTCAGCCTTCTCATTGCTTTGTTAACCTCACTCTGTCATGTATGAGAGACGACATTCTATTTTCCTTACAGCTGACTTTTCTTATGTTAGACCAAAATATCTTTGGTTTAAGGTGAGTTTCCACTTGAGAGTAGTTGCATGAGAAAGTCTCGATAGCTACACTCAGGAGGTGTCCATTGGATAGTAGATTATGACTAGCTCTACTCTCGGCGAGCTGACAGTTCTCGTGACAACTCTCCAAACTGTGTCCACCAGAGAGCAGTGGAGGGTAGTCAAAATGGCAGTGCACAACAGAAAGGTTGCAGCAGTTGTGATCATAGTAGCTGCCGTTATAAAAAGAAGAAAAATTTAGTAGGGAAAGCTTCTGGTTTAAGTCTTGTATTTATTCTCAAGTGGAAACGCACCTTTATCTTAGAGACATTTAGACTGTGAATTACAACGAAGTCATTAAGGGCTGCATGTATGATGATGAGGAATGGGTCAAGATCTTGTTACTTTTATGTGTTTGTTTTTTGTTGTTTTTAAATTGCTGCAGCCCTAGTGCCGTCAGTTTTAACAGTGATGAATTTAATCTCTATTCATTTGCATTTTACTAGAATGCAAAGTATAGTGGCATCCTGTTTATGAAACGCAAATGAATTGTAGCCTACTAAAGATTATGTATGCACTATAACATCTTGCTCTTGTCGGAAAAAAGTGATTAAAAAATGAAAAAAAAAGTTTTGAACAAAGTGTCTTAGTTATTTTTTTGTCCTTTTTTCCAGTGACCCTGATTTCTGTGGCTTTTTAGTTGTTAAATGTCAACAAAAATGCAGAATAGAATTCCATATAACATGCTGGAAGAACTTCAAGGAAAAATTTTCAAGTGTTGAAAAACTATCAGACAGGGTTTGTATTTCTTTTTTTTTTTTTTTCACTTTAATCCTTCAACACACTCCCAGAAACTTTAATACGGTGGCAGTGTTGAGAAACAAATACATTAAATTATAACAGAGAGAGGAACCATATCTTTCAGCAGTTAATGGCAGTGCAAATATAAAACATTCTTAATAAGCTTCTCGGTTGCTTTGCAATTATTTTTATCAATCTTCTTTAAACAGCTTCTATTGTGAATTTTAATATCCTCAGTTTAAATAACTTCCCATTATTCTCCCGCCACCTTTCTGACATATTTAAATCTTGCACTTAGAAACAGTATAATATTCTTTGAGTTAACCCCTCTTTAATGACTAGATAAATTTTTTCCTTGTTACAATAGCTAAGATTTTGAAATTATACAGTAATTCAACTGATATCAAGCCACTCTGAAGCAAATTTTAAATTTCGACAATCACAGATTTTTTATCTGAAATACCTTTGTTTGGAATATGCTGGAGAAGGTTGTATTTCTTTTAAAATTTATTTATTGTATTGGCAAACTGTGTATATAATAGTAAATTTTTAGAATAACAACAATGATCAGGAAAATGCTTTAAGGCAATAAAAAGATAGGGAAATACGACCTAACACTTACCACAGATGAAGGCGGCTGGGAACGATGAACACAAAAAAGAACAAACACACAATTTTTTTTTTTGCGGTTAGCCTTATTTTTTTTTTTTTTAATTTTGTTTTTTTATATATCAATCTTGTTCTTGAAAAATTGAGACACCAGGTGGAGCCAGACGTGCACGGCATAGATGGTAGTATAGGAAAGTGGGGGAAGCGCAAATACTAAATTGATAATGCTGAAGGTATATTATCATTGAAAGTGAGTGACGATATAGATATAAATCATATTATGAAAAACTTCAAGTACAAAAAATAAAATATAAGCAATATAAATCGTAGTGATAATAAGTGCTGGATCTGGTGTGAAGGATTTATTGGAGATTGAGGCCTGGAGAATGTCTGGTGTCCAGGATATTCTGATTGGATAGATCCCATCCATGTAGTTCAGAGAAGGTTGTGTTATCAAGGAAAACTCAGATCATCCAAACTGAGAAACCGTTGTTAAAATTATCAGTTTGTGGGAACTGGCATGCCGTTCCCAGCTGCCTTCATCTGTGCTAAGTGTTGGGTCTTATTTCCCTATCCCTCCTTAGTCAATTTCTAGTGTGTATATATGATTTTGGCAGATGCCCTTTTTTAAATCAGACTTAAATGTGTGGGTTCCACATAAAAATAATCTCTCAAAAAATCATTAACAGTAAGTTTTGCTTGTACTTGCCCAATGTGGAAGCAAGTATCATCCACAAGAACCATATCAAATTAATAGAAAAGCCATTCTCAAATCAGTTTTGTATCTATTTATTGATTTGGCTTTTTAGTGCACATCTAATTTATTGAAACCAAGTAGTTTCAGTGATACTGCTTTAATAATATAGGGTATGTTCATTAAGTTTGCGCAAAATTTAAAAATGGCATCACTAGAAAGTAGTGAGGTATATTTAGTTGCTCCCAACTCTGATTTGTCAGATTTATTACTTTGTGTTTCTTCTTCATTTGAATTTGACAAGCAGCCTGATTTTTTAAAAATTGATGAGAAAGAATTGAAGAGAAAAATGATTTAGTGAACTCATGCTTAGCTTGATGAACTTTACAGTAATATACACCTTTGATTATGGTGGTTTTAGATAGACGTGATAGCAAAAGATTGGTCAATTGTTTTGGACTCTACTGAAGACACTTCTCCAAAAATAATTTAAAAATTCCATGGTGTGATGCTGGATGTTGAAAGAATCAGGTTATGTGAAATTGTTAAGATTTGGGCATCTCAAATTACTGAATGCACAGTATTTTGCATGAACATTTAACAATGAGAAAACTGGCTGTAATATGCATGCCACATTTTTTCAGACTATTTCAAAAACTTAATTGTTTGACTTATTTCAAGGAAAGCTTTAGATTGTTTTAATTCAATCTAGATATGTTTTTCACTGTTTCATATAACGTGGATTCCTTACTACCAGCCTAAGGCCAAAAAACTTTCAAAACAATTTTTAGCAAATTAGGAGTCGGCATCAAAGAAAGCTGAAATTGTTCTTCAGCAGAAAATGTTGTGTCAATTATCTTTGTGTCATGACATTGTCATAAATTTTTGTGAAGGGCAATCTGCAGAGTGTATTTTGCATCTTTCTGGTCTTAAAACAATTGAATAAAGGAAAAAGAATATATTCAGTGAAAAAGAAGATTAAAATATCAATTCACTGGCTCGCAATTTTGTAGCTGTGACACTTGTGCAGTAAAGTTCTTCCATATTTGCCCTGTGGATTTGTATCCTCTGGACAAATATTATTGTCCAGAATTTAAATAAATGTCTAGCAGGGTAAATGATGGATCAGTTCCTGTATATTTTTCAGAGTTAGTAAATCATTGTTTATGAACAGGAAAAAGTATGTAGATATCATATAAGACATTGCTGAATAAAAAGTTTGTTTATATTTTTTTTTACATGTTTGCAACACATTCTTTGTAAAACTTCATAGTTTAATAATGCTTATAATTTTTAACTAACAGGATTTGCTTGGAAAACAGTGCCCTACATCAGATTGTAGAACACCAAACAACCTTCCTTCTGTAATAGTACGTATAGAAATTTTTGGGCAGGATGCAGAGTTAAAAAGTTACTGTGAGAAAGATATTCAAGAAAACGTTCAGTCAGCAAAAGAATCTAGAAAGAGCAAGTATGTATGAGATTTTAATTCAGATATAGTTCGTGGATGCATTATTTTAAATACTTATACTTTTATTTTTATTTTAGGAAGAAAAAAGAGAGATCACTTAGTACATCAGAAAAGGTAAGAGTTTTTATTTAGCTTATAGTGATTCCCATAAAACTTCGTCATTATGATGTAATATGATGTACTGCCTGCATTCTAGCAACACAAGACTAAGACACGAAGGGAAAGGAAGTTATCTGAACCTCCTAGTGAAAAGCTGCTTGCAGTACCTTGCAATGATGAGAGGTCAGTGTGATAGTACTTTTCAGTACTCCAATAAAGATTAAATATAAAATAACTGATGCTTGAAAATTGTTTCACAACTTGGTGAAGAAATGGGTATGTAAACCACATCATAAATACCTGTGATGAA
This sequence comes from Vandiemenella viatica, assembly GCA_031002005.1. Taxonomy (NCBI): domain Eukaryota; kingdom Metazoa; phylum Arthropoda; class Insecta; order Orthoptera; family Morabidae; genus Vandiemenella; species Vandiemenella viatica. The sequence continues at coordinate 93,632,572 of JARYHS010013631.1, forward strand.
AGGAAACTGGTTTGCAAAACAGCAACTTGGGTACAGGAAAGGCTGTTCTTGTTGATATCAGTTAATGGGCTATATTCAAGCTATTTTGGATGAAAAGGACAAAGGAGGCCAAGTGGGTAGTGAAATACCAGATCTCTTCAAGGTATTTGAAAGATGAGCCATAAAATGGTGGTGAAGGTAAAAATCATAGGAATTGATGAAAATGTTACTAGTAGGTAGATAGGTTCTTAAAAATGTAGACAGCAAAGAGAGGTGGAAGTGAAAATGTGAATACCACAGGGTTGTGTATTGTGACCATTGCTGACGATATCCTTAAAGGTGGCCATACACGATCGCTCCATCCGTCCAAATGGAGCGATGTCACTCCATTATCGCGTCGTGTGTGGGGAAACTCATGTGGATGACGTGGAGTGACAGGATTATTTGGATATCCGGTCAGTCCAATATCCATCAGTTTCGTCCATCATGCCATCAAGCCGACTGACGGTGTGTGGGGAAAACCACGTGGAGCGACACCAAGCCATCGCTCCAGTCGGTTTGTGTATGGCGAAACCGCGGTCCAAACTCCTCTCATTCTGTCACTGATCACCGAGGAGGCAACATCAGTGCCTTGAGTGGACTATGCAACATTGTACCACTTCTTTTTTGTTTTGAATCTGCTATAGAAATATTTGTTTTGCTACAAGTTAAATATTATTTTGAGTGTAGAATTGAAAATAATACAGTTTTAAATATTATTAAGTTACAATTAGAACGATTTTTTTAAAAATAATAATGTCGTCTCAATAATACTTTGTGCTGGAGATTATTGAGAAGGATAAGGACTTACCATGCTTGTAGGATCTCTAATCCTGACTACCATGACAAAATATAAATAAATGTGGCAATAGATCAGTTGCTAATATTATTTAAAAATAAAGACATAAACGCCAACAGAGAAACCGTGTTGGAAAAAAAGAGAATTCTTTGCGGTCTTCTTTTTAAAAAGATCATAGTATGATAAGATTAATTTTATATGAGCCTACTTGTTTAAATATGTTGTTTTACAACATGTGACGTACCTCTCACTATTTTCTGCCTGGTAAAGTACTTAAATTTAATAAATCTGTTTTATAATCATTTTGTAGTATTTTTAAAAGTTTTCGTAATATCACAGAGCTTATTTTGCATAATTCCGCACTTTTTTGGACGTTTATTTAATTTTCAGGATTTTTATTCAGTATTCGATATAGTGGCAACTGTTTGCGGGAAATTTGTTACCCTCGTACAGTTATATAACAAACCACTGTAGAATGAAATTTTTTATACTGTTAAGAGTCTTCACGTGCTCAAAGAAGATCGAATGACGTTAACCACAAGCTAATTACAGAATTTCCACCAACTATATTAACTTTCGGAGTTGTTTTCTTCACCCTGAGCAATGTTAAGATTTTTCTCTCTTCCAGCAGGCTAATGCAACTGATCTGGAAAGATGTTAACATTACAATAATAGAAACCCATTTATAAATATAATGAAGATAAACTGACGAAATACAGGTATACAAATTTAAGAGGTCTGATCCCAAACTAAGGTTTCTTCAGAAGCTGAGCAAACATATTCCTTTCAATTCAAAGACACAATCTGACATTCATAACATTAAAATGAAGAATGTGATCGAGCAGTTCTTTCAGTATAAAGGCAACCAAAAAAGGAAAGGTTTGGGTTTTCTAGTGTGAATATTTTTATCTTTTTTTGTTCATTGGTATACTAAGCTCTTTCCCTTCTGAAGACTTCTCAGCACATGGCACAAGCAAATCTAAGCATGATACTCCTCGTTAATCAAATTTTACCAAGGCCAACAAATTATGTATTTTTTCATATTGCATACTACTTGAATGCAAGTGCACCCACTGTTTTGAAATTATAACCTTGTATGTTAAAGCCAGTTTCCATTATTTTTTGTTGACAGAGACCAGTTTAGTTGGGCAGGTGCCAGTGTCTGCATTAATTGTATACAATCATAAATCTATAGAATAAAATGTTTAAATTAATAACAATCATATCATTCATATGAGAACATAAGGGATGTAAAAATAAGAAAATAACTTTTTTACTTCTTTTATTGATTATAAAATAACACAGTTTTGTTTAATTTTTTCATTGTGTATTTTTGCAGCATGATACATTCTCAGTCTGACAAACATACGGTATCAATCATTTTCTTTGTAAGCAGGATAATATGATTTTCAGGATAGACATTTTCAAACATGTGATCACTAAGATCAGTAAACAAATTATTAAAGTTACATCCCTGCAAAATAACTATTTTTAATTTTTCTTTTAAATCACCTTTCATTACTTTCATATCACCATTGAATGAATTCATTCCTTATACATCTTTCAGCAATTTTGCATATATGTACAACACTTGCTAAGGGATAATGCAATCCCCCATTATCCTTAGCAGCAATACACAAAGCAGTAGAGGAAACATTCTTTCTGCAAACAGAGCAGATGTATAAATATTGCAAGAGAAAGTCTTTAAAACTTTCATGGCAACAAATCCTGAAATATAAACAATTACATTTTCAATATAATTGGAAAGATTTTCTGAAAGGGTACACTGCCATTTTATTAATCTACCTTGCTGGTCTTTCAACACTTTCATGTCCCCCAAGACATTCCTTGCCAATTTCATCATATGGCACAGATCCAACAAAACATAAACAGGATGTTTAAAAGATGATCTGAACTCATCTGCATTAAAATTACACCCTAACTGTCTTGCCATACTCAAGTTTGTGGAAAGTTCATCACATGTCACACATACAATACGAACTCTAACATCATTTAAAATTTTTAGTCTTTGCAGTATAATGTTGCATTTATCACTACTACTTATGCCATCCCCTAAAAAGTAACCTATAGGGATTTTCCAAGAAGCATTAATAGCAACGCACATCACCACAAAAGCTTCCTTTGTTTCCCTTCCTTTTTCACTTGCAGCACAATGTATATGACCCATGTTCACATACCGTAACCCAAAAATTCTTCACCACTCCACAGAATGCCTTTTCTAATGGCCATCTCATTCAGTATTAAACATCCATATATTTCATATTTACAAACAGAGGTAAACTGTTCAATATAAGCTAATGACTCTGCAGCAAAGCCTGGATTGCCATCAATCACATTGTACCATCTAGGAAGTGTAGATGGATGAGGTAAACAATTGTCAAATGATTCTCTGACAAATTTGTACGCTGCAGGTGAATGAAAATACAAAGTCAAGGCAAATGTTTTTAATTTGTTACTGTAACCAGCATTTCTGCCAGATTTTGACAGAGCAACCAACTCTGTAAAAACACTAAAAAAAAGAATTCTCTAAAATATGGCTCACATCTCCAGTAATTTGGCACTTTTCTTTTAACTCTTGCACCAACTGCAACACAGAATCAATTTTCTTGCACTTTGTTATGTTCTTGGCAACTTCCTTTTCATATTTGTTCTTGTACTTAACAATGCTGTATTTTTTCCTCTCTATTACTGCTTCATATTTCACACATTTTACAGATTTTGCTATGTCATATGTACGGTAATGCTGCACATAGTACTCTTGATTCCTGACTTCATGACAAACATTTTCAGAAAGAACTGGGATATTTCTTTTTTTTGGAGGTGGTCTGGCAAGTCTTCTGAAAAATATTATACACTGTTGATAGTATACATTTCACATAGCATGGTAGTAATAATTTACCCAAATATTTATTCACAGATAGTGTATTACGGGTACTTCTATATATGGTGCAGCTAAAATAACAAAGCTTTGATACTAAGAATATTACAGCACTTTGCTTATACATTATTGCCAAGCTTGTAGTCCTTACCTTCGATATATTGTCTGGAAAGCGGAAAATTGTTGGCACTGCAGAAGGTTTCAGGATCTTTTTATTTCCGTTTTCCCAAAAACATTATTTTTCAAAGTGTTGTGAACATATTACACTATGTTCTGAGGGAGTAAAACTGTCCCGGCGTATTTTAGCTAACCACTCCCTCAATTGATTTAAATCTCGGAGCGGAAATCTGTATCGAAAGAAAATATTAAACACGGTCAAACCACATCCAGGCAATAAGATAGTAGAAGATTCCGAACTTATTTAAATGCATACTTACTTGTGAAATGATAAATTTGTGCCTCTTGTAGCATGGTTGGTGCAATTATATGCAGCGCAAGACTTAACCATGGTACAAAACACTTGGTAAGCCAAAAAATACGAATACTCGATCGGGACAACACGTATCAACTGTACAAACGTAAACACTGAAAGCTACCAGTTGCCACCAAAATGGCGGCAGGCGCGTCGTTCAATTTGCGAAGGAACACTAGCGCCGTTGCACCTTTGACTGATGGAGTGATGGAATGATCGTGTATGTGCTACGCTTTTGGACGTCATCCACATGGATGTCATCCATACGGATGACATCCAAATGGAGCGATCGTGTATGGCCACCTTTAGACTGAATGTGTTATTGGTTTCTTATAGTCAGAAGTTAAGATGTTTTCAGATGATTCATTGTGGTAATAAAATTAAAAATGGATAGTACTGTGAACAGCTACAGGGGGTTCTGCACAGGATAACTAGCTGGGTAGGTCAAAAATGATTGAAAATAAATGCGGAGATGAATCAGCTTATTAGGTTTAATAAGACCTTGGGAAGGAATTGCTTGTTGAAGACCTGAATCGTAAATATCTCAGATTAAAATTTAATAGTAAAATCAATTGGGCAGGACACAGGACAGTTGATAGTGAGCGGTTTCACTATCCTTCCTTTACTGGATGGAATGATGGGACGTACCAGGAAAGTAAGGGATTTGAGTCATAGAAACTAGATCATTTTGTGGTGTACTATATGAGCCATACTTTGGCTATAAAATACACGAGTTGGAGGGAACGGAATAGAGGGATGCTAGATTTGTTTGTGAAAATTAATGCAGAACACATTCAGAAATTGATATAAAAGAGCTAGGTATGGGAGTCATTGGAAGACAAAGTGGACAAAGTGAGTGCTGGAAGTGCACAGTGAGGCTTGGATGGGTGTTGGTAATAGAAGTAGTGCATGTAAGGGGAAAAAAAGACCATTACCACAAGTCGATACTTGATTTTGAGCTGAAGCGAGTGGGAAACTTTTCTTCAGTAATTATGTGAGGAAGAGACCAAAATAAATTCACAAGAATTAACAAAAACCACTGACTATTAAGAGAAAATTTGTGAAGAGGGCAAAAATATGTGGGTTTGCAATTAAAGATTTTAAAAATCATTAAATGGGAACGTTTATTGTAGGGAAATTGCTACCGAGGTGTATGTTCCTCAAAGTTGATATTTCTTTTAAGTCAGAAATGGATGGAATAATGGGGAAATCAAGCAAAACATAGCGCATGTGTTTTTAATATTTAAGAATAAAATATGTAGGTTGGAAACTGGGTATTCTTGGTAAACCAATTAACCTGTGTACCCCTAAACTTATTAAATTTTAAAATAAATTTGACAGTGATTTTTAATGTTTCCAAGCCTCATAATCTTTTTGCATTTTTAAACCCTTTTGAAAACAGCTAAATGAAACATAATCATTAAAAAAATGTTCCTTTTTAATACGTTATATTTGTTTTACATTATTGGTTTTGAGTGCTGAATCTTTAACCATGATATTAAAAAAAGGGATTGTTTCAAACATGTAAATTCATATTGATAGGAAAACATTATGATCTAAAAGATATCAATGTTTTACTGTTGGCCATTGTTCTCTTCTGAATTCTGAAAGTGAAAGTACTTATGGATCTGTTGATGAACCCTAAAATATAATTCCAAACTTTGTGTGTTAATAAATGTCCTTAAATCAAGAATGTAATGGGGTCAGTCATTGTTGGCATTTCTTGACTTCACCGAAGTCCAACATGAACTGAACTGAGATTTTATAGCGATATTAACTCTCCAAAGACACAGTCAGTAATATTTACAATATCCCTTCTATTTTCTAGTATTGTTGCTTGAGTACCAGAAAATCCGAATTTCCTTCAATACAATTTTTTCATACCATGTGATCAATATTATTAGCAGTACTAGCCCCAAAGCCCATCAAAAATGACGGGTTGAACTTAGCGTTATGGTAATTTATTTCTCTGCAGTTACTTAACTAAATAGAATTGTTATGAAATAAAGCACAATGTAATTTATCATCCCTCATGCTGTAGCAAAAAGCTTCAGTTGTCAACTTGGTCCAGGATGCATTTCAGCCTAACCTCCACTAATATAGCCGCTAGAAAAGTAAATCTTAAATTACATGTGAATTAATACTGTCCCTGTATTGCATGTCAGTGTCATCATGCATCACGATATAAACTTGATCCAAAATCTTCACGGGTTCTTATACATTTCTTTCTTATTAGGGATTGTCAATAAACTACATGCCTCCGTCTAGGGGGGGAGGAACGGTTGGCTGGAAAGCTACGTGGGGAAGGGGGGAGGAGGTTTCCAAGCCAAGCCACTTAGCTTCTTATTCATATTATTTCTCACAGTTGAAATAAGGTACAAAACACACAACAGCATGTGTATGTGTATTTCTGTTATTTAACTGTCTCCGTATGTAATTTATGACAGTCTGACGAGAGAAAACAATATAAAATATTTTCTGGAATCAATGGGGAGAAATCTATGTGTGTGTGTGTGTGTGTTTGGGGGGGGGGGGCAAAAGCCACTTCATGCTAAGTGGGGAGGGGGGGGGGGAGGAGTACACAGGAGGCCAAATTGAGCTATGTGGTTTATGGACGCTCCCTTACCTGTAATGAAGATCGATGTTTTAACGGCTAACGCAGCTTACATGTAGCTGAAATAATGATCCCAGTGCAGATGAAGGACGCTAAAAATAAATCTCAACAACCTACACTATGTCACATAATATTAGTTTTAATTGTGGTTTAGGCCGCATAGTTCACGATCAATGTGGAACTTCTTTCATTCAAACTAAGTAATAATTTCAGTAAAAAAGCAACTGATAATTAATAATTCAATATATAAAAAATACAGACTTTTCCTTCAGTGTTCTGACAATTCATTTCTTAGCAATTGCTTAACTAAATAGAATTGTTATAAAATAAAATTCACTGTAATTCCTCGTGCCTTGTGCTGCAGCAAAAGGTTTCTGTTAACATCCAGGTCCAGATTGCATTTCAACCTAACCACATACTAATCTAAACTTGCCGCCAGAAAAACAGTACTTCAAATCTCAAACATACATGTACTGTATCGCATTTTAGTGGCAAGAATACATCGCAATATAAATTTGGGCTCTAGCATAATCACTGGGACTCATAAAGGAATTGGCTAGTTGACTAAATTTGAAAAATAGGCTTATACCTATTATCTATTTTACTCAAAAATGTATTATTTTTCAAAAAAATTTAACATTTTACATTTTTTAAAACGAATTTAAATTTACCTCGAAAATGAACAAACTGTCACGGTGTCTTGAATGACGCGAAACAAAACAAAACAGCTGTGTATGTATGCGGCAGGGGTCAGTTTTATTTCATTAAAAATGTGTTCCTCATTTCATAACTACTGTGTAGTGCCCCAGTGTAGAAGCACAACAATAGAAATGCCAAAAAAGTTATTTATGTTCCGAATAATGAACAAATACATGGTTAAAACTTGCAAGGAGGGAGGATGCTCATAGTTTATCTGCAGATTCAAGGATCCATTTTTGTGAAGATCATTTTGATGTAAGTGTTTAAGCACAATATATTTCTAAATCTAAAGCAAAACTGATGAATTTTGCAGAACAACTACTTATCAAGTATTGATAACATAATAAGACATGAGTTATGGTTGTTCTGGTTTTATAATTTAAAATCTTTGGGTGACATTCTGTGTGTGCACACATTCGGAGCCTAGTGGCCCGTTTATCTGCTACTGAAGAAGACATCTGCCGAAATATTGTGTATTTGTTTGTCCGTCTAAGTGTTTTAAAGTGTTTTCTCTCATCTTAGCTGTCAACTTTGGTATGTGATGGGCTACTTTCCCTTTCCTTCATTATTTAAAATCGTTCTTTAGTGTTACAACACACTCTGGCAGCAGTTTCATTTCCTTGGTGCCACAATCTGATAGATTTTTATGCAGCTCAGTGAAACAAATCGAACATAAAGAATAAATTTCTTAAGTATCTCTCATGGTTCTCGAGCTATCTTAACTGAATGGTGATGTTATATTTTGATATGAAGCTAAGAGCAGACTGGAAATTGGCAGTGCCATAACTTTAAAAATTGCCACACCTGTTTTTGAGGATATGATTTTCTAGAAAAGGTGTATATAAAAGCAAAAAGAAATGTATCTTAGATGTGATGCGACTGAAAAGTTACGATACGGGCAGGGCATGGAAATAATAGTACCTAACAACAACCGCATCCAATGACATTATTCACACCAAAGATAGTATCGAAGTGAAGAACGAAATCTTTTGTTATTTCACTTAGGTCTTCCTTCTAGTTTAGCTATTTAGCACTTGCTTGTACTTCGCAAATGTAACCTCATACCACTATCAATTAATTTACAAAACGTATGTATAAGCAATAGGTTATTGTTTACGAAATTGAAATAATGCTATTTAAGCTTATGATTTATAATTGACACTTGTGTATACTTGCATTGAAGTTTTAACATTACGGATTTCCGATGAGGAAAAGTCGATGTTTGATTTGAAAAATCTTCCAAGTGTTACGGCATCAATTTTGGACAAATTGCTACTGTTTGCTTTGCTAAATCCTGGTTCCATTGTGAATTACACTTTTTCTTCAGCATATAACTGAAAACAACTGTATCAACGTGACAAATGAATAATTTACCAAGTAACCTGTTCTGTTCTATGAAAATATCAACAACTACTTCATGGTTTCAGATTACTGAAGGAATCGGTGATCATTAGATCTTTCTGAAGTATATAAGAGGGTTCAGTAAACCATTGATCAAAACTGAAAATTGTTTAAGGTACAGTTAAAAAAGAAATTCAGAAATGAAGAGAGATTTCAGGAAAGGTTCAGTATGCAGAAGCAGAGTAGATAGGAGGTGGGAAGAGTTCTAGAAGACAATGATAATGAGGAAAATATTTATTCCAAAACAGAAAATAAAGAGAAGTAAAGAATATATTTACTTGTGATAGAGAAGAATTAAGATACAGCCAGGCAGTGGGAAACACACAACCCAACAGGGAATTAACAGCTGCAAAGAAGGGAGCTAAAGATGGTTTTATGACTAATATTATGGATGTAGGGAACCACTCAATGATGCTTCTAGAAATATCTATGGTTGTGTTACGAAAATGAGGGGTAGAGAATTGTGGATAAGAAAGGAGAAGTTACTGAGGATTTTTTTTAAAAAAAGTATGATAAGTAACTGGTTTAATGAGATAGTTTATGAACTGTCATTTGGGTATTGGAGGGACAAAATCCGAGGATGATCTTTCCATATAATTGGAAATTATGATCTTAAAAATAGATCTTGTGGATTTGATGAAAGAACTGAGAAAGATAAATTGATAATATTATTATGGATATGTTAAAGATGGACAGACGTGACACTGAAATATTGTTTAGACTGAACCTAGAGACGTGTTGCATATCTGAGTGCCATAGTGAGCAGATGTTAAGCTAAACCTACTCCTGCACAAGATGACTTACATGTTTCTAAAGGAAACACTTACGAAATCCTGAAATCAAGATCCATGGAAAAACAATTTAAAAAAGCTCTATTGCTGTAAACTTGGATGAACAACTGAAATTTAGGTCTCATTTGGAAGATTTACATGGAATAGCAACACTGGTAATGCATAAATTAATAAGCTTTCGTGAGTGGTGATGTAAATTGTCACCGCTTGTCATAAGGAAATATCATGACTCAACATTGGCTTCCATTACTAGATGCACAGCAAGGACTTGGGCTGAGCACCTGAGGAAGATTAGAAAGGAGGTGCTCAATGACGTATGCAGCAACGAATTCTGCTCAGACTAACTGGGGCTTACAGAACAGTGTCCACATATGTACTAACAGCTATACTCTGCAGTTGGCTACTCAATTTTGTAGTAAGGAAGCAAGGGTTGTTATACTGAATGAAAATAGGAAGGTATGACCAACTTGTGGAAATAATTTTAAGGGCCGTTGAAACCAAAAAAGGTGATTGGGACGTGTTGATTGACAAATGGCAGCAAATATGGACCAACAGCAACACGGACAGAAGAACCTTTGATGTGCTTCTGTACATGAGAGAATTAACACAACTGACTTACAACTCTAACACACTGCATCTCTGGCCATGGTCTATACAACAGTTTCATAGAACGGAGACATCTCAAAGGAACAAACTGGTGCGATTATGGGGAAGTGAGTAATCCCAAGAATGTTGAATGAGAATGCAAACAAACTGAAGAATTAAGAGCAGACCTTTCAAATACAACTTCAAAATAGACAAATATATGATATACTACGCGATTTTGGCCTCTGACACTTGCTGGATGGGGCCACTAATTTCGTATCATCGCTACGCGAGGAGGAAAAAATGTTGAAAGGAAATTGGCTTAGCGTAAAAGATGCCATGAGCAGACGGCATCAGAAATGGTAAAAAGAGGAAGAAATTCAAATGAAGTAAGAATTACAAAACTAATTACAAGCACTGCCCAGGACTGAGGATGCACTTTCATGAGGAAGATGGCCATAATGCCATTCCAAGGGTCAGGGAGCAACCTACTCTGATTCGAGGAGGAAACTCCTGATGAGAAAGTTCCAAGGACATTACCAGAGAAGGACGAGATTACTACATGAAGTGTAAAGCTGGCAGATTGGTGGTGTTCAGCATGTCAATAGTTACCCTGCAGCATCAGCAGGGACAGCCGACAGTCTGGATGTCGGCACAGAACAGCAGTGGTGCAGAAATGGACATTCGTGTATAGACAGTTCATTGAATAGTATTATGAAAATACGTACACACTCGCTGTTTTTGCTGTGGGTAAATTAGTATAGTTGATGGATTAATTTAGTATAATACTTTAAATCCTTTAAAATAATTATCTGTATCTATTAAAAAATGCAAACAGAGAAGTAATTTGTTAAAAAAAAAAACTGTAGAAACTCTGTGCCTATTTTAGGTAACAATTTATGTAAAACCAGGAAATAAAAATAAAATTTTACTCTTTTCAATTTTAAGTGTCTTCTGAAAAGTTTGACATTTCTTATCTGGCTGCCAGTTTATTGTTTTAATGCCCGTTTAATCTGGATGGTATTTTTACAGCCAACTAATCAATGTTTGTAAAGTTCTTTTTACAGCCAGTGTTTGATTATTTTACTTTAGTTTGCTGTCTGCATGGCCAAACTCTTTACAGTTGTCCATGTGGGCAGTAATCAGGTTTGCATTTATGCCACATTGTCAGACCGATTTTTAGTCAGGGTGTAATTACCTCTATGTTGATGCATCCAAAGCACCAATAACAACAGAACAAAATATAACTATAGTAATTCCATTTTGCTCCTTGAAACTTCTAACCTGCCTCATCTATTCAAGAGTGCTTACATTCCATGCTCCAATTTGTAGAATGTTTGTCATTTCTGATAACTAATTCATGAGCATTCCTCACCTCAATTTACTTATGATTAACAATTTTAATTCCAAATTTTATACTAGATGAAATCTTCATTCCTAATATAATTGGAATATGGATATAAAGAAACTGTTGTTGGGCACTAAAATACGATATGAAAGGGAAAGCGACGGGTCATCTTTCCCTTTCCTACTGTATTTTAATACAATTGGTAGTAATATGTGACTTCTCATCACCCTTGGTGTTGACCATTTCTGGTTCCAATCTCAAACACAAACAGGTGCGCTAGACTACTCCTTACTCTCCTCTGCTTTCAGAGGGCCTCTGGCAAACAGTGGGTGATGGCTTACTCAAGAAATCAATCTGTCACCAGAACCTTTAAGTAGATTGCACCACATGAAGGTAAGGTTGTCATTGGTTTGGAAAAGACTAATGTAGTCTTTAGAAAAGACTAATGTAGTCTTTGCCAAACCCTTTGGGTTTTCATGGAACGAAGAATGACTAAGCACAGTAAAGCAATCAATTATTGAAGTAGGAGGTAGAGGAGCAATAATGATGCACATGAAACAAAGGCTAATACAATTATACAATATTTTGGGAGACCACTTTGTGGCATGGGAAGGTGATGAAATCTCGCATTGCAGCCTGCACGGACCTGGTACGAAAATGCCAGGTATGGGTTTGATGAACCCGCGTTGTCTGAGCTGGAAACTTGTGAGCGCTGAAAGTTTTCCATTCTATAAACTCCTTGCATGCTTCAATGACCAGACCATCACAGGGCGTGACGGTGGAACGCTGTGTGTCTAGAGAATGGGGATCTTGGCTTCATTGCCTATATGACAAGGAAGGAACAAACCTTTTTTTAAACCTTCAACCTCAAGGTTTGACATGTGCCAAGGAGGTGAATGGGTGATGAGGGCACTCACTTGCTAGCGTGCAATCTCACCTCTGTTGTATTAGTCAGGTGAACCTACAATCGAGGTATGTGCCACCAGAACTTTCCAAAAATTAAGTCGATGAATTCGAAAAACTAAAAACACTACTACTACCTGTGGATTGGATGGGCCACAGGCTAACCCAATACCCCTTAATTCAAAAAAGTGGGTAGGAGTTAGTAGCCCTCCTGCTTCAGAGAATGAGACTGAAAGTAATGGGAAATTTAACATCTAAGACAGCGGGCATCAGTAGCAACCTCAACCACACCAGCAGCAGTCAAAAATGCTCCACCAGCAGTACCAGTAAAGTTAACCACACCTCCATTTCCATGGCAACACTAACTGCTGACCAGAAGTTGACCAGAAGATCCGGGACCCGAAGTTTAGGCAGACTGATCTGACTCAGTTTGTGAAATCCCTCTCTTTGTCTCCTCCCACGCTAGCTAGTAGCAGGTAGAAGTGAAAGAGGCCAAGGAAGAAAAAGAACAAGCAGGTGTTTGATAAGTTCACTGAATCGGAGATTTAGGTCTCCTCGGAGCCAGAAGAAACTGAAATGCTGGTGGACGATACTGGTCCTGTTCCTCAACAGACAGTGATCAAAGACCTATCTGAACTTGGGGGTGTGAGGATCTACAAATAGGATGTCTCCCATACTTCAATGGAACATTAATGGTTTTATGGCTCACAAAGAGGAGTTACAACTCTTAGCAAGGTCTGATCCTTTGTGTCTGCAAGAGACACATTTCAGACTAACACACCAACCTTTGGTAAGAGGATATAAAACATATCAACAGGACGATACTGAGGGTGATCGAGCGGAAAAGGGTAAGGGGTGACTGTGTTTGTCCGAAATGCTATCCACTTCGAACCTATAGCTGTCACCTCTCCCTCGCAAGCAGTAATGGTTAAAATACATGGACCAGTACAACTAAATGCATGCTCCTTTTATATGCCACCAGGATCAACAGTTGATTTTGTTCAACTGGCTGATGTAAAATTTCTCCGCCTTTTCTCCTAGTTGGAGACTTTAACGTGCACAGTGCGTTGTGGGGTTCAACCACCGATTGCTCCAGAAGTTGAGAAATTTGTAGATTATGGGAGTGAGAGGAGGTATGCATCCTGAATACCGGTCAAATGACGCACTTCCCTACTGCTACTGGTATGTCCTCTGCCATTGATCTTTATTTTTGTTGTTGTGTTGGGAGGTGGATCGTAACCTTCATGGAAGTGACCACTTCCCAATGTCATTGCACGTAAAGTTCAAATGTGGAAAACGAACCATACAATGAAAATGGGAATATCAGCTGAGCTTATTGGCATTTCTACAGTCGTTCAATTACTCTCCAATAGTGTCAGAACTTTGAGGAGAAGGTGAAACACTTGGCAGAACTGAATCACAGGGTGGTTGATATTCCTGTGCCTAGCAGCTCCAGAGCGCTGCGAAGAATGCCCTTCTCTTGGTGGAACTGTGAATGTTGTTCTGCTATACAGGGTCACTGACAGGCCTTGTGTCGGTTTAGGTTGCACCCAACACCTGACATCCTTGCAACGTTCCGAATTGCAAGGGCTAAAGCACGTCATGTTATTAAGGTGAGCAAAGAAGGTTTTGGTAGAACTTTGTGAGCACCATTAACCGTTCCGCAGCATCATCAGAGGTATGGGAGTCTATCCGCTGTATATCTGGGAGATACTTTCGACCACCAGTATCTCGATTATTGGATCGGGGATGATGAACGAAGAATAGTGCAGCTGATCACTTTTGTTGTGGCATCATACACAACCTGGCTCAATGGAGATAGGGCCACCATCCTTATCCTCCACTTGAGTAATTCCTGCCTGCCACATCCACGATGCGGATGTGGGCATTCTCCAACTCAGTAGTCTGGAGTGGTAGAATGGCGACGTCCAGGTGGGGAACCATTCCTTCAGAGTATAACACAGCACCCATGCACAGGAACCCGTGTGAAGCCCTTAACAGCATCTATGGCAGTGAAGTTCTTTGGTATGGGCAGTGCTGCCATTTCTACGGATTTTTAAGAAAAGTTAGGATTTTCGGATTTTTAAAAATATCTACGGATTTTTGACACTTTTTATCATTTATTGATTTTACCTTATATTGGTGTTTTGTTAAACTTTGAACGTATAGTGTTAATACATTACAGAATTGTCAATAACTGTGAATCGTTTCCATGCAACAGCTCGTGTGAACCAACGATTGAAATAAAGCTCATATTTTGTTTGGTTACAATTTTTATAGATCTTAGAAGACCGCAATACAAAACTATCGGCGCACTCTTTATGCACGGTGACACGGTCGTTGGCACGCCTAACAAATCAGTGTCTTCCGAGAAGGCATAAGCAATATCAGAGAATCAAAGGTCTTGCAGTTTTTTAACATTTCCTGTTATAGAAGATATGCTAAATTTAATGTAAACAAAGAAAATGTATGGTCACCAGGGAAAAATAAAAACTACTAGGCATAGCAGCAGCAGTGGTAAAAGTGACGATGTATAAAATATTTTCAGATATATTTATTTTTGTAATTTTAAAGACCTGTGAATAAAAAGCATTCTTAATTTGACTCTCTCTTCGATAATTATTAATCTTTCAGTTAGCAAGTTTCCGGATTTTTGTAGCAAATCTATGGAAATTTTAGCTGCCATCTACGGATATTCAAAGGCAATTGGCTGGCAGCACGGGGTATGGGGTAGATGGCGAAGGAGGCAACCCGTCGTCTCAGCAGAAATTGAGAAGGAAACCACTGCCTTGTAGTTAAGAGGCTAGAGGAGTAAACCCCAACAGAAAATCCTTTTTTTGTGTTATGCCTATCAAGCCAACAGAATATAAACATGTTGCTTTCAAAGTTTAAATTAGCCTGGGAAAGAAACACACTAAATACATGTAAATAATCTTGGAATTAATGTCGATACTATGTCCAGTGATCACCCAAGAAGAACCAACCATAGAATCAAGTTTCGGATCAGAACCTTGAACATTATCACCTTAACAGGGAAATGCAGTGAAATTACAGATTTAATGAACTGTACACATATTCACATTCTAGGTCTAAGTGATACCAAATCAAAGGCTGCAAAACAAGAATGTTGGATGATAGATACAAACTATACCTGTGTGGGAACAAATCAGTGGCTAAAAATGGAGTTGGTGTAGTACTCCACAAAGACATTGATAGTATAACAGATGGCTCATTTATCAGTGAAAGAATAATGAAAGCCAAAGTACACCTACAAGGAAAAACCATATCTGTGGTCCAGGTTTATGCGCAACAGCAGGGATGCTGTAAGGATCAAAACACATGCTTTATAGAAAAACAAGAAGGTATCATTGATGAAAATAACCTAGTGATAATTGTAGTGACCAAATAGGGAACTGATAGGTCGGGCTATGAAGGAATTCTGGAGCCATATGGATTTGGCTGTAGAAATGCCGAGAGACCTGCTTGACATATGCATGCAGAATAAACTGGTGGTGAAGAATTAGTGTTTCAGAAAAAAAGATAGCCTCAAAACAACAAGATACAGCTGGGTTGGCCAACACGATCTGTAATAGATTACATTGTAACAGATAGGCTAAATAGAAAAAAAGTGCAGGATGTGAAAGTAATACCCAGTGAAAGCCTCAACAGTGACCACAGAATACTTGTTGCAGGCATCAGAGCTACTAAAGCTATTGCAAAGATAACTAGGAAGAAAAGACTAAGAATTAAAGATTAGAAACTGAAAGGTATGGAATGCAAACAGCAGTGTCAAGAGGAGATTGGAGCCAAAATACCAACCACAGACATAAAAAAAAAGGGCCACGGGGAATGGAATTATTTAAAGGCAAGTCTTATTGGGAGTGCAGGAAAAATCTGTGGAACAAGCGAGGTGAGTTAAAGAGGAAAGTACATCATGGTGGAACAATAGAGTAACAGAGACAACAGCCAAAAGAAACAAAGATATGGCTAAGTCTTGTAGAAGAAACAATGGTGATTAAGTGGATAACAGACAGCAAAAGAATATAGAAGCAGCCATTTGGAGGTTAAGAGACTGTATGGGAAGAAAAGGAGAAAAGCTGGGAAGCATTTACATCTATACTTGTAGAGGATAATAAAGGGAATATAAACATGTTATATGGAATTAAAAAGCGGATCAGGTAAGGAAACAATTGCAGCAATAGAGACAATGGATGGAAGTATAGTTCACAATATAAGGTGTTTCAGGGAAGCCATGAAACGATATTTTGACAAGCTTCTAAATGGACCTATTGGGATAGATGATGAAGAAACAAGAAAGAGGATGATAAATGAAGACGTTGCAATCACCTGGACAGAAGTCGTGTGAGTACTCAGTAAGATGAAAAGTGGCAAGTCAGCAGGAGCTGATGAGGTTACAGCTGACATGATTAAAGCTGTCATTTCACCAGGGATTCAGTGGCTGTATAGGGTCCTCAAAGCAAGAAGGCTGGACGAAAGGGGTGATAATTCTGTTGCCTGTTAGCCGAGCGGGGACTTTTAATTGCAACAGATAACTTTTGGATTCGTTCCCGACCACCGCTAGCCATCGGCACGAATAGCTGTCTGTTATTTAGTGTTGAGAAAAATCAAGTTAAACACTTTTTTGATACTGGCAGCTAGTAAAACGAGCTCTGGAAATACCTATACTCTCTTCTGCTAGTCTTTTGGCAAAAAGAGTTACTAAATAGACACTTAGCATACATAATTCATCTAGATTTATTCTTATATTCACTTCAGTGATCAGGTTGTTTGAAGGGAAACCCAGAGGATATAAAGTAATTGACTATTTATTAACTTGTGACGGAATGAACACTGCTACAAACACTTATGGAATCGATCTCTGAATAAATTGGAGGATGGAGTGACATGAAATAGTTCCTGATTTAATTCACTCATGAAATATTAGATAAGCTCAGCATGGATAAGGCTAGCAGCAGAATTACTTCAGTGTAGTGATGTTTCGAGCCGGAGTTCTAGACATGACTGGTGAGCTAGTGTCTTCGCCACGAGAGTGTGCAGCGGTAGTTAGGGGAGAGGATGAGGTTACTCCTGATTTGCTAGTTGAGATTATAGTATGAACAAGTGTTCTAATTGGCTACTGATGATGTCAATGAGCTGCTAGAGTAGGGGTAAAATTTTGTGTTGTATTCTGACGATTGCTTCCCATGCTTACAGACTTGACCTTGGTTCTCATGCATAATCATGATGTTATAGGCTCGGAAACAGTTCTGGGCTGCTATGAATGAAATGAAATAAAGATTTTACATTATTCCTACATCCCAGAAAATCAATCGTGCGACAATTTCTATCTTTAAGAAAGGGAACAGAAGAAAAAGTGAAAACTGCAGAGGTATTACCCTCCTGTCCCATGGTCTCAAAATTATGGAAAAGATAAACGACCAAGCATGGTGGTGTAACGGCTAGCATTCTGGCCTCGCATTCGGTTCGAATCCCCGTCCGGGCATCCAGATTTGGGTTTTCCATGGTTTCCCAAATCACTCCAGGCAAATACCGGGATGCTTCCTTCAAAAGGCCATGGCCGAATTCCTTCCCATTCCTTGCACCCTATCCTTTCCCGTCTCTAAAGACCTCGCTGTTAGAGAGACGTTAAGCAGATATTTAAAAAAAAAAAAAAAAAAAAAAATATATAATCGAAGTCACAGTACGAACAATATTAGAGCCCATCTTAGAAGAGGAACAATATGCGTTTAGGGCTGGAAGAAGCATAACAGATCTAATATTTGCTTTGAGGATGCTGGTAGAAAAGCGTTGGGAAAGAGGGACAAACCTAATAACTGTGTTTATGGACCTTGAAAAGGCATATGATAATGTTCCTAGATCAACTATGGAAAAGTCTAAGAAAACTTAAAATACCAGAGTACCTCATTAGAGAGATTCTGGTACTGTATAATAACTGTGAGAGCTAAATCGATGTTGGAGATGGTCATCCAGAATAGTTTAGTACAACCAAAGGAGTACAACTAGGAAGTGCCCTATCACCTCTTCTATTCATAGCGATGATGGATAACATCTTAAAAGATCTAAAGAGAGCAATCAGTAGAGATCTACAGGCATTGTTGTTTGTGGCAGATGTGGTAATATGGGATAAAACCGAAGGAGGAGTACAAAACAAACTGAACATGTGAAGTAACAAGTTTGAAGAATATGGAATGAAATTGAACCCAACAAAAACTGTAACAATGAAAATAAACTGAAAGAGTACAGACTGCTATATACTACTACACTACAGACTGCTCGCTATACAAGACCACCAGGTTTAAGTTGTTGACCGGTTCAGTTACCTGGCAAGCATAATTGCTTGTAACGTTAGAGATGAGTTAGAAATTACAAATAGATTAACCAAAGGGGATAACTTCTTCAGTATCACGTGGGGGCTTACTATGGGACATTAAGGTTCCCTGAAGAACAAAAATTGCCTTGTACAGATCATATCTTACTCCCTATTCTCACATTATCATCATTTGATGTTTCCAATTGTGCAGGTGTCCTGCACATCCTCTTCCACATCTGGCAGTCATTCCAAGATTTCTCATCCATCAATTTTCTCCAAATGACTCCCTTTGCCTCTGCATCTTTCTTCATTTGGTCCATCCATCTTGCCACAGGTCTTCCAACTTGTCTCCTTCCTTTCCCGCTATTTAGCAGTGCTAATTTTGGCATCCTCCCTTCCTCCATCCTCATAACATGACCCAACCACTGCAGTTAACATGTTAACATCTCTTGTAATGCTTCCACTTGTAGTCTCTCCCTGATGTTTTCATTCCTGATTTTATCTTTCCTCGTGACATTCTCTATTCCTCTCAAACCTCATCTCTGCCGCCTACAGTGTGCCATGTCCATGTTTCAGAACCGTAAGTTATTATGGACTTGTAATATACTTTATAGAGCAGAATTTTGGCATCCTTCCCTATGTTCCACCTCCATATTACATCCTTTATCTGATGATACAATTTTCCACCCTTCCTTACTCTCTGACCTATTTCTTCCTCCATCTTTCCATTGATAGTTACCTTGCTTCCCAGATACACAAACGATTCTACCCATTCCATTTCTCGCCATCGAGCAACACATCCTCCAAAGGGCCAGTGTTTCTTGTTATCTTGATTATTTTGGTCTTTTCCGCACTAATCTCCAGGCCATGTTTACCCATTGCAGTCCACCATTTCCGTAATTCTCTTTCCAGACCCTGTTCTGTCTCCTCCCATATTATGTCATCAGCATATGCTATCACCTTCAGCTCTGTAGTATCTCTGTATCCGTGGACTTCTGCAATTACTACACCTAATACTACATTAAACGGGACAAGTGACAGTACACTTCCTTGTCTTACTCCTATTTCCATGTGAAACCATTCTAAATGTTTACTATCACGCAATTGTCACACTTCACATAAATGTTCTTTATTAATTATACAATCCCTTCATCTATTCCTATCTTTTTTAAACTTAGCCTTATGCTTTCCCTCAGTATTTTGTCATAGGCCTTTTTTAGGTCGATGAAAGCTATTACCGAGTCATTGCCATATTCCCACCTTTTCTCTATGATAAAAATTGCATTCACTGTAGATCTTCCTTGCTTCATATATGCTCTGTAAACATGCACACTAACATCAAAGGACCTTAGCAAGATCCAGCCCTGTGAAATGAAGTTTCTTAGAACTGCCATTCAGAAAACGAGACTTGATATAAAGATTGATGAGATTAGAGTTAAGGGAATCCATGGAAGAGAGACTTAGATCATCTAGACTTAAATGGTTGGGGCATGTTAAAAGAATGAAGAGTACATGATTCCCAAAAGCTTATTTGGAAAAAGGATAACAGGATTAAGACCACTGGGAAGACCAAGAAGAAGATGGAGAACATAGAGAGAAGAGGCTGGAACTGGGAATCTATTATAGGCAGGGAAACTTTTTTAGACAGGAAACAGTGGAAGATGATTGTCTATTATCACCAGGATGGAAACATAGGAAGGATCGTAAACCGCACCCAGGGAACTGGAGATGGCCCCCCAATGATGGTGATGGTAGAGTACTTAGCTGCCATCACTTCATCTACAAGATTGCACAATCAGGTCTCGCAACAAAGAATTTCTGCTGAAAGGCAATCTGTTAGCTTCGACTCATCAGATTTACAGGCATACAGTAGCCCATTTTTATCTTGGGAACTGGAGTCGGCACTAAACAGTGCCAAGGACATCACGCCAGTGCCTGACCTGATCCAGTATCAGCTGCTGAGACAGTAAAGCCTAGTAAATATCCTCCCTTGGTTTCAAAGAGGCCCAGTACAATTTCAGAACTGTCATGGTAAAGCAGCATCACGATTTCACCCCAGTATATATGGATGGTTCTAAGCAGGCTAACAGAGTAGGTTGCTACGTAGTGTTCCCTCAGCATGTGCAGCGTATACACTGCTGGATGTTATGCTTTTTTAAGTCACGCCACCATATGAAAGTATGTCGTGGTATAAAATACCTCATATGCTGTGATTCCCTCAGCTGCATTCAGGCCTTAGGAAGTATGTATCCAGCAGATTGTTGTGTCCAGAATATACAGGACACCCTTCAACCCTCAAATCTTGTGGAAAGGAGGTTTTATTCTGCTGGGTACCGGGCCATGTGGGAATTGGGGGAACAAGACAACTGACGAAGCTGCCAAGATAGCCTGTGAGGAGGTCAGAATTGACTTTGCTTCTGTCCCAAAGTCAGACCTTCCCTCGGCAGTGAAAAGATTTGTTTTTGCTGTTTGGCAGAGACTGGAGGAAGAGCATAATAAGCTCTGGCTGATCAAACTGACCGTTCAGCCATGGAGCAGCTCCTCTGTATAGGGCACGGCCCTTTGACAGGATTTCCTTCTCCACTGGGAAGACCCACCAGAATGTGATGGTTGTGGCATACTATTGATGGTGCGCCACATTTTAACTGATTGTGTACTGTTTTTTGACTTAAGGGTAGTCATTGGCCTGGCCAACGATCTGTCCCTTATTTTAAATAATGAGACTAACAACGTGGCTGTGTTTTAAAAGGCAGAACGGCCTAGTTTTAAGATGAATGTGTGGTCCCTTTATGGCTACCCATCCATGTGCAGTGTTTTATTTTTTATAGTGTTAAAATTTTCGTCTTGTTTGCCACTATACAGCCAGTGAGACGTGAAGTGTTTTAAATTTCTTTTTATACCTGGGTAGTCCCTTTACAGCCAACCAGATATTGTTAAACTTTTAGGTCCTGGTGGCCCCTTTACGGTTAGGTCTTTTTTGTGATTTATTTTATTTTTCTGTCTGTATGGCTGACCCCGTTACGGTCAACCATGCTGACCGTAATCTTATCTTATCTTATATCTATATTTCATGTGGCGGGTTGGGATGTGACCACATCTTTCCCCCTGCCATATGTCTCGCCTCCCACATGACTAATACTAAAGTCGAAATATTGTGCAATTTGTTTATTTTTGTGTTTTTACGTGTCTCGCCCTCCTGCCTTCATCTGTGGTAAGTGACGGGTAACTGTTTATTTTCCCTATACTATCTTATATCTATATAAAAATAGATGTGCGTTTCCCTATATGAGGGCCATTTGAAAAGTCCGTGCAAAGTCTGAGAGATGGCACCACCGGTGCGTATCGAGGTCATGTTTAGTTAGTAGCATCTCTTGAATGAACGCACACCATGTTTCAGCCATATTGGTCTATTTCTTTGTGTTTGGCATTCGTATGAATCAAGGAAGTCGAGTGATTTTCAAGAAATAGACGAAAAAGAATTTCGTGTGGTGATTAAACATTACTTTATGAAAGGCAAAATGCCTCAGGAGACTAAAGAGAAGCTTGATAAACATTATGGTGACTCTGCACCTTCGATTAGAACAGTTTATAAGTGGTTTCAAAATTTTCGGACTGGCCATATGGGCACAAGTGACGCTGAACGTACTGGACGGCCTGTGGAGGTTATGACTCCAGAAATCATAGATCAAATCCATGATATGGTGATGGATGACAGAAGAGTTAAGGTGTGTGAGATTGCTAGTGCTGTGAGCGTCTTGACTGAACGGGTACATAATATTTTGCATAAACATTTGGACATGAGAAAGCTATCCACAAGATGGGTGCCGCGATTTGCTGACACTTGACCAAAAACTGAATCGTGTGAAGTGTTGCAAGGATGGTTTGCAGCTGTTCCAGAATAATCCGGAGGACTTTTAAGCGTCGTTTCGTCACTGTGGATTAAACATGGATACAATACTATACTCCTGAGACCAAACAATCTAAACAATGGGTTACCAAGGAAGAATCTGCACCAAAAAAGGCGAAGACCGTTCCTTCGGCCGGAAAGGTTAGGGCGACTGTCTTTTGGGATTCGAAAGGGATAATCCTCTTCGACTATCTGGAAAAGGGTAAAACTATTACAGGTGCATATTATTCATCATTATTGGACTGTTTGAAAACCGAGCTGCAAGAAAAATGCTCGCTATTGGCCCATAAGAAAGTCCTTTTCCATCACGACAACGCACCAGCACACGCCTCAGCAGTTTTGGTCGCAAAATTAATGGAAATAGGATTCCAACTAGTTTCACATCCCCCCTATTCTCCAGACTTGGCTCCCTCGGACTACTATTTGTTCCCTAATTTGAAGAAATGGCTGGCGGGACAAAGATTTTATTCAAACGAAGAGGTGATTGCACACACTAATGGATATTTTGCAGACTTGGACAAATCCTATTATTTGGAAGGGATCAACAAACTAGAACATCGTTGGACGAAGTGTATAAGCCTAAAAGGAGACAATGTTGAAAAATAAAAAAGGTTTACCCCAAACACGTAAGTAGTTTTTATTTTTTGCACAGACTTTTCAAACAACCCTCGTATTTCACCTTTCAGCCACCACTACCTAGCACAGATCACTGGTGTGTGTGTGTGTGTGTGTGTGTGTGTGTGTGTAATAGCATGGAGTTTCCTTTCGTGCACATCGTTGGTCGAATGCCGATAGCTGTGGGGTGTGGGAGATATGGTGGTTGAAAGTGGTTGATCTGGGGCACTTTCATATTTCCACCTAAGATATATGTGTCCCTATGTATCACTTTTCAGCCAAAACTATCTAGTGCAGACCACTGGTATTTGTGTGCGGTAATAGCATAGTCATTGATCGTGCACAACATAGGCCAAATGTCGATAGCTGTGGGGGTGTGGAAGATATGGTAGTTGAAAGTGGTCGATCAAGGATATTTTCGTATTTCGACCAAAGACGTGTGTGTCCGTATATTTCACTTTGCTGCCTCAACTACAAAGCGCAGACCACTGGTGATTGAGTGTGGTAATGGCCTCGACTCTTCCATTGTGCACTATGGTGGTTAGATGTTGGTAGCAATGGTGTTGTGGAAGATGTGGTGGTTGAAAGTGATCAACGTAGGGCATTTTCGTATTTCTGCCAAAGCCGTGTGTGTGTGCCTATATTTCACACTGCAGCCAGAACTACCAAACACAGGCCACAGGTGTTTGTGTGTGGTGGTAGCCTCGAGTCTTCCGACGTGCACTATGGTGATTGCATGTCGGTAACTGTGGGGATGTTTTAGACATGGTGGCTGAAAGTGGTGGACTTGATAAAAAATAGACATGTGTATCTCTATATTTCACTCCATAGCCGAAGCTTCCCAGCACATTCCATTGGAGATTGTGTGTGATATTAATCTCAAATCTCCCACCATGCATGTCATGTCGGTGTGGGAGATATGGTGGTTGAAATTGGTTAACGGAGTGCAATTTAATATTTCAACCAAAGATGTGTGTCCCTATATTTCACTTTGCAGCCATAAATACCCTGTGCGGATCACTGGTGTTTGTGGGTGGTATTAGCCTCGAGTCTCCCATGGTGCACTAGAGTGGTTACCTGTCGGTCAAAATTCTTTACAAACATGAACGAAGTCGTGCGTATCAGTTAGTTTAGTATAATTCTAAGCTACAGTGTTAGATGGTTATTGTTAGGGTGCTAATGACATCACTGTCGATGCACCCTAAAGCCACAACAACAACAAAACAACAATCACAATGTGAGTTCTAATTGTTCTTTCCTGTGGCTATGGTTTTGATTTGTTTTGCCTAGTGATTCTGCTTTAATTTAGAATGAATGTGCTAGGGGATACGCGGCATACGGGGTTGGTATCGGCTTCTCCACCTAAACTTGAAGTCATCCAAAAAGTTGTCAAGGTTCGAAAAAAGTTCTATAACCGTGTTAAACCTTGTAGAATGCTAACTGTAAAGATTACCACAGTCGCCACTTACAGATTAACCTCCTGTAAGAAAGGTACCAAAGTTGAAATGAAAGTCTGAATCCGGATAACTGAAATATATATTTTTTAAATTTTTCACAGAATTTACAAAAGTCACAGTTAGCAATGGCAATCGGAGAAAATCATTTGCCGAAGATCACAAGTTGTGAAACAGAACAGACCGCACCACCCCAAATGAAATCGAAAGTTAAGATGAACTCATGTCGGAAAGTTTTAGAATGTTACGTTGGCTATGCCGGTTTTAAAATGGCGTCGGTCAACCATACAGTTCTAGACCTGTCTACCCATAAGACACCGCGACCGCGGGTCTTCTCAAACTTAAGCACACACGACTACATGTGAACTCGACCGAGCACTTCAACAAAATGTGTTAAAAATGGCGGCCGGGTCTCTTTTATCAAAGTGGTCTACTGACCTAGACAATAGTCTATCTAGAAAAAGAATCTGTTGACTGAGTGCTACCCGAAAATCACAAGATGAAGAGCGCAATGAGAAAAGTGTAGTGATGTGTTAGGTTTTGTTTTTAGAGCTTCCAGACTAGTGAAAATGAATTTTGAAGGTTGGTTAATTGAAAAGCACATTTGTTTCGCGTATTGTGATACGTCATCCTACGTCACATGAAAATTGTGACCCCTCAAAACTTTAAAATCTCAAGTTAATATTATTTTCAAAGTGTTCCCCGGCTCCTGCCGAGTCCAGTGGTGTAAAAATCTTTTAAATCGGTTAAGGCTATCAGAAGTTATAGAATTTCTAAAATTTACTGTTTTCCTAGCTTATGCAACTGAAACTTCACTTTTTAGTTAAAAACAGTTGTGTCCTGAAACTAAATTTAAATCGAACCTTTATCTAATTTAAGTACTTTAGGAAAGTTTTTAGTTCGTGAAATATGTTAGCCGAAGAGAAATTATATTTTGAAAGTTCGTTGCTACGACGCCATCACCAAGTTGACTGTTATTTACTTATGTCTTCTATTTATTAGTTGATGGTTATCGAAAACTTAATGGATATTAACTGGCCGGTTATTTTACTTGATTAAATTTACTTTTTAAAACTCTGAAACTGTTTAGATGTGCTGAAATTAAATATTGAACTAAATCCCATGTGGAGATAGATAGATAGATAGATATGTTCACTTTGATCCCATGTGAGAATAATCTCGGGGATGTGGAACAGTACATACACTTATTTGTAATGTCAATATTACTATATAATTGATAATGTTATTATATATTGACAACAAGTTAGCTACAACCCATTAGTATAACCAATATCTCCTGTTATCTACAAATACAATCCCGAGTTAATTAATACTTATTATGTGGAACAGTGTATACACTTGTTACCAGCATCTAATAATCAGTTATTTCCTTACAACCAGTAACCATGATAAGTTTCACTGTAATTCGCGACTACATATTATATCATGTTAGTTGCTATTTATGTGGAACAGTACACACACTTATTAACAATATCAATTATATTACCAACAACTCATAAGCAGTCAATTACTTAACAACCTGTTAGTATGATAATCTTTCACAGCAGTTTTTGAATGCATGCTATCCAATGTTAGTTACTATATAAGAGTGGAATTTTGTAAACACAATAATTACTTAAATTGTCAAAAGTTTCAACAGAAAGAAAAACCATATATCATTTTAGTAATTGTGGACAACTTTGTCACCTTCCCCTTCCATACACCATATATACTATTTTTTCAGTCATTCTTAGTTACCAAATTTCAAGAAGAAAATTCTTTCACAGAGTAAAATGGGTTCTGAAGCAGAAACTCTTTCAGTTTGGACTTAAAGTAGTTGGGTTTTTGTAGGTAACATTTAATTTCTGTTGGTAAGACATTGAATAAGGAAGCTCCAGTAAAATATGTTAACCCTCTCTGTACAATTGACAGTGATTTGTAATCCCCTTGTGAATATTATATTTACTGCTTTAAATCGGTCTGGAACTGCGAGTTATTAGTGAATTTAATATTAAACGGTGAAATTCTAATTATTGAAGTGCTTTACAGTGTTTAATTTAGTGGAATATTAGTGTTGTGGTCGGGTAAATAAAACTTGTGTATTTCACTTCAGAATTATTACGGATTACTCTCATTTAGGTAAGTTTATGGTTTATATTTTGCTTGAAACTTCTTATTTATGGTTGCTATGTGTTGTTTATTTACTTTTCTGAACTTAAAGTGTTGTTATCTCGATCTGAAACTATGGTATTGTGTACTGATGTTAACCTCAAACTTTGCCGGATTGTGACTGAATCTCAAAAATAGAGAGTAAGGTAGCTTACAAATGATATACAGAAATTTACTGTGAATTATTCACCTGGCAATTTAGCCATTTGAGTTTTTTTTCTGTATTTTGTGTGAGGTAATATTTTGGATTTATAATTTTTAAGTTTAAGGCAAATAGGTCAAAATACACGTTTTTGCAATAATTACTTTTTTTTTCAGTTGAAACTTTATTTGTCAAAATAACAGATTTAAGTAAAACTTGAAGTAAATATCGTCTTTGAAAGGGTATTATTTTAAGCAACATGCGAACAATTTTTACAGGGTGATTTTGTACTGACAGCTATGCACTTTATTTTACTTCATCTTCGATAACATAAACTATAAATTAACATCATACCTACTTTCTTTGTTGTTTCATTTCAGCTCTTCAGAAGAAGAATTAAATTCAAGGATTAAAAAGCTAGAATTTATGCGCCAACGTAATTTTGGAAATAGTATAGACGAAGTGGTAAATATTACTTTATTATTACTATTATTAAGTGAATGTTAGATCATAAGCTCTTCGTTTTTTTTCTTGTGTGTGTACAGGTTATGTTCCAAAAGTAATGAGAGTGATTTTGTATAGTTGCCAAACACACTGACAGGATAAGTGAGTGAGATTGATGGCGCGGAATCTAATTAATATGGTATTTTGCTTAGTCGCCTCCAAGCCCTGGTAGTGTCAGGATCACACATGAGCTGAAGGCTGTTCTTGTATTATTTTGCGATTCAGAGTGCAGTGAAGTTTGGAGTAATGCTATGTCATTAAATTCCACCAAATTCAAATAATCCTCTATGGAAATATTCAAAATGTTGACAGATGATTACAGAGTTGATACTCTCTCCCATGCTCAAGTTTTTAGGTGGCACAACACAATCAAAGATTGTCAGGAAGATGAGGAGCACTCTGACTGAGCGTGATGGGTGAGTGGTAACTCTCATTTCACTCTTGGGAGGAATTGGGTTTGATTCCCCATCTGGCCTTCAACATATAAGTTTTCCATGGTTTCTCCAAATCACTTTATACGAATATCAAGATGATTCCTTAAAAAAAAGTCAATGGCTGAATTTCCTCCTGTTTCTTGTCCTCAATCTTTTCCTGCCTCTAAAGATCTCTGCACCGACAAGGCATAAAGCCAGAAGCAACGCCATCAACTTCAAAAACTGACCAAAATGTGATGTATGTATAGGCTGTGATGGAATGGTAAGTGCGAGAATAATTGCTGATTAGTTGATGAAAAGAACCTTCCAATCCTGTCGGGACATTTTCATTTGCTGGCGGCTTCGTATCAACAATGTTCCAACTTAAACGGTGCTGTTTTTGAGGAATTTACTGAAGTAGGAAAAATGTGACACTGCTGTCACAGCCCTTGTGCAGACCTGATAGGTATCCACCGGACTTCTTTTTGTTTCCAGAACTCAATAGGGTTCTGAAAGGTCAAATTTTTGGTTCCATATCTGACTGAGACACGAATCTTAAAACGCCTTTCTGTAGGAGGGCTACAGAAAATGCTTTGAAGAGTTGAAGAACCACTTAAAGCATTACAGTCTTATTACATTTGAGACACACCCTGTATATTGAACATTTTTTGACTGCCTGTTTCTTTTCCGATATTTGCACTGCTTAAAAGTAGCTAAATGTTTTGAACCATATTGAATCATACCTTCAGATATAGTTATGTTGATAGGCCAAATAATAAGTACTATAGAACTCCAATTACCCGAACTCCGACTATCCGAATTGCTTAACCAGTCACATTAAGACATGCGTGGAACAAGTTGAAAGGCATATCCACTGAAAAAGATAAGGAAAAGGAGAAAAGGGAAAAAGAAGCCCAAGAAAAGGAAAAGGAAGAGACAGGAGAAGATGGGGATGACGTGTAACTTGAGGAATTCAGAAACATTCTTCTGAAAATTCCTGGATGTTCAGAAATTAGTGCTGAAGATTTAGGAGAGTGGTTGGTGTGTGATTCATCAGACCCTGGGTCTGAAATTCTAAGTGGTGAAGAACTTATTGAAAGTGTGAGAGAAGAAAGTGTCGAGGAAGAAGATGACTTTAACGTTGAAGTTGAAGCAGACACTGGACCATCAGCTAGTGAAGCATTTGCCGGCCTTGAAAACTGCGTTGAAGTGTATGGAGCGTCAGCCCGAGTGTGATCACACTGTCAAGCGATGCGCTACTTGGCTGCCCAAAAATGGATGAATACAGTTGAACAACTTACTTTGACCAAGATGTTCCGCAAGCAATTACAGTACTTATTAAAGTACGGTACATACTTACTGTACTAATGTACAGCATTTGTAAGTGCACCTAACATGTAAAAGTGTTTCCTTTTAATTTAATTCACTAAAAACTTTTTTTATTTAAAAATAGTTTTTTCTTCCATTTTCAATATACATACAGTATTAATCAAAATAGACCCTTTTTCGGAAAAAATCCAATTATTCGAATGGGGTCCGGCCCCAATTGATTCAAATAGTTGGTGTTGTACTGTACTTATATACTTCCAAGATTGTCTCCGCCTGTGGTTTATACTCAGGAGGCTCTCAGGAGAAAACTGCATCATTCATACAAATTTAATTTTTCCGTGGTTCCAAAGCAACATGCTAGACAAAATGACTGACATGTTCTGTATGAGGGCAAGTCAGAAATTAACTGGACTTTGTAATAAAACACTTTTACAGTAATGGTGCTGCTTTTTGCAAAATTGTGTTTACAGTTGATACAACTGTGGCCGCTCTGGCCGCCCATTCTGGAGGATGCTGGTTCGAATCCCTGTCCATGCATCCAGATTTGGGTTTTCCATGGTTTCCCCAAATCACTCCAGGCAAATGCCGGGATGCTTCCTTCAAAAGGCCATGGCCGAATTCCTTCCCATTCCTTGCCCCCATCCTTTCCCGTCTCTAAAGACCTCGATGTTAAAAAGAGACGTAAAGCAGTTAAAAAAAAAAAAAAAAAAAAAAAAAAAAAAAAAAAGCAACTTTTTGTGAATTTTTCCCATGTCTTAACAAATTACACGCAGTATTCAAGAATTTAAAGACTTAGCTTTTTTAAAATTCCCCACTAATATCATTTTCTTCAAAACACTTTTTAAAAAAATTTGTGGTACCTAGAGACTCCTTATGAATACAATCTTGATGCCAGATGATTGATGGTTAATTTCTTTGACACAAGCCCGAAGTACTTTATGCTTTCCTATCATAGCAAGTGCTCAATCCGTACTTATTGCAACACAATTAATCCACTTAATATTATGAGTCAATAAAAAAAGTTGTTTAAAACTTCAAATATTGCTTTACCTGTAGTATTTACAGGGAGATGTTGACAGAAAAGAAAATCCTCTTTGATACTGTTGCCATGTTCGTAGCGATCAAATGCAAGAAAGTTTGCGTCTTTACAAATGTTAGTGCCTTCATCTAATTGCAAAGCATAATATCGGCTTGTCTTTATGTTGTTTGCTTGTCTGTTGTTTGATATTTTCTGTTATGTCATCAATTCTGTTTTTACCGTATTGTTGTACAAGGATATTGTATTTAATTCCTTTGCAGCTTTTTCTCCCAGCATGCCTTTAATGGCTGGTAGTATGTTTCTTAGCAATGCTGTGAGGTTCGCAACTTTTTGCAACCAATAATTATACTTAATAGGGAACTCGATTGGCGTTTTAATTTTTCAAGTAGAAACTATGATTTTTATGGCTGGTAGTATGTTCCTCAGCAATGCTGTAAATTTTACCACTTTTTGCAACCAATAATTAATTATACTTAATAGATAACTCGTTCAGCATTTTCATTTTTAGTTCCAGCAGCAGTCCTTTTTATTGTTGTTTAACTTCTTCTAGTTCAGTAGCTTTTAACTTGAATATCTTCTTAGATTTGGAAAAATGTTCTGTGTCTTTACATTGTAAATGGTGTTGTTTGGCTGATTTCATGGATTCATTCGACAAATCTTCTTAATATATGATGCACTGAGGTCTCTCTTCATTGTTTACAAGGATATTTGTGAAAACCCAAAAGATAGATAGTCTTCTGTGACTTGCTGTGCTTTGGTTTTGCGGCTTCATAGGGCTCACTGCTTGGACGAACATGAAGCGTCGGGGACTCAATTTGTTTTAATTTGAGATAATTCATTATGTTTTAATCAGCGTTCAATAGTTTCTCACATTGTATCAGTCACTAGTTAGATTTGTAAACTTTAAATTACATATGTGCCCGTTAACCTGAGAAACAGTAGAATGTACGTACTATTAATCCAACTGGCGGGACAAGACAGAAAGCAATAGTGACAAATCCCATGCCCACCACTAGTCATAAACTGCTCATAATACTGTCAAGTGCTCAGCTACACCTCTGTTTTGTAAATATTGATGTTAGTTTTTTGTCCGCAGAGCCGTTAGGGTAGGTTTGTGAACCCCCGTTTGGAAAACCCCATTATACAGTCATGTTTAAGAGATTTTCCCAGAGTATTGTTTTTGTGTAATATTTTTTGTCTCTTAGTTCATCAACTTTTGTGATTGATCTCTTTTATATTTCCATTTAATATTAATATTACCTGGTTATATTTTTCCCATTTCATTGTTTCTGCAATTTTTAAAATTTAATTTAATACAGAATCCTTATACAGAACCTTTTTTGACACTACTTACTGATTCTGTTCTGTCTGTATCTCGTATTCTGATAATGTAAATGTTATAATTCTGGTTTTTGTATTTCATTATTGTTATTTTGATTTAGTGGGATCCACGAGAAGAATATTTTGGCAGAGGTAGTATAACTTCTATTCAGAAATTCATAGTTGAAGAATTTGATGAAGATACAGCTGACATCAAAGCTAAAAAAGATTTTTTGTACTCGTAAGTATTTGAAGTTCATATATGTATATCTTCTAATTATATGTCCTACATGCCATAAGTTTTCTGCAATGTAATTAACATCAAAGATCTGCAATATAATGCTGCTCAGCCCCAGTGATGTATGGATTGCCAACATCTCAATCATATTGTCACAGTATTTCCATTTTGTGTGATATATCTTTCTTGAGTGAATATTTTTATTAGCCACTCAGCAACTTTGATTTAGCAAAACAGTGTTGAAGTTTCATAAATACCATACATGTTGATACGTTGGAGCTCAATCCACTAGGGCCCTTCCAAAACTACAGGAACATTTATGATAATGATGTAACATGTTTGAACAGGCATAGGCTTGGCATTGGCAGTGATGAGTGTAGTGTTTGGAGGCCCGCTGGAAGTGGTTGCCTGTTTGAACTGGCACGCTTGGAAATTGCAAGGGGCATCTGCTGTGTGGTTGGGCTGTGTTAAAAGAACCGAATCTCTAGAATGTAGGTGAGGGTATTTAACGAGTGGACTGGAGCTCGAGCGGTGAGTCGTGCCTAATCAGTCTGCTCGTGCATGTTGTGGAAAGTATCACGCCTCACGAAGTTCAGTATGTTGTCCACCTGTGACGTAACTGTGGGACCAACAGGACATTAGTAGGGAGTAACTGACAAGAGTGCAAACTTTGGGTGTGGCGATGTGTTGTGGAGGACTGAACAGATAAGCCTTTATAGTGTAAATAGCGGTGAACTAAATTATTGTGGTGTCCATTGAAGTAATTCCTTCCATTTAAAATTCTTGAAAATTATTTGTAGGCATAATAGTAGATTTAACTGTTAAATAAATATTATAATTAGGAATTGATTGTTAATAATTTAGAATTTGACTCACAGATTGCAAAAACTGGTGTCAGATGTGTGGTGAAAATTGGCTGTGACTTTTATTTGTGAATTTTGTAACTGTGTTCATTCCTGTGACCATGGCTACTGTTGGAGTAAAACTAAGTGAGTTGGAGGTAATAGAACCGAAACAGGAGTTGGAAGAGCATGACCTAGACACCAGTGGAAGCAAGGCCACTTTGCAGTTGGACTTCGTTTGGCTTTGCAGGCTGAAGGCAATTATCCGGAGGCCCCTTGTTCAAAAGAGCCACAAGCATGAAGTACCTTGCTGAGATGATGAAGAAACAGGCCAAATGCTCCAGATTGCTGGAAGAAAAATAGGGGAGATTTCCAGAAACCAAACTGAAGTAAGATGGTGGAAATTCACCGGTGGTTGGAAGAGAAATTAGAGGAAAGAACTAACAAAAATTCCAAAGCATTCGAAAAGGAACTTGAGAAAGCTTAAAGTGTTGTCCGATTAAAAATCACTGCCATCGAAGAAAAATTTAATTTCCTCCAGAAGGCCATGGAAACAGGTACAAACGAAACTGAACCAGCAGTGGGAGCCACAACTTGGGGCTTCTGTATAGAATCACCCACGTATGATGCGAAAACACTATTATCCACGTACCTGAGCAGCTCAAGGCCACAGCTACTGCCAACTGGTGTATAGAAGCAAATAAAGCCAATAGCCTGGTAACTGCTCTCCGAGGTGATGTCCTGAATATTCTCCAAAGCATTCAACACAATGAGCAAAAAGATTACGCATCTTTGGTGGCAAGACTGGAAATGAGGTATGGAGAAAATATCTGTAGCAGGTCAGTCATGGTCAGCTGGTTAACAGGTGACAGAAATATATAGAGACACTGCAGGAATTTGAGGCAGACATCGTGCGTCTTGCTCTGCTGACCCACCCTTCTGCCCCAAATTATTTCATCAAGTGGTTGTCTGTGTGAACTTTCATCATGGGTGTGAGTGACCCAGAACTGCAACGATATCTCAGTCTTTGCTCGTCCTCAGACGCTGGTGGGTGCATTGACAGATGCATTGGAGTTTGAGGCCGCGACGGCTGCGACATATCAACGAATAAGAATCCCTGGACAAGAAGGTTGAACAAATTGTCTCGAATTTTTTGCTGAGCAACGATGGCCCACGCCGGAGAAAGGAATTATGCTGTTTGAAATGTGGTGAGTTGAGCCATGTGTAAAGCCGCTGCCAGAATGAAACCAAGAACCAGGAAAACAGGTTGAAGGAGCAGTACAAATGGTCCTGAGTACAGGTGAAGTTCTCCCTCCCAGAAGCGACAACGTGATCAGAGTTTAACTGGATGGCGATGACCGGGAGCGACTAGGATCATCGAACCCATGAGAGGAGAAGAAGTTTGTCGAGGGGTTTTACTGGGAAGGGCTATCGTTAATGTCAAGGGACCAGTGCCAGATCGAATAATGAACCTGAATGAGTTTCTGTTCATCCTGAAGAAGGGCACTCAGGTCGCATGATGTAGCTGGGTACTGACAATTGTGCATGTGGAAACAGTAGAGGACATCCAACGGGACATCAGAGATGCCAAGAAGTTGATGGAAGCTTTACAACTTGAAACAGCAAAGCTAATCAGGGATCATAGTACCAGGATCAAGACACTGCTGAAGAAATATATTGATGTCTTCATCATCGAAAATAAACAGCTTAGCAGGACGAATGCAGTGAGGCATTCGATTAACATTTGAGACGTTTAGCCAATCTGACAGTGCCATTGACGGCTGAACTGTCTGAGAGGGAAGAAGTCGAAAAGATAATTTTTGATCTCTGTCATGCGTCCACAGGGTGTTGTTTAGCCTTCTACCAGCCCTTCAAATTTGCCGGTGGTGCTTTTTAAAAAGAACAGCTTGACCACATTCTGTGTGGACTACGGACAGCTAAATAGTAAGACATTCAAAGACA
Organism: Vandiemenella viatica; assembly: GCA_031002005.1. Lineage (NCBI taxonomy): Eukaryota > Metazoa > Arthropoda > Insecta > Orthoptera > Morabidae > Vandiemenella > Vandiemenella viatica. The sequence goes on from JARYHS010013631.1 coordinate 93,667,366, forward strand.
GCTATCCATTACCCAGGACTGACAACACCTTGGATACCTTACACGTGTTCTCTACGCTGGACCTGAAGAGTGAATACTGGCAGGTTGAAATGGAACCCCAGGATAAAGGAAAGATAGCTTTTCTGTTGAGTCTGGGCTCTGACACTTCGCTATGATGCCTTTTGGGTTATGTAATGCACCAGCTACATTCGAGAAATTAATGGGGACAGTGCTACATGGCCTCTCATGGAAGACATGCCTGATCTACCTAGACGATGTCATAGTTTTTGGGAAGATCTTCGACGAACACTTGTCGAATCTGGGCGGAAGTCTTCAAGCGACTGATGAGTGCTAACTTTGAAGTTGAACCCAAAGAAATGTCAGTTCTTCCCAGAGGACGTCAAGTACTTGGGACACGTCATATCTAAGAATGGTGTGGTTGTAGATCCCCAGAAGACCAGCAAGGTGAGAGAATGGCCAATTACTATGGATGTGCATGGAGGTTCTTCGGGTAATGTTCGTACCACAGGCACTTCATATCCGGATTTGCCAGCATAGTCATGCCGGAGAAGGGCGGGACTTCTTCTGGGTCGAAAATTGCCAGTTAGTCTTCGAACATTTGAAGACACTCCTCGTTACTGCACCTATCCTTCATTATATGTGTGCCATTGGCATGTTTATATTGGACACTGATACCAGTAACAAAGGCATTTATGGAGTTATGTCTCTGATACAGGATGGTCGGCAGAAAGTAATTGCCTACTTCAGCAAGGTATTCTCCAAGCCCAAGAGGAAGTGCTGTGTTACACAATTGGAATTGTTAATTGTGGTGAAGTCTGTGAAAAACTTCTATAAGTACCTGTATGGAAGATGCTTTTTACTGAGAACGGATCATGAAGTCATTAAATGGCTGATGCAGTTCGAGAATCCTGAAGGACAGATAGATCGATGGATTGAATACCAATTGGAGTACAACTTCCAGGTTGAACATTGAGTCGGAACCAGTCACAAGAATGCACAAGAACGCCCTGCCCCGAACACTACAACCACTGTGCACATCAGGAATCAAAGGCTGGTCTGGTGAGACGACTGATGCTCGTTAGTGACTCATGGCTATTTGTGGAACTTCAGAAGACACACAGTGTGGACGCAGATCTTATCCAGTGGCTCAGGAGAGGATGTTGGCATACATGGGAAGAAGTCACACTGCTCAGCCCCAAGACTAAATATTATTGGGTTCAATGGGACTTGTTACATCTAGAAAATGGAGTGCTGAAGACTCAGATGGCACTTTGACCAGCATACAGATCATTGTGCCGCATAAGAAGACTCCTGAACTACTGCATCATTTGCACAAAGATAGCTCTGGAGGACATCTTGGCGTGAATAGGATCCTTTCGAAAGTCGCTCAAAGGTTCTAATGGGTGGGCTGCAAGAAGGATGTTAAGAACAGGTGCAGGAGATTTGAGGTTTGTGCTGCTGGTAATCAACCAAGAAGAAGGAATGCACCCATGCACCAGTACAATGTTTGGAGCCCATTCAAACGGATTGTGATTGACTTGGCAGGACCATTCCTCAAAACAGACACTGGGAAAAAGTTCATCTGGATGACCATGGACTTCTTCATGAAATGGATCGGAGCTTATGCAATCCCCAGCCAGGAATTGGTCACCATCACCAAGATCCTAGTGAAGGAGTTGTTCTCATGATTTGGTGCTCTATTGGAACTACACTGGGACCAGATGAAAAATTCCAAGTCGGCAGTGTTCCAGCAAGTCTTTCAGCTCATGGGAATTCAAGAGACCAGGACGATGCCGCTACACCCTCAGTGGGATGGATTATTGAGTGGATAAACCGGACCATTGAAAAGTTTCTCTCCAAAGTGGTGGCAGAAAATCAACGTGACTGGGACGAACATCTCCCTCTGTTCCTGATGGCCTATTGATCTTTATTCCATGATATAACGAGACAGACACCAGCTTGTTTGATCTTCGGAAGGGAATTGCAAATACTCTGTGAATAGGCATTCGGCTGTAAACCTGGAGAAGAACAGGTGGCAGGAGACGAATGCACCAGCTGCCTGAAAGAGAAGATGAGCAGGATGTACGATTTTATCCAGAGGAACATCGGAAATGCCAGTGACCGGATAAAGCATGCCTACGAAGCATGGACACTTCGGCATAAAGGATTTAGTATGGGTGTTCAATCCCCAACGTTGATATGGTATCTCACCCAAGCTGCAGTGATCCTGGGATATAATTATGAGGTGATGAAGAGGATCAATGACGTCATCTACGAGATACAAAAACCTTTTGGCAAGCCTAAGGTTGTGCACTTCAACCGACTAGCGTCTTATGAAGGAGCTAACCTGATAGTAGGTGATGGTTCAACAATGACTTTGGATTGTTCCGGGACAGAACAAGCTTAAGGAGGAAGCAATATTACATGCTAAGACAGGAATAGGGTTGGCATTGGCAGTGATGAGTGTAGTGTTTGGAGGCCCTCTGGAAGCGGTTGCCCATTTTAACTGTTACTCTTGGAAATTGCAAGGGCCATTTGCTGCATGGTTGGGTTGTGTGAGAACAACTGAATCTTTTAGAATGTAGGTGAGGGTATGTAAGGAGTGGACTGGAGCTTGGGTGGAGAGTGGTTTGCGTGCGTGCATCGCGGAAAGTAACATGCCTCGCCGAGTCCGGCATATCCAGCTGTGACAAAACTGTGGATCCAATGAGATAGTAGTTCAGAGTGGGTTATAATGGATGTCATCTTTGTGGATGTGATGTTCAATGCTTGACATCTGCTGATGCGGAGGTGGAAAAATAATGATTATTTAGAGTTTAATATTTTTATTGAAAATAATTTTAAAACAAAAAAGTATATTTTTATGTCAAATTCTACATTTTTTCATACATAATCTATTTCCATATAATACTCCCTTATTGATTTATTTTTTGCCTTATCTTTCAACAACAAAAAATGTGGGATGATTTTACAAGTGAATTAAATTATTTACATAACTACACGTTTCTAAAAAAACAGTCCTTTTCATAAGAATTTTGCAGCATTCGCAGCTCAACTAATTTAAGCGTCAAGCACAAGACCACAATTCTCTGTGCCCACCCCCCGTCTTTCCACAGCTATAATGGCTCATTCTCAGTCCAACTTGTAGGACCTACAATGATCCGATTTTCCGAAAAAGGACTCTTGATGGGCGCTGAAAGGTGTTACAGGAATACACGTAGGACTTATTGGATGTTGTTGGATTCCCGGACAATCAACAAACAAACTATGGCATTGGATGATTGGCGGAAACATCTTACGATTGTGCGATACGAACACTAGTTTACGATGAGGAAGTACAAGTGGAAAGGATAGCTTGGAACATTTTTGTACCCCTTCAAGTAGCGTGAGTGGGTGAGCACATTATATGGTAGTTTTACATGGATGTCCTATGAGTTTTACATGGATGTCCTATAAGTTGGACCATGAATAGGCTTTTTTACTTTACATGCAAGTAAATCAAGCGGGTTATTGTTTGTAGAAAAGAATAATATATATCACAATATAAATAAAACATCCGCTATACATCCGCATTAAAAATTGCTGATGCGGAAGTAGGATTTCACCTGAAAGTTCCGCACATGCAGATGCTGTAATCCATTACATCCCTTGTACATAGTAGAGCTTCGGGCGTGGTGTGTTGTGGAGGACTGAACAGACAAGCCTGTATAGTGTAATTAGCAGTGGACTGGATTATTGTGACGTCCACTTAAAATTCCTGAACATCATTTGTAGCCATAATATTAGATTTTACTGTTTAATATATTTAGAATTAGGAACTATTTGTCAATTAATTTAGACTCGCAGATCACAATAATAATAATAACAAAAATAAAAACAGCTGTGTTCACAGATTATATTTAGCTTCTGAGCTTTGAGGAGAATCGTGCTGCAGCAACAACAGAACCAAACAAACAGAAGATAGATTTAATTTCTCTTAATTTAATAATTCACTTCTTCAGAATCATTGTTTGAAATATATATATATATTGAAGAAGGTATTTCCTTAACCTAGTGTGCCCCGTCTTTTTTCTTAACTTTGGCTGTTTTGTTATGAACTGGTGGACATATGGAACACTCAGTATTCTGTATAAATTACTTCATACAAACCACGCTACATCCAGTGATAATCTGACCAGTTTGTTTCTGAATATTTGTATTCTATGTAATTTGCTGCAGCATCATATTCCAAAATCGTGTACCCATATGTTATTTAAGGTCATAAGATCATTTTATAAATTAATAAGCAGCACTCTGTTTTTAGTATTCCATGAATAAGGGTAAATCAAGTAGTCACAATGAAATTAATTCAGATATGATAAAAGTGGTGGTATAAACAAGATCCATTGGTTGTATAAGGTGTTAAATACCATTTGGAAGGACAATAAGATTGCTGAGTAGTGGTCTAAGGGTGTAATAGTATTCTTATTTAGAAAGAGCAACAGAAAAATTGTGGAAACTATCATGAAATCACATTGATGTCTCATGAATTGAAGATCTTTGAAAAAGTGATTCACAAAGGTTACAAAGCACCTGGAAATCTAATTAGAGGATGGACATGATTTAAGACCAGGAAGAAGTAATACAAACTTGATCTTTGTAGCAAAAATGCACATTAGGAAAGGGTAATGGAGTCAGCATGGTCTTTTTCATTACCGAAAAGGCCTAGACAGCATTGCAAGGTAAAAAATTGCAGAATGTGTAGATAGGGAAAGGTACCAGGAACACCTAGTATGGTGGGTGAGCGATTAACTCTGGCTTCGCATTCGGGAGGACAGCAGTTCGAATCCCCGTCCGGATATCTAGATTTGGGTTTTCCATGGTTTCCCCAAATCACTCCAGGTGAATGCTGGAGTCCGTCTCTTTCCTTGTCCCCAGCCCCATCCCGCCTCTAATGACCACGACGTCGACAAGGTGTAAAGCCATAAAAAGTACCAGGAACCTTAATTAACAAAATTAAAATATTATATGAAAGCCTTTGTATGAATAGGCAGTGGCGAGAGCAGATAGTTTAAGAAAAGGAGAAGACTACAACAGGGCAGTTCTTTGTCAACCTGCGTTTCATTTCTGGGATGACTGACATGTTGAAGAAATTGAAAGATGTGGTTTTTCTGATGATGTCATGATTTGGGGTGAAAGTGCAAAAGAGGTGCAGGAGAAACTGTTTGAGGAATATGGATAGAAAATCAGCCAAAGTCAGATGGTGGACATGGAAATAGGTTCCGGGACTTTTTTAATGTGACATTTACCTGGACAGTCAACAACATCAAAATGTTGACCAAAGCTCTGAGTAAAGACAATACCAGAACCATTAATGTGACAGTTTTTTATAATCAAGATGAAATCTGTTATAAGATAACAAGTACAAGCATACCCTGTTTTAAACCTACTATTTCCCGATAATGACTTATACACTGGAAACATCTATCCTTTCTAGAAGAGATAGTAATAGAGTTCAAGACTGAAGTTTGTACATGCCATGCTTCAGAGGACACAGAAGGATAAAGCATAGAATGAAATCAATTCGGAATAAACATTAGTGTGGCCAAATATTTAACATTGGTCTTACCTGATGTGGCATGGACATTCGAAAGGAAAGAGGAAGGGAGAAAAAAAAGCAAAGGCCTACTTTAAAATATACATCAACTGTAAAAGATGTGTGGGAGGATCAAAAAAGAAATGATTAACCAAACTAAGGATGACCTGAAACACATGGGACGGGATTGGAATACTACTTACATATTTAAGCTATTCATGGACAGGATGAAATGGAGAGTGCTCATAACCAGCTCCTGTGGAACTGTAGAATAATGATGATGACTGTTTTCATTGAAGGGTTTTAATTTAAAATTGGACACAGTTTAAGAAGTTGGTACAGGCTTGGTTCAATTTATTATTAATGTGACTGTTTCATGTTAATCACTGAACAAGATCAACACTGGAGTATTTTACTGTTTGGATATATGGGTTCCATTGTACATTTTTTCCATAATGTCTATCTCGAGCCCCACTCCACCGTTTCCAAGTTATTTCATATAGATTAGTGTAATTCACTTCCAGAGCTACAGTATGATAGATTTTTTTTTTTTTTTTTTTTTTTGTCTTTACACCAATTCAGTCTGGTGGTGCTTTAATGTGTGCAGCCATATTGCGGAGTAATTGAACGTTTCTTATAAAACAGCCCTAATCTTGCCAGCCTAAATAAGCCTTTAAATAAAAAAAAAAACAAAGAAAAAAAACTGAATTTAGTCTATGAAAATATTTAGTGGTATTTCTTGCCTGGGTGAGAGAAATCAATAGATGAAAAAAGGATGAGTGTTCCTTCAGTGACAGTTTTTAAACACAGTCAGTTAATATAAAAACCCAGGTGTATCAATGATAGATATATGAAGTATTTGTAATATAGAGTTTAAGCATGATTTACATAATTTAATGTATTTCACCCACTTTATTTTATGTGTAATGGGTTTTGTTGGAAATAGTGCTAACCACTGGTTATAGTAGAATAGCAGACATATACAAAAATCACATTTGTTTAACTCATTAAATATGTATAGTTTAGGAATATATGTTGCAATGATTGTAATGCTCAGAAATTCCAGAATCAAATTCTGGACTATATAACAAGAGCTAATATAGATTCTGAACACAATTTAATAATTATGCTAAAATTCAAGAGAATAAGGAAGCAACGCATACAGAATAGACTGAAAGTGAACAAACTGAAACAATCTTAACATGAGAGAGAAATCTGCAAAAAGGTTGACTTTGGTTTAGGAAAAAAACTCTGGAAGGAGTTCAACTGAGGTTGAATGGAATGCACTGACGAGCAAAAGAATCAAAGGTGGTAAAGAAATATTATAATTTAGGTAAAAAAGTCATTAGAAAACCTTGGATCACGGAAGAAATTTTGGAGTTGATGAATCTGTAGAGAAGATAAAAAAAAATGCTCAGGATGAAGCAGAAATAGCAGTACAGATATTTCCCAACTCAAATAATCGATAAATGGGAAAAAGCCAAAGAAAAGTACTTGCAAAAAAAAGTGGAAAGAAGTAGAAAGGAAATAGTCGAAGAGTAACGTAGATGTGGCATATTGGAGGACTAAACAAATTTTGGAGAAATGAAGAAAAGAAGCATAAACATTTAAGCTCAGGGATAGAGCTAACCATTGGAAGGAATACATGGAGAACCTGCAGGATGTGGATGATGTAAACAGCAGTGTACTGGAAAAAGAAGGCAATTTTGACTTTGATGATTTAGGAGATATTATTTTAAGGACAAATCTGATAGATTTGACTTCAAATGAAGCTTTTGGAATTTATGAGATACCTGCAGGTCTTTTCAAATCTGTGGGAGAACATGGAATCTAAAGATTATTTGAATGCTATCAAACAGTTACCTCACAGGAGATATTGCAAATGATTTGCATAAAAGTAACATCTTCATGTTACAAGCTGACAAATGTGAAAATTATGACACTAAGTTTAACATCACGTTAAAATTACTGACCAGTATAATATACAGATTATAATGGAAAGTAGAAGAGATAGTAGGTGACGATGAGTTTGGTTTTAGAAAAAACCACAGTACAAGAAAAGCATTTCTGGCATTAAGATTAATACTTGAAGGGTGTATCAAGAAAAACAGGAATACTTCTATTGATTTAGAAAAAGCTTTTGATAATTTTACATTGGACAAGGTGTTAAAAATTTGAAATAAATCAGGTTTAAAATATCAATATAGAAGAATAGTTTATAATCTATATAAGAATCAAGTGGCTATAATAATGGTAGGGAATCATGAGAGACATGTATCAGGTACGAAGGGTGTGAGATAAGGTTGTAGTCCATATCCATTATTATTCAACTTGTATATGGAGAAAACAGTAAAAAAAGTAAAAGAAAAATTTTAATGTGCATAAGTGTTCAAGGAGAAAACAATCAGTATGTAATGATCTGCTGATAGCAGAAAATGCTGCAGATGTTTAAAAGTTGTGACTGGCATGAACAAAATACTGAAAGAGGGTTTTGGACTAAATATAAACAAAGTGATGAATCATAGCAATAACAGTAGATTAAAAATATGATTGGATGCTATAGAAGTTTGTTACTTATGAAGTAAAATTATTAGTGATGGCCAAAGCAGAAATGTTAAAAGCAGAGTAGAGTTAGCGAAAAGAACCTTCTTGAAAAAGATAAATGTTATATTTTCCAATATTGGTCTGGGGACAAGAAAGAAATTTTTAAACTATGTGTGCAGCATAGCACTCTATGGTAGCAAAGCAAGGACGTTAGGAATACCAGAAAGAAGGAAAATTAAAGCATGAGAAATGTGGTACTATGGAAGGGTACTGAAAATCAAGTGGACAGATGAAGTATGAAATGAACTTGTTTTGGAAATAATGGGACAGGAAAAAAGTTTGTGGATGTCTTATATATGACCCACCATCTTGTCATCTACACCTCTTTCTATAAGACAGGCAGGATTAGTTAATTTTTTTGGTGGAAGGAACAGTTGAAGGTAAGAACTGTAGAGAAAGACAGAAATATATGCAGCAGATAATTGAGAATATATGGTGTGAGGGGTTATGTTGAGATGAAGAGGCTAGCACATGACAGGAAAAGTTGAAGGATTCCATCATACCAGTCGAGAGATTAATGTCAGCAAATAAAATATAGGAAATAAGTTACAGGGCAGTGAAAATGCCATTAGGAATAATGTTTTTGAGTCATTTGGCAAGTTATATTGTAAAGTGTGTTCATGTTTATTTGTTTGTTTAGGGGCTCCTGCATTTGTCTCTAATGACTGACTTGTTTAGGAATCTATGAATTAGGCCATTTGATGTATACTGTATTGTATATTTTAGCTGGTAGTTCTAAGTACACCAGTATCAGTGTTGAAATTCATAGATGTTATTATTTGAAATAAATATAAAACTTTGAAGAATCCAAGTCATTTGAATTGTACAAAGCAGTTCCTAATTTTCTGAAGTTGTGTCATGTTACAAACAGTTAAAAATTCTTCTCCATAATTCATCATTCCACCCTGGCGGCCTCCTTTCCAAACTTCAACCATCCTACCCCTCCTGTCATCTTCATGTGTATGCGTTAAGTGTTATACTGTGTATTTCAACTCTGTACCTGGAGGAAATTTATCTACACATGATTTTAATTCCTATTTATAAGGAAAGGAAAGTTAAATACACCCAACACATGTGAAAGTTGAAGGGAGGAGGACAGCAGCAACAAAGAACACTCCCCAGACTGAAAAAACACAATATTTTGGGCTATGCCCTTCTCGAAGAAATTAGAACCATTTGACTGAGCTCATGTTGGCATCGTAATATAACACTGCCTTGAAGATTCATATGGCCTTGTGATCCTTGGGTACTCATATGTTTGTTGTTGTTGATGCCCTCCTCCTTCAACTTGCTATGTAAATTCGAGGCCTGTCTAAAAAGTATCTGGCCTTAATTTTTCCCGCGTAAAGTAGTGATTCTAAGGCGGCGCCACATTGCACGGTGGAATGAGTAACCTTACTGCGCATACATGAATGTTTTCACCGCGTTCGCTTGTGCCAGTCGCTGGCTGATGGTCATCCAGTAAGGTGCTCTTCGTAGTGGTCGTCGGATTTCGTTGTCTCGCAAGATGACTGAACGAATTGAGCAAAGATACTGCATCAAATTCTGTCAAAAGCTTGGTGATTCTCAAAGCCAAACAATTCGTAAGATTCAGCAGGTGTTTGGAGAAGATGTAATGGGTGTAACACAAATTAAGGAGTGGTTCAACCGATTCAAAGATGGCCGCACATCAGCGGAGAGTGAGCAGCATTGTGGCAGGCCCCAAACTGCTCGGAGTCCAGCTAATGTTGAGAGGGTGCGAAATTTGGTGATGGCAGATCGTCGTTTGACAGTGCGGGAGATTGCAGAAGAGGTTGGAGTGAGTAATGATTCTTCACATGCAATTTTGCGTGAGGATTTGAACATGAACCGAGTGGCTGCGAAATTCGTACCCAAGTTGTTGTCGCTGGAACAGAAAGACCTCCTTTTTGACGTTGCACAGGACCTCGTGGACACCGCCACTAAACTACTTCTGAACACCGTGGTAACTGGAGATGAGTCATGGGTGTACGGGTACGACCCAGAAACAAAAAGACAGTCGTCGCAATGGAAGCATTCCGATTCTCCGAGGCCGAAGAAAGCACGGCAGGTGCGAAGCAAAATCAAGGTCATGCTGACTGTTTTCTTTGATGTCCGAGGAATTGTGCATCACGAATACGCACCAGAAGGACAAACAGTGACAAAGGAGTACTATCAAGATGTTCTCCGGCGACTCTGTGACGCAGTTCAGCGCAAAATACCAGACATGTGGAAGGCAAGCAACTGGCGCTTGCATCATGACAATGCGCCTGCACATTCATCCCAATTGATCAACACTTTCTTAGCCAAACATGGAATTACAACCGTTCGCCAACCTCCCTACTCTCCAGACCCAGCTCCTTGCGACTTCTGGTTGTTTCCAAAATTGAAGATGCCACTGAAAGGAACCCGTTTTGCGAGTAGAGAAGAGATAATGCGGAACGCGACAATGGAGCTGAACACCATTCCAAAAGAAGACTTCCAGAGGTGTTTCCAGCAGTGGAAGGATCGGTGGGCTAAGTTTTGTGCAAGCTCAAGGGGCCTACTTTGAAGGGGATTAGGGTCCTAACTCCGTGAGGTATTCGAAATATTTTTTCTGGCCAAAGGTCTGATACTTTTTAGACAGCCCTTGTATAGCCTCATAGCATTCCTCTCACTTCATTATTGCTTTTTGGATATTTATAAATATACGTTAAACCAAGGAAGGATAGGGAAATTGACCCAACACTTACCACAGATGAAGCTAGTTTTATCACCTTAAAGCATTTTCCTGCTCATTTTTATTTTGTATTAATATACATTAATAAATAAAAGAATTTCATCCCTTTCTATAGGTATTTTGAGGAATTACTAAAAGATGAAGGACCAATAACAATTGAATATATGATAAAGAAATGGCAAATAGTACATAACCAGTTTGAAGGCATGAATACATTCATACCACAATATGATGGTAAGATGTGCTTTTACATTCAAGTTCACCATATAGAACTATGATATAAGCTGATTTTTTAATATTATTTTTATTTATTAACAGCATTTTTCTTATTTATACTACTGGTTTGAGTCTTTTGTTTTTATTTTTAGGGATCTTCAAATTTCTTGTGGTCTTGTATAAATTTGCTGCTCTTGAAGACACCTTTTGCCTGTCCAGTCAACTTCGAGAAGTGTATGAGTGCACAAAAGTGGATTTAGTTGATGGTGTACAGTTTACTTTAATTGATGCATCAGAAAACCATTATACGGAAAATAATACGAGTCAAATCGGTGATAATATTGGAGAAATAGATTTACAATTAAATAATGTTAGGACTATTGAAATAGATGTTGCAAGTGAAGATACAGCAGGAGGTTTTAGTTTGTATGATACTGTGGCAGATCAGTGTGAGCATCAGCGTTATGTTGAAGATGATAAGTCTGTATCTAGTTTAGTCACCACTGTGGGTGAGGAGTCTGTTAGCACCACCAGTGGTGATGATAGCATTAAAACAGTTGTGGAAAATCTGTCTGTGGCAGTGACTTCTACAGAAAGTGTCCCCAATTTATCCAAAACATATACTGCAGTTAGTGAAAACATGACATGTGGTACTCAGATTTTAGATATTGTAACAAAAATTGAAGAAATTGATGAACTTCCAGGTATAGGAGTGGAGTCAACTTTTCCTCCATTTTTTCCTAAATTTTTTACCCAGGATGAAATTGTGTCTGCTGTTGATGATTTTGGTGATTCAGAAACACAATTACCACCACCTGCAGAATTTGATGATAATTCTGTTCTACATGAAGGTAAATAATAACATATATAAGTGATATATCTGTGGAATTTTACTATTTCATTTTTTCCCATAATCTTAGATTTTCAGCTTGCATGAATACAAGGGTAGAGAAGAATTTTTAAATTAGGAATTGTTGGCCAAAAGATAGTAAGCCTCATTGTGTCCCATTAACTCTACATCTTCTTATCACTGGCTGACAAAATGTTTGATACCAGAAATTTATGTTTTATCTCCTCTTTTGCTTGTCTGTAGTATTTTAAAATTCCACTTTTATGAAATTGTTGAGAATCATGACACTAATTTGAAACATTAATGAGATAAATGAAGTATCTGAGAGAAATATTTAGTCAAATATGTGTAGAATACTTTAAGGCAACACATATTGATCAGAAAAAGTGTGTTCATTCAGTTGTTTACTGTCTTGATATTTTGAAATTTCTTTGATATTTACTCATATTTGGTTTCCATATTTTGTAACAATCACTTGTCAAAAATATTTGTTCCGATTCAGTATCCTGGGTCATGGTTTTTGGATGCTCATAAAATGAGATGTAAATTAAATTTTACACTTTTATGTCTTATCTGATACTTATAAACATGTATACAGCTTCTTTAATTGTTAATACAATGGCATAAATTAAAAATGGAACATCCAGACAGGCCTGGTGGATTTTTAGGAAACTTTGCAGATATATCCAGAGACCCAGAAGGAAATATAACAAATTGAAATAGTTCAGGCTAAGTTTATCACCTTTACATACAGTTGTTAGTAAGAAGTGCATCCACCTCGAGCACTTAAACGTTCATGGATCCTTGCCGGTATTGAATCAATAAGTGTTTGCATATCTTCTTGGGGTGTCTCTCTACACCTGCCTGTCTTGTGCAGTAAGTTGTTGCACATTCATACTAGATGACCATTCCAGGTGTCCCAGACATGCTCTATTGGGAAAAAATCTGGGGACTGTGAGGTCCAAATTGTGATCATAATCCATTGCAAGGCTTGTGCTGTGGCAGTTACAGTATGAGGACAGGCATTATCTTGTTGGATGGTGGACATGAAGAGTATCACAATAAGGTGTAGCACTCCATCCATATATTGTTGGAATGTCATTGTGCCTCCAACAACAACCTACTCAGTCCTGCTATTGAAGCTAATTGCCTTTAAATCATGGCACCAGTGGCTGGATCTGTGTGATGTTCTGAAATCACAGCAGGATAAGCTGTTTCTCCACTATGCTTGTGTATATATTGTCAATTATCACTTTGCCACGAACAGAATCAAGAATCGTCTCTTAAACACAGTATATCATACACATGTCCATTTGCATTACACCAGGTTAGACAATGCTGGCAACGAAATGTGTTAATGGAACACATTGCATAGGGATCAGAGAGTGTAACCCAGCTTCAAGCAATTGTTTTACAATTCTCTGGGGGTGACTCTTATAACAATCTAGCCTTCTGTCACAATTTTGCCTCAGAAGTCATCACACTGCAGTGAAATGACACAGTACAAAGTGGATATTGTCTGTATACAGTTTCTATAATCAACTGATTTTAATAAAAATATCATCTTCACACTTCTGAAGAAAACACAAGCCGACAAATATGAGAATTATGCCACCATTAGTCTAACATCACATGCTTCAAAATACTGACTGGAATAATATACAGAAGAATGGAAAGGGTATTAGAAGACATAGTAGGTGAAGATCAGTTTCGGTTTAGGAAAACCTGCGGTTCAAGGGAAGCAATTCTGGCTTTAAGATTAATAGTTGAAGGGCGGATCAAGAAAAACAAAGTTACTTTTATGTCATTTGTTGATTTAGAAAAAACTTTTGATAATGTTAGGTGGGAAAAGATGTTCAAAATTTTAAAGAAGTCAGGTCTAAAATAACGAGATAGAAGAATATAAACTATATAAGAATCAAGTGGCTGTAATAAAAGTAGAGAATCATGAGAGACAAGCATCGGTTTAAAAAGGGTGTGAGACAAGGTTGTAGTCTATTCCCGTTAATAGTCAACTTGTATGTAAAGGAAGCAATAATGAAAGTAAAAGAAACATTTCCATGTGGAATAAGTGTTCTGAAGGGGGGGGGGGGGGGGAGGGGAAATCAGTAAGGGCTGAGGAAATTGAGAAATTTCTGAATGGCACGAACAAAATACTAAAGGAAGATTTTGTACTGAATATAAATCAAAGCAAGACTAAAGTGATGAATTGTAGCAGAAATTGTACTAATACTAGTAGATTAATTATAAAAATAGGATCGGCAATTGGAGAATTAAGTGAATTCTGTTGGGAAGCAAAATTACAACTGATGGCCAAAGCAGGAATGATGTTAAAAGTAGAATAGCACTAGCAGAAAGAACCTTTATGAAAAAGAGAAATCTTTAAGTTTCAAATATTGATCTAGGAATTAGAAAAAACTTTTTAATACTCTATGTGTGGATGCACAGCACTTAACGGTAACGAAACATGGACTTTGGAATACCAGAAAGAAGGAAAATTGAAGCATTTGAACTGTGGTGCTACAGAAGAATGCTGAAAATTTAGTGGATAGAAAAAGTAATAAATGAATGAGTTTTGGAAATGTTGGGTGAGGAAAGAAAATAAAATTCATGGGAGAACTCTCCAGAGAATTTGAGAAAAAAACTGGCGTTAAACAGGGTGGTGGTCTCTCGCCAGTCTTATTTAATATAACCCTGGACAGTCATCAGAGAATGGGAGAAAACGAGCACCTCAGTAAAACTAGGCACAAACAGACTAAATATCTCGTGCTTGGCCTTCACAGATGATCTGGCTATTCTGTCAGAAAGTGAACAACAAGCCATCAAACAAATAGAATCCCTCAAAGAATTAGCAGAAAAAATGGAACTAAAAATCTCCTTTGAGAAAACTGTTTTTCTTGAAACACAAACTGAACATTAAACGCAGGCCACAAAATATGGAAAAATCAACAGAATCACCGAGTTTAAATACTTAGGCGAAATTATCAGTCCAACAGTACTCGAAAAGAAGGCACAACAAAACAGACTCAACAAAATGAAAAATGCTTTCGGACAGACCAGCGACTTCTACAACGAAATGAACATAGGAATTCAATCAAAAATGCATTTATTAAACCCAACGCTCTATACACCACAAAAACACTCACACTAAACTCTAAGAGGGATATCGAGAACATCCAAAAGAAGAATGAAGAATAATCAGGAAAATTATTGGACCAACCAAAACAAAAGAAGGCTACAGACTAAAGTCAAACAAAACAGTAGAGTCACACTCAAACATAGCCAACGACATCAGAAAATGCAGACTAAAATTCTGCGGTCACATCTACAGGATAACAGATTAACTAAGCGGATATTCAGTTCAGAAATCCTAGATTGCAAAATCTTCAGACAAAAAAACACGACTGGGTAATCATGCCAGAAACCAAAGCCAAGAAGACCGGCACAACGTCGACATTAGAGAGAAAACTTGCCTTCAGTAAACGGATGCGAGAATACTGGAATGGCAAAAGAAACTCAGACAGGAAATGGAATCATTACGAATAGATACTGCAGGTATCGTTAAACAATTAGAGCTCCTGAAGTGGGGGAAAGCACCGGGCCCGGATGGAATTCCAGTAAGAGTATTTTCAGAGTATGCGGCGGAAATCGGGCCATTTCTGTCTGATATATTCAGAAAACCATTAGAAGAGCGAAAAGTACCTTCAGACTGGAAAATCACGCAAGTAACTCCGATTTTCAAAAAGGTGATCGAAGTGATCCTGGAAACTATCGTCCCATATCTATAACATCTGTTTGTAGTAGAGTTATGGAGCATATTATATGCTTGAACATTATGAATTTTCTAGATGATAATTTGCTTACAACAAATCAACATGGATTTCGGAAGAAAAGATCTTGTAAAACACAGCTGGCCCTATTTACACACGACATAATGAAAGTTATCGATGCAGGTTCACAAGTAGATGCAATTTTTTTAGATTTCCAGAAAGCCTTTGACTCTGTGCCACACAACCGCCTTTTAGCGAAGCTTCGAGCGTACGGTATATCGGATCAGCTTTGTGAATGGATAAAGGATTTTCTAACTGGTCGGTCGCAGTATGTTGTCGTTGAAGGAGAAAGTTCTTCTAATCTAGATGTTACATTGGGTGTACCTCAAGGAAGTGTAATAGGACCACTTTTCATAATTTTTATAAACGATCTCGGATACAAAGTGAAAAGCCTTTTTAGATTGTTTGCTGATGATGCGGTTATTTATAGGGAAGTAAGAAATTTGGCCGATTGCTTAGAAATTCAGCGCGATTTGGATGTTATTTTGGCTTGGTGCGCTGAGTGGCAACTTACTCTAAATTGTAAAAAGTGCAAGACAATGAACATAACTAACAAAAAGAATCCAATTGTACAGAAATACGAGTTAAACAATACAGTTATTGATATGGTCGATTCTATGAAATATTTGGGAGTAACAGTACAAAGGAACATGAAATGGGACATACACATTAATTCGTTAGTAGGTAGAGCAAATTCTAGGCTGCGATTCATAGGTCGTATCTTGAAAAATTGTAATGAACAAACAAAGGAGATGGCGTACAAATCTCTTGTGCGTCCACATTTGGATTATTGTTGTGCCATTTGGGACCCGTTTCGTAAGGGATTGATCGAAAGTATAGAGAAAGTACAGAGAAGAGCTGCTCGATTCGTGACCGCTTGCTACAGTCCTTATGAAAGCGTCACAGAACTGATTAGTAGATTAGGTTGGGAGTCTCTGGTAGATAGACGACACACATTTCGTTTAAACTTATGGGAAAACATGTGTACTCCCACTTTCACTTTTGAGTGTAGTGAAATACTTCTTCCACCAACCTATTTGAGTCGAAAGGACAGGAAAGATAAAATTAGAGAAATAAGGTGCCGGACTGATTCTTATATGAATTCTTTTTTCCCTCGTACCATTAGGGATTGGAATGCACAGCAAAGAGAGCTTTGGTGCTGAGCACCCTCTGCCACCCACAATTTTGTGAATTGCAGAGTATATATGTAAATGTAGATGTAGACTACATTTTGCGTGATCTGTGTAGGTCTATTCGCATAAAATAAAATAAATAAATAATAATAATCAGCTCTGAGCTCACTAACTGATCTTGTTCTACTCAATATGTAAATAGGGACTTGCGACTGTGTTAAACTGAGATTCCATGGTACAGGATTGAAATGTTAACAATATTACTAGCAAGTTCGAAAGTCATTTAGATTAAATGGCTGCCATCCCTTACTCTGAAATATTTATTGTATTGTTCTACTAAGAAAACATGCTCATAAAGAGAGGTTTGTTGCTTTCTACTTATTGAAATGTCATGCCAAATACTATCAAAACATAGGGTTAATTGAAATTCATTTTGTTCACTCCGGTACCAAACTGTATTACACTGTGTTACAATATATCTGGTTGTTTACATAGCAACACACTTCATATTTTCTTGCTTAAAAAACATTATATTGAGACAATTATTCTTGTTATAGTGAAATAGTTTGCTTTGGTGTACAGATTGCATCTGTAAAGCCTTTGAGTACTTTAGTTTTCTTTCAGTTTCGCTCAGTGGAAATAAACCAGGTGTCAGCATAGTCATGATAGTACCGACGCATTACTGAGATGCAGTCTCAGTTCCCCAATGCATGAAATTAAGACAGATGATACTGGACAGGTGGTCAGTGAAGATCTGAGAACGTATTTCCATGTTGTGAGTGGCGAGTGCGATGTCAGTCGATAGCAAGATGTCTTCTGCAGCCTTTATCAGGAAAGTACTCTTCTACTAATGCAGCAGCAGGCGGCTTCGCAATTGGTGGTGATGGACCATCAGAACATGGAAGCAGTGAATCAGACTGCATGGGATAATGCAGCTCAATGTGAACAGCGAATGAGGTCACCATTGTCAGAAATCAGAGATGTCTTAGCAGTTAAAAAAGCTAAAATTCAAGTTAGGAAGTAAGTGTCCTAGTTTAAATGCCACAACCATACGTGACAATTAGTTACTGAGAGAAACTGACAATGGCCCGTACGATGTCTTTACGGAATATGATACTGTTCATAGTGATCAACAGAATCTGGATCGGCTTTATCCCATGATTGTTGGAAAAATACTTAAGCGAATCAATACCAGGCATTAAATCTGCTATAGTTAATATTAGTAGAAAAGGATAAAACGATGTGCATATAGAACACATCTCACCAGTGTGGCCAAACAGGTTAGATAAATACGTATTGCGGACATGTCTGTCTCAGAAGATGAGTTACAGAAAGAAATTGAGTGTGATACTGATGCTTTACAAGTCCTTTGGATCATTCATAAAGTATTACGGGAAGGAACTAGTACCTAGGCAGTTAGAGTTCGGAGCAAGTACGAAGGCGGGTGAAGGGCGGATGCGCAGTAGCCTGTGGAGCTGTACCACGTGACTCACAGCCAATCGCGTGTCAGTAGCTTTCCTGTGTTCGTTCTGTGCGCGTCGTGCTGTGTTCGTCAAGTTTACAGTTTATTTCACTTATAGTGTTCCGTGTTTAGTGATTATTTTGCCCTCATAGTGTTCATTATGAGTGATAGTAATGAATCACGCCAAGTGTTGCACAAACAAGCGAGAGGAATAGTGTTCCGTGTGTATCAGTACTTGAAAAGGCAGTCTTCTTCTGAGTCCGCGCCACCATGTGGTGCGAGTCGCGCCGTTGCCAAGTGACAAGAGCAGACGGCTGAACCTACTAGCGCGCTGTAAAGTGACAGAAGCAAATTGGCAGCGTCGCAACACGTCTCCCCTCTCTCTCTGCGCAGAACGCGAAGCCCACCCGCCTTGGTACGTGCTCCCAACTCTAGTACAGGTGACATTTCTTGGTCAAAGGCTACCAATCTTTGGATCAGTGTCGGACTGTGCATTGGGAATGTGGCTACTTGCTATCACTGTTTCTATTTTGAGCATACAAGTCGAATGTGTTGTATTGCCACTCGCTGTGAAATTTGTTGCAAATGACTTATTCTAGACAGAAGCAAATTAAATTTCGTATTGCTCACGAGACTATTTCATGGAAGGATGCTATAGCAGTTATTGGCTAACTCTTATGTTACAAGGACTGATCTGGTGTCACTGAGAGATGAGAGAAATTTTCTGCATTTGCCTGCACCGCACTCAGAACCCTTTCCCGCACAATAGCCTAGCTTTTCTTCAAATTTACCTACTCCTCCTCAACTGTGGAGTAGCACTTCATTTACGAGCCATTGCAATGCAAGAAATAAACAAGCGCTAAAAGTCTATGATCAACAGAAAACAGAGAAAAATTTAATTCTATTGAATAAGTCTCAGGCCAGAGTTAAACACTTATAGAAAAGGAAAAAGTGTCAAAAATGGATAACATTCTGTGAAAACCTCAACCAAAACACCTCTCCAAGCACTATTTGGAATGGAATAAAAAATTCCGCAAAGCTTCGAGTAATTATTCGACTCATATGGCAACGCAAGGGGTGCTAGAGAAGATACTGGAGAAAATGACACCATCTTCAGTAATCAATAAAATATGCCTACGAGATAAAACCTCCAATGAACAGATACTACAACCATTCAACCTGGAAGAGTTTGAAGCAGCTGTAAATACTATCCTGAACACTTCTCCTGGACCAGATGACATCAGTTTTACAATTAAGGGTTTTGTAGAGGCCCTGGCATGCTTGGTGCTGTTGCTTACCTCGTTAGTGAGATACAAGAGGGTTTTATGGCCCACCATTACACAACCTGTGTGTTTACCGATCTGACTGGTGCGTATGACAACATAGTCCCACAAATTCTAGTTCCAAAACTTTCTTTAATGAGTTTACTGGAAACATTCTTGCTAAACCTTTGGGATATTCTGCACAACAGAGCCCTGTTAATTATGACGCCAATTGGTATAATTGACTCCTGGTATACAAGTTTTGGTCTCCCATAAGGTTCTGTCCTTGCACCACTCCTGTTCATCATATACTGTAGTGATATAGATACAATACTGTCACCAAATACTGGGTTTATACAATATACCATTAACCTCTGCATTTACGAAACTTGCAGTAATCTCCTGGATCACCTACTTCTGCTTTAGCCAGATATTAACTAAACTTAAGAAATGGCTAACAGATAGTGGATTCCAGATATTACCAGGAAAATCTGCTGTAATAACCTTTTCCCGACATAAGGTACCAGTAGCTCAAGACATCAGACTTGACACATATACATTACCATTAGTGAAATGTGTCAAGTAGCATTATTTTTAGACAACAAGCTAAGGTGGACACGTCAGATACAGAAAATAGTTGGAAAATGTGTGAAAGCAATAAATGTACTCAGAGCTGCAAATGGCGCTTGGTGAGGGGCAGATCCCAAAATTTCAATATCTCTTTACATCATTCGACCCTACTTTGATTATGGCTGTATACTTTATGCCTATAGAACTGCCAGGATAAAAGTCAGTACTGGGTTCTTCAACTAATGCACTATTTGTTGGATCCATAGAAATTACTCTCACACTGAGGCGCAAATATCGTAGTAAAAAAATTGTACTCAAACAGCTTCAAAAACTGGCAATGCTCTTGCATTAAAAATTCGTGCCCTATGTGATGCAACAGCTTTCTTCAACTACTGGATACATAGGAACAGGGCCACCCCTAGCTGTGACCGTCTCCGACCTTAGTGAATATCAGTCACAAGTTCTCTCTCTCACAAGGCTTTGATGTTAACTATAAAACCCTTATGATCGGGTTTGAGATCATAGAAAATATGAAATATTCAGAAAATGCTTTTATTAAAAATAATCTTCTAAGTGATTATCTAAGTGGTATGGAATGAGTCACACCTATCTACACAGATGGGTCCAAGACTGGCACTTGGCTGGGAGTGCCTTTTTTGATAACACTAATGAAGTGGCAAGGTTGTTTAAGCTACGTGCAGAAATGTCCCCTTATTACAGCTGAGCTGTTAGCAATCCTTAAAGCACCGGAATATGTACTAAATAAGCGCATGCCGAATACTGTAGTTCTCACAGATTGTAAATTGGCACTACAAAGTGGATGGTGGGATCAAAGATAGAGGAAGGACACCACATCTGTACAATATATTGGAGCTGATGACAACCATAAATGAACAAAGAATGAATATCTCCTTTATCTGGGTAAAGGCACATGTTGGCCTTCCTGGCACAGAGAGTGGATTTTCTAGCAAAATTAACTGCCCAACAGGAGACCCAGTGGAACTATTAATAGGAAGTGATGTAATTACAGTAATCTGCCAGAAAATAATTGAGGCCTGGAACGATCTGTGGCGGGAGGACAGTATATGCTGATACATATGCAAATACCAACAACACAGTGGTATCTTAAAAAATGTGCCACAAAAAAGCTCTATCCATGATATCTAGGTTAAAATTCAATCATGATAGATTCAGAAGCCACTTGCATAAAATACATTTAGCGAACTCCCCGCTGTGTCAGTGTGACAGGGATTCGGAGCCTGATACGAACCACCTCATTTTTTCAGATGTAGGAAATTCATAGATGTATCGGACACACTCTGGAAAGATTTAAAACAGTGGGATATAAGCTACCCAGTCAATTTAAGTCTTCTACTTGCACTAGGAAACGTCTAAATATATCAGAGGATGGTGCACTTTGTTACAAGGAACATCATAGAAATATAACTGGCCGGAAACCATGCTACTTCTCGATGTTGTAAACAGTTTTCATTTAAAGAACACTAGGTTTTTACTACTTTATTGTTAAATTTTTAATTAAAATGATTTAATACTGGATTATACTGTCTCAGATGTCATTTTTTTTATTCTTTTTTAAACTTTTAATGATCCACAAACTATTAAGTGAATTTGTAATATATACAGTGTCTTACTGTATATGGATATTAGGTAAGCTATTATGTGTAGATGTGTGTTTGTATTTATATATTTAAGGAAATATATAGATATGTGTAATATTCCCTGAATGTATGGCCTACAGGCCAAGTGTCAATAAAATAAAAAAGTAATGGATTTTGAATACACAATAAGACTGCAGGTAGAAGCTCAAAACAGTACAGCACTTGATCACTCCACTCCCATAAGACACATGCTTGTCTTTAACTAATCGGCAATGAGGCCTTCTAGATCCCGATTCATCTTTATCCACTAAGTTCTTTACTAATACCAGGCTCAATACAGTGACTGCATTTTGACAACCGTCCCAACTACTGGTAAACTGTATGAAACGCTTCATACCCAAGGCCTCCTTCCTCTCTCACTTTAGACAATCAAAAATATTCTTGTCATCATGTGTCCTTTTTTAACCTATCCCTGAATTTACATCTATAATTAATATTACAAAGATTCTTATCTCGAACTCTCTGAAATATTCAGTCTAAATCATTCTTACTCTCCACTTTCTAGCTCAATGACCTGACTGAGCGTGGTTGTGTAACGGTTAGCGTTCTCGCCTCGCATTCGGGAGGAGGCCAGTTCGAATCCCCGTCCAGGCATCCAGATTTGGGTTTTCCATGGTTTCCCAAATCACTCCAGGCAAATGCCGGGATGCTTCCTTCAAAAGGCCTTGGTCGAATTCCTTACCATTCCTTGTCTCCACCCCCCCCCCCCCCCATCCTTTCCCGTCTCTAAAGACCTCGCTGTTAAGAGACGTTAAGCAGTTAAAAAATAAAATCAATAGCCTGTCAGATTCATATCTTCACAGACCAAAACATTTTATCATCCAGCTTTTCTCAGCTTGAGTTTCAACTGCTGTGATACACTCTCTCTGTAACCACTGCTTGGATCTGACCAGCAGTCACCCATCTGCCAGCAACATCCACATACACAATTTTGACGTGCTTTTGTCCTTCTGTATGGACCTGTGCCTGTTCTAAAAGTCTTCTTTCATCCACTGTGTAACAAGTCCATATACTGACATTGCACTAAGGCCAATCCTTCAGGAGATTTCTCGATATGGTGTACCCATTTCAAACACGCCAATTCTCTGACCTCTCTCACAGTTGGACATTTGGGTATAGAGGATCGTCATTCGTCGCATTGGCATACTTGGTCGAGAAGAACTTGTGGACAAAAAAGTGCCATGTTACACCAAACCGATCACCACTTATGCACTAAAAAACATAGCAATTTTTTATAGTAAATATCTCCGTGATTCTCATTCTATTACATGTAAAATTTTCAATTTTTAATTACTTAATAATCTTCATATGGGAATCATTGGAGCCAAATTTCATTCATTTATCACAACTCCATCTGGGTGTTGCACTTTTAATTTCTGCCAGCATATATTGTTTGATCCATAACATGGGAGCACTACAGTCTGTAAGAATAGCTTTGATTGATTAAACTGCTATATTCTAGTAGAATGTGAACTGAATTCTAATTTCCAAGTCATGTGTGTATAATTTCTTAATGAAGTTGTTGATATCATCTTTAGTATGTGTCTTTGTTCAATTAAAAGATGTATTGACTTCTGAAATTTTATTTTGTAGCAGAACAAGTTGCAGCTAAACAAGAAGCATTTGATTTCCAGTCCCTGTTTCCAGTAGGTGAGAGAAATGAAGTTGTTGATTCAGTTACATTTTCAGCTATTACATACAATGGTTTACAAGATGAGAAGACTCATTCTGATGGCATGAACATTTTTAACGAACAAAGTGGTTTATACAAGTTAGTAGAATTTTCATCTGCTCCTTCAAACACAAAAGCATCAGAACTGAACACAATTGACTTAAAAATGGACTTGCATAACTTCGAACATTCGTCTAAACATACTAATAATGTAGACGCTGAGAATGGCAATTGGAAGCTATTGGAATCATCTGTGGATCAGAAGTCTATAATAGTAAGTAATGATGTGTTGCTACCATTACCATATTAGTTCTGAAATTATTTTATGTTTAGCTTTAAAATCTGAGTTGATTCTCAGCTATTTATTCGGAATTGCTATCAACATATTTGTTTTGAGACAGAAAGGTTTAAAATGTCAATTAGTTCTGATATTTGAGCTTATTTGTCTGTGATAATTTCCGCATCTGTTGTTATTAATATATGTCAAGTAGTTTAAAATACAAAACACCTATAGTTAACGTTTTAAAGATCTAATGTTTTGGCTGCAATTATTACAAACGATGGTAGACATTGTCTATCAAAAATGATAATCCTCTAGTTCCAGACTCTTAATTTCTAGAAATATGAATAAAATGCTTTTAATTGTGAAAAAGATTACGTGGTGTTGGTGGTGTAAATAAACAGCCTTGATTGGAGCTGAGCATGGAACAGGAAAAAGAAAAAAAAAATGATTTGGAGAAATGTTCACCACTTCTGCAGATGGAAGCTGTAGCAATCGCCACATGGAAGAATCTTAAATCGCCCTGTTGGATTCTTTTTCTTCCTTGGGGAGTTGTCATCAATGCTTTGCATTATCTGTTCTAATAATGTGGGATGTAATAAAGGTTTCAGCATCGGGAGACAGATCTTAGTTGGTTAGTGCTAACACTCTGACCTCACATTTGGGAGTAGACAGGCAGAAATCTTTGTCCGGCCATCCAGATTTTAGTTTTCCATAGTTTCTCAAAATCACTTCAGGAAAATACCAGGATGGTTCCTTCAAATAGGCCATGTCCTAGTTTATTCTCATTCTTTCCCACCGCTTATTACCTCAATGTTGATAAAGTGTAAAGCCATAAACTAAAAAATATGAGATCTGAAGCTGGTGATATGTAGCCATCATGTCCATATCCAAAAAGCAGTTACCTTGTATCAACTATCACATGAACATGGAACTTTGGATTTTTTGTTATTTTCCCTCCTTCCCTTCCTTCTTTAGGCAGCTAGCAGTAAAGTTGCAGAGACTATGCCACTTCCGTGTTGATCTTGACTATAAGCCTTAATCTTCCTCTCACAATATAAGTGAACATTATGTTTTAATCTTGTAAGTACTGAGTCTTGGAACATGAAATGCATTCTTCAGGAACCCAAATGGAAGCAGTAACACATTTTCATGTGTCCTGAAGGAATCTCATGAAATAAAAAATCTCGTAGTAAATTGTATCATAAGGAAAATAGAAAGCGTTCTGGTAGCTCAGTGGTTAAGGAGCTTGCTTTCAAAACATTTGCTGCTCCGGTCCCAGGTTCGAATCCTGGCAGGTACAGGAATTTTAAGAGTTTATCGCATTTCTTAAAAAAAAGGG
Source organism: Vandiemenella viatica (assembly GCA_031002005.1). NCBI lineage: Eukaryota > Metazoa > Arthropoda > Insecta > Orthoptera > Morabidae > Vandiemenella > Vandiemenella viatica. The sequence goes on from JARYHS010013631.1 coordinate 93,692,557, forward strand.
GCTGTTTATTCATTAAGAAATGGTACCGTGTTGCATTTACGATGTGATTATATTTTATGCTTTCTCTCTATATTGATTTATCGTAATATGCTCTTTTGTGCAGCTATAGCAAATAATTAATCTGTTATTCTGCACAATATAAATCACTCTTTTATTTATTTAAATACATCTTTCTTAAATACATTATCGGACTTCTTCAATATGCAAGTTCTCCTTAGCTCTGCTCTAGGCAATCTCCTAGTTAATCTCTGTATATCGTTGCTATGGAAACCTCCTCAAAAGAGTATTAACCGGCCCGTGACATGAAACTCCTACTTCAAGTACTTCAAGGATGTTTTTAGAATATCTGTTATGCTACAGCCCCCCCCCAAGTTTACCATACCATTTGACATCCATACCAGTATAAATGGTTATGGTAAACTTTCCTGTAAATGTTACCTTTTAGGTAAGGAGATCTTACATTGTACATTTGACTAACAACACACTTTTTTTTACATATAACGAGGACCTATGGCTTGATGTAACTTTCCTAGGTGGTTTTCCATAAGCCGCGACTGGTTGGAACGGCATATTGTCTGTAACACACATTGTGACACAGAGTTACTGTCCTTATCACTTAAAAAAAAAACTACAATAAGTATATTATACTACAGAATTGTTATTTAATAACATCATCTTTAGCTGTCATGGCCTCCGCCTGTTTACCAAGCATACCATTCAAATAGTGAAAAAAAAAAAAAATTCTATTACCTGCCCTTGGTACATTATATTCTTCATAAGACCGATCCTTTTGAACAATTTTACTGTTGGATAGCCGGCAACATTATTTAAATCACATGTTTGGTCCCTGGACCAGTACAATCAACCCTCGCTAATACGACTGGGACACCATTGTTTCTTGCTAATCTAGCATCACCATCACAACTTCATTTTGATTTTATTTCTTCAATACATTATATTCTCCCCATAAGTAATAACTTCTCTCCACTTTACTTCATCTTGAATATATTCATATCTAGGCTATGAGATGTACCAACAGAGTCATTTATAGGTTCTACCTGGACCTCAGCTAAGTCTGTGTTAACCAAATCCTGAACCTTTCGGTATCATTTAAAGGCAATGCCTGGATCGTGGCCTATTCACGGGAACTGAGTCTTGACTGTCCTGCTGTACCCTCTCTATATGACATTTTACTTCTTAATTCATAACACATTTATTCTATCATAGCAACACCTTATTTCTTCTCAACTCATTCTATTCATTCTAATGCTCCGGTATACCTTACAGACTATATATTTTTTTAAAAAAGAAAGTCCTAATAGACAAACTTTTATGTAATGGTATGCTGTGGTAACAGCCGAAGACTGCACATCTGACCAAGATCGTCAATATTGGTAAATGACAGCTTCCACTTAGTGGTTATAAACTTTTACTATCATTACAGTTGAAGAATTGTGGGCAGCAACATCAATCAGTCCTATCTACAAGTGTTTTGTGGCACTGAATAACAATAATAGGCCAACTATAACTTGAAAATAATAGTAAATTCCAATATGATAGAGTTTATATGTACACATCTGTGCCCTTTTCATTCACCTTAGTAATTCATCATTTTCTGAGTTGTAGGTTCAATATTCTGATTGAATTTGTACACAGGATGAGGCAGTAAGCATAACTTACCCCTCTAAAAAAAGAAAACCTTTTTTCTATATTTCCAGTTCACTTTTTCCCAGTTATTCATACAAAACAACTTTCTGTTTACAGTTAATCTTACTTTGCCAGAGCAGTAACATGGCAAACCAACTTCACAAATATGTAAAGAACTCTGAAAATGTTCAACACCATTATTCTGTAATTGCTTTGATTCATAATCACCAACATAATTCTCCCCAACAATGGAAAAATTGTCACAGTTTACATCCTTCAAAATCATCAAACTACCCAATCCATCTCCATTCATTAAAATCTCTTCCATCTCTTTTATATGACACCCTTCTTTGACAATTTGTCTATCCTTTACATGATTTACCTCATCATTAATTGAAATATCACTCATCTCATATTTTTCCCTTACAGTATTAGGCCTACTATCATTACTTTCAATTGTATTACCTAATAATTCACAATGAATTGCATTCGTACTTTGTTCAAACCCTCTAATTACTAGACTCTTATCAATACCAGTATCTACAATGGGTTTCTTTTTACACATCTCAGTTTCCTCTTTTAACATTTTATAATGCTTATCAGTCCTTTCAAACCACTCACTTAAATCATCAAAAGATTTTTCCATAACTGTCTCAAATTTGGATAGTCGATCATCTAAAAACTTGTAAGAGCTTTTTATTTCCTGACTTAATTGTGTTTGTGTAGCTGTAAGTTGTGTAGTTAGTTGTGTAGCTACTTGTGTAGTTATTTGTGTAGTTACTTGTGCTGTTATTTGTGCTCCCCATCTAAATAGTATTTTCTCTAATGCACTTACAGTGACTATTTCATCTTTCTTATTTGCAGATCCCGAAGGATCACAAATAACCATTGCACCTGGCATCTGATTAGCCATTCTGTAGAAAGCTAAGTAATGCCCATTGTCCCACAACTAGTATCAATAAAATGACGTGATATAATAAATTATTTGAATAAACATCGAAAATTCAAAAAGATAGGTTATGTTAAACTCCCAAAAAACGTAAAACTAATTCTACCCGCACACCGCTTCTGCCACAGTCAACGTTCTTGTCACAACCAATTTTGAACATCTTGTTCACCTTAAATTACTTTACTTCCTCTTCATGGACAGGCCAAAAGCCTGTTCCGACCTCATTCTTCTGACCATCTCTTCCTAGGTCTTCCAATGTCCCTTCTGCCTGTGGGATGGTACTCCAGGGCAAGCTTAGGATAATCTGTCATTTCCCATCCGTAGAACATGGTTCTTCCAGTTATCCCTTTTGTTGGGTAATTCTGTCATTTAGCAGGGAGATACTCAGTTGTTCCCTTATTTCCTGGTTCCTCTTCCTATCATTTAGGGAATATCCTTTTACTGACCTAAAAACTTCATTTCAGATGATTGAATATAGTTTTTGTATTGTGTTTTATTTACCCATGTTTCACTGCCATATAGCAGAGTCATTACCACCATTGGTTTATAACACTTGAATTGCGTCTCCTCGTGTGCTTTACCTTTCAGTGTTCGTCAAATTGTTCCTCACATATACTGAAATTGGTGAAGTTTCTTCCTCACCTTGTTATCCTCATTAAAAGATAATGCACATCCGACATAAGTAAAGCTGTAGACTTGTTCTATTGGCTGATTGTCTACCACTATTTTAACTCTAATAGGATATTTCCCTAGTCATGCCATAACTTTTGTTTTTGCATGAGACAACTGCAGATTGTAATCTTTGCTGATAATGTTTATTATATGAATTGCTTTTTGAAATCCATCTTCCTTTTCCTGGAGGATATTGGTCATCTGCAAACAACATAGTGTTGTTTATTTTTATACCAGGATGGACATTTCCTTTCCATCTCCTAACTAACTCATCTATACATATATTGAAGAGTGTTGGAGACAGGTTACAACCTTGCCAAATTGCTATTTCTTCTGCAAGTTTATTTCCTAGATCTAATACAATTTGTGTCCTTCTATACATATCTTGAATAACTTGTATTAAATGTTCTGGTTATCCATTTCTTTGCATTATTTCCCATAGTTTTTGTCTATTTACTTTATCGAACGCTTTTTCATAATCTATAAAAGCAATGAAAGTCTTTAAATTCAATTCTCTTCTCTTTTCCAGTAGTTGTTTAAGGCAAAATATATTATCTATTCCTTTCCTAAACCCACATTGTTCTTCTGATAGGAGAGCATCTGCTATTACTTTTAGCCTGTTATTTATTATTTTTGCATGTATTTTGTAGCCCGTATTTATTAAACTATTTCCTCGATAGTTATCACATGAATTCCTATCTCCTTTCTTAAACAGTGAAATAACTTTGGCCATCCTCCTTTCTTCTGGGATGATTCTCTTTTTCCAATACATATTAATTAAGTGTAAATATCTACATTTCAAAATAATTCCCCCATGCTTAATCAATTCTAAATTAATTGTATCTAGTCCAGGAGCTTTTCTATTTTTAAATGATCTTAGTTCTGCAACCTCCTCTATGTCTATAAGATCAATTTCTTTGGTATCCACACGGTCAATTCCTATTTTCTTTTCTTCCTATTTATAATTACTATTGTACCATAATTTTCTGTAGTGCTTTATCCATGCCTCTTCTTCAATTACATTTATGTTGGCACTATCCTTTTCATCTTTGTTAAGATGTTTCGTAAGTTAATAAGACATATCTTGTCTACCATGGACATCATCTTCTATTGAACTGATTAATCTATCCCATGACTCTTGTTTCAACTTCTTTGTTATTGTCTTAACAATATTTCTTCTCCGTTTATATTAATTTTCTAGAGTTTGATCCTGTATCATTTTTAGATAAGACTTTTGCTTTTGTTTGATGACTTCTGCAATTTCTTCATTTCATTTTTTAAGTCCAGTTTTCCTTCTAAATTTCTTTTTCTTGCCAATGGCTTCATATGCTGCTTTCAGTATTGATGAAGCTATAGTTTCCCATTTTTTGTTGATATCATTATTTGTTGAATTTTCCAGTAAGCGCTGTTGTAATCGTCTTTGATATAGATGTCTTATTCCTTCATCTTTTAAAAAGTAGGTCTTAAAAACTTCTTGATCTTTTTGTAAGTTTTTATTCATTATTTTCCTCCATTTAGCAAGTATTCTTATTTTCGATATAACGAGATAGTGATCTGTATACATATCACTACTTCTATGTACACTGGTGTCTACTAAACTGGACCTAATTTTTTATTAACCATTACGTAGTCAACCTTTGTCCTCTTGCCGTCCATGTAAATTTATGGATATCTTTTCTTGTATAGAATGTATTTGTAATATTTAACTGGTTGAAGGACACAAATTGTCTCAGTAGTTTCCCATTTTCATTTAATGTGTATTCGTCTTTATTCCCCATTACCTCTGGAATTGGGCTATTTCCTACACGAGCATTAAAATCGCCAGCCAGTATTAGGAAATCACTTTTATTAATTTTGTCTATCACTACTTGAAGCTGTTCATAAAATTGTTCAGATTCTTCTCATTTGTTTTCTTCTGGGGCATATATGGCGATCAAGGTTAGGTTTCCTCTCTCTACTTTCAATCTTAGAGTCAGAAGCCTTCCACTTATCATAGTGTAACTGACAATTTTATTTTTCCATTTCCTGCCACTCCTGCTGCAGCTCTTTTTTCTCATGCCACTCCACTGTAGATCATTATATATTTATCTATTTCTTCTGTTCCTTTCAATTTCTTTTTTGCTTCTGTAACTACAGCGACATTGATCCCCTTTCTAGTTAACTCTCTGTCCAGATCATATTCTTTATTATTTATACCTCTCACATTCCACGTTCCTATTTTCAAATTATCTTTGATTCTAAATCGTTTGTCCTTTGACCTTGTCTTTATTGTCCTCATAAGATCCATCTGACTTTCCTTACTTTGAAGTTTATGAGTAATATATGTTTTTATGTGGAAGGGTTACCAGCAGTTCGCACAACCCCCATCCTGGAGGACCAGGGTTTTATTTCAGGGTTTTCCTTCCCTTAGCCAGAGTGCTCCGTATATACTACATCCATTACTGCAATTTTGTAGTTCCAGGTTATACCCAGTATCTTTAGGTTGAACCCATATCAATCAGGCAAAAAGGGGGTGGTGGTGGTGGAATGCCTTCATAGTCTAAAATTTTAACATATGATAAAATTCAGATAAAAGTAAGATTCCTGTATATTCTAATTTTGCCCAAAAAAATTCCGGGTCCCAGATACAGGCCAACAAAGATGGTAACCTGGAAACCCATTTCTCGCTTGCGATTTTTTATATAAATTTTAAAATGCCTTATCTCTGTAACAGAGCAAGATTTTTTAAAAATTTTTTTTGAAAGACAATACTTTTCTGTTTAAAATGGTATACTCCATTTTAAAATATGTGTTAATTTTTTTGCTGCAGCCTTCTGATTTAAAAATAAAAATTGCCTCTCTAAAAAATTTTGATTTTCATTTACTGTTGATCAATACCATTCAGTATTACATTCTCTGTAAAGGAGAACTTCCACTTTTGAGTTTAACAAGTTTTAGAAACATTTACAAAATTCAGATAATTTTAAAGGAACTGTTTACTAATCCTGTAAAAAACTCTGAATCTTATATCTATTTGTATCATATATGTCAGATTAAGCCTACTGCATATCGTGAAAGGTACAAGATACCACTTTGGTTCTAAACATTTTCGTAATTTCTAAAAATCCATCGTTGTAACAATGTTCTCAATGTGAATGAATAAAAATGATAAACTGAACGAAGTTGAACTGTTAAAATGTTTTTAAATTCTTGATTGAGTCTTCGTTATGATTTACGAATGTAAAAACCCTAGAACAATGTGGAACCATCTGGATAATTACAGAGAGTAATAGAATTTTCTAGATTAATGTGGAACCATTTAAATGATTCTGTGTGTTCATCCTAACATATATAAGGGGCACATGAATTTGTGGTTCAAAGAGAGCAAGTTCACCAAATTTTGCTGTCAATGTTTATAAGCTTTTGTGTAGATTTTTGTGTGATGTTTTGTGGAAAAAACTGAGTTTGTATTCTGGTTGGAGTCATAGGAGAGTGAATTGCATAGCCATGAAAAAGGGGTGATATACAAGACTAGTAAGAAAATAATAATAATAAAAAAAACTTAGTTTAGTAGTGACTTTCTGTGTTCTAAATCCTTCGACAGAAAATCAAACATGACACTAACTGAACTTCAAGAAGATTCAATGATGTGGACGATAAAGATTTTGTATCTGCAGCAGAAGAATGAAACTCCCTGAGTCAGTCAGCTATAGAGATTGTTGTTAGTCCCATTAAAAAACCGTGGTCAGTGAAGTCAAGCTATAAGCTCTATGTGTCAAGATAGCGCATAGAAATTACTGAAGCTGTGGCTGAGAATTCCATCTTAAAAAAAAAGTGAACCTAAAAAAAAAAAAAAAAAAAATATGGAACAAAAAACTTTTGAAACTTGCCAGGAATTTATATCAAACATCAATTCAGATGTTAAGTCATTTGAATCCTACAATGAAAATGTTCAACTTTTATCAATTTTCCCAGCGTCCTTTTCAAAGGTACAAATTTTGCATTACATTTCATTTGGAACAAAAGAAATGGTGGAGAAAACAAGAACATTGAAGGTTGAAAAAGGAGTGTTTGGAAAAGTGGATCCCTATTATGAACACCCTAAGAATGAAGATGATGATCATATTGCATAGTTATTTTGTGTGGATGTCAGCAAAAAAGACAGTTTCAGGAGGAAATGTGGTGAAAGTGAAAAGATACATGACACACAGTATTTTTGCCATTTATAAAAAAGAACATCCTGTATTCAACATTGGAGGCTCAAAATTTTATGCATTACACTCTAAGGTGGTGGTTCCATACCATTAAACAGGTGTGTGTCTTGTGCCTATTTTGAACTCTGTGTGATATGAGACCTTGGTTGGCCATGTTTAGTCTTTAGTGTTCTGGGATATAGAACAAGAGATCTGTTTGTTTCAGGAATGTGGTGACTGCACTGGAAAGGGAGGACTCTCGTTACAGACACTTGGTCTAAAAAAAAAGCAGAATATGACTCTTCTAAAGTTATATATGCAACATAGGAAGAAAATAAACTCATTAAGAAAACTGTTGCCATTGAAGCCTTCATTGATGAACTTGTTAATGGGCAGCAAATGCAACAACACACCAACATCTGAAGCAATTGCAACAACAGCACATTGCAGAAGTGAAGTGACATGGCAGAGGCTTTACAACTATGTTTTGTGCTTCACTATGATTTTGCCGAGAACTAGTCAGTAATTCTGCTACAAGAAGTACAGGGATATCACTGGAGTAATGATCAAATTTCAGTTTTCACAAGAATCAAAATGTTTTCAAAACAAGACCACAAGTGTTGCAGTTATAAGTGATGATGGAGGGCATGACTCAGTGCATGCACTACTGGCAATACATCAAATTCAACAACAGCTGCAATCACAGCCAGAAAAGATCAACATTATTTCTTTTGGTGCCCCTAGCCACTTCAAAAATAGTTACCAACTGTTTGAAGTAAATAAGTCACTTGTGCCAGTGGAGTGGATATACAGTGCTACTTGACATGTGAAGGGGCCTTATGATGGTGTAGGAGGCCTGCTGAAACACCATGCTGCACAACATAATCTTCCGGGCCAAGTTAAGAGGCAATTCAAAATGTCGAGCTCTCATCCTGTTTACAAAAGAGGAAGCTGAAGAATTCTGCCAGCAGAAGATAGAAGAATAGACCCTGACCCTGTGAAAAGAATTCAGAAGACACATTTAATTTTTTTTAATTTAATTTAATTGCAATGGAGCACAGGCTCCGGTGGCAATTTCCCTACACAGCTATCTTCCCCCTATCGTGCACCCACCTACATTTGCCCTTTACAAATTTTTTCTTTAAATTCCTTCAAAGTTTTCGGTAAATTATTCATCGTTTCTCTTGGTAACTCATTCCAATCCCTGACACCCTTACCTAAAAAAGAGAATCTTCCTACACCCTTGTGCCTGAAATCGAGTGCCAGCTTGTGGTCATGGTCATCTTTTCCCTTCCATGCACTACTTTTCATACCTACTGCAATATCTTTCCATGCCTCATCACCAGTATATGCCCTGTACACTCCCATGACCCTCCTCATCCTCCTCCTGTCTTGCAATGAATCCCATTCCAGCTCCTTTATCATATCCGTCACTGATTGCATTCTGCGATAATTTCCAGAAACAAATCTATGGACTCACAGTGATGGGCAAACCTATATCATCGTATAAACTTTAACAGCAAGTAAGAAGAAATTTCATTTGACCCTGAATTCCAACCAAGATTTCTGAAACAAAAGAGGAATATTCAGATTCACAATTTATATATGTATATATGACTGACTGCAGAGGTTATAAATATCAGTTTTGAGTTAAATAAGATCACCGTGAATTTTATGCTCCCACACAGACAGGCTGCATGATATAGATTTCCAGCTGCAAGAAAGCAACAGTAGGAGTGATCACTTGCAATTCACAATGTTTTAAAAATTGTGAATGCTTAGTTTATCAAGAAGGCTTCTCTCAATATCAAAGGAAGATACTGAGGGAGTTCAACAAATTTTTAGTTAATTGAATTTCAGTTCTAAGCAGAGTACTCAGGAAGTAGTGTGTTTTGGTACTTGCACATATATTTTGTAAGTTTTAATATGTTTTTATAATTTTTTTAAAGCTGCCTGTATCTTAAAAATTTACCAAGAATTAAAATGCCATGTTACAGACTAGATTTTGATTTCATGTGACAAATATGTGACAGAAACTGATAAAATATATGACAAAATTTTACATTGTTTCTAAATCCTGTCAGTCTCAAAAGTGTATGTTGTCGTTTTCAGGGAATTTTTTTGGACGAAACAAAAATATACAGGTATTTTATTTTTACTTTAATTTTAACATCTGTTAAATTCAAAAACTTCTCAAACTACGAAGATAAAATTTTTCTTCACGTGCCTGAATTGACATGGACTGTACCATTAATAATTCGGCTTCATCATTTAAATTCTTGAATTTAATCTATTGGTTCTGATCAAGTGATTAATTTTGTTTATCTTGTAATATCCCTGTGATTGTAGTTTTCTAATGAAATTAATTGAACATAAGGTTGTCCCTGCGCAATTCTTTTAAGTCTTAGTTTGCAAATTTAATACAGCCTATGGGACTTCTCAGAAATTCTACCACTTGTTTCCATTAATTTTCCAGATTTGTACAGATTAAGTACCTATTGTATTCATCATGAATAAAATTACCGCACAAATATTAATTGTATGTCCCCTTATGTTCAATAAGCGTGTTTGATATGTACTACATACATGTCATTGCTCAGTGGTATTTTTTTATAATAGATTGCAAGAAAGATATTTATATAAATCACGAAAACTATTGAATACTGACCAATAAAATAGGTATTTATTTTGCATTATTAATAGATAAAGAGTTGGTGGCAGCATTAATACATCCACACGTTTGCAAAAAAAACCATTAATTTATGCATAGATGTTTTTTCTTTTCCAGACGAGTGATGAAACAACACAGACAGAAGAACAATATGAAATTAAAATCTTATCTGAAACTTTTGAAACTGTTCTGAAAAGACTCAAACAGACGGCTTCCGATAATGAAGCAAAGCAACTTGAAAATATCAGAAGACTGAAGGAGCAAATTGACGACTTAAGAGATAAATGTGAGGAAAAAGAAAATAAATCTAGACAGTTACTAGATATGTTGAAGGAGAGTGAAGAAAAGACAAAGGTAAAAAATAATTATTTTGAAGTTTAATTATGCAACATTTCCCCTTCTCTGAAGTACATGTATTGCTACATCTTTCAGTGAAAACAGCTTTTGATTGAGTCTTTTGTTTAACATTACACATGGAGCAATACTAAAAAGGGGATGGGGGAATGTTATTAGCCAATGAAATTAACGTAGGACAGGGCAAGTAAAACCTTAATTCATCACAGTTGAAGGCAGGAGGGCAGAAATGAGCACACAAAACAAGATTATGATATTATGATATTTAGGTTTGAAACCTTGCTTGTGCAGAGTGATATGAGCCAGTTAGACAGCTGTACACTCTGCATACTACTGCATGACTGATCAGGTGAGATTACTGATGGTGAGGAAATATGTAATACAAAGTAAACTATTGGATAAAGGAAACAAAGAAACTGCCGCGAGGCACTGAAAATAAGATAGGATAGGGAAAATAAACAGTTACCCGTCACTTACCACAGATGAAGGCAGGAGGGTGAGACACGTAAAAACACAAAAGCAAACGAATTGCACAATATTTCGACTTTAGTCTTAGTCATGTGGGAGGCGAGACATATGGCAGGGGGAAAGATGTGATTCATGTGGCGGGTTGGTATGTGACCACATCTTTTCCCCTGCCATATGTCTCGCCTCCTACATGACTTAAGACTAAAGTCGAAATATTGTGCAATTCGTTTGTTTTTGTGTTTTTATGTGTCTCGCCCTCCTGCCTTCATCTGTGGTAAGTGAAAAGTAAACTATTGATAACGGTGGAAAAACAAAATTGCTTGTGGCATGTATTTAAAATTAAACTATGGCAATAAACAAATAAGTGAACAATAATGTATGGTCTTATCGGAAGTTGAGGCCATGTGTATGCCTACTCCAGGATATATTCGTAAGGTAGTTCCCATCTACAATGTTCAGTAGTGGTGGTTGTTTCTAGGAATACTCTGGTAGCTCTCTGTGTAAAACGTTGAAATTTTCGAGCTGTGGGTAATTGCATTGGCTACCACTGGAGAATCTAAGTTACAGGTACAGGACATGAGCACAGTTCCTATGCAAGTATTAGAACTGTGAAACCTTTAGAACCTGTTATTAGTGTTTTGAAGACTTATCAAGCCACCCCTATTCATTGGATAGGTATTGAAAAAGGAATTAATCGGCATAGTCAATCATAAAACATTAGTCAGTTCTCTTCATTCAACAGGTCCACAGGCTACCAATGAAACATTGACCCTCTTGGCTGGTCAGAGAAACCTATTTTCAGAAATTCTTACCCTCCTTGCCTGCATTATGAAAATGGCAGTTAAAATCAAATTTGGGACTCCTTTATAGACAATATTATTAACCTTATCAAGTTAGTAGTGGATATTTGAATGAAAAGCAAATCCTGATGAAATTAGAAAAATGTTATCTAACTTTTTTCCATGTCCAATGGTTTTTAAAATTTTACAGCAGAATGCTCAGTCTGAAAGAGCTAACAGAGAATGTGTTGTTAAAGAACTGTTCAATTTTGACAGAGCTGATTTTTTTTTCCTTGTGGCTTTGTGCCTTGTCAAAGTTACTAGAGGTGGAAAAGGACTGAGGGCAAAGAATGCGAAGGAATTCAGACATGGCATTTTGAAGGACTCATCCCGGCATTTGACTGGGTGATTTGGGGAAACCATGGAAAACCCAAATCTGGATGGCCAGTAGGGGATTCAAACCTGCGTCCTTCCAAATGTGAAGCCATTGTGTTATCACTCACCCACCATGCTCGGTGACATATCTGACATAGTATTCTCAATCATTTCAGGTTCTGTATCATTTTAAAGAATGACAATAAGAACAGCAATGGAGTTATGACTTTGGTGATATGAGAAAGTACCTACTTCGAGCAGATTGAGTTGAACTCTGTACTAACAGAATTTCAGGCAATACCTGAGGGGTAAGTCCATTATATCTATTGGGATTGGGAAGAATGATTCATGTAAACAAATAGCATTCCATCCTTAACATGAGTCAATTATGGGTATACTTTATGAGTAGTGGGAATAATCAGTAAACAAACCTAATCAGTTAGCAAGGATCTATCTTGAGGAAAATTGGAGTTACTCCTTACTTAATTTTATGGATGGTTCTAAAATTGCTCCAGCAATGTAGGATGCACCTTTTTCTGCCCCAGCACTAGACTTCAGAGGATATATAAACTTGCCACCTGCTACATCCATATACACTGCAGAAGCCATTGCTAATTTATAGGCAGCTAATAATGGCTCAATACTAGCTGAGATGAAGAAATGAGTGTCATTCAATAAGTCTTTAGTTAATCCAACAGATGGCACACATAATCTCAAAAACTATTTCTTTTTAGTAAGCAACATTAATCACTTGAAGGCAGATAAACTCTCAGCTACCTCCATCACATGGTTTCACTGTTATTGTCAATTGAAGCAAACAAGTGTTGTCCATTTAGAAAAATAGAAAAAAAAGGCAGTGTTTTGAGTGGTGATTAAACACTTATTTAAAAGGCTTTAAAACTGAAAGAGATCAAAACTGAGCTGGGTGAAGTTAGTGGTACACACTTTGACAATAAATTTGGCCGCCGCTGAAAAATTCTATCACTCATATTTTGCACAATGTGACATCAATGTCATCCTAACAAACTGTAATGCAATACTGGCTTACCAGTATTGCATTACTGTTTCCAGGGATGACATTGATATCAGATTGTTCAAAATATGAGTGATAGAATTTTTCAGCGCCAGCCAAATTTATTGTCAAAGTGTGTACATCTGTTCCTTGTTTTCAAATGGATAAATGAGTTTAAAGTTTGCCGCAAATCCATTCAAGATGAACCTTTAGGATGTCCATTAGAAGTGGGTATCCCCGAAATCATTGAAAAAATCTACTATATGGTTTTAAGTGATTGATAAATCAAAGTGCATGAAATAGAAGAGGCCACAGGCATATTACATAGTATTCAATTTTGCATGAAAAAAATAGGTGTAAAAAAAAATTCAGCAAGCTGTGTGCCACGTTATTTCTCAGTGGAAAATAAGCGTATTCATGTAGTAGACTCTGAGACTAGGCACACATTGACATGCAATTGGTGCCTGTGGGGCAGCACAGTTTCTGTGGGTCTATCTATTGGTGCGGAATAGCGCATATTGAGATGCAGGGCAGGGCAGTATTGTGCCACACTTGTGTTCATGACAGAAAATGTGAACGCAGCTCACTTGTGTTGGTTTTTACCATAACCCTTCTTTCATTATTTATAATCTGACTATTTTAGAATCATTTTCAACCATGGTTTATAATACCAGTCATTAAACTACATAAAAAATAATTTAAAAAAATGGACTATGATCGCAATTGAGCTCAAGAAGTGGTGAGTAAATTCAGCTTTTACTTATCATACAGTTGTTCACTCACAATTTTCACTTTTATTTTCTCATTAATGTAAGCCCGTGACTGTTTTATGCATATCGTCACTAGTCTAGAATAGTTACAGTTTTTAGCATCAAATATTATGACAGGTTGACCTGATCGGACCAAATACTAACTTGACCTGTGTTTCACTCTCAGGGTGAATAAAATCTCTTGAGCTTGAAGAACTCAGAAGTATTAATAGACATGGGTATTAAACACAGACTGGGACGATCGCACTATTGTATTGTTGTTTCAAAGGTCGCATAATCGAACTTTCTGAAATACAAGACTTGTACGAGGGTGGTCTGAAAAGTTTCCGACCTAACAAAGATACAAAACATTTTTTCTGAATTTTTTATTTTTCGACATAGTCTCCTTGCAACTCTACATACTTCTCCCAGCGATGCTCCTATCTCTGTAACCCGTCCAAATAGTACTCGGCACTTTTCTCTGCAAAATAATTGTTCACGAAGGTGATTGCCTGCTCATTTGACAAAAATCTCTGTCCTTCGAGCGCAATTTTTAGATGAGGGAACAAAAAGAAGTTGCTTGGGGCTATATCTGGTGAGTAATGCTGATGGTCAAGCAGTTCAAACCGTAATTCGTGAATTTTCACCATATCAACCGCTGAGGTGTGAGATGGTGTGTTGTCTTGGTGAAACAGGATTTTCTTTTTCTGCAAATGTGGCCGTTTTTCCGTAAGTTCTGCCTTCAGCTTGTCAAGTAATGATGCGTAGTATGCTCCTGTAATGGTTTTTCCTTTTTGAAGGTAATCGATTAAAATAACTCCATGACTATCCCAGACGAAAAAATAGTTTTTGCTTTTTTTGGAGCCGGTTCCCCCTTTGCACTCCACTGTTTGGACTGTATTTTTGTTTCGTGCGTATAATGGTGTATCCAAGTTTCATCTACAGCAATTAATCGGCGCCAACAGAGCGTTGAAAATGTTCATTCAAACATTTTTTGGTCTAATGTGAGCAAACGTGGCACCCAACATGCGGACAGCTTTCTCATACCTATATGATGATTTAATATGTTCTTTTGAAATGTTCATAATCTCTGCTATCTCTCTCACTTTAATTCGGCACCAATTGGTGAACTTTGGCGATGTTTTCGTCGGTAGTTACAATTTTTTGACGTCCCGAACGTTCATCGTCTCCCAAGCTCATACGGCCACGTTTAAATTCAGGTGCCCAAAATTTCACTGTGGTAAGTGATGGTGCAGAGTCCCCATATACAGAATCCAACTCATCTTTGATTTGCGTAGATGTATTGCATTTCAAAAACAAATATTTAATGACAGCTCGATACTCGATTTTGTCCATTTTTCACAAAACACTCACATCAACTCACTCAAACGACTGTTACATAACAACTGCGCATCAAAAATGGCTGAAACTTTGGTGAGTAACTGTCAACAGATAAACAACGAAATTCAGTAACTTATATTTACGAGTGCTGCCATCTTCACGTTGAGGTCGAAATCTTTTCAGACCACCCTCGTACTTTACCTTTAAGTTCAGTCTGCAATGTTTGAAGAATTCCTGTTTGCTTTGATAGAATCACTTTTATTATTATCAATATTGAGGATTGGCATTCATAATGTAATCTTTCGTCATAGTGTCTGTAATGGCCAGATTCCAGATTATTAAACAATTGAACAACTCCGAAGAGACGAATTGACAGAATACTCTATTCGATAACATATTTGTTCTGATGTCCACTTTAAACAACCTAATAACTTACGTACAGCGAACATGGACAAAGACCATTAACTAAGTGGTCAGTAAAATATGTAAAAAGCAAATAAATCACAATGTATAAACTTTGGTCAAGCAACAACATTATCTAAAGTTTTAGTGAAATTTAAATTTTGCCTAAGCCGGAATGACAATTGGTATTCGTGGTTACAGCAGAGACCATGATAATTTAAGTTTTTTTAAAGTTTTTTTTATGTTTCTTTCATTAACAACGTGTTACTGAA
Source organism: Vandiemenella viatica (assembly GCA_031002005.1). NCBI lineage: Eukaryota > Metazoa > Arthropoda > Insecta > Orthoptera > Morabidae > Vandiemenella > Vandiemenella viatica. The sequence goes on from JARYHS010013631.1 coordinate 93,708,420, forward strand.
AAGTAGTTCCACGTTTTTTCAGCAGTAAAGTTTATCGATATTTGTTTAAGTATGAAATGTTACAAAAAGCAAACCTAATGAATGAATTATAGCAATTAATTTGATAGCAGTCGCTTAGCTATTTAATTGTAGACATAACCTTGAATTTCTTCTAATGATATTATTAGCGAGCGAAGGCTGGGAAGTGACACCGTTCTCCAGCCAATAGCTATCAAGGGTAGTGAGTGAGTGAGCTTAGGAAATTATATAGTAGATGTTGAGTTAATTTTTAATAACGCATTTTTTTTAAAAGTTTGAAATATATTATTACATTTTTTGTACTTATTATTTTCACTACATCATTCAATAGTATCTGCAATGGTACACTTTCTTCTAAATTGAGCTTTTCTGCTGCTACACCCTATGCCTCTTCAAGGCAGCCTCTGTGCATCTCCTACCGAGAAATGGAGGATTCACATGAGGACGATTTACAGTTTCTAGAATAATTAATTGAACTCTGCTTTTTTGGTTCCAAGTGTTTCTTATGTCCTACTGTAGCATAGCCATATGATAGAGGCTGCTTCCAAAGTCGGTGGCCCGGGAGATCGAAAACCGGCTGTGCTATTTGAAATACAGCCGAGTTGATGTTAAATTTCCCGCCGGTCCGTGGGAGTACCGTGGAAGACCCCGGAGTGCATGCCGGCTACCGGAAGACAATTAAAAACGCCCGCGAACCCAACTTGTGGTACCGGCTAGTCTTCCTGGGGCAGCCGAGCTCATCGGGCACGCCACCCATGTGCGAGTTTTTCCCGAACTCTCTTTTTTAATGTTGAACTCTAGTTGTGAAAATGCGAGTGTAATTTATAAAGTATTGCTAATGTGAACCGTTTTTAACTTAGGATTCTGCAATCTTCGGGTACATATATATATCTAGAAGTCCGATGTAATATATGTTCACGACTGGTGTGGGTTAAGATATGAACGCTATTAAACTTGGAAATTTAATTTTGTTATTCTTTTTTTTTATGTGATTCTTAATAAGCTGAATCACTGGCGACCGCGTCAGCAGAATTTGCTGTTTCAAACATTTTCGTAAATGTATAAATCCCACTATCCGCGAGCATTAGTGTGCTTTTCTAAGAGAAGAAATGCAACATGGCGACCTATGGACAGGACTCTCGCGACCTACGAATAAAGTGATTTATTAAGTAAACCGACGAGAAAAAAGTTAAAACGGTACATCAACAAACTTGTGAAGTGATAGCAGTGCGCCAGAAGATCCAAAACCAAAGAAGACGAGGAGCGGAGATATTTTACGCGGCCGCAACAACAGAGGAAGACCCGGCAGCGATAATTCGGGATAACAACTAACAACTGATTGGAAGAAAATTGGAGGGCTCACAAGCGGCGCAGAACGTCGAAAGATAAGTGCAGTGCAAATAAAATTGAACAGTTAAAGGGAAACCCATTATAGACGATTTTTTTTTCTCTCCTCTTTTTAAATTTTCACCATGAATAAGGAAAGCAGTTTTGAAAATGGGGGGGAAGCTAGTAAAGAAGATCCCCCAAGCCAGGAACCTTTGTTAGTATTTTTAAACACCGAGATACCAATCAATGAAAGTTTGTCACCAGCTCCTGAAAGCAGTCCACCAAACTCTGAAACTTGCTCTCCCATACTCACTACAAATGCATCAATATTTGAAGCATTTGAAGGTCCAGCAGATCCTGAGAAGGATAATCCAAACCTGATAGTTAAGATTTTCACAATGTTATCAAATTTATCAACTGATATCCAAACTAAGTTTGAAATACAATCAACTGAAATACAAAATAAATTCAAAAGTCATGCTGAAGATGTCCATAAAAGTTTCAGTAATGGACTAGCAGCTCTGGAGTTAAAGTTAGAGGGTAAAATAAAGGAGGAATTAAAAGGGGTGACACAGAAACTTGATGAAGTCTGCAGTGAGATAGAAAAGTGTAAACAGTCATGCCAAGTTGTTAGACAGGAGACACAGAAACAAATTGAATGCCTTGAAGTAAATGTCAGGCAAAGAATTGATAGTAATGAAAACAATATAGCAAATATCAAACAGCAAAATACTCAGTTGAGTATAAGACTTGAAGGAGTTGCAGAAAGAGTAGATGAAGTCGGTGAAAAGTATATTAAATTGGAAGCAGCTGTAGATGAAGTTGCAATAAGCTGTGAAATATTGGATAAGCGAGTGAGGAATTTAAGTGAGGAGATGACTAAAATTCCCAACTTCGAGAGTCAAGTAACCAAAATTGGGGAAGAATTACAAGAAGTGAAGTGCCATCTAAAGAAATCACAGGTGCAACATGTAGTTGCTTTGGCAAACCCAATGTCCCTGGCTATACCAGAAAAAATAGAAATTGAGAACTTTAGTGACAAGGGAGGGATCCATCCAGTAAATTTTATCAACAGTTTTGAGAAGTACAGGATTTTCAGTGTTTATGATGACAGTGAAAAAATGAACAGTGTATATCAAAATTTAAGGGGTAGTGCTCGAATTTGGGGAGAAAGGCAGCTTCAGATTTGTAAAACGTATGCAGAATTCAAAGCAAGTTTCCTAAATAACTTCTGGTCAGAGGAAAGGCAACATGAAGTTAAAAGGGGTCTCTGGTATGGCAGGAAATATCAACCTGGGAGGGAATCACTCAAAGATTTCCTTCTAAATGAAACTTCCAAATGTTATTACCTGAATAACCCACCACCTGAAAGAGAAATTGTGTTGGATGTTGCTCACAGGATGCCAGGGGAGATTCAAAAACTTTTGGTCATGCATGATGTCAGAACGATTGAGGCAGCGAGTGAGTTTGTGCACCGATATGAAACCCAGTGCGCTAAAGATAGATTCAAGGAGAGCTACCAGAGCAGGAACCAGTTTAAAGATCAACGGGAATTCCGTCATGAAAGGCGAATGACATATGATCAGGAAAGAGGAAGAAATCAATTCCACGCCAACGGAGGGGGGAGGAATTCTCCACCACATAGAAATAGTGAAAACAATGTTCGAAGAATTGGAAGAAAGGGAAGTCCTAAAGAATACTTTAGCCCAACAACGGTAGTAAGTAGTAATGATGTCACAAATGATCCCGGTACAAGCCAACAAACTAATGGTAGTGATACAAAAAACTGAAGACTGCCGAAGTTTTTGGCCCGACTGAGGCAGATGGGTTAATAGGGTCGATACAATCAAAACAGAGGAACCAGCTTAGAAGTATTTTCCACAACAACCCGAGTGAAGACTTAGCAGAGGAAGAGTTCCAGAAGGAAGAACAGTTGGTCCAGGCTCCCATAATCTTAGTGACATGTCGTGGAAAACAAATTGAAGTATTGTTGGATTCAGGTGCCGAAATTTCATGCATCTCAGAAAATTTGTTTGAGAGTTTACTGGAAGTTGCAAATCAAAGAAACTATAAAGTGGTTTCCTTACCAGTAAGTGGGATGTCAGTTATCACTGCCACAGGGGGCAAGAGCAAATTAGTGAAAACGCAGATGTTGTTAGAAGTAAAGTTGGAAGACTATTTCTTTGAGTTTGTTGTTTTTGTGGTGCCAGGGCTTACGATCGATTGTATTTTTGGCATCGATTGGTTGTGTGCTTTTAAAACCATCTTGTATTTTGAACAAGGATTATTGGATTTTCAAGTTAATGGGTCCAAGGGAAGAACTAGTATGAAGAAATGTTGGAAGGAGAAGGAAATGGCGTCGGTTAATGTACTATCGTGGGGAAATGCAGTAGCCAGTGGGAAAGAACCCCAATTCCTTCAAAAGTTTATAAGGTTTTGTGTATTGTCAATGCAACCGAGCAGACAGGTGGAGAAGAATGAGTTAAGAATAGTGGACAGTGTTAGCAGTGAACACCGTACAAAGCTAAGAAATCTGATAGACGAGTTTAAGGAAGTATTTTCTGACCAGCCTGGACTCGTAAAAGGTTATGAGTGCAATTTTACCGTCAATTGTGCGACACCTTTTTTTGTAAAACCTTACGTCATTCCAGTTTCAAAGAGGAAGCAAGTCGATGATGAGATAAACAGGATGTTGCAATGGAAAATCATAGAAAGATCCAAGAGTCCTTATAACAACCCACTCGTTGTAGTCACAAAAGCAGACCAATCTGTCAGGTTAGTTTTAGACGCTCGCACTTTAAATAAAATTCTCGTCACTGAAAGAGACCATCCGCCCCCGGTTGATGAAATATTACAAAGCTTTCAAGATAAGAAATTTCTAACTTCCTTGGATTTAACTGCATCCTATTGGCAAATTCCAATTGCAGAAACATCCAGGAAATATACTGCATTCTTGTACCAAGGCCGGAGTTACCAGTTCCGAGTTTTGCCATTCGGCTTGAATAATGCAGTCGCGAATTTCATCCGTGCGTTGGATCAAGTCCTTGGTAAGGAATTATTGAGCAAAGTACATGTGTACGTCGATGATATATTAATTGCAAGCTCAACCATCGAGGAACATTGGAGTACATTAAAAGAAGTATTAACCGCTTTAAAGAAAGGGGGGATGACTATTAAAGTGAAGAAGTGTGTTTTTCTGACAAGCAAAATTGAATTTTTGGGTCATACTATCACTCCATCAGGAATAACTCCCAATGAGGAAAAGCTTAACGCTATCAAGAATTTCCCAAGACCCCAAAACAAGGAACAACTGTTGAGTTTTCTTGGACTTTGTAATTATTATCGTAAATTTATCAGAGGTCAAATACTGAAGAGCCCACATTTTGGGAAACTCAAGAAAAAGGTTGCACATTGGGACTGGACTGAGCATTGTGAAGAAGATTTTCAAGAAGTAAAAAGTAGTTTATTAAAGAAAGTACATCTAAGTGCCCCAGATTGGAATCTTCCTATCTGTATTACCACGGATAGCTCGGAATATGGCCTGGGTGTGGAGATCTTCCAAGAGATAGCAGAGGGAGATGAAATAATAAAGAAACCCCTCGCTTTTGCTAGCCGGATTCTAAACCAGTCTGAACGCAACTACTGTGTTACACAGAAGGAAGCGCTGGCTATTGTTTGGACCTTCCAAAAGTTTCGTTACCTCCTTTTAGGCAGGAAGGTGATAGTACATACTGACCACAAGGCACTGTCGTTTTTGAAGAAGTGTAAATTAGTCCATGGAAGGTTGGCAAGATGGAACTTACTACTCCAGGAATATGACTTTGATATTAAATATATTCCAGGAAAGGAAAATTTTGTAGCAGATGCCTTGTCAAGGTTACCAGTAGGTTTAGAAGAAAGCAAGTCAGCAATGTCAGTAGGGAAAGAAGCTCGGATATTTTACATTAAGGGAGTGGATGGAGAAAAGGAGGTTAAACATTGCCTGAAGTTCATGAAAGAGGAGCAAGAAAAGGACCCCAATATAAGGGAGTTATTAGACAAGTTAATTGAGAGTGACCCACAGTCAAAGTTACGCAAATACTACATGCAGGTGAGTGGAATTTTATTCAGAAGAAACCATGAAGCTAGTTCAGAGTGGAAAGTATGGGTGCCAGAAAACTATGTGGACCATTTTATTAAGCAACATCATCTTAGTTACGGCCATTATGGTATAAACAAGTGTCATATGATCATGAAGGAAACCTTGTACTTCCCTAATATGTCTTGGCGGATACAGCAGGTAGTTTCTCGTTGTGAGTTATGTCAGAAAACTAAAGCAGATAACGTCAGGAGGGCCGGGGAGATGCAGTGTGTGATCCCTGATAAACCACTTGAACTAGTTGCTTTAGATATCTTTGGCCCACTGCCTAGGTCCCGTGGGGGAGTAACTCAAATTTGTGTGGTCATGGACATCTTCTCAAAATATATAAAGTTGTACCCACTGAAGAGGGCCACAGCCAAAGAAATCTGTTCAAAGTTAGTTCATGATTATATACCACAGGTATGAAAACCTGACAAAGTATTGACAGACAATGGACCCCAGTTCACAAGTAAAGCCTGGGCTGAATGCTTTAAAGAGTTAAGTATTGAAACAGTTAAGACGTCTTTCTACCATCCACAAGGGAATGCAATAGAACGAGTAATGAGAGAGCTTGGTAGGTGGTTCAGGACATACTGTGAGGACAACCATAAGAAGTGGGCATACGAATTAAGTGAAATTGAAGGAGTTATCAATACTATTCCCCATGCTTCCACTTCACTAACACCATATGAAATCATGTTTAAGAGGGAACCTCCCCGAATTGTTTATGAGCTCCTCCACTTTCCGATGAGGGATAGTGATTATCCGGACAAGATTAAGATAGCTTTGGAAGAGTTGAAGAAGTGTGCCTTAAGAAGAAAGGAGGCCCATGATAGGAACCTCAAACCCACAGCATATGGGATAGGTGACCTAGTTCTGTTAAAGACACATTTTAAATCATCATCTATAGACAATGAAATTAAAAAGTTTAAACTGTTGTACGAGGGACCTTATGAAGTCGTTTCCCGAACCAAGGGAAACTGCTATACTTTGGCTCACCCTAAACATGGTAAAGTTAAAGGAAATTATAATGTGGTGGCACTAAAGCCTTTCAAGACAGTTAATGTGACATACGGTGGTGTTCCAATATAAAGTTTCCTCCAAAATGAGTTAATGAAAGTGGAGTAATAAACCGTGTATGTTGCTGCGTTCCTGACATGAATCAGTGCTGAGGGAGTAAAAGGTGGTATGTTAACATGAGAGTCAACAATCCACATAGAATACACCTGGAGCATCGTCCAAGACAAAGAAGACATCAATCATGAGTAATAAGTGTTCTGGATGTGCATCAGGAAGTGGTTTTTATCATTATTATTATTAGTGTTATTTGCTCCATTGTTGCTGATGAAGGACTCCATGAATATTAATTGTAACATGAAATTTCGTGACGGCTCTGGAGTACAATTCGTGTTAAGTTTATTTGGACGAATATAAATGATTTTGTATTGTGTATTTTGTGATTTAGTATAAGCAGACTACCATTGTATCTTTGTTCTTTCTCTCTAAATATGTTAATATTCAGTTTACAGAATTTTCTTAAAGTGATACTTTAGTAAGAGTGACAATAGACATTTGGCATGGACAGTTAAAACTATGGTCTAGAACAATCATCGCACCCCAAAAGATGCAATTCAGATAATAATATATTGTGTGGTCTCTTTGATATAATCTTGATGTGTTTCCCTGTCTCCTTGTGAAGCTATTTTGATGTTTACTGTTACTTATAAATTATTTTCTGTGTACATTTTAATAAGGACGTGTTTGGAAATATGTATTGAAGCCCCACACCAGTAAAGGGATATTATGTATGGTAATTAGGATAGGAACCCGAGGTTGCAATTTGTATGTGAGTGAATGTGGAGTGAAGTTTGTAAGTAATCTTGGGGAGCATTAGTCCATTGAAGTAGTTCATCATGGCCATTTTGTCTGAATATCCAAAATCTTATGTTAAACTTGAGGGGGCTGTAGCATAGCCATATGATAGAGGCTGCTTCCAAAGTCGGTGGCCCGGGAGATCGAAAACCGGCTGTGCTATTTGAAATACAGCCGAGTTGATGTTAAATTTCCCGCCGGTCCGTGGGAGTACCGTGGAAGACCCCGGAGTGCATGCCGGCTACCGGAAGACAATTAAAAACGCCCGCGAACCCAACTTGTGGTACCGGCTAGTCTTCCTGGGGCAGCCGAGCTCATCGGGCACGCCACCCATGTGCGAGTTTTTCCCGAACTCTCTTTTTTAATGTTGAACTCTAGTTGTGAAAATGCGAGTGTAATTTATAAAGTATTGCTAATGTGAACCGTTTTTAACTTAGGATTCTGCAATCTTCGGGTACATATATATATCTAGAAGTCCGATGTAATATATGTTCACGACTGGTGTGGGTTAAGATATGAACGCTATTAAACTTGGAAATTTAATTTTGTTATTCTTTTTTTTTATGTGATTCTTAATAAGCTGAATCACTGGCGACCGCGTCAGCAGAATTTGCTGTTTCAAACATTTTCGTAAATGTATAAATCCCACCATCCGCGAGCATTAGTGTGCTTTTCTAAGAGAAGAAATGCAACACTACTGCATAGTTTTCTCAATAATTTAAAAAAAAAAGAATTGCCTCAAAAATACTGCCAGATTTTCTGCAGCAGTGATATGTGTTTAAGCGTTGCAGTATAAATAATGAGTTGGATTAGAATCCCTTCAAACTCCGCTCAAGTCATCCAAAATTAATGCGTAAATCTTTCATTGGAGAATTCTTTTTTCAGGGTAAAAGAACGATAAAAGCTTTTTCTTTTCATGTAAGCAATTTTCCATAGTTTTACCTTCTGTTTCTGATGAAGTAATAACAATGTTCATGCATCCCTGAGTGACTCAAAACTCAAATGAACGTATTCCACCTACATGTTTTTGGTTACGCTTTTCGTCAGGTTTTTCGCACCGTACAACAATATCTTTGTCAACTGCCTCTCAAAACTGCAGTCTAATATGTACGGGCAGCTAGCTAGTTTCCTTTTTCGTGCTGTCCTGCTCTGTGCTGCCCGTACTGCACCACGCAGCTCAATGTGTACACGGCCTGAGGCTGTTTAGGCACTTTTTTTGTCACAACCCTCTGAGTTTTTGTGTCGATAAATGACTGGATGAAATGTTGATAGCCTTCTATACTATTGAAGTAAGGATCAGTTTAAACAGTGGGCTCCGATGTAGGTGAACACAGTGAGATCGGCTGGCAAGGTGATGGCCACAGTTTTTTTTTTTTTTTTTTTTTTTTTTTTTTGGGATTTACTTGGAATCATCTACAGCGATTACTTGGATAAAGGACAAACAATAACTGGAGCTTTCTATGAGTCGTTATTTTACCAGTTAGGTGAAGAAATTGATAAAAAAAATTTCTCATAACAAATGCTCTCCAAAATGTGGGATTATGAAAGTTCTGCAATTTAGGCATAGAGAAGCTAAAGAAGATTTGACAAAATATATAGGGGAAAAGGAGAATATGATGAAAAATAGAAAGAAAAATGTGTTACAGAATATTATTATTATAATGTTAACTTTTCCTAAGGACTTATTGAACGATCGTCTCAGACTCGTAAAGTGTACTGAATTCTATTCAAAACAAGTATTAGGGCAAGAGAATGAAGGAATGGAGGAATTAGTTGACTGTTCTAGAAGAAACTGTTCATCAACTTTTCTTGATCTTGCTGAAATAAATATAATGGCCATTCTCAAACACATATCCTCCAACCTGTAGAACTTACCAGAGATGTTTGCACTTAAATGTTCTAGATTGCCCATTTAATGAGGTGAATAAAAGTTTCTATTGGTGAAATTTCATTCCAGTTTTGTTAAATAAGTAATTTGAAAATAATATCAGCATTATTCAGGGCATAGGTGGTTACCATTTAGAATGTATCCCTCAGTGGGAACTCTGTTGGTAAGATGAACTGGATTGGTTCCCCTGCATGTGTTAATGTGTGTTACTGCAGGTGTGGATGAGTGTCAGTGTGTGTTCAGTCTGAATGTTGTTATGTTGTTTGTTTTGTATGAAATGAGAGAGATTTAGAAGGAAGAGCGTGAAAATCAGTGCTACAACATTCAGACCTACTCTTCCAAAAGAGACCATTGGTCACAAGGCTCAACATCCCCTTCTGTCAGGAAAACACTTTCAACAGTGTTGTATGCCTTCACTACAGAGAGGTTTTGGGTTTATCCCAAGACACTGTCACTTTATCTGATGATTAGGAATTGTGCATCGCCACCACCATAAGTCAAATCAGTTAACCTCGTGTTAGTACCAGACACCATCACAGTGCCACAATGAACTAGCCCACATGGCAGGACAGTTACCAATATCAATAAAAAAGGGTTGAGATCTTCAGGTAAATTATTTATGTTTGGTAAACTATTTTCTGTTGATGAACATCGAACAGAAAATACTTTTCTAAGGTATAGACAAATAAAAGTAAATGGATTCTTAGTTGATAAATATTACTATATAAAATGGTTATGTTGTCTCAATCAGAAACTTATAACAATAAGTATGCATGATTCTTAAGACTTCCGCGGCATGATTTATAGCTTTATGGGCTATGCCGCGTCGTTTATTGGATAATTTATCTAAGCTTTCGGCTGTGGCAGTGTATACATCAGAGAGACAGGTCGCACAGTGGCTGAGAGACTTAAAGAACATATCCACCACTACAAATATTACAACAGCGACAAATCTGCCGTCGTTCGCCATGCTATTAACACCGGGCATGAAATAAAATTTCAAGACACGAGGCTACTGTGGAGAGAAGACCAGTGGTGGCCTCGACGTGTGAAATAGGCAGCAGAATTCTTAAGGAATTCCAACAACATCAACGAAGATAGTGGCCTTTACCTGTGCTATGCTTGGCAATGGTTGCTATGTAAACATAAATATAAACAGTATCTCTGACGAAGGCTGGAGTATAACAGCCGAAAGCTTAGATAAATTATCCAATAAATGACGCGACATAGCCCGTAAAGCTATAAATCAATAAGTATGCAGTTTTTATTTGGTATTAGCTTATCGTTTGTTGGTCAAATTTTGACATACCTGTACGAGGAGACAAGTAGCTGTACTTTTAGTACAGACTTTGAGTTCTTAACAAAAACAGGTTCATGATTTCCGGAAAGTCTTTTGTCTAAACTGGCACCACTTTTTTTGGAAAAAAACAAAATAATTGCAAATGTGGCTTTTTAATTATACATTTACAAGCATTGAATTACATGAGAATTGAAGCAATCTGTAAAGTGTTAGAATTGCTTTTAAAAAAAATATGTAAACTTTAAAAAATTTTCCTTATCTTAAAAATTTTACAATTTCAGAATAATTTTGCCCAACCATATTTTAAAAAAGTGGCACACTGCACTGAATTTACTGAAGATTTTACATATTTTTATAAAGAAGAGTTTGTGGAGTAAATTGGAAAGATATAGATATGAAATGTGGCTTAGTAAATAATTAGTGTGGAGAGTAGTATTATTTTCGTTACTTATAAAGATGACTAATTTTTTTTATTTTTGCTGTACCTGGTTACATTGAATGGATGTCCTGTGCTTTGTTCCCAAACATGATGGGTGCGCAGTAACTACCGATGTGCAAATTGCCGTCTACTCACTCTCAAACTTGCTTGGTTATTCCTAAGACCGGTGCTCTCTACTTGCATGTGTTGTGATCGCTGGAGCTTCCCCAGTTGTGGTGGGAAAACAATAGCTCAATGGACAAACAATGGCTCAGCAGTCAAATGAAGGCTTGGCAATGCAGAAATGGTACACAGTGTCTTCCTCGCGCATGCCAATCAGAGAAATCAAGACAAGATTGTACAGCAGGGGCACTCTCGAAACTACAGTATATCAAAAACTTTAATCAATATTTTGGTTATTTTCTATCAACTGATATAGTTTACAACTTGTATGTTTTTGATAAACATATGTAATGGCAGTATAACAAACTGTGAAATCGGAACATAATATAAAGAAAACAATAACTTAAATAAATAATGCACAGTTACTCACATACTTAACTATGCCCTGGATACACCTTAATACGGAGACTTTAAAAACATATGGGACGTCTGATAATGATTTATATTGGTGTATGACATTGAACACACCTTAATGATGTAAATATCACTCTCATACATGACACCGAGCGTGGTGGTGTAACGGATAGCGTTCTGGCCTCGCATTCGGGAGGACGGCGGTTCGAATACCCGTCCGGGCATCCAGATTTGGGTTTTCCATGGTTTCCCCAAATCACTCCAGGTGAATGCCGGGATGCTTCCTTCAAAAGGCCATGGCCAAATTCCTTCCCATTCCTTGCCCCCATCCTTTCCCGTCTCTAAAGACCACGTTGTTAAAAAGGGACATTAAACTGTTACAAAAAAAAAAAAAAAAAATCATACATGACTTTAAATAACAAAAAGATCAACAATATGATGAGGAGAAAGATTATTCCACATTTATGAAATGATTAAACCAGCTCTACTGGAAAGCCGCTCATTTCCAGTGCTTGTACTATAGTAGTTTTAAATAGCTAAGAGGACATTTTTGCTCTAAATATCCACCTAGTAAGTCCCCCTTGTCTTTTTCAGTGTCACCGTTAGAGAATAAATAATCTACGTAGTGTTGAACGTTGTTCATCTTGTCTCTAGTAATGTTTGATCTATTGTATTTAAGAAATTCATGTTTCCATTTTATATTTGGAGGACGAGAGGCGTTTACTTCAGATTGGTTTGAAATGGAGGTTTCATCCAAATCTATAGATACATAAAATATGTAGTTACATATGCGTAAGAATGATGGATGAGAAACTGATCGTAACTTTAATGCATATACGGTATATGACATAGTGTAATATAATATACACCTGTCATACAAATCATTTTGACATGGTCATTAGAGCTGTTATTTCTTCTGTAGAGTGCATATTTGGATGACTGAACAATCACCATAGGAATCAGTGCAATTTTGATTTTTACTTTTTCATTAATATAGTGCCAAATTTTTAAATATCAGAATATCCTACAACAGTACGCAGATAAAATAACAATAAGAAGATACATACTCCAGTCTCTTCAATTTTCCAGGTACGAGTATGACAGATTCCATAAACTATGGGGGGAGGGAGGGGGGGGGGGAATTGAGTAAAAGGCTATGCTGGGCAATGTGGAGGGGGGGGATTTTTGAGCCAAGCCATGTAGCTTTTTATTCATATTATTTGTCACAGTTAAAATAAGGTACAGAACACAAAACAACATGTGAATATTTATTTCAGTCATTTAAATAACTCTGTATATAGTTTATGAAATTCTGTCAAAAGAAAACTGTACAACATGTCTTCTGGAATCTAGCTATTCGCCATGCGGCGGGGGTTCACAGGTGGCCAAAATGGAGCTATGTAGTTTGTGTTTGTGAGTACCAGCGTTGCTTCATCACCATGCAGCATGTGAATTAATTACAGACCGAGCAGACTGTCAGGCTTGAGCTTTTGTCTAGCCTTGGTCCCCTGTTCTGTATTTCCGACATTTGGCTGACAGGTCTTGCTGGCAGCAATAAACTACGCGAATCTAGACAGCATTGGCACGACTCTAGTAGCAATACTGTGGCTTTCCATTCGGAAAGACATTGGTTCAAGTCTTTGTCTGGCCATTCAGATTTCAGTTTTCAATGGTTTCCCAAAATCGCTCCAGGCAATTGCCAGGATGGTTCCTCTAAAAAGCAGTGATCCATTTTCTTCCCATTTCTTGACCCCAATCCTTTCCGCCTGTAATTACTTTATTGTCAACAAGGCATAATGACATAAAAAGAAAGAAAAAATGCTTTGGTGCCACTGACGGATGCCCTTACTACAGTTCCTGTGCTGTAATAAATTATAATATCTGCAGCTAATAAAAGTGCATTATTGGTGAGTGGTGGTGGATTAAGATGAAATTTGGTGTGTTACCTCTGGTAAAATATAATAATTATTGAAATGCATATTTTGTAATTGATTTATGTCGTGCTAATATGTCTACAACAAAGTAGGTTTCAAATGTATTATAGATACATTTCAAGTTTTTTAGAAAATTACCAGTTTATTAATTAATATTTTTAATAGTTGCAGGAAGAAGCCTTTAATACAAAACAAAATGAGCTCATAAAATTAAGAGCAGAAATTGTACAAAAAGACGCTACCATGGAACTAATAAAGAAAAAGTTTTCTGTTGAGTTATCAAAATTTAATGATGCTTTTAAAATTGCTGGGTATGTAAATAAATATCACTCTAATAATATATCTATACTAATATTATAAAGCTGAAGAGTTTGTTCGTTTGTTTGTTTGAACGCGCTAATCTCAGGAAACTACTGGTTCGAATTGAAAAATTCTTTTTGTGTTGAATAGACCATTTATCGAGGAAGGCTTTAAGCTATATAACATCACGCTGCGACTAATAGGAGCGAAGAAACAATGGAAAATGTGGAAATAACGGGGGAAAATTATTCATCTTTGAGGGCTTCTGTTGCGTGCGCTGCGAAAACGGTTCAAGATACCAAAAAAATATGTATGAAAGGATTATTCCTCTTGAAATGATCTAAAAAAATGTCTGCGACAGTATATGTCTATCTTTTAAGATTAACTCACTAGAACCGTTTTTATGGTAATCAAATTTGGTCGAAATTAATGCATTATTACCAATTATTTGTTAGAGTTGTATCAACATAATAATATTAATCTTTATCCAAATAAATGTGTTGTTGATTAAGAGTATTTAATTGTGAACAAAATTGTCTTTGGCATCACTTAATTTCAATGAACGTCTTAGAAGATATTACGCGCGGTCGGCTCCCTTCTGAACGGTTGTATGCAGCGTTATTTGTTTTTGCGATATAAATACTATTTCATTTTGTTTTAAGGATAGTATTTTGGTTCTAATAATTTCACAATTATTAACACTTTTATGTGTTGTTGATTAAGAGTATTTAATTGTGAACAAAATTGTCTTTGGCATCACTTAATTTCAATGAACATCTTAGACGATATTACGCGCGGTCGGCTTCCTTCTGAACGGTTGTATGCAGCGTTATTTGTTTTTGCGATATAATATTGTCGTATAATAATACTTTTTAAATACTATTTCATTTTGTTTTAAGGATAATATTTTGGTTCTAATAATTACACAATTATTAACACTTTTTTTTAGTTTTGATGTAAATAATTAATTATAAGTAGGTGTCATGGTTTTCTTTATAGTATTGTTTGTTTTAAGGATAGTATTTTGTTTCTAATAATTTAACAATAATTAACACTTTTTTTGTTTTGTTGTAGATAATACCTGGAAATAGGTGTCATCTACATAATTATTGTTATTAGGTTAGGTTTTACTTTAAGCATACAGTTAGTTTACCTTATTTTCTCTTTATGGACGTAATTACCAAATACAGGTAAAAATAATTAGGTTCCTAATTATTAACCTTACGTTTGTTTTTTTATTGATTATGAATTACGGTTTAGTTAAGTTTTCATTTCCTACGTTCTTTCTTCGTCACTATAATGCCTAGAAAAAGATCTCAGCTTTCTCGGCAGACTGCTACTGCAAAGCGGCTGCGAGTTTTGCGCAGCAATGAAACAGAGGATGAAAATATGCATAGGTTGGCTACTCAACGAGCAATCAGTGAACAAAACCGTGCTAATGAATCGATCGTTGAACGTTCACAGCGTCTAGCCTCACAAAATTTCTGAACTTTGGCGAACCGACAACGGGAATCAAGCGCTGAACGTTCTGAACGTTTATCCTTACAAAATTCCCGAACTTTGATAAACCGAGAACGGGAATCAAGCGCTGAATGTTCTCAACGTTTATCCTTACAAAATTCCCGAACTTTGATAAACCGAGAACGGGAATCAAGCGCTGAACGTTCTCAACGTTTAGCCTCACAGAGTTCTCGAACTTTGGTGAACCGAGAACGGGAATCAAGCGCTGAACTTTCTCAACGTTTAGCCTCACAGAATTCCCGAACTTTGGCTAACCGCGATCGGGAATCAAGCACTGAACGATCCCATCGATTAGCACGATCAGCAAGAAATAGAACTCGCAGGCAACTTAATTTATTAAATGCTGCGTTTGCTTATGATTGTACCCTTGACTATACTGAGCTAAATGATATTGATATTGGCAGAATGGATAAAATATGCAACTTATGCCAAGCAAAAAAATGGGCGACTGAAGCTCCTGGACTGTGTTGTAGTGGTGGCAAAGTAAATATACCTACAATTCCGGAACCAACTACAGTTTTAAAAGAACTGATATCAGGCTCACATCCATCATCAAAGCATTTCTTAAATCACTCAAGACAATATAATACACTATTTCAGATGACTTCATTTCGTGCCAAAGAAATTCGTGAGGGAAACTTTATGCCTACTTTTAAAGTCCAAGGGCAAGTTTATCACTTGATCAGTAACTTACATCCAGCTGAAGGGGCACAACCCGAATTTTTGCAAATATATTTTGTTTCCCATGCAGATCAGGTATCCTTGCGCTCAAATTTAAATCCAAGCTTGCAAACCGATCTTATCGACGTTCTCCAAACATATCTTCACAATCATAATATGTATATTCAAAGTTTTAAATACAATCTGGAAAATAGACCACCGAATGACTTAAAACTTATTATTCATGCTGATGTGAAACCTCCTAACGAGCATCGAGGTCGGTAGTAGATGATAGTAGTCGATAGTAGATGAAGTAGCTGTTCTTTTGATAGATGAAGACAAAGGTCCCCAAGATATTGTGTTGACTGCGCGAGATGGTGGACTTCAACGAGTTTCTGAAATTCATAGATCTTATGATCCACTTCAGTATCCTTTACTGTTTCCCTTTGGTAATGACGGATATTGTATAAATACTGCTGCTAGATCTAAAACTGTATCATGTATGCAGTTCTATGCATTTAGACTCATGGTGAGAATAAATGACTTTAACAGCATACATTATTTCAAAGGATTATTCAACCAATATTGTGTTGATATGGCGGCAAAAATGATTGCTGAGAGGCTTGACTTCATCAAAAGAAATAAAAAAAAATTGAGAGCAGAAGAGTACATTCATTTAAGAGATGCCGTGATTAATGATGCCAATATAAACGCTTCTAATATTGGCCAGCATGTTATATTGCCGTCGTCATTTACAGGATCCCCCAGATACATGAACGAAAAAAGTCAAGATGCCATGACATATGTCAGGAAATTTGGAAGACCAGATCTCTTCATTACATTTACATGTAACTCCGAATGGCCGGAAATAAAAATTGAGTTATTACCCGATGAACATTCTTACGACAGACATGACTTGGTTTCTAGAGTGTTTCATTTAAAACTCAAAAAAATGATAGACCTACTAACGAAGAAAAATATTTTTGGACCATCGAAATCCTTTGTTTACAGCGTAGAATGGCAAAAAAGAGGCTTACCTCACGCCCACATTTTATTGTGGCTGGCTAACAAAGTACAACCAGATTCTATAGATGCAATAATATCGGCTGAAATACCTGACAAACAACAAGATCCAATTCTTCATAATATTGTCATAAAAAATATGATACAAGGTCCTTGCGGATTTCATAATCCTGAGTCACCATGTATGAAAGAAAACATTTGTTCTAAAAAGTACCCTAGGCATTTTATTTCTGAAACACAAACCGGGGATGACGGTTACCCAACCTACAGGCGCAGGTCTCCAGATAATGGTGGAAACACAGCAATAATTCGTGTCAAAGGTACAGAAATGAGCGTGGATAATAGGTGGGTTGTTCCCTATAATCCAGTGCTATCACGAATTTTCAATGCACACATTAACGTAGAGTTTTGTGAATAGGTCAAAGCTATTAAGTACATCTGTAAGTATATTCATAAAGGTTCTGATCAAGCCACATTTTCGTTACAAAGTAATAACGATGAAGTAGAAAAATATCTAAATGGTCGCTATATAAGTTCCTCGGAAGCGCTCTGGAGAATTTTCCAATTTCCTATTCACGAACGTTTTCCGGCAGTAGTTCATTTAGCAGTTCATTTGGAAAATGGACAAAGAGTTTATTTTCATAATAATGCAAACCTTCAAGATCGCGTTAATAATCCTTCATCAACAACACTTACAGCGTTCTTTGATCTTTGCAAAAGTGTCGATTTTGCAAAAACCCTTTTACATCACGAAGTACCCCACTATTACGTATGGCAAAGCAATTCATTTTCTAGAAGAAGACGTGGGCAAGATGTTGAAGGATATCCCGGTGTAAAAAAAGACACAACTTTAGGCCGTGTCTACAACATTCATCCAACTCAAACTGAATGTTTTTATTTAAGAATGTTACTGCAACATGTTCGCGGTCCAATGTCATTTGAACATCTAAGGACTGTGAATGGTGTTATTTGCCAAACTTATCAACGCGCTTGCAAGGAGTTAGGTTTACTGGAGGGAGATGAACATTGGCAAAATACAATGTTAGATGCTGTCATGTCCAAGCCAGCCACAAAATTAAGAGAATTATTTACCATCATCCTTATATTTTGCCAACCATCTGACCCCTTAGAGTTATGGAATAAATTTTGTAATGCTTTATGTGAAGATATATTAAACAGAATGCGTAATGAGAATCAAGATATGACATTAACTTACAATGATGATATATACAATGATGGACTAATCATAATTGAAGATGAAATTCATGAGATTTGCGATAAATCACTAACCGATTTTGGGCTTCCTGTATCAAAAAGGATTAATTCACTTAATCATCTGGATCCGTTAGAAGTAGCGTTGCGAAAACCGTACGATCTAAATGACTTAAATGAGTATATTACTCAAAATTAGTTAATGACCAGGTGACCGCGTATAATTGTGTTATGTGAAGTGTTCGTTTTAATGAAGGAAAAGTATTTTTTTTTTTTTTGGATGCTCCCGGTGGAACCGGCAAGACCTTTATTCCTAATCTTATATTAGCAAAAGTAAGGTCTCAGGGAAAGCTAGCTTTGGCAGTAGCGTCGTCAGGTATCGCTGCAACTTTATTAGCAGGTGGACGCAGCCCTAACTGTTTCTTTACAGAAAGATAGCGTGTGCTCTATACGTAATAATGGTCCTTTGGGAAAAGTTTTACAAGATGTCAGTTTAATAATCTGGGACGAATGTACCATGATCCATAGAGCTCATGTGGAGGCTCTAGATAGGACTCTTAGAGATATTAGAAGCTGTGATAAAATCATGGGTGGGATTACTGTTATGTTTGCTGGGGACTTTCGACAAACTTTACCAGTAATAGTAAGGGGAACTAGAGCAGACATTGTAAAGTCTTGCCTTAAAAGTTCCCCATTATGGAAGTTTGTTAACATTTTAAAATTAACTACAAATATGAGAGCACATTTGGGGGGAGGTAGTATAACTTTTCCTTCAAAGTTACTTTTAATAGGAGACGGGAAAGTACCTCATTTTAAAAATAAAATTGAAATTGATCGCGATTTAGGAGAAAGAGTAAGTAACATTGAGGACTTAATATCGAAAGTTTACCCTGAAATCAGCGAAATAGAAAATAAAGATTATCAATGGATGTGTCAAAGGGCAATATTGGCGGCGAGAAACAGTAGCGTGGACGAAATTAACGACCTAATTTTAAGTAAATTCCAGGAGACATAGTTACCTACACATCTATTGATAACGTAATGGATCAAAAAGATGCGGTACATTACCCACAAGAGTTTCTTAATTCTTTGAACCCAAGTGGCCTTCCCCCATATTCCCTCAAGTTAAAAATAGGTGCCCCAATAATTTTACTTAGAAATCTCAAACCACCAAATTTATGTAACGGAACCCAACTTCAAATTAAATTTCTACGCAATAACTTGATTGTTGCAATAGTTGTGACTTGTCCAGCAGTTGGTCAGACAGTGCTTATACCTCGCATCCCAATGATTCCAAATGATTTACCTTTTAATTTTAAAAGAATTCAATTTCCCATTAAGCTATCTTTAGCCATTACAATTAATAAATCACAGGGGCAAACATTTAAACACGTAGGAATCGATTTACGTCAAGACTGCTTTTCACACGGCCAACTATATGTCGCGTTGTCAAGATCGGGTTGCGGAGAAAACCAATATGTTCTTCTGCCACAAGAAAATAAAACTAAAAATATAATTTACGCAGAAGTACTTTAAAATAATTATGTTCTTTTAAAAACTTAAAAACTAAATTTGCAAAAAATTGTCTAAAATAATAACAGAAATTGACGCAGACAAAGTCGTGGGTAACTGCTATAATTTATAAAGCTGAGGAGGTTGTTTGCAAAAATAAATATGATGCCCAAAATAACTATTCCACGCGGACGAAGTCGCGGGCACAGCTAGTATATATATATAACTAAGGAAGGATAGGGAAATATGACCCAACACTTACCACAGATGAAGGCGTCTTGGACGACGAACAAAAAACAAACATAAGAGAAGCGCAATATTTCGGCCTACAGCAGCCTTAAACGTGCAGAAGGTGAAGCACCAGGCGGTGTCACATGGGTACACATAGACGGCCGACTGCTGTAGGCCAAAATATTGCACTTCTCTTGTGTTTGTTTTTTGTTCGTCGTTCCAGCCGCCTTCATCTGTGGTAAGTGTTGGGTCATATTTCCATATCCTTCCTTAGTTTTATTGCCTTAAAGCTTTTTCCTGCTCATTTATATATATATATATATATATTACTTTAAAAAAAATGTAAGTGTGTATTCTGTCTGCTGCTTTTGTGGTGCCCTTGTTTTTAATTTGGCTAGAATTAAGTATTTTGTTTGGCACTCATTGCTGCTGCTTCTTTGTATTAGTCATAAATATTAAGAAGGGATTGTTCCAGTAATGATGTATCCAAAAACTTTAATATTAAATAATAGCAATAATGTGTAATGTAATTAATTAGATGAAATAGCTAACGGAAACTTCTTCAGTAACTTGAACATGGCAGCATCAACAGCAACGGTATTTCTTCAATTGTATAATGAAAACACAGCCAAACCTGTTGTAAATATTCAATGAATTTATTGACCGGTTTCGACCCGCCTTAAGGGGGTCTTCTTCAGAAACCTGTAGATATTATACATTATTAGTGCATCTGATATTAAACTTTAAAACATATACATGAAAATTTGTGGATACTCACTAGTTAAAATATATTACATAAATCTAAAACACTTTTCAATAAAATAGTACACTTTCGTACTAAAGTCATACATTAAAATTTTTTTTTTATTATCTGGCTAACCATCCGGCAGCCAGCGTGCCTCACAGAGCCAGCGTCTAATCTGGGCGGCAGCTTACTGCCGACTGGCGTGTACATAGTGGCGGTAACTAGCTCAATGGCAGATGGCGCCACCTGCGACTCACGTATGGACGCAACAGATGATACCAAAATTGAAACGCGTCTCATTATACAAATGTTTACATGCACAAAATAGAATTTTGAGGAGACGAATAGTTGTCTAACCCGTCATATTATTGAGTTATGAGTATGGGTGAGAAACTTTCAAAAAATTGCCTGTTGGCGAGGTAGATCTGATCATTAAGTAGATTATTATCTTTATGTATTAAATGTTTGCAAATTTCAAGTTCTTCTTTTAGATCTAGTTTCCGGCCCTTGCTTTCTCTGTGTAAGATTATGGTATCTTCCAATTTGTTAGGGAAGTGATTCTCTGATTGTAAATGTTCGGCAAAGGTGGATTTAATTATATTATTACATTTCTTTTTAACTAGGTGTTCTTTGTACCTTACTTTAATTTGCCTACCTGTTTGTCCTATGAGGAGAACAATATAGTTGAAACACCCCGTGATCCCACCACAGATGCTCAAAAAGAAATTCGGCAATGTTTGGCCAATACAAACTCGTTATTCAATAAGTTCCAAAAAAAGTGGTTAGTCAATATGAATCCCAAACCGCCGGTGTTGAGGAGCCAATTTAAAGTCCATAAACAAGACCACCCAATTCGACCTATAGTCAATAGTATGAATAGCGCATACCACATAATAGCTAAACGCCTTCACCAAAAAATAAAAGAAGCCTTTGTCTATGAACAGAACTTTGCAGTTAAAAATTCAGTCAACCTTGTCGACAAAATGAAAAACAACAAAAAATGTACCCCGACGACGAGACTAGTCTCCTTTGATATCGTAAGCTTATATACTAACGTACCGGTAGATGCATCCCTGAAGATCGTTGAAGATAATTTGCTTAAATATAAGAATCTAACAGAAGCTCAAATCAAAGAACTTACCAACTTATTGCACGTAATATTAAAATACAACTATTTCACATTTAATGATAAATTCTATATACAATCCCAAGGTCTAGCAATGGGAAATCCTCTCGCGGGAATTCTAGCAGATATTTTCGTTAACGCTTTAGAAATCTCATTCTTCAATTCTGATTTCGAGTTTATTAATAAGATATTATTCTATGCACGGTATGTTGATGATATAATAATAGCGTTTGACGGAGATGACCAGGAATTAGAAGCATTATTTAATAAATTTAATAGCTTGTATGATACCATTCAGTTTACAAAAGAAATCCAGAACAACAACGCTGAACTTAATTTCCTTGATTTAAAAATATCAATAGTAGACAGTAACTTCAACTTTAATATTTATCGAAAACCAACATACTCTGATAATATTATTCCGGCCGATTCAACTCACCCGACATCCCACAAGCAAGCGTTTTTTCACGCAACCATCAATCGCGCGCTAAATATACCACTTTCCCCTACAAACTTGCAGAAAGAAATCGAACTCATAAAATCAATAGCTATCAACAACAACTATACACCAACTGTTGTAGACGCCATCCTTAATAAGCAAACGTCTAAAAAACATTCTACACTACAAAGTTAAGACTCTCCAAAAAATAAAATTATAGAGAAGTTTATCTCGATCCCCTTTTTAGGTAATGTATCGTATAGAATAAAAAAACTTTTAACAAAGAAATACGGTTGCAAAGTGACGTTTACCGCAAACAATTCTTTAAAGAAACATTTAATACACAACATTGATACTAGTGCAGATCCATTTTCGTGTTCAGGCGTATACAAAATAAAATGCAGTAACTGCCAAAAATATTACATAGGACAAACAGGTAGGCAAATTAAAGTAAGGTACAAAGAACACCTAGTTAAAAAGAAATGTAATAATATAACTAAATCCACCTTTGCCGAACATTTACAATCAGAGAATCACTTCCCTAACAAATTGGAAGATACCATAATCTTACACAGAGAAAGCAAGGGCCGGAAACTAGATCTAAAAGAAGAACTTGAAATTTGCAAACATTTAATACATAAAGATAATAATCTACTTAATGATCAGATCTACCTCGCCAACAGGCAATTTTTTGAAAGTTTCTCACCCATACTCATAACTCAATAATATGACGGGTTAGACAACTATTCGTCTCCTCAAAATTCTATTTTGTGCATGTAAACATTTGTATAACGAGACGCGTTTCAATTTTGGTATCATCTGTTGCGTCCATACGTGAGTCGCAGGTGGCGCCATCTGCCAATGAGCTAGTTACCGCCACTATGTACACGCCAGTCGGCAGTAAGCTGCCGCCCAGATTAGACGCTGGCTCTGTGAGGCACGCTGGCTGCCGGATGGTTAGCCAGATAATAAAAAAAAAATTTAATGTGTGACTTTAGTATGAAAGTGTACTATTTTATTGAAAAGTGTTTTAGATTTATGTAATATATTTTAACTAGTGAGTATCCACAAATTTTCATGTATATGTTTTAAAGTTTAATATCAGATGCACTAATAATGTATAATATCTACAGGTTTCTGAAGAAGACCCCCTTAAGGCGGGTCGAAACCGGTCAATAAATTCATTGAATATTTGCAACAGGTTTGCTGTGTTTTCATTATACAATTCTTCAGTAACAATCATATATTTTATTTCTATAAGATATTTTTTTGTCACAAGCCTATATCTTCCTTCATACTTAACCGAAATCAATGAATGAGGTGTCATTTTAAAGCTTATGGTCTCCACTTTGGTTAAATCGTATTTTAAGCAAGAAAGTTTTCGGAATTCGACCCTTAAAGGGCAAAAATGTATTTTTTTCTAAAATGCTGTTTTCTGTGTTACGAGTCAGTTATCTCCCTGGATACCTATCTGAAATCGTTTAATGAAGTATCATTTTAAAGATTAAGATCTCCGCTTTAGTGACCTCATATATTAAGAAAGAAATTTTTCGGAATTCGACCCTTAAAGGGCAAAAGTATAAATATTTTTGCAATTCGTTTTTGTGTCACGAGTGATTTATCTCCCTTAATATCTAACCGATAGAGATAAATGACGTATCATATTAAAGAATAAGGTCTCTGCCATGGTAACATTGTATTTTAAGAAAGGAATTTTTCTTAATTCGACCCTTAAAGGGCAAAAATGTCAATTTTTCTAAAATGCGTTTTTTGTGTCTCGAGCCATTTATCTCCCAGGATATCTAACTAAAATCGAGAAATGAAGTAGGATTATCAGAAGTAATGTCTCAGCTTTGCGAAATCATATTTTAAGAAAGAATGTTTTTGGAATTCAACCCTTAAAGGGAAAAAGTAATAATTTTTCTATAACGCGTTTTTGTGTCACGAGCGATTTATCTCCCTTAATATCTAAGCGATATATATAAATGAGGTATAATATTAAAGAATAAGGTCTCCGCCATGGTAACATTATATTTTAAGAAAGGAATTTTTCGTAATTCGACCCTTATAGGGCAAAAAAGTCACTTTTTCTAAAATGCGTTTTTTGTATCTCGAGCCATTTATCTCCCTGGATATCTAACCAAAATCGATAAATGAAGTAGGAATATAAGGAGTAATGTATCAGCTTTGTGAAATCGTATTTTAAGAAAGAATGTTTTTGGAATTCAACCATTAAAGGAAAAAAGTATAAATTTTTCTATAACCGATTTTTGTGTCACGAGCGATTTATCTCCCTTGATATCTAATCGATATAGATAAATGAGGTATCATATTAAAGAATAAGGTCTCCGCCGTGGTAACATTATATTTTAAGAAAGGAATTTTTCGTAATTCGACCCATAAAAGGAAAAAAAGTCAATTTTTCTAAAATGCGTTTTTTGTGTCTCGAGCCACTTATCTCCCTTGATATCTATCCAAAATCGATAAATCAAGTACGATTGTGAGGAATAATGTCTCAGCTTTGCTGACATCATATTATAAGAAAGAAGTGTTTGGAATTCAACTATTAAAGGGAAAAAGTATAAATTGTTCTACAACGTATTTTTGTGTCACGGGCCTTATGTTTCCCTTGATACCTAATCGATATAGATAAATGACATATTGTATTAAAGACTAAGGTTTCCGCCGTGGTAACATTATATTCTAAGAAAGGAATTTTTCGTAATTCGACCCATAAAGCGCAAAAATGTCAATATTTCTAAAATACGTTTTTTTGTGTTTCGAGCCATTTATCTCCCTGGATTTCTAACCAAAATCGATAAATGAAGTAGGAGTATGAAGAGTAATGACTGAACTTGGTGACATTATATTCAACCTCACTATTCATCGCATTTTATTCGCGAAATTTTCGCACGGGTCGTCTAGTTAATTGAATTTTTGTATTGCTTATAAATTCACTCAACAGATCATCAGATAACAATTTCAAGATATCATATCAAACAAATGAGTTCCTTAAATTGACGTTTGCATACACAATGTCCTAAATTCGCAACATTGCGATTACGTTCATCTTGGAAGCACAATATGAACCATAACAAAATAACTTTGGTAAATTCTCTAAAATAAGTGGACAGCCATGAATAACTGTGTTGAATAGTTTGTATTTGCTGTCACATTAATGTGCAAATTGAAATACATTTTATATTAAAATTGGAATCATTGGTTTACCTTCTTACGACATTCATTAAAATATCCAGCTGAACCTATATTGTAAAGCTCACAAGATATTGTATTTCCCTTCTACACTACCATCAACAACAATCCAGCTCTGTTATCATGTCTGTAATGCTGTGCCATTACACACCTTCTCTTGCTCTCCTTAATCACTCGTCGCCCCTTAGCTGTAGCAACTCTGAACGTTGTGAGGTTGTCAGGTGTTGGGCGCAACTTGAAATAGCGCAAGGCCCGTCTGCTGCCCTGAATAGCGGAACGACATTCATCGCTCCACCAGGGCACAGGCATTCTTCGCAGTGCTCCTGAGTTGCTAGGAATGGAAATATCATCCGCCCGGTGAATCGCTTCGGTGAAATGTTTCACCTTCTCATCAGTATTCTCATACTGTTGAAGTGTGACGGAACGGTGATAGAGCTACCAATCAGCTGTGCTGATATTCCATTTGTGATTAATAGTTCTTCTTTCACGATCAAGTTCCAAGTGCAGCCATATTGGGAAGTGGTCGCTTCCATGAAGGTCGCGATCCACCTCCCAGTGCACGGAGTCTGCTACAGAAGGAGAGCAAAAGGAAAGGTCAATGACAGAGGACGTACCAGAAGCAGTTGTAAAATGAGTCATTTGGCCATTGCTGAGTATACACAACTCCTCTTGCTCCAATAGTCTACAAATTTCTTGACCTCTGGGCAATTGGTGGTCGACCCCCACAGCGCACTATGGGTGTTGAAGTGTGCTAGTAGGAGATATGGCCGAGAAATTTGCAGCACTAGATCAACCAGTTGATCGTAATCAACTGCTGCACTGGGTGGTAGATATACGGAGCAGATGGTAAATTGTATTGGACCATATATTCTAACTGCTTGTAAAGGAGAGGTGAGAGCAACAGGTTCCGAGTGAATAGTGTTTTGGACAAACACAGCCACTCCCCGTTTCGCTCGATCACCCTCGGTACCGTCCCTTCGGTATATATCATAACCTCTTAGCATGGGTTGGTGTTACGGTCTAAAACGTGTCTCCTGTAAGCAGAGACACAAAGGGTTAGACCGTGCTAAGAGTTGTACCTCTTCTTTGTGAGCCTGAAATCCGTTTAGATTCCATTTAAGTATGGGAGCCATCCTATTCATTAAAATTAACCCGCCCCGGTTCGGGTGGGACATCACTTCCTGGCTGCTGAGAAACGGGTTGACACTCTTCCAGCAGCATCACTATGTCTTTGGGGTCCGAAGATCCTATATCCATCTCCGGCTCACTAATCGAAACCTCAAAGCCACCTTGTTTTTTCTTTTTCCTTGGTCTCTTCCCCTACTCCTTGCCACTGGGCAGCCTGGGCGGGGATGAAGAGGGTGACCTTGTGAATTTTGTGGGGTCTGTTTGTTTAAACTTTGGACCCCTAATTTTCTCCTGTGGCTTTAGGTTGTATTGCGGCTGCTGCAGCTTCAAATGCTGCTGTAGGTTCAGGGGTGTCTATTACAACTGGTGATGCTGCTGGTGAGGCTTTGACTACTGCTGGAGCAGTCGAGGCTGCGACCGTGTTGCTCCTGACATCCGTGGTCTTGGGTGTTCCCTACCGTAACGGCATTTGCGCTGCATTTACACTCGCAAGAACACATTGTGCTCGTGCTCATGTCTGCGGTGGACGTGAGCACATGTCTGCGGTGGACGTCTGGGTGGAAACATTTTCTTTTCTCACAGGAGTTTTCACCAAAGTCGCGAAGCTAGTAGCGAAGACTGGTGGTGCAAGCATCTTAACTTCTTCTTCACCTCGACGTACGGAATTCTTTCTTTGGTTTTATACTCCTGGATGTTTCATTCTTCGAGGTAAACTCGACACAACTTGCTCCATGTAGGGTGGGATTCGGAACAGTTAATACACACCTGTGGTAGAGTAGACTCCGTACCCGCCTCATGGGCACACCAGAATTTTGTGAGCACAATTATCCGATCCACTTCATCAACAAAAGTATGGGAGTCAATCCGTCGTATATCTGGAAGGTACTCTCGATCGCCAGTATCTGGATTACTGGATCAGAGCCGTGTAGTCACCGACGAGCGATGCATAGTGCAGCTGATGGCAGAGTCATTCGCTGCTATCACTTCGTCTGCCAGGCTGGAATCTCAATTCCAGCAAAGAAGAGCTGCTGCCGAACGAGATATTCTAAACTTCGACTCGCCGGATTTCCAGACGTACAATACCCATTTTACATTTTGGGAGTTGGAGGCCGCCTTAAACGGCACCAAGGAAACAGCACCAGGACCCGACCTGATCCAGTACCAGATGCTGAGGCATGTTTTCTAAAGATGCTAAAGAGTACCTTCTAGGTATTTTTAACGATATATGGAGCGGAGGACACTTCCCCGACTTGTGGAAAGAAGCAACGCTAATACCCATTTTAAAACCAGGGAAGGACAAATTGTTGCCAGGTAGTTATCGCAGCATTGCCTTAACAAGCTGCATGGGGAAGACACTAGAGCGGATGGTCAACCGCCGCCTTGTCTGGTGTCTTGAATCCCGAAACCTATTGAGTCACTTTCAGTGTGGATTTAGGAAGTTCCATTCTACATTGGACAACCTGATCCTGCCTTTATTCAGAACCAACATCTTGTTGGCGTATTTTTTGATATCGACAAGGCCTACGATATTACCTGGCGGTATGGTATTTTAAAACAACTCCATGATTGGGGTTTTATGGGAAATCTACCTATTTTCATACAGTCATTTTTATCTCAGCGTTGCTTCCGGTACCGAGTCGGTAGGGAAGTGTCAGATGTTCTTATCCAGGAGAATGGTGTTCCTCAGGGTTCAATTTTAAGTGTTATTCTTTTCGCTATTGCGATAAACAGCATCTCAACCGTAATAAGGAGTCCGATAAGGTACTCCTTATATGTTAATGATTTTTTAATTTTTTGTGCATCGTCTAGCCGGCGAAGCACTGAGCGGCAACTGCAGCTAGCGCTGAACAGGCTGGCTGAATGGTCAGTACGTACTTGTTTTCGATTTTCTGCTGAGAAAACCCAGTGCGTACTTTTTACTCGATCTCGTAGCCTCGTGCCGGAACCTAACCTTACCCTGAGGAACACCGTTTTGAGCATTCGATTTTTGGGCCTCATATTTGATAGTAGGTTAAGTTGGTTACCACATCTAAAAGATGTGAAAACCATAGCCCTAAAAGCACTCAATATTTTAAAGTGCCTTTGTGGCAGGTCATGGGGTGCTGACCGCTCCTGCCTGTTACAATTCTATAGAGCCTTTGTGCGGTCATGTCTTGAATACGGTTGTATAGTATACAGTTTGGCACAGGACAGTTACCTGCGTATTTTAGATAGTGTCCACCATGCAGGACTACGGCTTGCCACGGGTGCCTACCGCACCAGTCCAATCGTCAGCATCTGTGCTGAATCAGGCGAGCTGCCGCTTTCCACCCACCGGCATCTCCTCATAGTGCGACACTATTTGCACATTACCACAACACCTGGTACTTCCGTGTATGATGTAATAATTCACCCAAATTACGAACAGCTGTATACCAACCGCCTAAGAGCAACCAATCTTCTGGAAAGGAGGTCGTATTCTGCTGGGTACCTGGTCATGTGGCAATCTGGGGGAACGAGGCAGCTGATGAAGCTGCCAAGTTAGCCTGCAACAAGGTCAGAGTTGACTTTGATTCGGTCCCAAAGTCTGACCTCGCCACGGTGGAGAAAAGACTTGTTTTTGACATGTGGCTGAGGCAGTGGCTGGAGGTAGAGCATAATAAGCTCCGGCTGGTCAAACCGACCGTTGAGCCGTGGAGCAGCTCCTTCCAGCAGGCGAGGAGGGATGAGGTTCTCCTTACTCGCCTCCGTATAGGGCACTGTCCTCTAACGCATAGCTTTCTACTCCACTGGGAGGACCCACCTGTATGTGATGCTTTTGGCCTACCATTGACGGTGCAACACTTTTTATCTGACTGTGTATTGTATTTAGACTTAAGGTCAGACGATATGTCCCTTATTTTAAATAATGAAACCAGCAGTGTGGCCAGTGTTTTAAAGTTCTGTGTATTGGCCTGTCTGGTTCCTAAGGTGTTAGGCAGGTCGGCCTAGTTTTAAGATGGATGAGTGGCTTTTTTATAGCCTTCCATCCATGTGCTTTATTTTCATTTTTATTATTGTTATAATTCCTGTTTTGCTGGCCCCTTTACAGCCATCCAGGTATCGTACGGTCTTTGGTCCTGGTGGCCACTTTTCAAGCCACATCTTATATTTGTGAATTATTTAATTTGCTGTCTGTATGGCCAATCCCTTTACAGTCGACCATGCAGACAATAGTTTAGTATGTATTTTAGGCACAGTTTTAGCTGGTCATTGTTAGGGTGCTAATGACCCTCGCTGTTGACGTGCCCTAAAGCCTCAAAAACAACAACAACAACGACCAGAGATGTGTTCACTTTCTACCCATTGGTAGCAGTGTACGAATTATGTTTACTTTTTTCTATACTAGTTCTATACATTTTAAATTGCAAACCAGTGGTAAAGACAAGTATGTGTTTCATTTAAATACACATATTAATTATTAATTGCTTTTTGTTTATTTATATTGTTTCTGTGTAAATATTTTCATTTTATTTTCTGTCAATAAATGTGTGTATTATTTCAGTTACCTATTTAGTTTTTGTAGTTGATCAATATTTTTGCCTTTAAATAGAAATTTGAACCAACTATAAAGAATGGCAAGTATTTCATTTAAATCTGCATGTTGATTATGGAAAGGGTTGTGGATTGGAACAAGGTGGAACTGAAATATGTCCATCACTAAAAAAAATCAAGGTTATGGGTGTTGGTTGATAACAGTTCTGATTAGTGCAAACTAATTGATTACCAGAACACTACATTCAATCTGTCATTTTTGATGGCATTACAAACTAAAATCAAATAATGTTTATAGGTGTTCCTTAAATCAAAGGGCACGGTTTGAGTGACCAAACAAATCCAACCATTTACTGGAGTTTTCTTATATGTGTCATTGTACACATTTTTTTTTCTCTCTCTCTCTCTATTTCCATGGATTTTCTGTTGAGGAAATACCTGTCAGATGTGGAACATGTAATCATTAATGTATGTACATTCCTTGATGAGGCAGGAAATTATGACTACTGCCCTCTGTGAGATTG
This sequence comes from Vandiemenella viatica, assembly GCA_031002005.1. Classification (NCBI taxonomy): domain Eukaryota; kingdom Metazoa; phylum Arthropoda; class Insecta; order Orthoptera; family Morabidae; genus Vandiemenella; species Vandiemenella viatica. Next base: position 93,738,983 of record JARYHS010013631.1, read on the forward strand.
GATGCCTTCTGGTGATGTAGCTGGTATATCATTCATTAAAAAAGTATATAAGCTTAACAGAGATGCTTGGGGAGTCATTCTAGTGACAATACATGTGGCAAACGGAGAAATCCTTAGGCATAAGTTACTTTGACAAAGTGAAAATTGTTATGGCATGGTTTTTGGGAAAGAGCATCTCAGAAATGGTGAGGCTGGTTGGCCATTCAAGTGCTACTGTAGTGAGTATGTATGGAAAGTGACTGAGGGATGTTGAAATCATTATTAGGCAAGAAGGAGGTGGACCTCCACACCTCATCACAGAAGTGGATGTTGGAGGCTTGCCAGCTCATTAATAATAATTGATAAAATTGCGATGTAGTGCACACTCTGGTGCAATATCCCTATACACCCATATTTCTCCTTTCCTCTCCCTACCTACTTTTGCCCTCTACTAATTTTAATTTTAAATTCTGTTAGTGTTTTCAGCAAATTATTCATCACTTCTCTTGGCAGTTTTGTCCAGTCCCTGACACCCTTTCTTACGAAAGACAATTTTCCCATACCCTTATGCCCGAAATAAGTAACAGCTAGTGGTCATGGTCATCTGTACCTTTCCATGCACCTCTCTTAATTTTCCCACCAATAACTTTCCATGCTTCATCACCAATATATACCTAGTACACTCCCATGACTTGCTTCAACCTGCTTCTGTCCTCCAATGAATCCCACTCCAGCTCCTTTATCATATTACTAGCTGGTACCAACGACTTCATTCATGTTTGTAAAGAATTTGGATTGACAGCTACCGACTTCTAACCACCATAGTGCACGATGGGAGACTCGATCCTATTACCACACACAAACGCCAGTCATCTGTGCTATGTAGTTCAGGCAGCACAGTAAAAGATACGGACACACGTGTCTTTGGTCGAAATACGAAAATGTCCTTGATCAACTAATTTCAACCACCATATCTACCACACTACCACAGTTACCAAAATTCGGGCAACGTTGTGATCGAAGGATGACTCTGTGCTACTACCACACACAAACAGCAGTGATCAGCGCTAGATAGTTTTGGCTGAAAAGTGATACACCATGACACATATGTTTTTGGTAAAAATATGAAAGTGCCGCAGATCGACCACTTTCAAAAACCATATCTCCCACACCCCCATAGCTACCGACATCTAACCACCATAGTACACGATAGGAGACACGATTCCACTACCACACACAAACATCAATAGTCTATGCTTTGTAGTTGTGGCAGGAGAGTGACATATACGGTGACACGTCTTTGGTGTAAATACGAAAATATCCTTGATTGGCCAATTTCAACCACCATATCTACCACAGTTACCGAAATTCGGCCAACGTTGTTATTGATGGGTGACTCTGTGCTACTACCACACACAAACACCAGTGATCTGCGCTTAATAGTTTTGGATGAAAAGTGATACACCATGACACATACATTTTTGGTAGAAATATGAAAGTGCCGCAGGTTGACCACGACCACTTTCAACCACCATATCTCCCACACCCTCATAGCTACTGACATCCATAGTACGCGATAGGAGACACGAAACCACTGCCATACTCAAACACCATTGGTCTATGCTATGAAGTTGTGGCAGCAGAGTGACATATACGAAAACAAATGCCCTGCATCGACCACTTTTAACCATCATATCTCCCACATCCCCACAGCTATCGACATTCGGCCAACGGTGTGCATGACAGGAAACTCCATGCTACTTCCACACACAAAGACCAGGTGATCTGTGTTAGGTGGTGGTGGCTGAAAAGTGAAAAAAGTGAAATATAGGAAATCACACGTATATATATATATATATATATATATATACGTGTGTTTGTTATCTTATTATATATATATATATATAGATTGTTAGGAAACAAAGGCGCTAAAATCGGATATATTAAACATTGGATAGGATAAAAAACCACCGCTTACCAAAGAAGGGGATTCCAGCGGCGTTGGTACATGAAAAAAACACAAACACACAAAGAATATAATTTTCGAGCATGGCTTTTCCTCAGTAGAAGTGAGATGGCTGCACGCAAGCGCTGTTGGCTGCCAGCAGCGCATGCGTGCAGCCATCTCACTTCTACTGAGGAAAAGCCATGCTCAAAAATTATATTCTTTGTGTGTTTGTGTGTTTTTTTCGTGTTTTGACGCCGCTGGAGCCCTCATCTTTGGTAAGCGGTGGTTTTTCTCCTATCCCAATGTCTAATATATCCGCTCTCAGGCCTTTGTTTCCAAACAATTTGTTAGGAAACAAAGGCGCTAAAAGCGGATATATTAAACATTGGATAGGATAAAAAACCACCGCTTACCAAAGAAGGGGATTCCAGCGGCGTTGGTACACGAAAAAAAAACACAAACACACAAAGAATATAATTTTCGAGCATGGCTCTTCCTCAGTAGAAGTGAGATGGCTGCATGCAAGCGCTGCTGGCAGCCAACTGCGTGAGCCACAATTTCGGTGGCTCATGGTGGGGGAAATACTTCATGGCAGGAAGTATAAAGCTTTATACTTGCCATTCATCTCCGTTTTCCGGCCTGTACTCTTCTACCCCCTCCCTCACTTCCTGCCATGATGTATTTCACTTTGAAATTTACATGGAATTACTCCCACATCCAGGCTACTTTCCTGGATGTCGACCTGTCCCTCTCTGATGGCGGCATCAATTCTTCGGTACATATAAAACCCACCAATCTACAACAATACCTCCACTACGACAGTTGCCATCCTAATCACATCAAACGCGCCCTCCCATACAGCCTGGGAATTCGGGGCAGGCACATTTGCTCCAACGAACAGTCCCTTAAGCAGTACACTAATAACATTTCTGAAGCCCTAATATCCCGCAATTACCCCCCAGATTTAGTTCATAAACAAGTTACACGAGCCACATCAGTACCGACACAATCCATCAACACCCCACAACCATCAAGAACCAACCAAAGCCCAGTTTTGGTCACCCGCTACTTCCCTGGCTTAGAATCCATCAACAGGATCCTAAGACAAGGATATGATCTCCTCCGAGCCTGCCCGGAAATGAAAACACTCCTACCACAAATCCTTCCCCAGCCCCCCAGAACCTGTTTCAGTAGACCCCCCAACTTGAACCAACTCTTGGTCCATAAACATGGAACCCCTCAGCCCACAAGACAGCCCCAAGGATCCTTTCCGTGTAACAGGCCCCGTTGCAAACTTTGCATGATGCACCCGCCTTGGACCACCTTCACCAATCCCGTAACAGGGGAAAGCTTCTATATCACTGGATCGGCTACCTGCGTAACTTCTCACCTGATCTATCAACTTACCTGCAACCACTGCCCAGCCTCCTACATAGGTCTGACCACAAATCCACTGGCCATCCGGATGAATGGACACAGACAATCGGTCTGGACTGTGAACCCTGACCACCCTGTTTCTTTTCATGCCACCACTCATAACACCAACAATTTCAACACCTGGTTCACAGACCGCGCCATCAAAGTACTCCCAGACAAAAGCAGCATCTCAGAACTGAGGAGGTGGGAACTGGCCTTTCAGTACCAACTGGGGACCAGACAACCACCTGGACTAAATTTAAGATAGCTCCAATTTTCCTCTCTCCTCCGACCTTTGCCCCTTACCTGCCATCATTTCCCACAAAACCATCGCTCACCAGAGCTTTCTCTTTTTGTACTTAGATCTATTGCTATAAATTTTTTTCTCTCGTGTGTTTTATATTATTATATTTTTTCCGTGTGTAGTATTTTTTCGTGTGTAATATTTTCAATAATTTTGCGTGTGGAATAATTTTTTATGGGGGCACTTATAGATCGTTTTCAGTAGATTCCTCCCCCCCCCCCCCCCCCCCCCCCGTGTTTTCCTTGGTTTGTTTTATGCCAGTGACCTTATGACCGCAACCGCGTTTCCACTGTGCAGTCTAATTATCATTTTCGGGCTTAGGTCCTTCCATCCCCACCCCCGCCATGTTGTTTCTCCCCCTCCCTCTCCACCCCGACCAGCCGACAATGTGCACCTCGTGTGGTCTCCTCAGTTGGTTGCTAGCTTCCGCGGGGCAACCACCTCATCCTACAACCTGATGAAGATCTAAGCTCGAAAATTTGTATTATGTTTGTGTGTTTTTTCGTGTTTTGACGCCGCTGGAGCCCTCATCTTTGGTAAGCGGTGGTTTTTCTCCTATCCCAATGTCTAATATATATATATATATATATATATTTAGCGCCTTTGTTTCCTAACAATCTATGTATGTATATATATATATATATATATATAATATATGTGATAATATATAATATATGTGATAATTTCCAAATACAAATCTGGAAGCCCTCCTCTGCACCCCCTGCAACTCCTGTATTTGACACCCAAAACTTTGGTCCCAAACTACACCACCACATTTTCCAGCAGTGCTCTGACCAAAGTTTTGTACCCCAATTCCCTTACTTCTCTACTGCATCCCCTCCTCACTCTTTCTAACAGGTGAAGGATTTTGAACCCTTTCCCTACTACCTGTTGAATGTGTCCTGCCCAGTTACGTTTGTTATCAAATGTTATGCCAAGGTATTTACATTTAAAGTCGTCAATAAGCAGCTCCTTCCCCGCTTTATAATCATAATCGTGTGACCAGTGGCAGATCTGATGGCAGAGTAAAGTGCTGGTTCAGGCACAAGTGTTTTGGAGCAAACCGTTCAGCACACATTTTTGAACATTGGGCACGGTAGCAGGTGTTCCGATGCTGACCTAATGACATTGTCAGTTATGATAGCAATGAGCACATGATATTGAAGATTAGACTGTGTACCAATGGTAACATGTCACCTGGTTAGATGAATCATGCTTCTTGTTATACTAGGTTGATTGTCATGTCTGAATACTCCAGCTTCCTGGAAAATGGCTGCTTGAAACATTGATCGTGCCACAGTTGCAATGTAGTGGGGGAATACTATACTGTGTTGGGCTTTCACTTACAATTCAATGAGATCTATGGTAGTTATCAAAAGCTCAGTTACAGCTGTGTACTAAGTAGAAATTATTGCGATCCACTTGCATTCCTTCATGCTTCATGTCTGGCACAACGACAATGGTATCTTTTAATAGGATAACTGTCCCTGGCACAAGGCCATAATTTTGTTACTGAGATTTGAGATGCATGTTAGTTAAATCATGTTGATGTCTTGACCACAAAATTCACCTGATCTCAACATGATGAAACACATCTTGGACATTATCGGATTCACACCAACCACCAGCCTGTAAGACCTGTGCTTACATATCTTGGGCCAGATACCTTTTGAAATATGTCAAAGACTTGTCAAATCCATACCATGCTGAATCGCAGCTGTGTTGTGTTCCAGAGGTGGAACAACACACTATTATTGTTGCATTCCAGTGGTGAACCAACACACTATTAAATAGGTGGTCATAATGTTTTGCCCATTAGTTTACAAGATGAACAATAATCTTAGTGAAAAAGCTTTCTATGTTACAAACAAACATAAAAACCTTCATTTCTAAAACTAAATTATGAATAAGGCATATTAGTTACAATTAATTTTTTTGTACAAAGCCTTTGATAGAGTTGCTGACAAGATAATAGCTGAGGGTTTTTTTTTTTTTTAACTACATTATTTTCATCTACAGATTGTTTCATACATTTTGGAAGATTATTTTTTAAAAGATGTGTCACACAATAATTTACTTCCATTTGTACTAATGTGTTTTATGCAAGTTATTTTTGTTTTGTGTATTGAATTGTGTTACCTTTGAAAATAAGGTACACAAGTTAAAATGTTGTATGACAAAGCGGATCAGAGTATATATACAGGGTGATTCACGAAGATATGCAAATTTTTTAATATATTATTCTACAAGTAAAACATAGGTCTGCAAATGTTTAGTTACACAGTAATGGCTAAAAAAGCTTTTGCCTGAAATTTAGCAACCTCACTGATATGAAGCCATCAGTAAAACACGATTTCTATTTATTTTGTTGTTACTGATCTGATGAATGTAATAAAACAAGTCCCAGTATCTGCAGTAGTTTTCCTGAAATTCCAGAGAAGCAAAGAAATAATTTGGGAAAATGTGTAATTTATTAACTACTTGGCCCAATTTTTTTAATTTACAGACAATTGCACAAAGTTTTCAACAGAAGATGTAAAGAATTTAATTTTGGAAAATGATGGTAATAAAGTTAACTAAAAAAGTATGAATGTGTCAGATGATCTGCTTTTATTAATACCGTAGCTCAGTGTTAAGGTGTCTTTGAAAAAGTTATTAAGGCTTCAGTTTTAATTTTGAATTAGTGCATTTGAGTTATTTTGATTAATATTATAGAAGCACAGTTTGAAAAGTAAAATGTAAAGTTAAATTTCAAAACCACTAAAAATAATAATGAGAACGATATGAAAGCTACATAGTTTGCTGGTGATGTAATGCCACAGGCAAATTGTGAGATGGATAAGGAAGAACGGCTGGATGAATATAGTCTATAAATATACTGATGGACTGATGAGGGGCAGGGAGGAATCACATAAAAGCATAGGAAATGTTTTCAATACTTCCCATATTGTATGAGCCAGAGCGTGGATAGTGAAAGAAGAGCGATATTAGTTGAGTCAGGTTGCGAGGTTAGTATTGAAGCTACTAAGACTAGATAGATTGAGAAATTAAGATAGAAAACAGATGTGAATGAGAGAGGTATACACATAAAATTTAAAAAAAAATGGGCCACCATTGATATGGATTCATAAGGAGGATTGAAATAAGAGAGTTCCAAGCAACATGAGTATGAAAGGAAAAGGGCCTTGAGGATGATTGATGGTCATATGAATTCAGTTAGTGCAAAATAAAAGAGTAATTTTGAGAATATTGGAATGGGAGAAATGGTACAGGGAAGCTATGGTGGCTGTATAAACTATTTGAGATGATGGTATGTATGTATTTATCCTTAACTCTATTGGTAAAGTCACTGTCTACAGTTTGCTAGTCTGTTGTATTGTTACTAAATGATTTTTAAGTGTTTCGTAGCTGCATTCTTCTGGAAATACTGTAAAGTGTGGTCAGCACCATGATTAATATGCAGTTCTTTTCTGTATTTTATGGGTGTATGCTTATCTCCACTTTACCTACACATTGGACGCTGTTGTTGACTAAATAATATCTTGGTTCATTGTAACGTAGCAATATAAAAAAAAATTACATTATTCTAAATGCACTGTACATGTATGATTTTATGAGACATTTATTTTCTTTCTGCAGTAAAACAAAGGAGCAGTTAATAAAAACAACCAAGCAGATGCTGGATGTCAGAAAGGAATGTGCTGCCAATAAGCTGGATAAGTAAGTGTAGTTATACATTAGTAAATTTATGATATCAGCCTGAGGCATGAATGTTCTCAGGAGGTAAAGAAATGGTTGTCAGAATATCTGTTGATTTGTATTGGATGTTTTTCTGCTACTTGGCAACCCGACATGTGGGACTCATTGGCCTGCAAAGTCACATGCAGAACTGAAGCATTCCCCTCCCCCTGTGTTTCACCAGTGTACCATTATTTATTTCAAATTAACTTCATACGATTTTGCAAATCCTGCGTTTTGTTTTCCACTTGAAAATAGTTATTTTTCTCTTCTTGTCATGCAGTTTGCTTGTTAATGCAATTTTTGAGTCAATTGTATTTATTTCACACCTTGATAAATAAAGTAATGTGGGCCAATTTTATAAGACACTTTCATAGAGAAAATTACACAAGATAAAAACCTGTGAGATAAAAGTGCAGTATTTGCTTTAATTTAGGAGTTGGAAGTGTAGCAGAACTGCGGGTTGTAAAATGTAAATCATACTCTAGCTGAATTAAAAACCAAAGTGCTCTACTAAATTTACCACTACCGACAATGAAGTAAGCACGAAACAGAAAATTCAAGGATAGTTTCATTCAGAAGCAAGAAAAGTCATTAAAAAAATAATAACCAGCAGTAGAGCAGAATGTGAGAGTTTTTGAAAGCAGTAACGTCTTTATTCTCCAACCATTCAGACCCTTTAACAACTAAAAAGTTTAAATAAAAAGCCCAATTAAAATAACTAGCTTATTTTTTAATACCATTTGAATTATATTACCACAATACTTCTTGCAGTTAAATGAAGACATTTTAAATTCTTGTTTGATTGCTTTGGTTTTACATTTTGTGTAATGTAAATTTCTTTATCTGTTCCTAAAAGTTACAATGTCACAAAAAGCCTTTCACTTTTCAGAATAGACTTCTGCATTTTAGTGCCATATATACATACATATATATATATATACCAAGTGAGTTTTTTATCTTGAGACAACTAAATATCTCGAAAACTACAAATCCGATCAAAAAAAGTGGGTAATAAAAATTGTTCGTCTCGACGGGGGACATCCGATGATACCAAATTTGACTCCCCACCCCCACCCCCTAGGGGTGGGGGAAGGGGGAGAAAAAAAACTTAAATAGGAACCCCCATTTTTTATTGCAGATTCTGATTCCCCGGAAAAAACTACCCCTATTTGACCCCCAATTCGAGTCATTTTGGTCGATAGATGGCGCTGCATTTCTCAGAGTTTTCTCATTACTTGATGTACTTCCATTGCGTTCACATCGTCGCTCATTTCTCAGAGTTTTCTCATTACTTGATGTACTTTCATAGCGTTCATAACATCTCTGATTTATTTACTTCGTTCTGTTGCACGTGTCAATGAGAATGCAGGCTATAACGTTGCAAGAAAAAATTGAAATGGTCTACATTTATGGAGAATGTCGCAAGAATATCGATAATGCTGTTGATCTTTATGCTCATCGTTTTCCAGACCAGCCTCGATCGCGCGCTTCTTTTTACCGTATTATCCAACAGTTCACTCAGGAGGGAAGTGTGCACACAAACAAACGAAAGCGGCGAAGGACGATAGCTGGAGAAAATAACGAAGTTGCAGTTTTAGCTGCAGTGGCTTATAACCCTCACATTAGTACTCGACAAATAAGTCGTGAATCAGGAATTTCTCAGACTACTGTTTGTCAGATTTTGCATCGTAGAAAATACCATCCGTTCCATGTTTCGTTGCATCAAGAACTTCACGGCAATGATTTCGATAATCGATTGACATTTTGCCGATGGTCGCTACAGAAAATACAAGAAGAACCCCATTTCTTTGCTCGAGTACTGTTTTCGGATGAATCCACTTTTACTAACCACGGCACCATTAATCGACACAACATGCATTATTGGAGTGTGGAAAACCCGCATTGGTTACGCCAAGTTGAACATCAGCGTCCGTGGAATGTAAATGTTTGGTGTGGGATAATTGGGGACAAACTTATTGGTCCACATTTTATCCATGGACATTTCAATGGGGAGAAATACATATCAACAACTCTTAGAGGACGTACTGCCAACATTGCTTGAAGACGTACCCTTAGACGTGCGACAAACAATGTGGTTTCAACATGACGGTTGTCCAGCACATTTTGCTGTAAGATCGCGGGAAGTGTTAGATCGTCTGTACAATCGTCGATGGATCGGAAGAGGAGGTCCAGTGCCGTGGCCTGCAAGATCACCAGATCTCACTTCGCCTGATTTTTTTTTATGGGGATACTTGAAGAATGAAGTTTACAGTGAAGTGCCAACAACGCCTGAAAACATGATTGAACGAATTACCAACGCTTGTCAAAAAATCACGCCGGATATGCTTCTTAGTTGCGTCGAATCATTCCAAGAGCGGGTAAATAAATGCATCGATGTCGGTGGTGATATTTTCGAGCACTTGCTTTAGAATTGTTGTTAGAAACAAACACGTGAGAGGCGAGGGGACTCACCAAAAACAAGCACCCCGATGGTGAGAGGCGAGGGGACTCACCAAAAACAAGCACCCCGATGGTGAGAGGCGAGGGGACTCACCAAAAACAAGCACCCCGATGGTGAGAGGCGAGGGGACTCACCAAAAACAAGCACCCCGATGGTGAGAGGCGAGGGGACTCACCTAAATCTAGCACCCCAAAGGGAACAGAAAATTACTACGTCCACGTCGTTGTTCCTGGGTAACGCAAAAAGTAATGTTTGACTTTCGCTATCTGCTAAAGAATTTGCATCAGTGCATTTTGAAATAATGTCCATTCCCATCCCTCAAGTTTGGAGGTGGGTGGTGTTATTGAATAGTTTTTGAAAAATATCAATCACATTAACTTGTATTTTGCTGATCTGATGTGTATTTCACGAGATATCCTCATTTTTAAATGAATTTTTGCTTATTTTGATTTTTGTCGATTGCAGCGCCATCTATCGACCAAAATGACTCGAATTGGGGGTGAAATAGGGGTAGTTTTTTCCGGGGAATCAGAATCTGCAATAAAAAATGGGGGTTCCTATTTAAGTTTTTTTTCTCCCCCTTCCCCCACCCCTAGGGGGTGGGGGTGGGGAGTCAAATTTGGTATCATCGGATGTCCCCCGTCGAGACGAACAATTTTTATTACCCACTTTTTTTGATCGGATTTGTAGTTTTCGAGATATTTAGTTGTCTCAAGATAAAAAACTCACCCTGTATATATGTATATATTGAACATTAGGATAGGATAAAAAACCACCGCTTACTAAAGAAGGGGATTCCAGCGGCGTTGGTACACAAAAAAAACACGAACACACAAAGAATAGAATTTTCGAGCATGACTCTTCCTCAGTAGAAGTGAGATGGCTGCACGCAAGGGGCATCAAACCTGTGACAGGGTTGATGAAAGTGGTGGAAGCATGGTGTATGTCGCACATCTTGCAGCGGGGTCTATTACATGGGAAAGAGCCTTGGGGCTCACTGTTAGGAAGAGGAAGACTATGTTTCTGAACTAGAAGTTCGCTGAGGTAAGGAGGTCTGCTGAAACATGTTCTAGGAGGGGCAGGGAGGATTTTAGGAAGAATGGATCTCATTTCAGGGCATGTTTATAAGAAATCATAGCCCTGCCGGAGGATTCTGTTGATGGATTTGAGGCCTGGGTAGTACTGTGTGACCAAGACTGGATTGTGGTTGGTTTTTGCGGGTTTGGGATGATTGATAGGCTGATTCAGTTGTAATGTAGCACATGAAAGCTGTTTGTTAACCAAAGCTGGAGGGTAGTTGTGAGATATTAATGCTTCTGAAATACTGTTTCAATAATCCATGAGAGACTGTTGCTTGGAGCATATGCGACTACCTCGAATGCCAAGACTGTAGGGGAGAGAACGTTTGGTATGGTATGGGTGGCAACTGTTATAATGGAGTGGTTGGTAGGTTTGATGTGGACTGAAGAGTGGAGGTAGCCATTGGAGAGATACAAATCCACCTCCAAGAATGTGGCCTGGGTGTGGGAGGAGGACCAAGTGAATTTCAGCATGCTAAAGTTATTGAGATGGTTCAGGAAATTTAGCAGTTCATTTACTCCATGCGTCCAAATCATAAATATGTCATCAATGAAACGAAGCCAAATGAGGGGTTTGAGAAGGACTTCCTCCAGAAATGTCTGTTCCAGCCGGCCCATGAAGAGATTAGCATAAGAGTGGGCCATGTGGGTGCCCATGGCAGTTCCGCAGGTTAGGTGATAGATGTTGCCTTCGAAGGAGAAGTAGTTGTTATTAAGGATAAGGTGTGCTAATCTGATTAGGAAGAATGTCATAGGGAGTCTGTTGAGAGGGCACTGGTCCAGATAGTGTTCCATGGCCCTGAGGCCATGCCAGTGTGGAATGTTTGTGTACAAGGACGTGACGTCAATGGTAACCAGTATTGAGTCTTAAGGAAGATGGGTGGGTAAGGTAGAAAGCCGAAGAGAAAGTACTGCGTGTCCTTTATATGAGAAGGGAGCTGATTAACAATGGGCTGCAGGTACTGGTCAACCAAAGCGGAGATGCGCTCAGTTGGTGATCCGTAGTCTGCAATGATAGGGCGTTCTGGATTGCCAGGTTTATGGATTTTGGGCAAGAGATAAAGGGTGGGTGTACGTGGACTTTGGAGAGTCAGAAGCGAAATGGATTGTAGGGTGAGCCCTTGGAGAGGTCCACTAAACTGTACATATTTTTTTTTTTTTTTTATACAGCAGGAGTTGGATTTTCCGATAGTCGGCAGTAAGTTTTGATGTCTGATAGCTGACGAAGAGCTTCAGCCACATAGTCATTCCTGTTCATGACTACAGTGGTTGAGCCCTTGTCAGCTGGAAGGATAATGTGATCTGAATTACTGGAGAGTTGTTTTCTGGCACGGGTTTCAGCTGGGCTAAGATTATCGTTGTTGGCTAAATATTTAAGGAAAGTGGTAGAGGCCAAAGTGGTGGAAAGGAAATCCTCAAAAATTTGGAGCGAAATGAACTGCTAGTCGGGTCATTCTGCGAGACCGTCCTCCACACCACCTAGTCAGGTAATTCTGCGAACCGTCCTCCACACCACCTTCCCTCCAATGTTCTGTTGACAAATAGCATAGTCCCGAAATATTCATTGTTTTTCTGTTCTTGTGCGTTTTTATGTGTTCACCCCATGAAACCATAATCTAAGGTAAGTGGTAGTTCATTTCACTATGCTTTTTTGTAAATCAATTTGCTACTTAGCTCCTATTATTTCCTGGTTACTATATATATATCCTTGGTGTTACTAATTTCCGTAAGTAATCAAAATACTCTGCCATCATTTGCAGGTTTAGAATACCTGTAACCTTAACTCTGGTAACAATGTCTGATGAATATGCATCTCACCCCTTCATAATATCCTCTCTTGTTCGAACGTTCCTTTTCCTTCTCTCTCTCTTTTTAATTGTAAAAGCAGCAGTAAAAAATGTTTTTCTGGTCAGCATGTTTCACTACCTAGCAGTTGTTCTCAATTGCTACATCTCCTACACCACTATTCCGTATAAGCAGGAGAGATATTATTTCAGATGGTAGAAATGACACTTCTGCTTAAGAAAAACTTTTATTCAGCCTCACAATAAACCATCTCTAATTATTTTGTTTCCTCTACTTATGATTCACCCATAAATTATAATTGTGTTAAGGTCAGTAAGAAGTTTTAAGTTACAGATTTCTTAGCTACAGGGTTCAGAAATTACAAAGGTGTGACTGATGGACAAATGAGTGAATCTATAAGGGTTCGGTCTTTCATTCAGAACCGCTTGATTCTCTCAGAAGTGTGTGTGTAACAAGAGGCCCAGTCTTACTACTTTCTGGACATACATTATACATGGCCAGAAAAAAAAAACCCTTGCCATTGACCTTTGCAATAAGTAAGACAAAATAATGTAATTGCTTAACATTTTATTATTTGATAATATTGATTTAATACTATTGTTGGATATGTCATAGTTGAATCACACTGAAAATTGTTGTGAATATAAAGTTTACTCAAATGCCAGCTCAACTGATTTATTTTGTATATTATTCAAATTATTTGTTTCAGAAATGAGGAGAAATCTTTAGAAACAATAAATTTATTGGAGATTTTAAAAGTGCTTACTGTGGAAACTTCTGATGAGAAATATTGTTTGGAAAGTCTTAAAACCTTAGACCAGTGCCTACAGACTATAGATGAGAATAAAAGAAAGTTAGAGGTAAGAATATTTTTATTTTTAACCTAGTGTTTGCCCACTGCATCACGTGTACGGACCTGGTATGTGTAGATAATAAGGGTGTAACTAGAAGCAATTGTTCCTTTGGTCACATATAAACCCTTTCATTCAGCTATGCAGTCACTGGTAGGGGTAGTGCTGTCATAGGAGGTACTTGGAAAACTAAACATCCTACGGCCCTTACTGGCTATACTACCATCCAACAACACTATCTGCCTTTACACCTAGAGGTGGCAGCTGTTTGCAAGGCTTTCCTTGCAACATTTAAAGTGTCAAGTTGACAAATGTTTAACTGAGGTACCAATTTCTTGGTACGGGTAGAACAAAGAGCCAGTACTTATCATCAGTCTTATAGAAACATTTCAGAAGTTTTTTGATGTGCTTGTAAAGGTGAAAGACAAAAGGTAGGAATATCAGACACAGGTGTGAATATCAAATACCCTGCAGCTGAGGCCGAGTTTATACAAGTGAGACAAGACAGACACTAAGGAAAGGGTGAATGGACATATGAAACATTTTTAAAAAATCAGCTGTATTACAATATTCAGCTGTAAATGAATGTAATCTTTCTCGGCGTTGTTTATTTATAAACGTTTCTCGGGAAACAAACAACATCTGTCGTTGCCATGCCAGTTTACAAACAACACGAAGGCTGACTTCAAGGCAGACTTCAAGACTTGCAACTACACCTGAAGATGGCGACGGAGAATAAAGTCGCCGAAATATTGTGCATTAATAACAACATCACTCGGTTTGTTTCCCGAGAAACGTTTATAAAATATTCAGCTGGTTATTTTATTCAATGACACTAGTGTTCTGGCGAGTCAGAGAAATATTATAAATTAGAAAAGATACTGTAACATGAATGTGGAGAGAGGGCCACAGCTTGACCAAATACGGTAAGGAAACGATGGCCTCTCCCACATCCCCCAGTCACTACAAGCAGTTAGCGCACACTTCCATAGCTATTTATAGGCAGCAGCGATCCCAGGTATGGAAGTCTTCTGATAAAAGCCAAGATATTGTTGCAATTCCACTGGAACAAACAAGATAGGTGGATAACAGTTGCAGAAGTCCACACAATCAGCTTTGGTCTCAGTTTTCTCCTCATCTGAATACTGTTCTAGTGCATGACTCAAAGGCTTTCACACCCAGATTTTGAATGTTCAGCTTCACCAAACTATTTGCATTGCAACTGGCACCCTTGTATCTACATAAGTCTAGTGGTTGGCACTGCTCACTAACATTCTGCCACCTCATCTTGGAAGGCAAAAGCTCCTTATTCAACAGTGGTCAAAAATGCTAAAATATGAGGTATTTCCTATTCACAAGGATATTGGGCAATGTAAAAGAACTGTTCAGAAGTCTAGTGCTGCCTTGAAAATGACTGAAACATCCTAATCCTTCAATCCTACAAATAGCAGGGTGGACATCAGCACTACAGAGCATTCTGCAAATTGATAATTCCTGCTCAAAACTTTCAAAGCTCAACCTGCCCTTGCCTGTTTGGTGTAGACTGGGGCTGGTAGGATTCGCCTTACAGCAACTCTGTTGAGGTCTCTCAGACTATAAAGCACAATGTTCACAATTGCCCACTTTGTGGCTCCCCTATAAATTGGGAGGATTTAAATTCATTTGTGCCAGAAGTGGTGGTTTATACTGAACAGTCCAATACCATTTGTACAGGTTTTGGCTGTAAACAAACACTTCAATTGATGTCTTGCTTTTAATTGTGTTGAAGCAGTTCTTACAGCTGTTAGTCGAAGTCATTGTTTGCCCATGTACGTATTTCATTCATTAGATTTCCAGATGTACAGTAGAACTCCAATTATCCGAACTCCGACTATCCGAATCGCTGTTTTAATTAAGATGGAAATGTACTGCGATTCACAAAATATTGATTCTGCCTACGCGCTATTGTCCTTCCCAGTGGCGGATCTAGGTTTTTTCCACGGCCCTTTGATTAGTCAGTGTGTCGTTGACCTGCTGCTGTGATGGTATTCTTCCGTGAAGGTGAATTGTTTTGTTTGTTAGTGCATTTTGTCGTTCACCATGGCTTCTAAAAGAAAACGTGTTGTGTTATTGTTAGCGGATAAAATAAAAATTATAGAGCAATCCGATAAAGGAGTTACGGGTAAACAGTTGGCTGAGATGTACGGTGTTGGACAATCAAACCTACCGCTTTTAAACTTCGTGTCAGTGATGGAAAACGAAGATGGAAGTTTTTCAAGAAAATCAATGAAGACAGCAACAAACAGAGATTTAGAAGATACCATTTTCAAGTGGTTTTTGCAGGATCTTTCTATGGGAAACCCAATTTTGGGTCCGATTCATTGTTAAAAAGCTAAAATCTTAGCTCAGAAGCTTGGTTGTTCATCCTTCAAAGCAAATAACGGCTGGCTAAGAAATTTTAAGTCCAGGCGCGGTGTCTGTGAATAAGATTTAACTGGCAAGAATTTATCAGCAGACTCCAAAGCTGCAGAAGATTTTATTGACAAATTTAAAGTTGCAGTTCCTATGATTCTGAGTTTTTGTACAACTCCGATGAAACCGGTCTTGTTTGGAAAGCTCTGCCTAAAACAACTTTAGTACCTAAAAGGGAGAGTAGTGTTCCAGGACATAAAGTTAGTAAAGACCGTGTTATGGTGCCTAACTGTGCGTACTCTACGGGAAGCCATCAAATACCCATTCTGTTGATAGGTAAGTCACAAAGTCCAAGAGCATTTAAAAATGTGAAAAATATTCCCCTCTGCTTGAAGATTTCTTGGGTGTGCAGGCGGGTCAATTGATCGCAGATGTATGAATTTTCGATGGCATGTTACGCCATTGATAATTCGTACATCTGCGATCAATTGACCTGGCTGCACGCCCGAGAAATCTTCAAGCAACAGATCCGCCGGGAAAACTTACGATTACATATCTTTCCCTCTGTTATAAAAACTAACCCAAAGCTATGATACCTGTAGCATTCTTTACCGAGTGGTACAACAAAATTTTCATCCCAGAAGTGAAAAAGCACCAAAATTCTCTTGGGAATGAAGGCAGTAATGTGCTTTTGATTGTTGATAATGCACCAACTAATCCCACCGAAAAATTGTTGGAAAGAGGGGATGACCATTTTAAAACAATATTTTACCGCCAACCGTCACAAGCTTGTTGGATCCAATGGACCACTCTGTTATCAAAACAATGAAATGCCATTACAGAAGGCAAAGTTTAGACAAACTCTTGGTTGAGGACAAAGAAGAAGAAGCTGTGTTGGCTAACCACAAAAAAAAAAAAAAAAAAAAAAAAATCGAAAGATTGCACTTACATGGTGGCGGATGCTTGGAGCTTGGTTAAGGTGGTCACATTAAGACATGCGTGGAACTAGTTGAAAGGCATACCAACTGAAGAAGAGAAGGAAAAGGAGAAAAAGGAAAGAGAAGAGACAGGAGAAGATGGGGATGATTTGTCACTTGAGGAATTCAGAAACATTCTTTTGAAAATTCATGGATTTTCAGAAGTTAGTGCTGAAGACATAGGAGAGTGGGTGGTGTGTCATTCGTCAGACCCCGGGTATGAAATTCTAAATGATGACGAACTTATTGAAACTGTAAGAGAAGAAAGTGTATAGGAAGAAGATGAGCTTAATGTCGAAGTTGAAGCAGATATGGGACCATCAGCTAGTCAAGCATTTGCCAGCCTTGAAACTGCGTAAAAATGGATGGAGTGTCAGCCCTAGTGTGACCACATGCAACTTCTCACTGTCAAGCGGATGCACAACTTGACTGCCCGAAAACAGATTAATACAGTAAACAGCTTACTTTGACCGAGATGTTCAGCAGGCAATGACGGTATGTTCATACTGTACTAATGTACACCACTTGTAAGTTCGCCTTAACATGTAAAAGTATTGCCTTTTTATTTAATTAATTAAAAGCTGTTTTTTTTTTTTTTTTTTTTTTTTTTTTTTTTTTTTTTTTTTTTTTTAATGTTTACTCCCATTTTTAACATACATACAGTAAATAATAGAAATAAACCCTTTTTCGGAAAAAAAATCCAATTATCCGAATTTTTGATTATCTGAATGGGGTCTGGTCCCAATTGCTTCGGATAGTTAGAGTTCTACTGTAGTTACACTATGTTGTTCACTAATTGATTCACATTTCGAGTGTTTTATCTATTTTCCACAAATGGCATGTAAGAATTATAAGCTAAATAAATTTTCAATATGTGTGAGTTACCTTGAAATTTGAAATAAAAGATTTCATTATTTCCATATTGTAAAATTAATAATTTTTGTACACATATGATAACAATTAAATAATAGGTGCTAAGTAGTGAAAAAGAATCCCAAATTAGGATAGGAAAAGAATCACCACTTATCGTAGATTGATTGAGTTGTGAAATCACTTGAAACAAACAAGAACACAAATTACAAAGAAATTTTGGGATTATGGGCATTTTGGTTTGTGTCTGTTTTATGTGTTGCACCACACAACTATCATGTAAGGTAATTGGGTTCATTTCTTTGTCATCCTACTTTGTAATTCCTATATAATAATAATAAAAACAGGAAACATTAACACTTAACGGAAAACATGACCTTGAAGAAATAAAAATTGGAGAGAAAAATCATTAGAAAAATTCTAGGAGCAAGACTCACCAAAGATGGTTACAGACTACAATCAATCAAAACAACAGAAAAGTTTTCAAACGTCAAAATCGGCATCAAGAAAAGGCGAATGAAATTCTTTGGTCACCTTAAGAGGCTACCAGAAAATTGATTGACAAAAAAGATAATAGATAATGTAACTTCACTGAAAAATCCAACACCTTGGCTGAATGAAATTCGGAAGGATCTTAAAAGTGCAAACATAGGAGAAAGAAACGTCATCAGACACAAAGTAGACAAATGGGAAGATATAACTGAGCAACCAAAACAAAAACAATACTGACCAAAGTTGTCGGAAGAACGCAAACAAGCTTTCTCAGAGATCCTACTGGAACAACAAGAAGATCTAAAAGAAAACTTGATTGGGTCATCTGCTTAACGTCTTCCATTTATTGGGAGAATTCGCCAATAACAATAAACAGGAAAAATGGTTTAAGCCAATGAATCTAAGGAAGTATAGGGAAATAAGAGACAAGACTATAGGTGATGATGGCTGGTAAAGAAAAACATAAAAAAGACAGGTACAAATATCACAATATTTTGATGTTTATCTTATTCTTGCAAGTAGGTGAGACACTACATTGAGTCAGATGTGCACACACTGACATCCTCTAGGTGAAATCAAATGGATGTTGGTGTACACATGCACATTTCAGTGGTTAACCTTATTCTTGAAAGTAGGCGAGAGACTTCGTGGAGTAAGATATGCACATACCAATGTCCATTTGATGAATTGTTCACAAGATAGATGTCATTGTCTACACATTTAACTCCGCCAAGTGTCTCACGTACTTTCAAGAATCTGTTTAACCACCAAAATATTGCATTGCTTGTGTTTGTCTTTCTTGTTTTCATTTCTAGCTGATGTCACCTGTGATAAGTGTTGGATCTTATGTTTCTACCTTTCCATATATATATATATATTCAGTCAAAGCTCCTTATTTGTGTGGGGGGGATAAGTTCTGTAAATATGCCACAAGTACAGAAACTGTGAATACAGAATGGTAATTTGTATAAGATTATAGGTGATATGTTCCAAATTTACAATACATTTTTGATGTTATGTAGTGATTGTCTCACTTCGACCTTATTAAACTAATTTTTGGTTGCTATAATCCTCCATCCGAATGTCCACTGTGATGTTCTTTAAAATATGCGTAGAAGAGATATTTAACTTTCTCAGTGCCACTTATGAGCAGTCTCTTCTGATCTTTGTCTTCAATCCATGTGTATAAAGCAACTTTTAGTTTTCAATCTCTGGGTCAAGAACAGTTTTGCTGATAGTATGGTTCTTCTTCTATGAACGCTGTGTCCTGGTGTAGGCGATTACCATGAAGAATGTTTACTCCTCCATGATAACGTCTGGGAAGATGAAGTGGGATGTTTGAAGATCTCTCGGGCGTGCAGCCGGGTCATTTGGTCGTAAATGTACGAATTTTCGATGGCGTACCGTGCCATCATCTTCAGGTAGCGTCCAGTGGTCGGCGTGAGGTACGCAGCCCAGGACGCGACTGCTGGACTGCTCCGCGTGCATCGATATTTGTACCCTCCGACCCCGCCCTCCCACTCCCGCCGGGTCGCTCCGATGGCGGTGGTGGGGGCGGTGTGTTACAGTGCGTCGAGCAGTGTCCATCAGTCTTTACGCCACCTCCGTCGCACACAGTGCCTCGGCTCTGGTGTTTGCGGAGCCGCTTCAGTTCCAAGCCTGGCTTAGTTGGAACCCGTTGTCTTTGTTTATGTGGTTGCTCCGTAGCCGGATCTCGATGGCTTCCTTGTACACACAGTCCCAGAAGTGAGATGTGTTTCTCAGAACTTCGGTGTCCTCATCTATACTATTATAAATCTGTAAGCAAGCTGCGTTTGTAGTGAGGCTTGATCTCTAATAACGCAAAAACTACAGCATCAATTTGCATGGTGTTTCCGAATTTTTAAAGCTAATGTTGCTGATCAACATCTGCAGAAGTAGCTAACGACTAATATGTACCATGGGAAGAAGCAAGTCAGTAAAAAACTTCAGAAATGTGAAACTGTAGACCACAGATAATTATACACATTCAGACGGTCACTCCTTTAATAAAGAGACCTGACAAAATTTAGGATTTCCCTTTTTTTTTTTCTTCTGTGATTCATTTTTCTGGACCGCAGTACTTCAAAATAAAAAGAATACGTGAATCAATTATAATCAGCATTTACTTGAATCGTAACAGGTCTGTTGAATTCCTAATATTGAAGACATGTATTGTCTCTGGTAGACTGTTATACAGTTTGTCTCTGGAACAAAATTGTTGCTACGTGAACGCTGTACAATACATGGAGGAAGGAATAATTCCTTCCTCCATGGTACAATACAGCCACAATAAGCCAATACTTAATACCAAATTCAGTTTTTTCTCGAAGAGCGATGTCTGAAAAACAGCTATTATAAATATCAGCAAGTAATAAAACATACTTCTTTCATAATGACTTGTGCGGAATTGCACATATTTGGAAGTACTTTATTCGATTAATATGTCTCGTGGCTATAACGTGCAAATATAACTAGGCATCCGAAAATTCAGGTACATGCGACTCAAATAATTACATAGAAAATACGGATATATTGAAAGAAACTCAAATAAAAAAATTTTCATATCCTAATGCTACACCGCGTAAATTATGAAGCTAAAAGCATCGTCCCTTTGGTCTATAACAAAGCATATCAGCTGTCATCACTGTCCAGGTTACATTTCAATCGATTTACAACTTGCGATAATTTTTATCCTAATGCTACACCGCGTAAATTATAAAGCTAAAAGCATCGTCCCTTTGGCCTATAACAAAGCATATCAGCTGTCATCACTGTCCAGGTTGCATTTCAATCGATTAACAACTTGCGATAATTTTGCCACTCAGAAATAATTGCTTGAGTTACATGCACATTAGTACATATACGGTACCGTGATCCATTTTGAAATTTTTGAATTAATTATATCTGACTGAAATAATGACAATAATGATACGACGATTTGAAACCAATATTAACTCCAATTCACGTAAATTTCTATTTTAAAGCAGGAATAATTGATGGTGTATCAACATAAAATAAAAACCAATATCCAAACAGCAAAAAATAAATAAATCAGAAATAATTGAGATGCTGTGAATATTGGTAACGAATTTTTATTTCAAATATAACTAGGCATCCTAAAATTCTATTCTACACCGCGTAAATTTTAAAACTAAACCCGTTACGCCTGATGCTAAACAAAACGAGTCAATTGTCATCTGGTCCAGGCTGTTGTTTCGCCAGGTACTTACATGCGACTGAAATAATTACATAGAAAATACGGCTATATTGAAAGAAACTTAAATTAAAAATGTTTCATATCCTAATGCTACACCGCGTAGATTATAAAGCTGCAGGCATTGTCTCTTAGGCCTATAACAAAGCATCATATCAGCTGTCAAGTTGCATTTCAAGCGATTCACAACTTGCCATAATGTTGCCACTCAGAAATAATTGTTTCAGTTACATGCACGTTACTACATAAACTGTACCATTATCACATCTCGACATTTTTGGATTAATTATATCTGACTGAAATAATGACAGTAATGATACGACGATTTGAAATCAAGAGTAGCTCCAATTCACGTAAATTTCTATTTTAAAGCAGGAATAATTGATGTTGTATCAACATAAAATAAAACCAATATCCAAACAACAAAAAATAAAAAACAACAAAAAATAAATAAATCAGAAAAATTGAGATGCTGTGATTATTGGTAACGAATTTTTATATTTCAGCACACTTCCAAGAGGACTAAGTCGTAGATTACTGCTATATTTACATAAATTTATGGCACCGCGGTTTTGTTGCAATCCTCGGTATCCACATTTAAAAATAAACTTTTTTTAGTTAAGTATCATGGAAACAATATTTTTTCATTATATCCACTTCTGGTGAAATCATTGCTCAAAAACATCATTGAGGCCGTTATTTTAACAGGATGTGGACGAGGAGAAGAAGTATTCCTTCCACGAATACCATTGGTTCCTTCAAACTTCCCGTTCAAATTGAAGCGCCTACAATTTCCCGTAACGTTATGTTTTGCCATGACAATTAACAAGTCTCAGGGACAGACACTAGGAACCGTAGGCATTGATCTTCGGACACCATGTTTCTCGCACGGCCAGCTATACGTTGCTTGCTCCAGGGTGAGTGGCAGATCACGCCTGTACATATGTACAATGAACAATCAGACCAGAAACGTGGTCTACACAGAGGCATTACAATGAGTGACCTACGAAGTATGCTGAAGATAGTATATTATTTCTCTTAAGCATTGCTTTATTTACTTATAACGCAAAAATAAAAGCCTTTCTAAACAATAAATGTTTATACTTCGCACAATAATTACAACCACGAATTACTACTGTTAATTTTTCAGGAACCTTTTCTACTATTGAATCAATTGCATCACGTTAAAATATGAATGAAACAACTCTCTGACATCAGTATGAAAACCGAACCTAACGTATTAACCGAAACAAACGAAACTATTCAGAATACATTAACAGTTCATGCCTTTCCACGTTAATGTCTGATAAGAGAATAAAATCGGTAAATAATTTCTACACCTGCCAAGGCACGCGCGCGTGAAGCAGCGGGCAAATGCTAGTATTTAATATTATGCCGTGTCTCAAGACCAAATGACCGGGCTGCATGCCCGAGAGATCTTTAAACATCAGATCCGCCGGGAAAACTTACGATTACACATGAAGTGGGATGTTTCCCATTGCTTCCCCCAGTGTGACAGTGTTTGTAAGTGTTGTTGTAAGTGGATGACTGTGATAGTGTGCATGTTCAGTGTAGAATTAAGTTTGTGTTCTAAGAAGAAAATAGTTCTGCCTACTCTATGAAAGACTCTAAGGCTCCTAGACCCCAAGCTTAACGTCCCCATCTGATAGACGAATCACCATCGGCAGTGTTGTATGCCCTCACTCCATATGCTATGCTGACGGGTTTGGCATTGGAACTCAGGACTTTGGTCCAGTATCTGGTGACTAAGAATTGCTTGCCATCGCCTCTCCTACCTTGCCTAGTGATGAAAATTTCTTCCGCCTCGAGAACTCAAACCAGCTAACCCCATGTTAGTGCTGGACGCCACCATAGTACGCAATAGGCTAAACCAATGGGGCTAATAGTGAGGTGAAGCCGTAGTATTCCTAAGAACGTAGTTTTTCTCGGCGTTGAGAATATAAAAATTGTTCTCGGTTGACTAGCTGAGTTAAAGGAGTGTTGTAATTACACTTACAATTACACAATATTTCGGCGATCTGATTCGCTGTCGCCATCACCAGAAGATGGCGACAGCGAATCAGATCCCCGAAATATTGTGTAATTGTAAGTGTAATTACAAGACACCTTTTACTCTGCTAGTCACCCAAGAACAATTTTTACATAGTATTCCTTTTCTTCAGATTTTTTGATTGATTGTGTTAGTTCAATCATTGATATTAAAAGAAATGACCCATCAATACATAGACAGTCAAGCTATTCTATTATTACTTTAAGTGGAGAATGATCTTGTTCCAAGTGGGAATGAACTTTTTATAAATTTTAGTCAATATAATAAAACATGAAGAAAACTAGTCATAGGAAGAATATGTCCTCAAAAATACTGTATTTTGACGAACACCCACATTTTTGTAAGAAGTCAAAAAGCAACGATAACGATTAACAACCAGTGGCAAGTGGCCATTACCAGCGAATAGGAATTTGGCTAGCTAAATAGAATCTATGAAGATTAGTATTACTAATTCAGTTTATGGGTGGTTCATACAAAATATATATATATATATATAGATTGTTTGGAAACAAAGGCGCTGAGAGCGGATATATTAGACATTGGGATAGGAGAAAAACCACCGCTTACCAAAGATGAGGGCTCCAGCGGCGTCAAAACACGAAAAAACACACCATGTTTGTGTTTGTGTGTTTTTTTCGTGTTTTGACGCCGCTGGAGCCCTCATTTTTGGTAAGCGGTGGTTTTTCTCCTATCCCAATGTCTAATATATATATATATATATATATATATATATACATATTAACCAGGGATTAATAGGTGCTAAGTAGCGAAAACGAATTACAAATTAGGATAGTGAAATGAACCACCACTTACCTTAGATTATGGTTGCATGACGTGAACAGATAAAATAGACAAGGACACAAACAACTTTCTGTTAGACAGTCTCAGGGGTGCTGGGAGGGGGGTGCAATGGGGTGCACTTGCACCTCCCTGCTATGAAAGAAAATACACAGAAAAATATTAAGAAAAAAATGTTATTATTGAATCCACTGTTTAAATAAACAAATTTGTTCAAAACCTACTCAATCAATCAGTATCATTAGTTAATAAGTAATAAGTGTTGTATATAATGTATTTAAAAAAAAAAAAACCAGATGCACCTCCCTTAAAGTAATCCTGCCGGTGCTCATGGACAGTCTCCTACAACACCTAACTTCCATAATGTTCTCCTGTTGACACGGGTCAAAACCCAAAATTTCTATGTTATTTTGTTCTTCTATTTGTGTGTGTATTCGCACCATCCAACCAAATCTTGGAGTAATGTCTGTTCTATTCTTACCAAATTAAAGTATTTAATCATGGTTATTTATTGTTATATCTGTCAATTATTACTTCACCATGAAGGTTATGTAACCTGATTGATCAGCATGATAGATGTGTTTCTTCTTCTTCTATTTTTGCATGTTTTTTATAATTAGAAGATGTGTCTATTTGCCATCCTTAAAAAGATCTTATCTGTGCCTTTAACTACATGGAATTAATTTTTTCTCCTCTTCATAACAATATTTGGTACTAAATAAAGGGATAAAACTTTTTTACCACCCCAAAAACCACACGTGCAAAGCAGTGGGCAAATATATATATTTGAATCTACCTAACTCCTATATAATAGTATCTAGAATGTTTCTTATTTTGTCTTGAATTTGTTCAGGTATGGTATATAATTAAATGCAAGCAGTTACATGATGGAGATTTAAGTGATTTCAGTCTACCTGAGTTAACTGCTGTACCTGATGTGAACTTCATATTCAGCACTGCTATTGAAAAGTTAACAAGATTACTCAGAGATGTAAGAAGCAATAAAAATATGACAACCATATCAAAATCTGACCAGTCAGTCCAAGTTACTGGATCTGCAGCAAATAACACAGAACTTGTTGATTATAAAAGCAATTCTTTTTACTACAATGTACCTAGCCAACCAAACTATCGTAAGTGTATGTTCCTGTACTCTATACTGATATTGATAGTATTTAGTAGCTTGTTAAATTTGTTCCTTAAGTCCCTTTAAGATTGAAATACAAATATTTTATGGCTAATACTGTGTATTCTTTCTTCTTCTCTTTATCCATTTGGCATTGAGAATGCAGTGAAACTTAAAGGTTATGGGATTATTTCTATAGTTTGATAACCAAGGATTGTAACAGAAGATTAGTTATCATTTTCCACTTTCAGACTAGTTTGTAATTACTAAAGTAGAAACAGTTTGTATTGTGGTACCTTTGCTCATATAATAGACTAGCAGTTACCCGCGACTTCGTCCGCGTTGAAGAGTTCTTGAGAGGTTTGGTTGCTCAGTGGTTAGGGCGTCCAACTGTAGATGGAAAAGTCCCCAGCTTGAATCCCAGTCTCGGAGAGGATTTTCAAAGGTCCTTAGCTCGACCTTCACATCTGGCATAGGTTGTGTGACTTGAATTACGCCACAATGCTCACTTGGTTCTGATTCCATGTTGAACTGTGGGTCCTCTATGTCCGGTAGGATTACTGGGTTACGTTAAGAGGCTACGAAATGGACTGATTGCGGAGACGTAAAGAAGCCTTGTCACCAGGTCAATACGACCATACAATTTATTTTAGAGCTATTTTTATTAGTAATAGTAGTAATAAATGTTGCAATAAAATAACAAAAATCTATTTATGTTCCACATTTCATTGAATTTTTAAAACAGTAAAAATATTCTGTTTTAAGGAGTATTTTCAGTTTAATATATCCGTATATACAATATTGAGGATTTGCCACCTAGGTTTTGCCTATTTTCATAGCCCTAGTTTTCTTACATTTCTTTGAAAGATTTGAATTTCGTTTACCCAGCATCTCTTAAAATTACTTATTTCATCTCGCGAATAAAAATTAATATAGTTTTAATTAATGGAAGATCAAAAAGTCAAAATATTAGCAATACATTGAAGGAATCGACTAAATATAAACAACAACAAAATACTAACATCCAAACAGCAAATAAAAACTTAAGTGGCCCAAGGACGTTCATTTCCGTTTGTAAAATTGCGATTTTAGAAATGAATATTTTGATTTGCCTTGGATATCTGAAAAAAAATCTTTAACAAAAGAGAACTTAATTTTCTCTTTGAATATTGATTTTTTTTTTTTTTTGGACGATATATTGGTTCCATCAACAGAAATTTACATATTATAGTAGTAAGTATAATAGTAATTGATTCTTTTGTCCAAAATGATCAGTGGTGTTGTGGTAATGGTTTCTCTATCTTTGGAAACAACTGAATTGCCTGTAGACCAGTTTACTATAGTTCATTCGTTTCGAACATTAATTCTGCGCTAAAATACTAATTTCAATGTTAAAGTAGTAATAGATTGTTTCTTCATAATTGGTTTCTCACTCTGCAAACAGAATTGAATGACAACCGGCGAATTACCACTCCGCTTGTCCGCCACTCCACTATCCGAATAAAACATTGATAAATTTCAAAAATTTACTTCGGGCAACGCCGCATGGTTCTGCTAAATGGTCCAAGCTTACTATAGATCTTTTGATACAATATCGGTACAAAGCGATACATAATGTCACTAAAATGGTGCTCATGAAAGAAGCTTAAATAACTAATAATGTTTCAGTTCTCATTTTGGCCCAGGCTGCGTTTTAAAATTACCGCTAGAAAATCAAAGCTTCTATCACTCGCACATTAATACATTCACTATATTGTATGTTAGTGACGTCATGAATAGCGAAATAAAATTGACTTATTATTAAACCAGTAAATTAAATATTGAATACATCTAAAACTACATTAAGCCGCATGAACTATGTCGTCAGCTTCATGACAGTTATTGAGGTAACGTAATTAAAAAAAATTATACTAAAATGCTTTTAACTTACAGTGTACAACGGAAAGTCCACAATTCTCTACGGTCGTTAATATTGCTGGTCAAATTTACATCGCGATAAAGTGACTTTTATTGCTCGTGATTTAGTAAGGTGTATAATGAAATTAATTATGATAGTAAATTATGATATAGAAAATTCTGTTACTACTCGAAATGTAGTTCCAGAGCATTTAATGTGCTGAGATGTGTTCGTATCGTTTGATTTTCTAGCGGCAATATTAGCAGAAATAGTGGTTTGGTTAAATTGCTGCCTGGACCAGAATGTTTTTGTTACAGCAGAAAGCAGAAGGAATTTAGTTATTATTAGTAATAAGTATGCAGCTTTCATATGCTCCGTGCAAATGAGGTGTATTGTGTTGTAAACGACTTCCAGTGTTACTTCACGAAACAATAAGTTTATACATTAGCCCATTGAATACATTCGTTTTAAGTGTAGAATTCGATAGATATTTGCAGAAAATTGAACAGTAAGTAAAAAGCAGTACTATTTGTACAAAAATTCTGAACGAAAAATAAAAAGGGTTAGTTAAGTTTTAAATTTCGCCAAAAGTAATTTGTAATGCAGAGACTGTATAGTAACAAAAAAGAAACAGGAAATAAATTAAACCGAGATAGAATGGAATCCGTAACATTTTTATAAATACGACCTTTCGGGCACCGGCATTTTGCACTTTTAGTAAATCGGCTTTCATGCTGGTATACTCACTCATAGCATTTTACGTTTTTTTTTTTTTTCCAAGTTCTGATTTTTTTACATTTTGTATGACGCATATATTAAGATCGAAATTATGGTGTAATATTTGATATGTCATACTATTTTATGTAAGCAAATGAAAACATCTCCTTGCGAATTTGACAACAGTACCTACCTTTTTTTAAATTTAAGGTTAAGTACAGATTCCTACCTTTTTTTTAAATTTAAGGTTAAGTACAGATTTATATTTCCTGCTTCCAAACTATTATTTGTCAAGTGCGTCGGTTTTATGGCTTTTAAACTAAACACAAACTTGCATATGTAAGAAGGTTCTGAAACGTAGTGTTTGCGATTTACGTAAAAAGCAAAGAGTAAACGTGGCACGGCTATCTACGAAGTAGGAAACTCTTTGTTGTTTCCGAATTGATATTAATGGCAATTTCTAAAAGAACTATGCGTTTTTGCGGGATAAAATCTATCCTATAACACTTCGCACGCAATTAACTGACTTCATGCCAAATTTCATTTAAATATGTTGAGTTATTAAGGCGTGATTGACTGCAGACGTACATCCAAACACACATCCGAACTTTCTTATTTTCTCATTTATAGATATAATAGATTACACTTTAAACAAAAGAAACACATCTTCTTTTACAAAACTTTAAGTAATCCACAAACAACTATATAACTGTGCAAATGATTTCAAATAATATTCAGATTTTAGAAACTAAAGAGTTATTGTCAGTTAACATGTAGGTGACTGGTATGTGGCTGGCAGCCAGGATGACACAGGTTCTGTAAGTACAGATTCATTTTTTCATGGTTTCCTAATAAAAACCTTCAGGTAAATGTTGTAATGGTTCTTTTCTTTCATATTGGCCCAAGTTGTTTTCAATCTCATTCATTTGTTCACAGTCCTATTACAGCTACTCTCAGTGGAAAATTTCAATGTTGAATTAAAAAAGTTCATTTGAGTCTATTCACCAATTAATTTTAATTGGAATCTGTGTTTTTGTTCCAGTTTCTTTTATTTTGTACCTTTTCCATTAATATCTTTAAGAAATTAGATAATATGGTTGTGTACTTTCCATTGCCTTGTGTACATACTGGAGAAGGGTAATTCTCTAGTGATCTGTTAAAAGATCAATTCTTCATATAAAAACATCTAAATCGTGTTGGTTATAAAAATTAAATTATATTCTAATTTGCTAATACATATAAGATGATGATGTTTAGTAAATGATGGCAGATTAGTAATGAAAAAAATAAATTAATAAAATCTGCTGACAATGGGTTTGCACCTGAAAATTTTCTTTTATTGTGCATCTATACCTTTTTCATTTGATACTGCCGTCACACGTGGTAAACAGTGGTTTTATAAAGTTTATATGTCTGTTGAAAACATTATTTCTTATTGAATTTTTATTATGAGCTCTTGTGTATAGGTTAGGTATTATTTTGAAATGAGATATAAGGAATCATATTTTCAGAAGAAAGCGAAGAGATAGATACTTTTGAAAAGGAGAAAGAGAAAATTTTGGACTGAGATATAATGAAGGACTTCATCAGCTTAGAGTTGAGATACAACCTTTGAGCCTTACCAGTGATCAAATAATCGAAAGGGCGCACAAGGGGTAGTAGAGCAGAAAGCTATGATAATGATGTTGGATCACTAGAGACAGTTAAACTAATTTCTGACAGTGTTTTGTCCCCAGTAGGGGCAGAAATGTCAATTAGGACCACACTGGCATAAACCAAGTAAAAGACACGAAAGAGGATACAATCCAGAAATTAGGTTGGTTAATAGATACAGAAGAGAAACTGCCAACATTTAATGGACTTGGGGAATGTAGTGTGAGCAATTAGGATAGAAAAAGAACAAAGAGGTGAGAGAGAAAATAATTTAAGACTCTGGAAATTATTTTATGAAAGTTTGTGCAGTAGCAGAGATGAAAGCCTACACAGTGATTTCATGGTTGCCGAAAGGATTAATAGTAATAGTAGAGATGGAACAATAGGTCTCAACAAAAAATTACAAGATTATGCTGGATACGGTGGAAATAGTAAGTGAATGGGACACAAAGGACGATACCTATGTGCAGACATAATCAACAAGTCATGCTGCAGGTAACCTAGTCACCCAAGTAAATAATGCATGCAATCAGCTGACTTGCCCTGCACCCCATGCAAAACATAGCAATGATGTATTATACCAACACTAACAGATACCTGATCAATATTTGCATTCTATAATGACCCCAAAAATGATGTGTGGAATAAAGATAACAAACTAAAGAGGAAGAAAGAGGAATATATTGAAGAAAATGGCAACAGAATTATGGCAAATATTAGAAAGTGGTGTTAAGAAAATTATGCCTAAGTAAGAAGAAGAGTAACTATAAACACTAGTAAAATTAGAAATTGGAAGAATGTCAAATGGAAGAAAAAAAGGAGATATATGCTAGAATTATTCAAAGAAAAGTCGAGAAACATGGATTGGATTATAACATGGTTAATGGATTTTCAAAGGAATTACACCAGGCACTATTGAGACAGAATTGGGAATATGTGGAAAGGAGCATGAGTTTAGGAGACAAAAGTTGATATTTCAGAGATAGGATCTATTTTGTGCGATGTATTTCAAGTCTTGTTGCATCAATAATGAAATTAAGAAGTTCATAGTTCTTAATAAGGTGCTGCATAAGGCGATAGATATGTCTAGAAAATGCACACATTTTACAATAGACATTTTATTAAAGGCATTTAAACAAGCAACCAAAATAAAGCACAATTTGAGTACTTATAGGGTGAGAAGTATTTGTATGGCTACCCGTTACTCCAAAAAGTCTATAATTACATAGTCTGAATTGTATTTTTCTCATAGACAATTCTCCATGAGAACTAAGGATTTTCTCTTCCTTTCTAGAGGGAACTTCTTTGTTTTCTACTCTGTTGTCAGTGCTCAAGTGTTATATGAGAAGTGATATGTGCTTAGTAGCAGACTGCACGAGACACAGGAAAAAAGAAAGTAGAGTCTCTATCTAAATACTTAAGCTACATTGGATTCTCACCATAGAACCATTGTCTAGTCCATTAAAAAATCATTACCTGTTTCTGGTTTGATCTAGAACTATTTCCTCTTCATGTGGGAGCATTTGACTCAGCGTGTTGGGTGATCTGTAATATTCTTCATGTAGGAGCATTTGACTGAATGTGGGGAGTGAGCAGTAATACTCTGGCCTATTTAGGAGGATGTGGGTTCAAATCACCATCCAGCCATAAAGATTTAGGTCTTCCTTGGTAACCCCAGATAACTCCAGTCAACTACCAAGATGATTCCTTCAAAAAGCCATGGCTCAATTCATTCCATTCCTTCTATTACAGAATTGTCCAGTTGTTTATTTCTGTAAACTTCCAAAGCAATATATGAACTCAATGAGATACTGTTCCTAAGGCTAGTCGTCACTGGGGTTTTGCTTGTTGCTCACACACTTTTATGAAGGTAATTTCAAATAATTAATACAAAAATACAGTTCACTGAAGTTTATTCAAGGAACAAACAAAAGTTCCGGAACATCAGTACCTACATTTATACATTTGCTTGTTGCCAAAACTTCATTATCCAAGAAAACAGTTTGCTGATTTGCCTTCAATCATTCTCTGCACTTACCCACCAACTTTAAGTAGGAGGTCTCATTTCAGGGCAGGTTTTTAGGAAATTCCTACAAACCTGCCCTGAAATGAGATCCATTCTTCCTAAAATCCTTCCTGCCCCTCATAGAACTTGTTTCAGCAGCCCTCCTAACCTCAGCGAACTTCTAGTCCACAAACATAGTCTTTCTTGTTCCAACAGTCAGCCCCAAGGCTCTTTCCCATGCAATAGACCCCACCGCAAGATGTGCGACATACACCATGCTTCAACCACTTTCACCACGAGGGAAAGCTTCCCTATTATAGGACACGCCACCTGTGAAGCCTCCCATGTGATTTACCAGTTAACATACAACCACTATAAGTTTGACCACAAATCCACTTTCCATAAGAATAAATGGCCACCGACAGACAGTGTTCACACGAAACCCAAAACACCCAGTTGGTGCCCATGCCATCACCCATGACTCAAATAATTTCAACTCTTGTTTCATGGTGCGGGCTATCAGAGTCCTCCCTGATAGCAGCAGCTCCTCTGAACTCGGAAAGTGGGAACTTGCCTACCAGTACAAACCGGACACAAGGCAACCACCTGATCTCAACTTCAGATAATATCTTCATAGAGCCCTTGTTTTTTTTTTTTTTTTTTTTTTTTTTTTTTTTTTTTTTTAAATTGAAATTATTATTTTTTTTAAAAATTTATATATATTTTTAAGTATATATATATATATATATTAATTTTTAGATTTAATTATATTTTTCTCTTCCCACCAACCAGAGATAATTTTGTATATTTATTTGTGCTCGGATATTAGCTCTGAATCACTGCCCCTTCCTTTCCTCTGTTTGAATTTATATTGTCCCCCCCCCCCCTTTTCCTGGCCAACCGTCTTTCTGTGAGATAGTCTCCAACATCACGCACCTCCCTTACTGTTCTCCTGTTGATAAAGGGCTTGTCCCGAAAATTTTTGTATCAGTTGTGTTTTTTGTGTGTTTGCGCCCCACATCCATCATCTAGAGGTAAGTGGTGGCTCATTTCCTTATCCTAATTTAATTCCTTTTCGCTACTTAGCTAGCGCCTTTGATTTCATTACACACACACACAGCTAACTGAATGTGTATAACTTAGACCAGTCATTAAACAGCGTGAAAGATTGTTCACACCCAGACCAGCTTTCCAGTGTTTATGAAATCCCCTGCAGCTGTGGCAGTGTTTACATTAGTGAGATGATCCACACTATGGTGGATAGACTTGAGGAACATATTTGCCACTATAAACATAACAACAGCGACAAATCTGCCATTAACACTGGGCGTGAAATAAAATTTGAAAACATGGGGCTGTTGTGGAGAGAAGATCATTGGTGGCCTCCGTGAGTGAAAGAGCTAGCTGAAATATTAAAACTATCAACAACTTTGACGAAGTAGTGGCTTATTTCTCTGTGTGTGGTGCTCTTCAGTATGTCAATATAAATTGTAAAGGCTGTACGTTGGCAGCTTAAAGCTTAGATTACCAAATAAACAATGCGGCACACCCCAAAAATTTAGTAATCATTCATTTTTACATCTTTTTTGATTATAAGCTTAATTGTGTCGTACAGATTAAAGACGTTCTTGAGAAAGTTTTATTGTATTGCATGATTTAAACAGCATAATCAGGTGTTGTATCAAGTAGGATAGAAACTGGGTTAAAAACTTTAGTTGGGCCCTTACTGGAGTATGGTTAAATGGTGTAAGATTCTCATTATGGATATTAAATGCTGTGTTTGAGGAGTTTTGAAAGGAGGGCACCTAGATTTGTTGATGGAAGTTACTGTAGGAGAGCCAGTAACATATATGATATAGGAGGTAGATAGGTATCTGGTTTAAATAAATTAATTAGTCAAGGAAGAATCACTTTCAAGGTTTTTTTTATTTTCTTTTTTAAGACATCATACAAAGATACTACGTCCAAATGTAAACAAATGCTCCATTGATTGTAACTTGCAACACCCAACTTTTCAAAACTAAAATTCAGCTAACTAACTCATCTCTGTCGATCGTTTATATAGGCATTACAGATAATTCCAGAATAATACAAAGACTTCTGACCAAGGTTTCTTGAATTATAACAATACTAAAACAGTCATAATCACGTTAAAACAATCAGAATTAATACAAAATCATTCGCAATCATTATGAAATATACAGAAATGAAAATTAAAGATATTTACACACAAAACCATCTACATAAACCAGTCCAAACCGTGGCAAATTGTCCTCTAAACATCGTAGCTCACATCAGTACTTAGAATTACAAACTTTCAATCAATGTTTCAAGCATAATACTGTTTTTGAACATATTACATAGCCTTTACATCATTTATCTCCATGTTTACACAAAATCACAGTTAATTACTCGAAAAATATACAAAACCATATGTAATCATCTCCCATCTTGCTACCCATATTTCTTAAAATAAAATTCCATTAAAACGTCTGGGTCTGAGGGCCGTTGTAAGGTGATTTGGAAGTTATAAGACAAGGAGGCATATGTTGGCACTGAAGCTGGGACAGACATTTAGGTATCAGCATGGTCTTGCTCAACTGAAAAGTAGACAGACTTTCTTATATGACAGACAAAAGATTGGTTATCACTGAGACATTCTTTTTGCCAGATGTTGGAAGTGCCCCTGCAGTGGATGCACTACAATTCAGTGTTTCTTCCAAAGTTCAGGGAAGCTTTAATAAATTTGGTTAAAACAAGTTTAGTTTACAGCCGGAGGAATTACATATAATAGAGGTAAAATATTTCCTTTAAACTTAGGGAAACAGATGACTGGAATAAGTAATTCAGTAATGTGTTAAATAATGGATCTCAGAAACTAAAAGAGTTTAATGTGTATAAAACATATGTATTTGTGGAACAAAATTGTTACCATAGCATAAGCCCCATCACAGTTTGTAATAATAATAGCATTATAGATTTGTGGAATTATTAAGTTACATGAAAGTTGTTGATGTGAGGTTTTATTCTTTGGTTAACAGCATACACTTAAATCTGGTTGACATAATAATTCAAAGACATTTACCCAGATTTTTTTAAATATAGGGCCTTTTATCTTGGGTTTAACATATTTTGGTGAATAAAACTTTTAATTTTCTGTTTCAGGATAATACCTCCATGAAATATTACATATTATTCCTTTTTTAAATATATGTTAGAAACAGATAACAGCAGTGCTTCTAAGTTTCCTTTGTACATGTATAAACTGCTCTCGGGTGACTAGCCGAGTCAAGAGTGCATTGTCACACGATATTTCGGCGACTAGATTCATTGCCGCCATCTTCTGGTGAAGTGCCGGGTGCAGCGAAAAGGCTTAGTTCTTATAGCCTGCCAGGTGGCCCAGTGCGCGGGAGTGTTGAGCGCGTCCGTGATTGGTCGGCGTAGGCACCGCCCGGCCGCCGGAGTGGGGGTAGTGCTGGTGACCTCGAGTATAAAAGACCCCGTTGCAAAACTTGCGGTATGCATCCACCCACCACTACCTGTAGCAACCCGTACTACTGGTGAAACCTACACCATAAT
The DNA here is from genome assembly GCA_031002005.1 of Vandiemenella viatica. Lineage (NCBI taxonomy): Eukaryota > Metazoa > Arthropoda > Insecta > Orthoptera > Morabidae > Vandiemenella > Vandiemenella viatica. The sequence goes on from JARYHS010013631.1 coordinate 93,774,379, forward strand.
AGGTCATGCCACTTGTACAACCACCCATCTCATATACCAGCTCACCTGCCTCCACTGTCCAAGTTCCTACATTGGCCTGACCTCAAACTCATTATCCATCAGAATGAATGGTCACAGACAAACAGTCTACTCCTAAAACCTGGACCTCCCTGTTGCTCACCATGCCAGTACTCACAACTCCCGCGACCTTAATAACTGCTTCACAGTCAGAGCCATTAGAGTACTTCCAGACACTACCTCCCAATCTGAATTCCACAGGTGGGAATTGGCTTATCAACACATCCTGCAGACTAGACATCCCCCAGGCCTTAATTTCCATTAATAACTTCCATCCTCACCCTATACACCCATCACTAGCCAGCACAATAGATTGATATATTTTTCAAAACTTTTCAATTATATTTCTATTTATTTTTTATTACTATTATCTTTTCAACCATTTTAATTTTTTTTTACTCACGGTTATATTATCGTTAAGGAATTGACCATTCCAGCTGATGCAGAAACTTCTTTCCTGTCACATCCCAGTTCAGTCACCATACTAACCAAAACCAGCCACAATTTGGTTTTGTTATTCAGCTTTTATGAAGCACTTGATTCACTGTCCTTATTCTTAGATGGATAGCCATGACCTTTTGAGAACCTAACCTCAAATAAGACAGCTACATCCTAAAATTCTCCCTCACCTTTGTGAGGTTTTAATAGCTATAGTTCCACCCAAATAGTTGATCACCTTCCATAACAATACAGGAAACCAGTATGAGCTCAAAATTTGTAATTCAGCACCTCATTAATAGAGATGGTATACACATCAAGCTGCAGAACTCGCATTCTATTGATGAAACAACTAACTATAATAAGGAATACCTGACATTAATACTGTTACTGCACACTCAATGAAATGTGTACCCTGCTTCACATCAGTAATTAATACTACAACATTGATTATTCCTGTCACACATTGCATAAAACAGCCAGAACTATGTGATAGGAATGTAACTCCCTTTTTCTCAATCAGCAGTACTACAAAAGAATCTGCTAACTTCAGCAGTCAGCAGCAAAGACTTGAGAGCTTATTTTACATGGTCTTTTATTGTATTGACTATAATTTAATTCATAGTATTTTTTACCAAGCATGTACAGTAGAACTCCTATTATCCGAATCAATTGGGACCAAACACCATTCGGATAATCAAAAATTAGGATAATCGGATTTTTCCTAAAAAGGGTCTATTTAAATTAATTATTGTATGTATGTTGAAAATGCCTTCTTTTCCAAGGGTTTTTTTTTTTATGCTTTTGCATTTCAGGGATTAAAATTTCGCCTTACCACTCGGTAAACAATGCTGCAGTCATCCGAACTTTGGGTTGGTTTTTATAAAAAGAGCGGAAGCTTTATCTCAGTATGTTTCCGTCTTAATTAAAAATGCGATTCGGAGTTCAGATAATTGGAGTTCTACTGTAGCAATTTTCTTTGTAATTTCAATTCAAGCTTGTTTAAATTATTATTTGGCACTAGTAGATATTTATGTAAGAGATTAACAGTGTCATATTGTTTTATTGCTGAGTCATTCATTGTAAGACTCTCATGCATGGACTTCAAATATGTTTCATTTCTTTTTTAATAGGGTGTTTGGGTGGCAAAATAGCAAGAGAATTGTATCAGAATAAGTAGATTGTCAGTATATTATTCAACATTCACAATTCAGTGTAGTGTATCATAGTCAGTCCACACAGTATAGTGTCATGTAGTTCATCACAAAGAAAATTTTGTGTAGTGAGTACAATTTTAGATATAATAGCTAAATGGCTCATATTATTTATTATTTATTTATTATATAGGCATTTGGTAGAAATATTTTCTTCAAGTAATTTGGATATTAAATTAATTACTAACAATATAGCAAGAGGTACCAATGTGCATGTGTTATTGAGTCAGTAGTTTTAATAAAACGAAGTTTACTTAATCTAAGTGCTTCATTATTTGTAAAGTAGCAACCTGCCCTTTACAAGCAAATTGTAGGAGCTCAAGAAAAGAAGATTGTTACTAGATTTTAGTGATCAGCTAACTTCAGCAGTCGACAGCAAAACATATAGCATATCCCAGAAGATTTGTGTATTTTCTAAAAAGGACCTGTCTACATTTATTTTTAAGATACTAGAGGATTAGTTGGCTCCCATTCCGGAACAACCATTTAACCAAGGTTAATTAACAAGATTTAGTTAATATAATTTATCTATCCAAAAAAAAAACAAATAAAGGTGGCAAATAAGTTTTGGAAAAGGAAGAGGTATGAAACAACTGGTTTAATGAGATCATTAGGGATTATTACCTTGGGATTGGAGAGAGTAAATGAGAGAAGGAGCTTTCGCTTATTAAAGATAGCAGAATATGTTACTGTAATTATCCTCCAAATATTATTTAGATTGAGTCTGGAGACTTGTTGCTTATCAGAGGACTGAAATAGTAGTACCAGCCTGTAAAGGAGGGACAACAAATAGGGTTCACAATTACAGAATTGTTGGTTTGATTTCAGTGGTAGGTAAATTGATGAAAAAGATGGTATGCAAGCATCTTTGAAACTTCTGTGAAGAAGAAATTGGTTTGAAAATCAGAAATATGACTTTAGGCAAGGATGTTCATATGAACCACAGTTGATGGGTTATATACAAGACATTTCAGATGAAATCTACAAGGCAGGCCAAGTTGATAGTATAGCACTAAATATTTTCTAGGCATCTGACAGAGTGAGCCATAAAGATGGGGTGAAAACCATTGGAGTCGATGAAAAATTGACTTCCGTGTAGAGGAAATCTTTAATTGTAGAAAGCAAAAATTTGTGTAGGAAATGCAGTATCAAAAGAGGTGGAAATGAATATGGGACAGCAACAGGGTAGCGTATTCTTATCATTGCTATTAATTTATTGATTGAATTATTGTACTAACGGTTTACAGTCAGAAGTTTGTTTGCAAAGAACAAAATGGTATATAATAAGATCAAAATGGGAGAAGACTGTGAACAGCTGCAGGGTAACTTGGAAAGAATGTCTAACAGAGTAGATCAATATCAGATTAAGCTAAATGCCTAGAAGTGTCAGCTTATCTGGTTGCACTACTGTTCACCCATCAAGTCACATCAACTGTGACACTGCCTACCCTTTTCTTGAAGTGATTTGGTTCATTTTGATACCTCAATTTCTTCAATCTTATTGATGCTACCTGCATCAAATATCTATTATACATGGATAAAACAAATCTTAACAAAAATACTAAATTTGTTTCGTAGTTTGATTGTTATTCATATGCAAATTTCACCAATTTTGCTATTTGCTCACTCACTTACTCACTCACTCACTGATGATCATCAAAAGTGTAAGATAATTTGTAGCTGTAGAAAGCTGAACTCTGATACACAGATAAAGCTTTACGCCCAACATTATTAGAAAAGACTAAAACTCATTAATTTCCGTACATCTACACCTTGTCCATTCCAAACGTGAGATCACTTTAATAACTTTTTAAGCTTCTAATTTCCATTATAGACGGAAGTTACTAAATTTAGCTCATGTTAAATTTTACTTAATTTCTCTCCTTACTTTGGACGTGAGTGAAATTAAAAGAAGGGGGAAAAAATGACTACTACATCCAAACATCAAAATTCCACTGTAGTTCCTGTGGTCCTAGAAACGAATATGGTACACATACATGGTTTCATCCCCAGATCATAAGATTGGTGATTTTCCCTGTATTTAATAAATGGCAAACTCAAATGTGAAAAATTTTGGCACATATTTGAAGATTAATTGCTTTGCTCTGGATAAGGCTAAATGTATGAAATTTGATATCCCACGAAAACAATAGGTGAAGTCATGTGCTTGTGCAGTGACAAAAAGTTATGAGCCAAGTCTACACTTTATAGCAGTGGTTCCCAATGGGGGTGGGTGTTGTAGCGATAATGGGGACCGTTTTTCATCCAAACAAATTTAGGGGGCGTTGAAGACCAACTGCCATCCCTGCCCCCTCCACCTGCTTTCCAGTATTATATCCAGCTTTAAGTGATATCAAAGAAGTTTTTAATTGGATTACTATTATCATTGTAACCAAAAGAAGATTTAGGGTAGTCAGCTATGTATTTGTTTACAAAAGTAACATACTGTCAGTAGTGAAAAATGGCGAATTGAGATTTCTTATGACAAGTATGGCATCAAATATAGAAATATTAGCTTCGTTACACTGAGCTCCACCCTATAGTTAATAATTTTTTTCATAATACCAATTTGTTAATCAAATGGTGAACAATACACCAATATTGTTAACGTCTTTTAATATAGTAATTTTAGAAACCTGGTCCTTGTTTTCTTATATATGATACTGAACAGTTTACCTAAGAGGAGTGACATCAAAACACTGTTTCAGAAAGTTGATTATGAACCAAAAAATTTGGAGCACTATGTGTTAAATTATTTATTACAAGAAGGGGAATTGGTGTATCTTTTTCCTAAAAAGAGGATGGTGAGTAACTTTTTTGTTCAGAAAGGGAGGGCAGTGAGTAAATTGTTTTCGAAATAGGAGTGGCAGGCTAAAAAAGGTTGGGAACCCTATGCTTCACTTTCTGAAACAGAATGGTTTCTCTCGGTGTTACATATTGTTTATTTAGAATATTTTACTTCTCTCGTACATCCCCTCATCGCTCTCTCCAACAAGTGAAGTATTTTGAAACCTTTTCCTACCACTTGTCCAATGTGTCCTGCCCAGTTAAGCTTGTTATCAAATTTAATGCCAAGATATTTACTTTTCAAATCTTCAGCAAGCAATTCTTTCCCCACCTTATATTAATAATTAACCTTTTGTTTTTTATTTGTGTATCTAATAAGCTGACTCTTCTTTGCATTTATCTTCATCCCATGTTTACCAACCCAACTAGATATCCTGTCCAGATCACTCTGAAACTGTTTACAATCCTCCATCGTTTTGATTCTTTATATAGCATTATGTCATCTGCAAACAATCTAATTTACTATCTGAAATTAGATATGACTGTTAAAAGTGGTTGATGCAGGACATTATAGTATTTTGACCAAAGACATGTGTCTCCATATATGTCACACTGCTGCCACAACTACAAAGCATAGACCATTGGTGTTTGTGGGTGGTTGTGGTATCGTGTCTCCTATTGTATACTATGGTGATTAAATGTCGGTAGCCATGGGGGAGTGGGAGATATGTTGGTTGAAAGTGGTCGCCCTGCGGCACTTTCATATTTCTACCGAAAACGTATGTGTCATGGTGTATCACTTTTCAGCCAAAACTATCTAGTGCAGATCACTGGTGTTTGTGTGTGGTAGTAGTGCAGATTCACCCATCGATCACAATGTTGGCCGAATTTCGGTAACTGTGCGAGTGTGGGAGATATGGTTTTTGAAAGAGGCCAATTAAGGGTATTGTCGTATTTCGACCAAAGACGTGTGTCTCCGTATATGTCACTCTGCTGCCACAACTACATAGCATAGACCATTGGTGTTTGTGTGTGGTAGTGGTATCATGTCTTTTATCGTGTACTATGGTGGTTAGATATCGGTAGCTATGGGGATGTGAGAGATATGGAGGTTGAAAGTGGTCGACCTGCGGCACTTTCATATTTCTGCCTAAAACTTGTGTCATGGTGTATCACTTTTGAGCTAAAACTATCTAATGCAGATGACTGGTGTTTGTGTGTCGTAATAGCATCGAGTCTCCCATCGTGCACTGTCGTGGTTAGATGTCGGTGGCTGTCAATCCAAATTCTTTACAAACACGAACAAAGTCGTGTGTACCAGCTAGTATATATATATATATATATATATAGATTGTTAGGAAACAAAGGCGCTAAAAGCGGATATAATGAACATTGGATAGGATAAAACACCACCGCTTACCAAAGAAGGGGATTCCAGCGGCAGTGGTACACGAAAAAAACACGAACACACAAAGAATAAAATTTTCGAGCATGGCTCTTCCTCAGTACAAGTGAGATGGCTGCACGCAAGCGCTGCTGGCAGCCAACTGCGTGAGCCACAATTTCGGTGGCTCATGGTGGGGAAAATACATCATGGCAGGAAGTGAGGGAGGGGGTAGAAGAGTAGAGGCTGGAAAACGGAGATGAAAGGCAAGTATAAAGCAAAACTGTACAAGCTCCTGACACGGAAGGGTAGTATACCTCAGTTAATCAAGTAATGGACACAAGTGGGGGGGGGGGGGGGGGAATTTTTAGTTGAAACTAAAACTAAAATTCGAAATCACAATATATAAAGATAGGCTCTGGTGAGCGGTGGTTCTGTGAGGGAAGGTGGAAGTGAGGGGGATGGGTGGGAGGAAAATTGGTGCTATCTTAAATTTAGACCTGGAGATTGTCTGGTCCCCAGTTGGTACTGATAGGCCAGTTCCCACCATCTAAGTTCTGAAATACTGCTTTTATCTGGGGGACTCTGATGGCGCGGACCGAGAAACAGGTATTAAAATCGTTGGTGCCATATATAGTGGCATGATGAGATACAGGGTGGTCAGGGTTCTTGGTATGTACTGATTGTCGGTGTC
>JARYHS010013631.1:93781952-93811472 GCA_031002005.1 Vandiemenella viatica
TGAGGTCTGCTGAAGCAGGCTCTGGGTGGGTGAGGGAGGATTTTAGGAAGGAGGTTTCTCATCTCAGGGCAGGCTCGAAGGAAGTCGTAACCTTGTCTCAAGACTCGGTTAACGGATTCCAAGCCTGGGAAGTAACGGGTGATCAAAACAGGGCTATGGTGGGTTTTAGAGGATTGTGGATTGTTGATAGGTTGTGATGTGACACGAGACACCTGTTTGTGAACTAAAATTGGCGGGTAATTGCGGGAAATCAGGGCTTCAGAGACATTGCTGGCATATTGTTGAAGGGCTTGTTGATTGGAACAAATGTGACTGCCTCGAATGCCTAGGCTGTAGGGGAAGGAACGTTTGATGTGATGAGGGTGGCAGCTGTCATAATGAAGGTACTGTTGTAGGTTGGTGGGTTTGATATGGACAGCTGTGTGTATATAGCCATTTGTGAGGGAAAGGTCGACATCCAGGAAAGTGGCCTGTGTATGGGAGTAAGTCCATGTAAATTTCAAGGAGCTGACAGTGTTAAGTTTATTGAGGAAACTGAGTAGGTTGTCTTCTCCGTGGGTCCAGATTATGAAAATATCATCAATGAATCTGACCCACAAGAGGGGTTTCAGATGGGCTGAAGTTATGAATGATTCTTCTAGGCGGCCTAGGTAGAGGTTAGTGTATGAGGGAGCCATACGAGTGCCCATGGCAGTGCCACTCACTTGGTGATAGATTTTCCCCTCAAATGAGAAAAAGTTGTTGTTAAGTATTAGTTCCGCCAAGGTGAGCAGGAAAGATCTGGTGGGGAGGCTATTGGGCGGACGCTGGTCTAGAAAATGTTCCAAGGCACTGAGCCCATGGCAATGGGGAATATTTGTGTATAAGGAAGTCACATCTACCGTCACTAGAAGGGAGTCAGGGGGAGGAGGTGTAGGTACTGTAGCCAGTCGTGAGAGGAAGTGCCGGGTGTCCTTGATGTGGGAGGGAAGCTGGCTGACAATGGGCTGTAGGTGCTGGTCAACCAGGGCAGAGATACGCTCAGTGGGTGAGCCATATGCAGAAACTATGGGACGTCCTGGGTTGCAGGCTTATGAATCTTGGGAAGCAGGTATAGTGAAGGTGTGCAGTGGCTCACTCCCCATTCTGTCTCACTCCTCACTCCAAACACAGTCATTCATTAGAATAATAAATGGCAACTGTCCCAATACGCTACCCTGTGACACTTCCACCTCTTTTGATAATGTATTTCCTACTCAAACACTTTGCTTTTTGACTTTTAAGAATTCCTCTACCCAGCAAGTAACTTTTTCATCCAATCCAATAGATTTCAGTTTATTTAAAACCATTTTATGGCTCTCACTAACAAATGTCTTAGAAAGATCTAATGCCACACTATCAACTTGCCCTCCCTTGTCCAGTTCATGTGAAATATCTTGCGTGTAGCCCACCATCTGTGATTCACATGATTATCCTTGTTGTCGATCTGAAAACCAATTTCTTTCTTCACAGACATTTGTTATACAGTCAATCTCTCCATCATTTTGCCTATCACTGATGTCAAACTAATTGGCCTGTAATTTTCAACCCTATATGTAATCCCTCCTTTATGAACCAGTACTACTATCGCTCTTTTCCAATCCTCTGGTATGCAGCAAGACTCCAAACTCATGTTAGATAAAATTACAAGATAATTTACAATATCATATCCCGCAATCTTTAATAAATCTGTAGTAATATTATCTACACCGGTCTCTTTACATTTTAGCTTTCTCAGTTCCTTCATAATTTCCTACGAATTTATTTCAAATTTTGTAGTTTATACTTTTAGGAAGACTCTCCTCTGATTCATTCCCTCCCATTGTCCCTAGTTATCTCACTATACCAGTAAATTTTAAAATCCTCCGTGACTTCAACTCCATTCTTATCGTTATATATAAAGATGAATGTATGTTTGTTTGTTTGTTTGTTCTTCATACAAATCCACAGTTTTCATCCGATCTCGATGAAACTTTGCACACTTATCCTTTGAAACAAGGAGAAAAATACTGTCTACATTTGGTTGAAAAATTATTTGTATAAATAACACATGTTATCTCATAACTTCTAAATACAGCGATAGACAGACACGTTGGATATGGACGTTTCCGTGTAGTGGACTGGCAGCTCAGTGGTTAAAGCACTTGCTTACGAACGTCGTGGTCTCTGATTCAAATCTCCATGGAGGCTAAGATTTTAAAAAATTGTTTTTCATTGTAAGAGTCAGGCCTGGGCCGTAGGTTATTCGGATTGAATGTTAAACTGTAGATATTTGAAAGTTTGGGGTGCAATACAAGGCAAATCGTAGGTAGTCTTGGAATGTTGTAGGTGTACACTTTTTTACGTTATAATGATCCGTCAAGTGTGCGAGTGTGAACCACAGTAATATTATTATAAATACGGAAGTAAGTCTCTGTCTTTTTGTTTCGTTTTGACGACTAAATGGCTATATCGTTTATAAGGAAATCTGTATGAAGGGCAGAGGATATTTTTTCCAGTATGATTAACAGTTGTAGTCACAAAATTTTGAGACCTTATCGAATGGTGACAGAAATATGTGGGAAATTGATTCTCTTCAAGAGACAGGTTCGATGGTACAATGATATAGTGATAGCTTTCCTGTCATATTATTCCGTAGTCGCGGGTACGAGCTAGTCTACAATAGTTTGAATACCTTTCATTTCCCTCAGTTTTCTAATATAGCCATAGAAATTTCTAAATGCTTCGATCAGTGATCCTCATGCACCAATAATATTCTTCATAAACCCATTATTTGCTTCTCTCTTTCCTCTTATTAATTGCTTGTTTAGTTGTTTTAAGTATTCCCTACTGCCTTCCTGTTTCCTAACTCTGTTGTGTTCCTGTCTCACAAGCCTCTTTAACCTTCTCTCCTCCCTATTGTAGCATGTACGAACTTCTGTACTTCTCTTTATTTTCTGTTTCGGAATAAAAATTTCCTTGTCGTTTGTTATTATCTCCTTAAACTCTTCCCATTTTCCTCCACTGTACTTGTGCCATCCTTCCATATGCTGAACCTTTCCCTGTAATATCTCTTCAATTCTAAAGTCTGAGCCTTCTTAGGGAGCGTACATAAACCATGTAGCTCCATTTTGGCCTCCTGTGAACCCCCCCACGTAGGTCCTTCATGGCTTTTGCCATCCCTCCCTCCCTCCCCCCTCCCCCAACGTAACACGTAGCTTTTGATTCCAGAAGAAATTTTGTACTGTTTTCTCCTGTCAGACTATTGAAAATTACATACGGAGATAATTAAGTGAAGAAAATAAATTTTCAAATGCTGTAATGAGCTCTGTTCCTCATTTTATCTGTGAAAAATGTTATGAAAGGAAAGCTACATGGCCTGGCTCGGAACCCCCCCCCCCCTCTCCCCACATAGCCAAGCGTAGCCTTCCAGCCAACCTTTTCTCCCCCCTGAACCGAGCCACGTAGTTTGTGCATGCTCTCTTATAACTGTGCCTTTTCCCCCATTCTATTTTGGCCACTGGTTTACTAACTCCCCTAATATCCAGCAGTACCACACAGTGATCACTTATTCCTTTAGTTGCTTGACATCCTACTAGATTTTCATATTAGAAAGATATCCAACATGTTTGGCCCCATCGTATTTTGCTCTACCACTTGTGTAAGACATCCTTCCCTTACTTATTAAGGTATTTGCGAATCTCTGTTCCATTGTGTTATTTATCTTATTTCTCTCCCAGTTGACTCCTGGTAAATTTAAATCCCCTCCAATAATAACCATTCTATGCTCACCTCTGAACTGTGAATTAAGATTCTCTCCAAGAATCTCATCTTCATCATTCATTCTTCCACTAGGGTAAGCAGCCAAACTCCGAATTTTTCTTATTTATCATCCCAAAAATCTACTCCTTGTAACTCGTGGTCATGATTTATAAACACTAGAGTATTATAGTAATCTTTGCTAATCAGTATGAATACCATTCCATCAATTGCTCCTCTATCTGTGCAGTACACTCTGTAACCTTCAGGGAAAACCTCATTGTCTAGTTAGTACTCCTTACCCAAGACTCTACCCCTATAATCACTTGTGGTTCATGTATCTCTATTAAGTTTGCAAATTCTATCACTTTGTTCTTTATACTTTGTTCACCAATAATAAACTTATTTTTGGCTTTGTGATATTATCAGTATTAACCGTTGTCTTTCCAGTTGTACCCAATTCCGTTATTATTTCAATAGCTTCATCTGTTACATTTGCATTTGTATTTTTTCCCATAGTACGTCTACAACCAGTATCCCTTTCATTTCTTATTTTTGTCTCCTCACCAGCAGCCCCTAACCTAAAAAAGGCACAGTCCTGACCCCATCATAACTGGAAGTGGGCTCCCTTACAGCTTTAGCTAACAACTCTGAAAGTACACCCTTCCCCCATTTATTTAGATGTAGGCTATGCATAGTAAAACCCAACCTACCAATGATGTTCGCAGGCACAACCCTCAAAACAGAACTAATGCCTTTCCCAAGTAGCATCTCTGTTTCCACATTTACCCGCCTCACAGTGTGGTTCAACTGTGGCCAATCATGGTGACTTAGAACCTGCATGAGTTCCACTCTGGTATGCTGCGGCTCATTCATCACCTTATTACCTGACCTAATGTTGTGCTGGGTTTGATAAAACTTGTGACCTGGTAGCCTGTGCCTAATTGATCCTGCTGAAGAGGACCTCTTCCCCGTCTGACTCTGGTAACAGGTCAAACCTATTTCCAACCGAACGTGGTGGGTGAACAGTTAACGTTCTGGCTTAGCATTCAAGAGGTTGCGGTTTAGAATCCCCGTTAGCGCATCCAGATATAAGGGAAAAAAAATATTTCTCCCCACAATTTCTGGAGCCTCTAACTTCTTCATCCTGTTAACCATATATCCCCTACGACCTGTTATCAGTTCCCATCCATCCGTCTCACCCTCCTCACTAATACCGTCATTTCTACTTTCAGCATCCAAAGGTAGATCCTCGACAGACACAGCCTCCACAGGCAGAGCCCCCAAAGACTGAACTCCCAGAGACTGACGCTTTCACGCAATTCGCTGATCATTTCACCCATTCCCCTGATTGTTTCGTCCTGCTCTGAAATTTTCCTATCCTGCTCTGAAAGTTTACTATCCTTAAAACAGAGCGGACAATACCACTGAAGAGCCTCATTGAATTCCTTCTTTCCCATTACCCTAGATTCCCAGTGAAACAACTTTTTACACCCATTGCAATCGAAACCATTCACCACACGTCTGTGAAAGGTGCCACACTTACAAGGAATGATTTTTCCCAAAAAAAAAAAATACCTACAGATACCATTCAAATGAACCTTAAGGATTAATTTAAGAAATTCTGTGTATCTTAAATCTAATCGCTAGTCTAATAAAAGAAAACATCAACTTTTTTTTAATTGAAGTTTTTACTTTTCAATCACTTTGATGTAAATAATAACTAGCAGAAAACTAGATAAAAGCCAACAAAATAAAACTTACGGTTGCAAACTCCAATAATAACCTGAGAATTGATTTTCACAGGTTGTTTCTGTTTAATGCTAATGTAAGAATAATAACTAATCAGTTATTTACGAGAAAATATTTTAAAAAAAATTAGGTAATTGTTGTTTTAATGTATTTTAAAATAATTAAAGAACAATTTTATTTCTAACCGAACAGACCAAAGAATTTAACTTAAGCTTGTAGATTTCTAAACTCAACTAATTGTTGAATTATATATTGAAATTAGGATAGGGAAATGAGCCACTACTTACCTTTAGATGATGGATGTGGGGCGCGAACACACAGAAAAGACAAACACAAATAATAAAGTAATTTTCAGGATAAAGCCTTCGTCAAAGGGAGAACATTATGAGAGGTGGGTGCAGCTGGAGACTGCCTCACAGAAAGACCGCCGGTCGGGAAAATGGTGGGGGTAAATTCAAACATCAGAAAAGCAGAGCTAATACCCGAGCATAGATAAATATCCAAACTAATCTCTGGTCGGTGGGAAGAACAAAATATAATTAAAACTAAATTTGAAAAGAAAAATAACAATACTAATAATTACATAAAATATTATATAAATTAAAAAATATATATATATATACAGTAGAATAATAATTTTTATGAAGTAAACATCACCTTAGGTTAGTGGTGGTTCAATATAGGTAGTGGGAAAGAGAGGATTAAAAAAGGTTAAACATATGTAATAATAATAATGACCGGGTATTATTTCAAGTTAAGACCAGATGGTTGCCTTGTGCCAAGTTTGTACTGGTAGGCATGTTCGCACCTTCTGAGTTCAGAGAAACTGCTGCTATTAGGGAGAACTTTGATAGCACGTACAGTGTAACAAGAGTTGAAATTATTCAAGTCATGGGTTATGGCATGGGCAGCAACTGAGTGCTTTGGGTTCTGTGTGAACACCGTCTTGTCGGTGACCATTTGTTCTTATGGAGAGTGGATATGTGGTCAAACCTATACATGAAGCCAGGCAGTGGTTGCATGTTAACTGGTAAATTACATGTGTGGTTTCACAGATCGCGTGTCCTATGATAGGGCCCCTGTGACAGGGTTCATGAAAGTGGTGGAAGCATGGTGTATGTCGCACATCTTGTAGCAGGGTCTATTACTTGCGAAAGAACCTTGAGGCTGACTGTTAGGACGAGGAAGACTGTGTTTGTGAACTAGAAGTTCGCTGAGATTAGGAGGTCTGCTGAAACAAGTTCTAGGAGGAGCAGGGAGGATTTTAGGAAGAATGGATCTCATTTCAGGGCATGTTTGCAAGAAATCATAGCCATGCCAGAGGATTCTGTTAATGGATTCGAGGCCTGGGTAGTACTGTGTAACCAAGACAGGATTGTGGTTTGTTTTTGCAGGTTTGGGATGATTGGTGGGTTGATTCAGTTGTAATGTTGCATGTGAGAGCTGTTTGTTCACCAAAGTTGGAGAGTAATTGCAAGATATTAATGCTTCTGAAATACTATTTGAATAATCTATGAGATGCTGTTGGTTGGAGCATATGCGCCTACCTCGAATGCCAAGAGTAGGGGAGAGAACGTTTGGTATGTTATGGGTGGCAACTGTCGAAATGGAGATACTGTTGAAGGTTGGTTTGTTTGATGTGGACTGAAGAGTTGAAATAGCCATTGGATAGGGACAAATCCACATCCAAGAATGTAGCCTGGGTGTGGGAGGAGGAGCAAGTGAATTTCAGCATGCTAAAGTTATTGAGATGGTTCAGGAAATTTAGCAGTTCATTTTCTCCATGCATCCAAATCATAAATATGTCATCAATGAAACGAAGTCAAATGAGGGGTTTGAGAAGGACTTCCTCCAGAAATGTCAGTTCCAGACGGCCCGTGAACAGATTAGCATAAGAGGGGGCCATGCGAGTGCCCATGGCAGTTCCACAGGTTTGGTGATAGATGTTGCCTTCGAAGGAGAAGTAGTTGTTATAAAGGATAAGGTGGGCTAATTTGATGAGGAAGGATGTCATAGGGAGGCTGTTGGGAGGGCACTGGTCGAGAAAATGTTCCATGGCCTTGGGGCCGTGCCAGTGAAGAATGTTTGTGTACAAGGACGTGACGTCAATGGTAACCAGTATAGAGTTGGAAGGAAGAGGGGTGGGTATGGTAGAAAGCCAGAAGAGAAAGTGTTGTCTGTCCTTTTATGGGTACGGAGCTGGCTAACCATGGGCTGTAGGTACTGGTCAACCAAGGCAGAGATGCGCTCAGTTGGCGATCCTTAAGCTGCAACGATAGGGCGTCCTGGTTTGCGAGGTTTATGGATTTTGGGCAAGAGATATCGGGTGGGTGTAGGTGGATTTTTGAGAGTAAGAAGCAAAATGGATTGTGGGGTGAGACCTTGGAGATGTCCACTAAACTGTACATATTCTTGTATTTTTTTGTTGACAGCAGGAGTTGGCTCTTCCGATAGGCAGCAGTAAGTGTTGGTGTCCGATAGCTGATGAAGAGCTTCAGCCACATAGTCATTTCTGTTCATGACTACAGTGGTTGAGCCCTTGTCAGCCGGAAGGATAATGAGATCTGAATTGCTGAAGAGTTGTTTTCTGGAACGTGTTTCAGCTGGGCTAAGATTACTGGTGTTTGCTAAAGATTTTAGGAAAGTGGAAGAAGCTAAACTGGTGGAAATGAAATCCTCAAAAATTTGGAGGGGATGGTTCTGGGGAAGAGGTGGAGGGTGGATGATGGTTTGAATTTCTCTATACCTGGTTCTAGGTTGTCCTGATACCCCTGTTCACTGCTATGCGCGGCAAAGTGAAACCGCCAGCGGAGTGTACGGCAGAACGATAGAGAGTTCGGACTAGTTTTGCATGGTCAAATGTGGGGGTGGGTGAGTCCTTTGGAGAGTACAGAGAGTTGGGATTCAGATAATGGTGATGAGGATAGGTTTATAACTGACAGTTTAGGCTTGGGAGTAGGGCTTGAGTGCACAGAGCGAAATGCATATTTTAAAGGGGGAGGTTGAGGTATGTTGAGGAGCTGGGCAATGGACGGTTTTGTGGAGGCTGTAATTTTGATTGGTAGATCATTAGCTGGTGTGGAATATACATACATATATATATTCTTTGATGTGATGCTTTTATTGCAAATCTCATGACTAAGAGATCATACTTGTCAACAATACGCTAAAACTTAGTTTGCCGCAGATCTTCACATACAAGGGGGAGTCAAATGAAAACCTTAAATTTGTAATAAAAAATCGAAATTTCGTGCTGTTATCCTGTAAGTTGGTAAGCGTGCTATATGCAGTATGCAGAATGGCCTGTCGGTGGCAGCATAGTGCAATTGCACAAATACCTTCGCAGTATCAGTATAAAGATGGCTTCCCCACTTGAGACTTGCACCAGGGAAGAACAGCGTTCTGTTATTCGGTTTTTTAGTAGTGAAGGTGTGAAACCTATTGAAATTCATCGAAGAATTAAGGTTCAGTACGGTGATGCATGTTTGTCACAGCAGCAAGTCTACGAATGGAGTAGTAAGTTCTGAAATGGTGTGACTTAAGTGGAAGATGCTCCTCGTCCAGGTCAGGCACAACAAGTTGTGACTCCACAGAACATTGCAGCAATTGAAGCCATAGTGATGGAAAACGCAGAGTGACACTGAATGACATTGCAGCATGTTTAAAGATTAGTCATGGTTCAGCACACATGATGTGCTCCAGTTTCACAAAATGTCTGCAAGATGGGTGCCACAGCAGCTGACTCCTGAAATGAGAGAACGATGTGTTGATGCTTGTGAAGAACTTCTTTGGCGCTTTGAACGAGAAGGTGATGGCTTCCTTGCAAGAATCATTACTGGGGACGAAACCTAGGTTCACTTCCACCAACCGGAAACGAAGAGAGCGAGCAAGAAATGGCGCCATTCCTCATCACCAAAACCAAAGAAGTTTCGAACAGAACCGTCAGCAGGGAAGGTTATGCTGTCTCTCTTTTTGGAGGAAAAAGGCGTCATTTTGGAGCATTACATGCCTAGAGGGACCACTGTCACCAGTGCATCATACACAGATCTCCTAAAAAATCATCTTCGGCCTGCAATGAAATCAAAGCAACGTGGATTGCTGTCATCAGGTGTCCTTTTGCAACATGACAATGCAAGGCGCCACACTGCCCGTACAACAGTTGCAACAATCACAGACCTGCATTTTGAGTGTCTTCCTCATCCACCATACTCACCAGACCTTGCCCCAAGTGATTTCCATATGTTTGGACCACTCAAAGAAGCAATGGGAGGAAAGACGTTCCGTTCTGATGAAGAGGTACGCCACGCGGTGCATGAGTGGCTGCGCGGACTACCAAAAGGAATTTTTTTCTAAAGGAATTTATGCACTTTGTAAGCGCTGGAGGACTTGCATTGAGTGTGGGGGAGATTATGTTGAAAAGTGATACAGCTTTGTACCACTTCTGCACAATAAATAATATTTAAAAAATATTTAAGGTTTTCATTTGACTCGCCCTCGTAAATTATCAAAACTTTCTTTACCTCTAATCTAATCAAATTTGGCATGAGTTTTCATCATCGAACATTTTATTTCTTCTGCAATTTTTGAACTGGGACAAAGGGACTGTATCAGTTTCGATAGGTGTTCCATTATAGTAAATGTTAGATTTTGTTCCACAACGAGGCTAATTACAATATAAGTACTGGTACTTAGTGGAAAATAGTGAAATATTTTTTTTATTTTTTTTGTGTGTATCAGGTTTTTGAGTTATTGTCACAGTAAATGATAATATTTTTGTGATTTTATATTTGATAATACGGCATACGTTTGTGTTTCTTTAGAGCATCTTTCCTTGATGTAATATGAAGTACCTGGGTCACCGATCTTTGCTTGGCCTCTTTTGATTTCTGTTAAATATGCAAGATATTGAGTAATGTTTGATTAAAGTAAAACAATTTTCTTGAAGGCTTCGTAGGCATTTTGAGGTGCACAGTTCCTTGTTCTAACTAAGAGAAACTTAACTAACATCAGTAGGTTTACTGATACCTGAAACATCTACAAGATGAGGTTAGAGCTGTTTCTAAAATACCAAATACAAGAGTTACTCATTTCTTGTAAAACCTGTTTTAAATTTGAAAGCAAAACATTATTATATTATTTATGAAATTTCATCCAAATCGCTACAGCCATTTGTGAGATCGTTTGGTTTACCACCTCATAAATTATTTTGAAAGAAAAATGCTATTATTATATATACAAATCGTAATGCTAGTCAGGGATTAATTAACGGTGCAAGATTTGTGGTATTCACTTAGACAAGTACATCATCAGTGTTCTCTGATAAAACTATTTGCACGTACTCTGCATTAACCTCACATTTTCTGACCACTCTTGCCGATTCAAATGTTAAGAAAACAAATGCTAATAGAAGTAATCTTCGCTATGAACATTAATAAGGTACAAGGTCTGACACTTCAAAACATTGTATTGTATTTATCAGAACCCGTTTTTTTCGTATGGATACACGTATGAGGCTTTTTCACGAGTTTGAAGATTCGTTAATATTTTATGTTAAAGACACATGTGGTCAAAAAGTAAATGATGATCACATTATAACTGTAATATTGTTTTCAAAGAATTTTTGTAAAATAAAGAAGATTGAAAAAAGGACATCCGACAAAGCCAATATTTTTTAATATCTACTTTTAAAAAGTTTTGCAATTTAACCCTTTCCTACCGGCTATTGGAAATAAAGGGAAATTTATAATTTCTATTATATATTTGTACAAAGGTACTTGAAATTAAACACACATATTTTTTTTTCAAATTTTTTTTTTGTAACTCTAAGTGCTAATTACTAAGCCGGTACTTATAAGTACCGTCAGGGACTTTGTGTACCACAGGATGTACAGAAATAGCAATTGAAATCAATTATGTTCATATTGGTATGAAATGGTTGCCTCATGATATTTAAAAAAAAAAAAATATATTTTTGCTCATTCAGACACAAAAGACATTGCAGTGGAACATTTGGAATGATGTTTTGACTGTATTTTCTTCATTCTACATACTTCACATCTTCATCTGATTTTTACAATTTAGGGACAGTGTATACCTCTGTTTCCCAATCTTACATCTCTCATTGTGGAATAGTATTTCTTGTGTTGGTTGAATGGATGAGGGCTTGGTGAAATATATATATAGATGACCGTTTCTTCTTACTGATGTCCTTCATAGTCATCATCATTATCGTTGGGGACCATCTCCAGTTTCCCGGGTGTGGTTTACGAGCCTTGGTTGTTACAGACGATTGTTTTCCTACCTTTTCCTGTCCAGAAAGGTTTCTCTGTCTGTGATGTACTCCAAATTCCAGCCTCTTCTCTCTACGTCCTCCTTCAGTTGGTCTGTCCATCTTCTTCTTGGTCTTCCCACTGGTCTTTTGCCCACTATCATACCTTGTGCAAATGATCTTCTAAAATTTTTTACAGACTTTTTTCAAATATCGGACCATTTATGTTATAGGCATTGACAAATACAATATCCAGAATTCCCCAAAACAATCTTTACCATGATTTCGGTAATCTTCTGTCAGCATTGCACAAAACCATCAGCTGATTAGCAGTATCAACCCCACACATGAAGATATTGTAGTCCTCGACGACTCCTGAGAATGAAATTGTCGACTTCAATCCATCTTTTTCTTTGCATATAACTAGTGGTGTAACAAAAGGGTGGCAGGATGGGCAAAATGCTACGGGACCTACTGCCGGAGGTGGCCCCCGATGACCGGCCAGAGAGGCCCTCTGGTCCAAGATCCACTAGGTCACCAATCCAACCCAAGAGAGGGCTCATCTGTTGAAGTTGCCATTGACTCCAACCAGTATAGTGGAGTTTCATCGCTTCCATGAAAATTTGATACTAAATGTATGACCTTTTTATCCTTCCATTTCCAGTAGCAAATATCTAGGTTTGTAAATTCGTTGTCACAATCTCCTCTTTTTAGTTTTCCATCAGCATATTGTTAGAAAGTCCCTTGCAGTAGGGTCTGATTCTCCCACAAACAAAAGTTGTTTCAGTTTTTTAATAATGAAACTGTTGAAAAATAATGATAATACTAGATAACATCGTCATTGCTCCATTTTTTTCAGTCAATCCTAAGGACCACTCTTTGACCTAATGAGTAATCTGAGAACATTCCAGTCATTTCTTCATTTTTGCCTTGATAAATTATAAACTTCTAAGAGAAGAGCTTCAGTCAGAGCGTATTTCATAAAAATATCCATTTGAAAATATCTAAAACAATGATAAAACCAATTGTATACTTGCTAAATCTATTGACCAATAATCTGCATAAAACTACCCAGAACTCCCTGACGGTACTTATAAGTCCACATTGGTTTTTCTAGATTATTTAGTAAAGAAACTAGAAAAACATATTTTATAGGTAAAAAATATATGGTTAAATGTTCAAACTAAAAAAGTAATAACAGAAATTGACACTTACCAAGTAAATTATCATCTAAAAATTCATTGTAATGTAGCACTTCTTACTCTGGTCAGAATGCTGTCAAGCCCCAACTTAGAAAATTAATTTCTCGGCAATTTCACACAGAATTTAAAAATAAATGTTGTCATTGTCTGACCTAATCATACAACAATAGATCAACAGGCTTAACAATGCAGTGGACACTGGTATTGTCGAATTATATGGTGGTAAATACAGTGGTACTTATAAGTACCGTCAGGGAGGAAAGGGTTAACATGGAGTATTTAATGATAATGACTTTTTACAGTAATAAATATTTGCATTTACTTATTTATACACTACTATATTACTGTTTGGTGAATTGACCATGATACTATTCCCATGTTCAGCTAGTGTAAAAAAGTTATTCGTTTAATTGTATGACTTCCTTGCTGTATACAAAGAGTACTTAACTACCATTAGTCAGCTTACTGGTACCTGAAACGTCTACGAGATGGCGTTAAAGCCATTTCTGAGATCCCAAATCTATTAATATAATAAGAAAGCTGTCGTGTATAACGTCACCTGTCACGGTATGACGTCACGCTTCATGCCATTGTTCTTGGTTATCCATGTTATTTAATAACATTTCTAAGCATCCGCGATCTAAATTAACAGACAGAACACTGAAAAAGAAATATGCATTGCATTTAAATCGTCTTATCAATCATTAGATATTTACGTATTCTTTTGATAAATAGAAGTATTCCTTAAATTCTTTGCCCATAGGAAGATAAAAGTATTTATTTTCGAACATCAATGTTAAGAAAGCTTTGATTAGATTATTACTTACCATGGGTCGGAATTACAACTGGCATTTGATGCTACAGCAGAAGGCATCAATAATAGTAGGTTTTTTTCATAATAAATTAAACTGTGCCCTATTATTGTTATTAAATCATTTGAACAGAAATAGTTGCACACTGATCATAACTGTGCAGCCTACACTACAATTAAAATAATTATTATGTGGCATAATATAAGTTTATCAGATTTATTTTAATCTTCTTTGCTTTCACTGAGTAATATTACTGAGGCTATTATTTCCGCAATACATAGCTATGTCAGTTATTCAAACATTGTAATATCGGTCTGAATTACGTTGAAGATTTTTGGTTTTATTCCTTTCTTTTTTGTTTAAAATTTTTGATCAAATTTAGGTTGTTGCGTAATCACTGGGACTCATCAAGGAATTATCGTTTTGATCTGAAAACTGTTGCACATGTTCGTTGGGTGGCATTATTGGCTATGGTAAAATAAGAATGAGGTATGAAAGAATTGTGCTATTTGTTTGAAATTTACCACATAAGTTCCTTTGGTTATACCTTTTAAGAAAAAGTGTACATGAACGCAAAATGCAACTTACGTTAGACGTGAAGCAAAATGAAAATTACGAATTAAGACAACAGAAAACCGCCATCTCACTTCATATTGTCACGTCAAAAATAGCATTTGCACTCTACAGCAACAACTGTAAAAACACTGGGAACATTTCTTGGCAGGATATGAATATATTCCTGCATCGTATGTGGTAATAATAATTCACTTCTGACAACAACTTATTTTATAGTCACCATATTATTTAATATATTTTACTCCTAGAGTTGTAAAATATGTCCATTAAGCCACAAAAGGAATCATCTATGTCCATTCTGGTCCAGGCTACATTCCAACCTATCCACAGGCGCTGCTAATGATTCTGCTCAAAAATCACTTTAACAACAAGAACCAAACTCCATTTTGGTACGGGTTGCATTCCAACTATAAAAACTAAATTCCTTCGCTCGCTAATGGTTCAAAGTAGTTGCAGTTTTTTGTGTAATTTGTTCCATATTTATATTTTTGATGGCTGTAATAGCAAAATTTTCCCGAATAATATCGTTCAAAGAATGTGTGCAAGATCATTACACTTCGCTATATAGCTTCTCCCAGTCGCTCACTTTACAGCACTTTTTGAGTGAAGTTTTGTAAGGTATGTATATATTTTACAGCTCTCAGAGCTACACACATTAAATAATATAATCTATCAAATGTGTATAACAATTTTTAGACCAAAAGGACAATTCCTTTATGAGCCCCAGTGATTACGCTAGAGAACAAATTTATATAGCAATGCATTATTGCCACTGAAATGCAATACAGTACATGTATTAATATGCATGAGATTAAAGTATTGATTTTCTGGCGACAAGTTTAGAGTAGTATGTGGTTATGTTGAAATGCAACCTGAACCCGGATGGAAACTGAAACTTTTTGTTTCAGCACAAGGCACCAGAAATTACATTGAATTTTATTTTATAACAATTCTATTTAGTTAAGCAATTGCTAAGAAATCGTCAGAACACTTAAAGAAAAGTATGTATTTCGTTTAAATTGGCATTTTTCATTATCAGGGTTATGGAAATCATTACAGGGTTTGAATGAAAGAAGTTCGACTAATTGCGTTCTATGTGGCCTAAACCACAATTAAATATCTCTAATCATAACCATTTGATAGTGAGTTGTTCCTCTTCGGGTCACTCTGCAACAATGATTGTCCTAATTGAGCTAATCATACCTTTTGTTGTGCCCACCTAGCTAGTGGTAACAACAGAAACAAATATTACATTTGCTGTCAGTGGCATTTGATTTTTCTTCCACGGTTCTCTGTTTACCTGAAATTAGAATAGACTGATGGCTGAAAGGATACAATATACCAAATTGCTATGGTTTTTAGTTATCAAACAGCCATACCTACTGTATAGTTATTATTAAGTATCAAGTGAGTTGAGGTGATGTGGAAAGATAAGCTTGGGAGTCTGTTGGGATGGCACTAATCTAATGAATATTCCATAACAGTGAGCCTGACACAGTGAGAATTGTTGGTGTACAAAGATGAAACATAAATGGTCACCAGGACAGGGTAGCAGAAAGTGATGTGGGAACTGTATGGAATATGAGGAGAAAGTTTTAGTGATATATAAGGGAAAGTTTAATATGAAAACAGAACTGATTAACTAGGGGATGGAAATATTGGTCCATAACTTGCAACTGTTGGGCATCCTGGATTATCAGGATTAAGGATTTTGGGAAAAAGTTACAGGAAGAAGACATGGATTTGTGTGGGTTCGAAGTAAACTTGTCTAGGGGTGAGATCGTGGCGGAGGGGCGCATTGATTCCTATGAATTCTTGTATCTTGTATTCTTGTGATCAGATTTGAAGGGACAGTAGATATTCCTGTCAGATAATGTGAATAAAAGGCTTCATTCAAATTCCTAACTATTGTTGTTGAACTGCAGTCTGCTGGAAGGATGAGAATTGTAGTGTTATCTCTTTTACAGGACAGGTTATGCCATGGCTAAGATTTCTTGTGTTAGATTTCAGGAAAACAGGTAAAGGCAGACTGTTGGATGGTTTTGGGGAAGGGGATGTGAATCATGTAGTGGTTAGCTAGAATTTCTGGATACATGGTTTCACGCTACCCTGTTGACCGGTCTCACTGACTGGAGAAACAGAGGGAACCGCCAATAGTATGTGTGGGAAAAGGACTGGGAGGAACTTATTAGGATGGCATGGTGAAATTTTTTGTCAAAAAATGAATTGCCATTTCCACCTTTTTCGTTTGCGTTTTCTTGGCCTTAGTCACTTGATGAGTTTTTATGTGTACATATATAGTCTGCTTGCCATGTGCCTTCCTCTAGTTATTATTAAGTATTATCTCAAAATAGTTAAAATGTTTTTGTTTCCCATGGTCCTTCTACCTTTATCTGTGGTGAATAACAGGTTTACTTTCCTTAAAAATATACACTGATCAGCCAAAACATTATGACCACCTACTTACTAGCATATTGGTTCATATTTCTAACACAGTACAGCAGCGATTCAGCGTAGCATGGTTTTTCAAGTCCTTAGAAGACTTCCAGAGGTACCTGGCACCAGATTTCTATGTACAGGTCACAAAATTCCCTTAAATTACGGGTCAGCAGTTGGTGGGTGTGGCGCATGGGAATGTTCATCTCGGAAATGGATAGGCTGTTTGTGTGCTACTGTAGTAAACATTTATGGAAAGTGTTTGAAGGATAGTGAAACCACAAGTAGGTGACCATTGGCTGGAGACCCATGACACATCACAGAATGTGGAGGTCGGAGGCTTGACTGCCCCAGGGCAGGATAGGGTGTGATCTGTGGCAGAATCGTGATTCTTGTTCTCTGAAACACTTCTGGTAGCACCATAATTGTACTCTTCTGTGAGATTTGCCACAGGTCACCCCCTTCCTGCTTTACAGAGTTGGTGAGCCACTGACCTCCACATTCTGTGATGTGATGTTGGTGTACACCACATTATCGCCTACTCGTTGTTTCACCGTCCTTCAAACACTTTCCATAGATGCTCACTACAGTAGCAAATGACCAGGTGACTAGCCTCTCTGATTCCAAGATGCTCATTTCCAGGTGCCATACCTACAAACTTCTATCCTGTAATATAAGGGAATTTTGTGACCTGTGAGTATAAATCTGGTGTTAGTGGTGTCAGATACCCTTTGAAGACTACCAAGGACTTGTAGAACTCATTCTACATTGAATCACTGCTGTATTGTGTTTGAAAGATGGACCAATATGCTAGTAAGTAGGTTGTCATAATGTTTTGGCTGATCAGTGTGAGTGTGTGTGTGTGTGTGTGTGTGTGATACTAAGGAAAAGGAAAAATGTCTTTTGGACAAACTAAGTTGCAAGGGAAAAGGAAAATAATCCCATTACTCACTGTAGTTGCAAGCAGGAGGGATGTCATGAAGATACAAATATGAGACAGTGACAATTGTACAACATTTCAGTTTAAAATCTTATTATTGCAGAGAAGGGAAGACCATTTGGCTTGGAAGATGTGCACACACCAAGGCTTATCACATTAGTTGGTAAGCCTTAGTGTTTCCACACCTCCTTTGTCAAATGGCATGCCTTTCCTTTTCTGAATAAGGTTTTAAACTGAAATATTGTAAAGTTGTGCTCATCTTGCATGATACCAACAATTTTAATTTTTGCTTCATCATGTGCACTATCAGTGTCTTTCCAAACAACAGCAGAAAACTCATAAACTGGAAGTGGCCTATCAGTACAATCTGGCTACAAGACAGCCACCAGGTCTCAATAATATCTATCAAACTGTCCTTTTCCACCCCTGTCCCATACTCCCAGTCTCTCTTCCCAGTATTATTCTAGTGTATGATTATTGTTTAGGTATTTTATAAATAATCGCTTATTATGCAATAAAGTGTAAAGTATATGTTCTTTATTATTACTCCTATTTCATAGTTATAATTTTTAATACACAAAAGAAACGAGATAAACACATAAATTACGTTGAAATAATTTTGATCGACTTTTTATGTCATATACCCGTGTGTGTGATGACGAGTTTCACCCTTGTGGACTTGTGACTGTTAATGAACATACATGGAGCTGTTAAGAAATTTGCAGTAATAATATACATAACTAACTAATAGCAAAATATACTCTACCTACGAATTAGTTACATGCTGGTCGGCAGCAGCTCTATCTACACTTTTTTGCTACCAGATCTGATGCTGTGGTTCCACGTAACTATCATTACCCTTTTGAAGGTCAATATACCACTGTGTCAAAATTTAAACTTTATTTTTGTGACACACAGCAAGAACTTTGGTTAAAAGGAATAACAGCATCAGACCTATTTGCAACAAAAAAAAGTGTAGATAGAGCTGCTGCCGACCAGCATGTGACTGTCTTAACCATAATTCGTAAGTAGAGTATATTTTGTTTTTAGCTAGTTATGTATATTAATACTGCAATTTTCTCAAAACCACCATGTTATGTACATTCACATTCACTGACGATGCCCCATTCCACAAGGGCGAAATGCGTCTGAGTCTAGATGAATTAAAAACCATTTACTAACAGACACTGTTTTCATTTACAATTGTTTAGCAAGCAACTGCAGAAGGATGGCCAATTTACCAAATATCTCTCCCCAGAGCTGTTGTCATATTAGTGTGTAATATCTTTGAGTTTCTTTACATTTATTTCAATTTTTTCCCATGTTTTTGTTATGTTTTATATTCTTTTCGAATTTTACAATTCTTGGGTTTTTGCTTTTCAACCATTACTGTATCATCTTCTCCATCTTGAATTTTCCCCCACCCCTTGGTGTCAACTAATAGACTTTGAGCCATTACACACAAGGGTATTAGACACAAAAAGTCGATCAAAATTATTTCTACATAATTTATGTGTCTATTTCGTTGCTTTTGTATATTAGAAATTATAACTATGAAGTAGGAGTAATAATAAAGAACATATACTTTGAACACACACTTCATTACATAATAAGTGATTATTTACAAAATACCTAAACAATAATCTTGCACTAAAATAATATCATTCTGATGAACCATTCCATCAATCTTCGTCGCAAGCTTCATCTGGTATCTGTGCCTGTGTCATCTTCTGTCTCGCTCTCTTCTTGAGTACTCGGATCCCATTATAGTAACATTTTAATAGATTCTGGTTTCAATAATTTTCATTTTTGGGGGGCTTTGAGCCTGATGAAGCTCAAATACGGATCCGAAGTCAATAAAAACCTATTAATGACATGTTGCACTGATCTCAGCTAAATTTTCTAAAGTACCTCTGCCTAAATTGCCGATAATATTTGTTTCTAGCTTCTGCTGCTGCTTCGGACAGAATACCTATAGGTAAAAGTGCATGCTCTATTATAATCGTAGTACTTGTATAGGTGACATTAGATGCCACGACTACATTTCAATGTAAATCTTAGCCGTTTTGATGGCAATAGGGAGCAATTTTTTTGTATCTACCATTCACATAATAGTATAAAATCTGTCAATAAATGTTTTTTTGGTACCTGTAATCTCTGTGAAAATCGTTTCCTACATTTAGTCAAATCATCGATAGATCTTCTAGGTCGACCCACATTGGACGGATTGGATTTTATAGGTTTTTCGAAATGTCCTTGAAGCAAAGCGAATCATGGTATTTCTTTAAAAATAAATTCTCAGTTCTCTTAGCAGCCAAACATTTTGTTTTAATTTCCAATTTAAATCTTGAAAACGTTTGTTCGAACTGTTGCGTTTGCTCAGCCGTGAATGTCGCTTGATTTCAAATATTTTTTCCTTATTAATTCCAACTTTTGCACGAAATTATTTCCTTTCTCATGTTTACTCATATCATAAATAACTTTTTGGGTCATGAGCTTGACACCAGAAGAGCCCATAACAAAGCAAATCTTAGATGAATTAATATAACAGAAAAAAATGAAATTTGATTTATTTTAAAGAATCTAGATTTTTTTCTAATAAATAGACGTTTGGCACTTTTTGGCACCTAAATCTCAATTAAACTCCATGATAGCACACTAAACTAAAACCATACAAGAAATCACTTGGGAAAGGTCGGGAAATATAATAAAATCACTTTTTAAGACTTTTCGCAATAAAAAAATTGTTACAAATTGAGTCGGCTTGGAAAAATGTACAGAAATAAAGTTGTGAGATACAGTACTTTTGGATTTATTTTACTATTATTTCATTTCTAGGTACATGGCTGTACAATATCCATGATTAAAATCACCACTACTCACTTAACATCACTCACAAATTAAAATGGTACAACTTGTAATTTTCTTGTATTTGATTGGTATGTGCATCTTGCAATGTGTTCAGAAGACAACTGTTCACAGGGAGGGGAATGGAGCTTATCTAAAAAACATAGTGGGCTCTTGTTCTATTGACATTTGCCTCAAGTCAGGTAGATACGGGTTCTTCGAATTTGCTTGAAATTTTTTTTGACGTTTGATCGGGTTTTTGTGTCAAATACCCCTGTGTGCATCAGTTAGTTGTCCATTATGCATCTACCTCGTTCAGTTGTTGGTAGGGCAGTATATTTTTAAGTATGGATATTTATTATTATTAATCTGTACTGCTTTTTCCAATGATAGTACTTGCACTTTCCTATAGATTGCTGCCATAACTTTACTCACATGGTCTAACTCTTATTCTAGTCATGTGGTGAGATAGTGTGTGTCTGCATGCCACCCAGTAATGGCTTTAGTTTGCCAGCATTCTTTATTTTCTGAATAATAACTTTCACATGAAATGAGTAACAATATATTTCAGGATACTGTATTGCACCTTTTAAAGATCAGTGAATATTAGACATCTACTTAATTTCTTTACAATGTCTTCTTGAAGATCTGTTTCTAAAGATAGATGATGGTCCATACAAGACCCTCACTCTTGGGAATCACTTTTGTTTTTCCTTCTCTCTTATCGTCCTCACTATCCTCAATTTAAAAATTCAGTCATACAAACTGTCAATTCCCATACACCATTTTAAAATTCGATCATACAACCTGTCAGTTCCCATACACCATATTGCTTCCTTTGTTGTGAATGAGGCTTTAATATTCCATATTGCACTCTTTCAGTATTTTGTTCCCTTTAAGCATACATTTACTAATTTAGTTACTAATTCCCACCCCTTAATTCACTAGTTCCGTTGGTATGCTTTCTGGTTTAAGGATTTGATATTTTTAGGGTTGTTGACCATAAGAGAAGTGATCATTATTGCTGCCTCTGGAGTGTTTGACTGTCTGTCATAGACCACTCACTCTCAAACAGAATAAGTTACAGTCCTCAAAATGCACATGTTACGTGTTTTGTCTACCCAAAATCAGGAGTCCTTATATCCTAGCAGGTTTCGTGGAAGTAAATGGGATGGATTTTTTTTTCCTTCTCCTGCATGAATGATGTTGATTTTTTGGCTCTTTAAATAGAGGACTAAGATATTATTATTCCACTGCGAAATTAGATAAGAATGACTGTCATTGTGGCCAATTCTAGTCTACTTTTGTTATCATGTATTCGAGAGTTACCTTTCATGTTTTTACAAAAATAATAGAAGCAAAAGAAATGACTACTGTAAAACAAATTGTTGTTAGCTGTTCTTCGATTCTCTAAAGCAAAGTCGTGACATGTCCAGTATAACCAAAGAAACAGGAAACCATTTTCTTGGAAGTGCTTCACGAGCGAACCCCTTTTCTTGGATTCGGTTCATCTTGATACACCCAAACAGTTGATTGATGTTTTATTTCTGGCTCGTTCTTCAATCATGTTGCTCACTGAATTGATGTTATTCAGAACAGCCACCAATTTTGGTCGACCTTCAAGAAATTCATCGCTGATGATATCAGGACCATGACACAACTCCGCAAACCAATTGTAAACATTTTTCACAACACTTAGTTTACAATGAGCAATTTTAAAAAAATAACTATTCAACCAATTTCTGAGCTACCACTGTTTTAGCAATAACGAAGGACAAATTTTATGACAGTATAACTGTCACATCTCAATAGTGTCATCTAGTGGCCATTTGTAACAACTTAAAAATGTGATACTTGTATGCCAAAAATGCTATTACCTTAAATCAGGAAATCTGACCGTAATATTGATCAGCGTTTTTATGTAAAAAAATACTAAAATTGCTTACATTTAATGTGTTGCAATAATTCAGTGATTTGAAAATCAGCGCAGCAGCAACATGGCATAGCAACTTGGAAATAGGTGGAACATTGATTTTTGTGTTGTTTTAAGTGACTGCCATCTGATCTACACATACAAAATATCTGTAATGGTCATTAGAATACACAACCTTGTCAGCATCAGACTCACTTTACATTTCAGTTAATTTATTAGTTTATCCAACAGCTGTTCTTACTCTTTTGAAATTATGAGAACTTCATTCTCTGCCTCTAATTCCCATTTCAGTCCCACATTTATTCCATTGTACACAGGTCTCTCTATAGTAAGTAGCTTTGCTATTTTCTAAATAGTTGGCAGCAAAATTTTAATCCTTAAAAAAAAATCACAATTTTCACCAAGGTGATAGGTAGGGTTCGGATCTTTATGACAAAAAAAAATCGAGAAATATGCAGGCAGATATGACCTTAAAAATAGGTAAATATGACCTAAAAGAGAGAAAATATGACCAAACATTAAATTTTTTATGTTTTAAAAATGCCCAAATGTACATAATTTATTTTATGTAGCTGTGTCGCTTTCATCTAGACAATATAATTTGCTTCTATGCACTCACTGTAGGATTGGGAAATTAATTATTTTGAAAGTTATTTTCTTGTTCCTGTAAAAGAATGGATTACTAGAATTTTACTTTTAAAAATGGAAATTTGCTATAAATTTGTTGCGAATTAGTGTTCATAATTTTATCCTGTTGTCACTTAAAACTGTCTGGTAGTGTGAGAAGCTTCGTTCGACATCGCAAGATGTGACCGGAGCGTACTTAAACAGAGTCGGGTCACTGCAATTTAACTGTGGGTCATCTTCAGTATTTCTCCAAGAATGATTTGAAATGCTCATTGTTCACTTTATTAAGTGGGATGTTAGCTGATACCATCATTTCACAGAGTTCTTTAGAAAAAATTGACAATTTGGAAGACGACGAAGCTGTAGATGTATCCAATAAAAGTCGCTGTTTGCTTTGTCGAGTTGAATGTTGTATTACGTTATTCTTGTGTCTTGATATATTGCAGTGTTGCTGCACATGAAATTGCTTTGTTGCATTCACTTTAGATTCACATAATTGACAGAAAAGAACTCTTTCATCTGTGCTAAAATACACCTCTCCAAATACCTTTACGTAACTCCGTAACTTTGCACTTTCAGAAAGTTTTGTTTTCGGCATGGCGGTACTCACTGATCCACTGCAGATTTAACACTGGTTCAGGATTATTTTCAAAAGCATTGGTGACAGTGCGTGAGTGGCTGAAGGCTTTGTGCTTGTTTAGTCGCAGAGAGTCTGGTATGTGGGGAATACCTGACCTTGGTAGGGAGGGGTTTCCCATTAAGCAGCAGTTTCGCTGACTGAATCATAGGAAGACAATTGATTCCTCTCAACTCATCCATGGGTCACTACATTGGACTCAACTCCCGTGATACCGTCGCAAATGAGACATTGATTGGCGCGACTCGACACAGGCATGCTGCTGCTGCATAGTCGAATTTAAAAAGCGGGCGGAACATTAACGTTTAGAGAGTGACAACAATTTATAACTTTAATTCTCATTGCCATGTTAAATTTTCCCGCCAGTCAGTGGTGTAATCTGCGATTATGAGCTTCTAATTTTTCTATCGGGTGTTTAGTTGGGTATTTCTTCCTCTTCATGACTTGTGATTTTTGGAGACGTTTAGTTCGATTTTTGCCGATTCAACTGTAATTGCTATTTTTAAATGTGACTGTGAAATAAATTCAAAATTTTTCATCAAGTGAACTTTTATATACTTTCGTAGTGAACATCAACCTTTCCTTAGCTTTTGGTTTAAATAAACTATGTGGCAACCTCTAGGCTTTACAGTTGAATTATCCAGGCTGCTACATGGTCATTCAAATTTTTTAATGAAAATTTAACAGAACTTTAAGCAAGTCAGAAGTTAGCTAAGGTAACTAAACCGATACTTCACCCCGGTATACTGGTTTTGTTCCTTACAGTAGGTAACATATTCAATAAGTGGAATAAATTATTAAGTGAAAGATATTTTGACCTATTATCATCAGTGAATAACCTTATTAATAAATTAATGATAATAGTAAAATGAGGTCTCTTCTTGGCAGCTTGCTGTAATAAATTTCTTAACACTTTCGCAACTGAGCCCCGAGCATAGGTCGGGCAACAAGACTGTTTTGAAAAGACCACGCCTGTGCATAGGTCGGGCGCATTTCTCGGAACTCACATGCGTGTTTCCTACCCGGAAGCTGTCGGCTACTGTACTAGAGCTGGGTGTAACATCTGTCTATATTTTCCTTGACTGGTGCTGCCTTCTCTGATGTGCTTATGGAATTACTTCGAAAGAAACAGTAAGCGGTGACAGAAAGCTTCAGTGCGATTGTGTATTTACATCATCACGAGTTTTGCAAGTTCTTGTTAGTTTCTCTCAAATATGTCATGCTTTTTGAGTGAGCAAGAAATTTTTAAAGCTCTAGAAGAAGAACTGGATGATTCTGGGTCGGAGAGGGAAATTTCTCTGCTTGCCAGAATGCTTCAAAATCTTCCACACTGAAGCCAATTATCTGTGAAATAATACGAAAGCGCAGTTTTTTCGTGAAACAAAAACTATACCTTATGTGTTTGTTATTAACATTGTTGTTATCAACTAAGAGAATTAAAATAAATATGTAAAATAAACCTTAAAGATTGTTCTTTTACTATATGAGTTTCTCTTTAAAGTATGTCAAGTACAAACATGTCAGTGACATTTTAAAGAATGCCATAAATGGCTAGTTTTCTGGGCCAGAAATGTACCTAAGCTGGTGGTCCTTAAAGTGTTGAACAAAGGATCTGATTGAGAGAGTAGTAAATAATAATAATAATTAAATGCATTCAGCAAAGGGTATATTTTTCCTTCCTGGACTGAAATGGGCCAAGGACTAGCCTTAAATAGCATCACCAATTTCTGTAGTAGCTTGGGTGTTGTGTAATTATAGATACAACTAGAAAACAGAGTTGGAAAATAGATTTATTTAAATTAAGTGAAAGATTAAGTATGGGTAGCTATTAGAAGTGAAGAAAAGTTTAACTGAGTAGCATATCACTTGCGTAGAAAATTCACTGAGAAAATCGTCAGTCATTTGAGATGTAATAAATTGAAAGCTTTCTTTTTCTAAACTCCGGAGTTTTGAGATTTATAGGTTGGTGGATTATTTGGCTCCGCTATCCATTCAAAAGGATGTGGGTTCAAATCTCTTTCCAGCCATAATGATTTTGGATTTCCATGTTTTCCTAAAATCACTCCAGGTGAATGCCAGGAAAGTTCCTTCAATTGAATGTTAGCAATTAACAAATGTGATACTTCCATTGTTTCAGTGCACAGTTACTAATATATCACTGACTATTTAAATTTCTGAATTTTAACTCTAGAAAGAGGTGTACCATAGTAAACATTTGATGAATCACAGCCTGAATTTAGTTGATTTACAGTGATACCAATAATAAATAAGAGTGTTTAAAATGTAGTTCTGTGATTAATGTAGGATTATCAATTAATTTTCCCCCTTCTGTCATTAGGTTTCTGCTTTAGGAAGTATATTGCTCCGAAATGTGTCTTAAAAGCTTTGAATTATCATGAATGTTTTTTTTTTTAATGAAAATATGTCTTTATTTGCAGTAACCACATTTGAAGGACAATACATATCTCATAGGAATTTGTTACCTACTGCATTGATGGGTGTTAACAGTGAACCAAACTTTTTTAATCATTCAGCAAATGTTGGCAATGCAGGGGTATGTACAGATTACATTTTTTATATATTTTAGGAAACTTAATATTGTATTTAGTATATATTAATGTAATAGTTGTATATTTTTCTTGGTTATTTATTTTCTGTGCTGAAGTATGTGGATAACATTTGATAAATATAAATACAAAAAAAATTAAGTTTTCACAACATAAATGTTACAATGTTATTTTTGCTGGTCTGTTTTTTCATTGTCATCAGAAAAGTCCAAAATTTGTTATGTTTAAAGTCTCAAAAGCAGGAAACATGAGGAACCACTACAAAGTAGACACGCTGAAGACATTTCTAAAGAGCCTCCCGTTTAGCAATTACATCGTGTTGATAGATCCTTATCTTCAGGACATCATATGCACATGATGTGGAAATGCAGTCTTCCACAATTATTAGTTGTGATGGAGCTCATGCACTGTTGTGAGTTTCCCTACTTACAACTCATAAACATGTTTTACTTTAAAATGCTTTGCAGTGAGAGGTATATTGTTCATCACCTTCTTTGGTAACTAGTTCTAGACACTGAATCCCCGACCAGCAAATGAAAATGTTCCTGCTCCATTATGATTCAAATGAATTGCTAATTTGTTTTCATGGTCTCTTTTTGCTTCGACATGCAGCTTCTAAATCTTTCCCCAAAATTTATCCATCGCCCATCAACTGTATATGCCTAGCACATACTAACAATTTTTATCATCTACCTTCAACCTTGCAGTGACTCTAAACCCAAATCCTTTATCTTTTCTGTTACTGAGCCAGGAGGCTGAGCATTAACACTCGAGCCTGGCATTTAGAATTTTGGCAAATTCTAATTTCCCTAGTAGTAAAATATTCTATAGATCGATTATAAAGTTGCTTATGCTGGACTTAGAAATTTCGAGAAAAGTAATTCTCAACTTTAAGGAATTTTCCTGTAATCTTTCCCACAGTGACAATTTGCCATAAAAATCATTTTAAAGTGTATTTATTATATCGGGAAACGTTAATTTTAAGAGATGTTCCGGTTTGTTCAAGTTATGAAACACGCGATCAGAAAAGTAAAATTCTAAGATTTGAAATATCTTTAAATCGAGTAAAGCGACAGCTGATCTTTTATCACCAGCTATAGTCAGCATTGTCCCCGATATTTTGGTAGTAAAATTAAATAATTTGGCAAAGTTTAATTAGCAATTTTAATTACGAGAAAAAAATGAACTTTTTAACTAAAAGGAATACAAATTTGAAATTTATATCAGTAGATAGCCCAAATTAAGACGATTATGAATTTATAATGGTTTTGGTAAAAAGTTTTAGCATTTGTCTGGTAATTAAGTTTTTAAAGATAGATTGTCACGGATTGTTGTTGAAGTACGTAAAAATTCCGCCAAGTTGGTCATGTGATGACTTCAATTTTAAGATTATAGAAACCCTTTTGAATGATAAATTAAATTAAAACAGATAGAACATGACAATAGAAAGTCCCTGTAAAAATTTCAAGTTAAACTATTTTATACTTTTGGAGATATTAATTAAAGAAAGATTTGCCAAGGTCATAGGCTCTGAGGAGCCTATAAAAGATCATGCAGTAAGCTCACGTTGTCTCACTCGTACGCCGGAAAGTAATCGCGCAACTCCGCGCATGATTTTCTCAGTGATGTTCAAAGTAGTAACTTCGTAATATGTAGTCTTTTCTTTCTTTATGGTTTCATCTTTACTCCGGGAGCGTTATGTGAGGTAATTCGCGCTAGTTTGTTTTGGAGCAGGGAGGCAGCGATTGGAAACTTACACTCAATGTCGGTCTTGTTGGGTGTCATTGTAATAGGCGGCTAATGTAATGACTACTAAGAACTTTTAAATTTTCTAAAGGGGTCGTTCGGTAAGATTTCTCTCCACAACCTACAATTTTCTGGAAATGAGTGTTCGATCGCCTACTCAACTGTTTAACGCAATATTTCGTGAATGTGACTTTGAAAATAAATTTAAAATCTTTCTTGAAGTGAACTGTTGTGATTCGTAGTAAAACCTTTCCTCAGCTTTGGGTTATAAAGTTTTGTGGCATCCGTAAAGCATTTCAGTTGAGTTTCTAAGTAGGCAACATGGTCATTCAAAATTATTAAAGTCAGTCAGAACATTTTTGTCAGAGAACTTTTAATTTCAAGTGAACTGTTAGTTAAGGTACTAAGCCGATACTACAACCCCGGTATCAGCTTTGCTCCTTACAATGCGGATTTAAATCTCTTTCCAGCCATAATGATTTTGGATTTCTCTGTTTTCCAAAAATCATCTCCAGGTGAGTGCCAGGATGGTTCCTTCAAAAGATCAGAGTCAAAATCCACCCCATTCCTTGCCCCCCCCCACCTCCCTCCCTCCTCCCCCCATCCTTTCCTATGTTGACGAAACATAAAGCCATAAGAAAATAATCGCTTCCTTATAGTGTGTAACTACCACAGGCAAATCTTGCTGCCATCCTTGAAACCCCTTCAACACAAGTATTTGATACCCATAATGTGGGTCTCATACAATCACACAATAACCTAACAAGAATACGATCAAATTTTCGGTACCCATTTCTTCTTTCACTATCCTCTTCAACAAATGCAATACTCCTAATCCTTTCCCCGCAGCCTTCGACAAGTAATTCCGCTTCCATTAATATATTATTTCTGTCATCAGTCTTTTGATTGGTTTGATGCATACCTCCATCTCTTCCTATCTTGCACAATCTCAGCATGCCCCTCATAACCTACTTCTCCAGTTATCTATTTCATATATTCTAACCTTTGTGGTCCTCTACAGTTCTTTCCTTTGACTGTTCCATCCAC
Source organism: Vandiemenella viatica (assembly GCA_031002005.1). NCBI lineage: Eukaryota > Metazoa > Arthropoda > Insecta > Orthoptera > Morabidae > Vandiemenella > Vandiemenella viatica. Next base: position 93,811,099 of record JARYHS010013631.1, read on the forward strand.
TAACTAATTAACCAATCCCGCATGACTTAAAATGTAACCCACTATCCTGTCTCTTCTTTCGATAAGACTCTTCCATAACCTTCTCTCCTCAACCCTCATCTCCAAAACATGTTCATTTCATACTTTATCTGTTCACTTAATTTTCAGCATCCTTCTGTAGCACCAGATTTCAAATGCTTTTATAATAATAGAAACAATTTTATTTTTCTGTGTACCTTGTAAGCTGACTTTTTTCATGTGGACTGTTACGTTGCCAGATCAGTTGATGTGTGGTCAATGCTCCATTATGTTGTTATTTCCCATTGAACTCTTTTTGAATTGCTGCACCCACGAAACATCATTTTTCATTCCATAACACCTACACCGCATGTCTC
>JARYHS010013631.1:93812472-94126017 GCA_031002005.1 Vandiemenella viatica
CATTTTGCTGCCAGCCATGCAGCCATCTCACTACTACTAATGAACGGCCAAAGGCTTGAAAATTAAATTTTATTCTGTGTGTGTACGTGTGGTTTTTTTTTCGTGTATCAATGCTGCAGGAATCCTCTTCTATGGTAAGTGGTAGTTTTTCTCCTATCCAAATGTTTAATATATCCAGTCTCAGCGCCTTTGTTTCACTGTTGGTATAAGTAACTTAAGGTGTATTTTTGAGTCAGTGACTTATGTGAACATTTTAAAAGTAAAGATGGCATGGTGATGATAACAATTTTATTTTAATGTCGTTAGTATTGAATTAAAGTAACAGAATGGTTAATTTTTCCCTTAGGTCTGACATGACTAGGAATGGATGGCATGAGAGATTGATGTACAAGCTGAGGATAAAAAATCCCACAAAAAAGCTGTAAGTAATCATGCTCTGGATCCCTTTCTTTTTAACAACCGTGCCCTTTGTAGCGTAATTAAAGAAAAAAAATGTTTGGAGCTGAAAGATATCTAAATGGTGGCACGATTATTTAAAATATAATGATATATTAAAAAAACAGGAGAAAATCATTGAAAACTACATGAAGTGTGCAGCATAAGAAAGTCTTGTTTCATATCCAGCCTCTTCCTAAGCTCATGAAGGCCACATATGAGGAGTGTATAGGAAATAACACGACAGAATTAAACTTAAATTTTTGAACTTTTACATGTAAATCTTAAGCTCTTTCAGGAATACACCTCTTCTCGATACCTGCACAGCACCAATTGAAGAATTTTCCATTGTTGGAGCAGTGTTACTGATTATCTTCTGAAAGATTCCCAAAGCCTTCATCATATTCTTCACAGCATCAACACACACATAATGGGTTCCTTTTAATGCACTCTTTAAAAAAAATATGGCGGGGGGGGGGGGGGGGTTGACATGGAGCAAAGGTTAGGTAAATAGAGTGTATGTTTTTACACAGGGATTCCATGTTTTCCAAAAACTCCTTAGCTGAAAGATCATTGTGTGATGGATGATACATTGTCTTGGTGGAAGATCCAATTCATCCACATTTCAATTCTTTCCCTTCAAACATATTCCAGAAGGTCGGTCAACTACTTTACTATAAACTTCATATACTATTTGTCCTTTAGGCACCCAATCAATGTTACAATCCCACAGACATCAAATGATGATATTTTTGCTTTGAATTTTGATTTGCTCATCGGCGCTCTCTTTTGCCTCAGTGAATTTGGGCATATCCAGTGCTTGAATGGGCGGTTGGTTTCAGGGACCTTAAAAATAAAAAAACAAAAACAACATGATTCATCCCATTTTATTACCTTTTAAAATAAAGTGGTTCGGATTCAGTTTTATCCAGTGTGGCAATGCAAATGGTCTTTCAATTTATTTTTGATTGGCAGCTAGAATTTACAGTACCAACTTTGAACACACTTTACTCATGTTTAAACTGTGATGTAAAATTTACTCAGGACTTTCTTTTCAAGGACAATTCTAATATTCAAATGCCAACTTTCTCTAGTGTTCTTACTGACATTTTTAATGTTGTCATCTGTTATTTTATTTCCTTTCATGATTGCCAACGTTGTAATCATCAATGATGTCTTGTTTTATCCACTTGGAAACTTTAGTTCATGATAACCATTCATCAGCTTACACTTCTGATAGCATATTTAATATTTCTGTAGAATACAACCAAGAGAAAACAATCAGCTGCAGCAGAAATCGAAACTTGTCGGCCCTAAGATTACCAGTGTAGCAAAATCAGACTGATAATTTTTTATATGAGAAATAAGACTTTCCCAGCACATTTTTGATTTTGAGTCTTCGCGGGTTCTCCGTCAGATAATATTATTGAAAGACAAGCTTTGGCGGCTTGCTCTGCCCCCATCGTCAGGTCCGTTGTACGTATGTGACAACTACAACTGCACTGGAAGTCGCACGGATCCGTAGCCTGCCGGCCTCGTCTTCTGTTTGGCTGACTACAAGGCTCGTTCCATTCTGCTTGTCCGTAATTCGTCGGCGCTATGGATTCAGCTGTAGACGGGATAGGACGGATCTGCCGCCAGTGTCCCACCATTCATCAGCGAAAAACGTGGCTGTTTTAGAAAAAGCTGGTTTCCACATGTCACTAAGCCACAGACCCATGTCCCTGTTCACATTATTATCGTTCAGAACGTATCTCAATGGCTTCTTTAATGACGGACTCCCAGAAGAAAGAACACGTAGCTAGAACTTTCACATTATTAAAGTCCATACTGTGACCATTTTCGATCACGTGGTGTGCCACGGCAGATTTTTCCAGCTGAAACAGCTGGATGTTGCGCTGATGTTCGGTCACATGGGCCTTGATGGTGCGGATGGTCTAGCCAATATAACACTTGCCACTTTGGCATGGTATGTTATAGACCAGCAGGAATTTTGGCCACGGAACCCTAATTGATCATACATTTTTATAAGCGTAAGCTGAAAACCAGTCTCGCATTGGTAAGTCATCACAAACGGAACCAGAACCATGATACTCTTCTCACGGCGTGGTTATGACTCTTTTCAACGAACATTTTATTTCATTCTCGTACAGAACACGGAACCCTTGTGACCCTTCTGCGGACCACCATTTTGGAACCTCTGATATAGACTCCCGGTGTTTTTAATCCCAAATCATCCTTCACAGAACGTAGCAAATCACGGATTTTGGTAGGAGGGGCGGAAAATGCTCTTTATTCTGTGTCGTGCCAATATCCTGCCTGTTTTCCCAGAGATGTTCGCTGCATACGGGATGAAAACAAGATCTTTAGGCTGTTCTTCTTGCTCAATTGGACGTTTATCTGCCTTTTTTCGAAGTGCCCATTCTATCAATGGTATTGAGTAGCCATTCCACATGAAGGTATGGCGAAGGTGTTCAGGTTTGGCCAGCAGACTGTCAGCATCTGAAATCTCCCTTGTTCTGTGTATCAATGTCTACAACACTGTGTTCTTCTGTGCCGGATGGTGAAAGCTTTTGGCGTGTAAGTGGCGGTCCGTGTTTGTAGTTTTTCTATACACACCGTGCGAAAGTGTTCTATCAGGGCTCTGCTGGATCAGAATGTCCAGAAAGAGCAAGCTACCATTATCCTCTAGCTCCATTGTGAATCTAATATTAGGATGAATTCCATTGAGGTGGTCCAAGAATTCATAAAGGTTATGAATCCCATGTGGCCAAATGACAAACGTATCATCTACATAACAATAGAAACATGTAGGCTTAAGGATGGACTCTTCAATTGCTCAATCTTCAAAATGTTGCATAAAAAGATTGGCAACCACGGGAGACAATGGTGACCCCATTGCCACATCATCAGTCTGTTCGTAAAAACTCCCACTATGGGTGAAGTAAGTGGACGTGAGGACTAGTTTGAAAAGATCAACTATGTCAGGTTCAAAAAGACCGCATAACAGCTGCAGTGTGTCTCCCAAGGGAACCCTGGTGAACAGTGAGACAACATCAAAACTGACCATGATATCTGACTCCAACAACCGCTTCTTTTGAAGTGTGTTGACAAACTGTGCCGAGTTCTTTACATGGTGAGGACAATTCCCTACAAACGGACTAAGTATCCTAGACAAGTGCTTAGCTAAATTATATGTGGGATTATCTATGGTACTTACAATCGAGCTTAAAGGCACGTCCTCCTTATGAATCTTGGGCAGGCCATAAAATCTGGGTGGCCTGGCAGCACGTGGTCGAAGGCCCCTGACGATGTCTGGTGTAAATCCAGCCTTCTTTAAAAGAGCTGAAGTCTTGCTCTCGATTCTCAAAGTTGGATCTCCGTTCAGAGGCTTGTAAGGGGTATCATTAAGCAGTTTTCTTATCTTAGACTTGTACATACCAGATGTAAGGAGGACAGTGGCATTCCTCTTGTCCGCTGGTAACACCACAATCTCTTCATTCTGACGCAACGCACGGAGTGCGAGGCATTTTGATTTTGTGATGTTGGACGTGGGGTGTTTGGCTTTCTCCACAACTCTGCAGGTCTCCCTCTGAATTTCTTCAGCCGAATCATCTGGAAGCTTGCGAGCAGCTATTTCAACCGCACAGATGCTGTCTTTCACAGGAACCATTCCAGGAGTCGGGGCAGATTTCAGCCCTTTGGACAGAACTTTTTCAGTTGTTTCGTCAAGTTGTGTTCCAGTAAGGTTGATGACTGTGCGTTTGTAATTTAGGTCCTCGGATGGACTCTGCATCTGTGAAAGACAGTTGAATTTGTAAAACTGTCTGGCCGATGTTCTCTCAAACTCCATGCTTCCTTGTACTGCTGTAGCTGCATTCACCCAGTCCCAGGAGATCAGTGACAGTGTAGCTGCAAACTCCAAATGGCAGTGAAACAATTCTCGTGCATTACGGTCAAGCTCGAAACGGGTATATCGAATCCGTTCTCGGAGGAGCGCTAGATGCGTTACGCAGAATACGGTCAGCTTTAGTGCTGTTAATGTAATGGCCAACCAGACAAAACTGAGGAACAATATTGGAGTTCCGACATCTCAATAAGAAGTCTAAGGAACACAAAAGTCTGGCTTTCTTCTTCCACAACTTTTCCAGATGCCTTACTCGCCGATGCATCTCCTACCCTAGAGGTATTTAATGTGAGAAATAAGACTTTCCCGGCATATTTTTGATATAAAGTCTTCGCGGGTTCTCCGCTGGATATATTATTGTAAGACAAGCTTTTGGTGGCTTGCTCTGCCGCTGTCGTCAGGTTCTTTGTATGTATGTGACAACTAGAACTGCACTGGAAGTATTGCAGATCCGTAGCGGGCCTGCCTCATCTTCTGTTTGGCTGACTACAAGGCCTGTTCCATTCTGATTGTCCGTAATTGGTCGGCTCTGGAATCAGCTGTAGACGGGATAGTCATACCTCATATTTGGATACTTACTTTTGTGTTCTTATTCATGAATTATGCTATTCCACCACTAGCTTGTGGTACTCTGTGATTGTAAGGTAATAATTCATACAGTTCACTGTTGGCTCTTAATAGTGTCTCTTTTTTTTGTTTTTTGTATTTTGTTTTTTTGGTTTATAGTTGTAGGTTTAAATTTGATTTTATACAGTATCATTTGCAAGAGGGGCCAAGTCCAGTGGGTGAGCAGTAACACTCGCTTGCATTTGGTAGGATGCAGATTCAAATTCCCATCCAGACACCCATATTTTGGTTCTGCATTGTTTCCTGAAATCAGTTCAAGTGAATGCCAAGATGGTTATTCTAAAAAGGCATGGCCGAATCCCTTGTGTCAAATCCCTTTCCCTCTCTAATGACCCCTTTTATATCTTCTTGTTATTTCATTGTACATATTCCTATGATAAAATTTCTATCAATGTTAATTAGCTGGTTATTATAAATCTTTAATCTTATATATTACAGGCTACCAACCTCCAAACTTTTGTTTCAAAAGGCCAGATGGTTCCATTGAAATGAATACCAAAGCTAAATGCAAAATTCTGGCACAATACTTTGAAAATCTCCTCAGCTGCGAGAAACCGACGGGAAAATTGACCCTAACAGAAACTACACCAAATCCGGACTCTACACCACCCACACTCGAAGAGATAAAGGAGATCATAAAACAACTGAAAAACAACAGAGCACCAGGAGAAGATGGCATTATTGCCGAGTTCTGGAAGCTTGGAGACAAAAATCTCACAAAGAAAATTAATAAAATTATTACAGATATTTGGGCCACAGAGAAAATTCCACAAGAATGGAAATGTGCACTAACACATCCCTTACATAAAAAGGGTGACAAGACGGATCCCAACAATTACAGAGGTATCTCCTTGCTGCCAGTCATTTATAAAATCCTCTCCAAAGCCCTACTGAACAGGCTAGAACCTCAGGTAGATCCACAAATAGGTGAATACCAGGCAGGCTTTAGAAAAGGAAGATCATGCATAGAACAAATCTGGAATCTGTGAACACTCCTGAAGATAAGACAAACAAACAATACCGTAGTAACGTTTGTGGATTTCAGGAAGGCATATGATTCCATAGACAGACAGACGCTCTTTGACATAATGAGAGAATACGGCATAGACAAGAAGACAAGGGCTCTGATACAGCAAACACTCACGGATACCACGTCTAAAGTGAAATTTATGGGAGAAACATCAGAACCATTCAAAATTTGCACGGGTGTCAGGCAAGGAGATGGATTATCACCAATTTTATTCAACATGGTATTGGACAAAGTTATAAAACAATGGGAAACGCAGGTCAAAGGAATACAGCTAGGAAGAACACGACATACCAAAACAATCATCAGATGCCTGGCATTTGCGGATGACCTGGCAATTCTCAGCAACAATAGACAGGAAGCACAAGATGCATTGGAACAGCTACATCAAATTGCCGCCAAACCAGGGCTACAAATTCCGTATGAGAAAACGCAGTACATGGAGAAACAAAATAACAATGTACAAACAATATACACAAAATTTGGAAACATAAAAAGAGTTGAGAAATTCAAATATCTAGGGGAATACATACAAGTAGGAGGATCTAACAAGCTATCAAATTCAGAAAGATCAGAAAAGCTTCAGAAGGCTTATAGACTCACATGGTCATATTATAACAAAAGAAATATATCAAGACAGGCCAAACATAGACATTACAAAACAGTGGTACTGCCAGAAGCATTATATGCATCAGAAACAACAACGATTGGGGCTTCAGGCATAACAGAAGCGGAAAAAGTTGAACACAAAATCCTTAGAAAATTTTTTGGAGCAATATATAAAGACGGTATATGGATGAAAAGACCAACGAAAGAACTATACGAACATACAGATAGATTGACAGACATGATCAGAAGACGTAGATTACAATTCTATGGACATTTAAAGCGAATGAACAGCACTAGACTCACAAAGAGAATCTTTGATGTGGTAAATGGTTCACTAAGGAAAACCAATTGGTTCCAGGAAATAGAAGAGGACTTGAATCACGCAGGGATCAGCAAGGAATTGACACGGGAAAGGGGACAATTCAGGAACAAAATTATGAACTCAAAATTTAAAATACAGAAGAAAACAGGAAAAAAATGGACTGAACAAAGGAAACAGGAACACAGTGAGCGTATGAAGAGGTTTTGGGAAGAGAAGAGGAAGAAGACAAATACAAACAAAAACTGAATAATCATGAATAATTTGAGTTTAAACACTGTCCTCAAGGGCAATAATGATTAATAATAATAAAAAGAATACCACAACTTTAAAAATGTGTATTTAATGAAAGAAACATAATATAACCTTCTGTTATACATCATTACAAAGAGTATTTAAAAAGGTTTTTTTTTTTTTTCACTCAAAAACAAGTTCAATATGGTCCCCTCCAGACACTCGAGCAATATCAACCCGATACTCCAACTCGTTCCACACTCTATGTAGCATATCAGGCGTAACAGTTTGGATAGCTGCTGTTATTTCTCATTTCAAATCATCAGTGGTGGCTGGGAGAGGTGGCCAAAACACCATATCCTTAAAATACCCCCATAAGAAAAAATCGCAGGGGATAAGATCAGGGCTTCTTGGAGGCCAGTGATGAAGTGCTCTGTCACGGGCTGCCTGGCGGCCGATCCATCGCCTCGGGTAGTTGACATTCAGGTAGGTGCGGACAGATAAGTGCCAATGTGGTGGCGCTCCATCCTGCTGAAATATGAATTGTTGTGCTTCTTGTTCGAGCTGAGGGAACAGCCAATTCTCTAACATCTCCAGATACTGTAGTCCAGTTACAGTAGCACCTTCGAAGAAAAAGGGACCAAAAACTTTATTGGCTGAAATGGCACAGAAAACGTTCACCTTAGGCGAGTCACGTTCATACTGAGTTGTTTCCCGCGGATTCTCAGTGCCCCATATACGGACATTGTGACGGTTGACTTTCCCGTTAGTGTGGAAAGTTGCTTCATCACTAAACACAATCTTTGAAACGAAAAAATCATCTGTTTCCATTTGAGCAAGGATAAAATCACAGAAATCGAATCTTTTAATCTTATCAGCTGCAGACAGTGCTTGAACTAATTTCAGACGATAAGGTTTCATATCTAACCTTTTTCGTAGGACTCTCCATACAGTTGATTGTGGAATTTGCAGCTCTCTGCTAGCTCTGCAGGTCGATTTTCCTGGGCTGCGAACAAATGCTTGCTGGATGCGTGATACATTTTCATCACTCGTTCTCGGCCTTCCACAACTTTTGCCTTTGCACAAACACCCATTCTCTGTAAACTGTTTATACCAACGTTTAATACACCACCTATCAGGAGGTTTAACACCATACTTCGTTCGAAATGCACGCTGAACAATTGTCGTCGATTCACTTCTGCCATACTCAATAACACAAAAAGCTTTCTGTTGAGCGGTCGCCATCTTAGCATCAACTGACGCTGACGCCTAGTCAACAGCGCCTCAAGCGAACAAATGTACATCTAAATGAAACTTTATAGCTCCCTTAATTCGCCGACAGATAGTGCTTAGCTCTGCCTTTTGTTGTTGCAGAGTTTTAAATTCGTAAAGTTGTGGTATTCTTTTTGAATCACCCTATATATATAAAAATAGACGTGTGTGTTCATATATTACACATTTCAGCCACCACTACCAAGCACAGATCACTGGTCTTTGTGTGTGGAAGTAGGATGGAGTTTCCTGTCGTCAGCAGCGTTGGCCTAATGTCGATAGCTGTGGGGATGTGGGAGATATGATGATTAAAGTTTTCATATTTCACCAAAAATTTGTGTCTTTATATACTTCTCTTTCCTGCCACAACTACATTCCATAGACCATTGGTGTTTGTGTGTGGTAGTAGAATCGTGTCTCCTGTCGTGCACTATGGTTGTTAGATGTCTGTAGCTATGGGGGTGTGGGTGATATGGGGGTTGACAGTGGTCGACCTGCGGCAATTTCATACTTCTGCCAAAGACGCATGTGTCATGGTGTATCACTTATCAGCGAAAACTATCTATCGCATATCACTGGCGTTTGTGTGTGGTAGTAACACGGAGTCACCCATCGATGACATCGTTGGCCGAATTTCGGTAACTGTGGGAAATGTGGTAGATCAAGGATATTTTCGTATTTCACCCAAAGTCATGTGTGTCCGTAAACTTTACTTTGCTGCCTGAGCTACATAGCGCAGATGAGTGGCATTTGTGTGTGGTAATAGCATCGCGTCTCACATCGTGCACTAGGGTTGTTAGATGTCGGTAACTGTCAATACAAATTCTTTACAAACGCAAACAAAGTCGTGGGTACCAGCTAGTTATTTAATACAATTGTACTGATGCACATTCATACATTGGATCTAAATGATTTTCAAATACTTTTTCACTCATGATTCTGTTTTATTTTTTCACCTTTTCTTGTTTCTTAGAATAAAAATGTCATTTTATAAATATCTAAAATAATTATATACAATTGAAGGAAGAATAAGAAAAGTAAATCCAACATTTAACACAGATGAAGGGAGAAGGGCAGTGACAAATGGTTATTACAATATTGTGGTAGTAAACATAAATCGGGAAAGTATATGAGACACATGACAAGGGAATCAGATGTGTATACGGGGCACTCATCACCTTCTTCCAACCTCAGCTTGTTTTTTCTCCAAGGGTATCTCTTCTCCACCCCCAAAATAGTTTCATTCTGCCACACCTTCCACTGACAGCACTTCTTTGCTACTACTAACAGGGTTCAGAATACCGTGAATGATACAATGTGAAGCCGTATCCTGCTCGACCCTACCTCCATATGTTCTCCTGTTGACGAAGGGCCACGTCCCCAAAGATTAATTGTTTTTCCTGTTCTTATCTTTTTTGTGTGTTTACCCTATGAAACCAACATCTAAAGTAAGTGGTGGTTCATTTCGCTATCCTTTTTATTGTGTGATGTATATATAGTAAACAATTAAATCAAAGGCGCTAGGTAGCGAAAAGGGATTAAATTAGGATAGGGAAATGAGCCACCACTTACCTTTAGATGATGGATGTGGGGCACAAACACACAGAAAAGACAAAAACACAACAGATAAAGAAATTTTCGGGACAAGCCCTTCATCAACAGGAGAACATTATGGGAGGTGGGTGGTGTTGGAGACTGTCTCCTAGAAAGACTTTTGGCCAGAAAAATGGTGGGGATAAATTCAAACAGAGGAAAGGTAGGGGCAGGATTCAGAGCTAGATGCTAGGTGTGCGACATACACCATGCCTCCACCACTTTCACCAACCCTGTCACAGGGGAAAGCTTCCCTTTCATAGGATACGCCACCAGTGAAAACTCACATGTAATTTACCAGTTAGCATGCAACCACTGCCTGGCTTCATATATAGGTTTGACAACAAATCCACTTTCAATAAGAATAAATGGCCACTGTCAGACAGTGTCCACACGGAACCCAAAGCACCCAGTTGCTGTTCATGCCATCATCCTGCCCCTACCTTTCCCCTGTTTGAATTTTTCCCCCACTATCTTCTTGGCCAACGGCCATTCTGAGAGACAGAGTCCATCATCACCCTCCTCCCGTAATGTTCTCCCATTGATAAAGAACTTGTCCCGAAAATTACTTTATCTGTTGTGTTTTTGTCTTTTCTGTGTGTTTGTGCCCCACATCTATCATCTAAAGGTAAGTGGTGGCTCATTTCCCTATCCTAATTTAATTTCTTGTCGCTGCTTAGCTCGTTTGATTTCATTGTTTACTGTCTCTCTCTCTCGTTTTAAGGCAGTGAAAGTAAGGAAGGATAGGAAAGTAAGATCCAGCATCTACTACAGATAACAGTGGCTGGGAACAACAAAAACACAAATAAAATAATGCAATTTTTGTTGACAACCTATCTCTTGCTACAGAAGGAAATGATCCACCATGGTATATGCCTGAAGGTAAAATAATATGCAAAAATCAAAGAAAAATACATGTGCAGTTAAGGACGACTGGGTACCATGATGATTTAGAAGATTTAGTCAAGACAACTTCTTAAAAATGTGATGTATGATGTCCATTACAATTTGTTACCTAAAAGCCTAATAGAAAATCCAAAGAAATTTTGTTTGTACATAAGAAAAGTTGGTAGTAGGGGCAACAGTATGTCAGCACTAATGCTCAACAGATTTGAGGTTCATCAAAGCTACAAAATATTAAATTTGAAAATTCATTCATTAAAAAAATATGAATAATATATTAATTTTTCAACGATTTGAAAAGCTACAAATATTTTGCTGAAGTTATTTTAAAGTGATTAGAGCATCTAACATGAGTGAAATTCGCCAGGTCCCAATGATATTGCAGGAAGAGTGTTTTCAAATTACATGACACATATAGAACCATTTCTGTCTGATAAATACAACAAATCCTTAGACAAGAAAAAGGTACCTTCGACTATAAAATTGTGCAAGTAGTTCCAGTTTTCAAGAAAGGAGATTGAAAAGATCCTATAAACTTCTGAACTATACCTCGAACATCTGTTTGCAGTAGATTTTGGGTTTTCAGAAAGCTTTTGTCTCTGTACCGCACTTCTGTCTTTTAGCTCAGATTCAATCAGATTTGTGAATGCAGTGGCGCATATCCAGGGGGGGCTCCACCCCCAACAGCATAATTTTGAGACCCTTTTTTGCTCTACTGATTTTAGGGTGGCAATCTGTCCTCAAAGCCCTCGCTCTCCTCCTATTTCAGCCCTACCCTTCTCCTACTCAACCACCCCCTCCCCCCAACCAAAATCCTGTCGAGCCCCCCCCCCCCAAATCAAAGTCTACTCAAGCCCCCTCCCCAAACCAAAATCCATACAAGCCCCAGCCTAAACCAAAATCCTGGATCCGCCACTTAAAAATAGATATGAGATTTACCAACTGATCAGTTCTAGTATGTTGTCGTGGACAGAAAAGCCTCTTGTAACACAGGTGTTACAACAGGCATCCCTCAAGGAAGTCAAATAGGACCAATTCTTTTCTTAGTTTTTATAAATGATTTTGATGATAGCATTATAAAAAAATCTTGGGTCTCCCACTTGGAAGATGAGAAGTTTTGAAGTCACTCTCCAGCCTAATCTTTTCAAGACTCTGCCAGATCAGCTTTGAAATGTAGTTTCATATCCCCTGTGGGAGGCCTGAGAACTTTTAAAACATTTGATACAACAGGAAAGCCTTCATTCTTTCTATGTTAATAAGAATTTAAAGTTGTTTGCTGATGATAACATTCTTCTATAGACAGAGAAGTCAGCATTTCAGCCAAATGATAAAAAATTCAATACAATCTGGACATTGTTTTGGCTTGGAGAGATCAATGGCAGCTTACACTAAATTATGAAAAGTGCCTCCAAGGCACTGTGTATAACTAACAAACATAATACATTTGTTTAAGAGTACAGAGTAAACTATTCAGTTATTGATATAGTATTTTGGTGTAACAGTACAAAGTAACATATAACGTTACCTGCTCATTACTTCAGTCATAAGAATGGCTAATTCTAGGATGTGATCCATAACTGGAATTTTAAAGAATTGCAATGCTTATACAAATAAGAGAGCGTATAAAACACTCGAGCGTCCACATTTGGACTGTTGCTGGATGTTTGGGATCCGTATCATAAGGGACTGATTGATGGTATAGAGAAGATACAGAGAAGAGCCGCTCTATTCATGACACACTTTACCATTAAACAATATTATGGTAAAAAACATTGATCATGTTGGAGGTGAGATATATATGAACCACCAGTTACCATAGATGATAGCTATTTGGCACAATTACATAAAAAGACAAAAACATGAATAATATAGAAATTTTCAGGTTTTAGATTTTTGTCAACTCTGGAATATTGCGGAGGGTGGGTGTCGAAGGGGACTGCATCAGAGAGTGGTTGTTGGCAAGGAACATTGTGGTGGTAAATTCAAACTGAGAATGGGGGGGGGGGGGGTAGCGATTTGAAGCTAATACCCCTGAATTGGATAAAGGAAACAAAGAAACTGCTGCGAGGCACTGAAAATAAGATAGGATAGGGAAAATAAACAGAAACCCGTCACTTACCACAGATGAAGGCAGGAGGGCGAGACACGTAAAAACACAAAAACAAAGGAATTGCACAATATTTCGACTTTAGTCTTGATCATGTGGCCTCCCACATGATTAAGACTAAAGTCGAAATATTGTGCAATTCCTTTGTTTTTGTGTTTTTACGTGTCTCGCCCTCCTGCCTTCATCTGTGGTAAGTGACGGGTTTCTGTTTATTTTCCCTATCCTATCTTATTTTCAAAACCCCTGAATTGCCATTTTTGAATTACATATTGTTATAATGGGAGTTTGATTACATCAGACTCCTCTTGAAAGATATTCATTCGTAATATTGGTTTGTATTGTAATGTTAAAATGGTCGTTTGATTTTGTTTGATAACAGATAAGTTACAATAGTTTGATTCTCAGCCATTTTAAAATTAATATTACTTTTTCAGAACTGATGTGTGTTGTATTGAATTAATGTAGTTTCTTGTTTTTGTTTGATTTTTTACTGTTTTTATGCAGAGAAGAACTTGAAAATGCACTACAGACAGTTAGAGTTAAGCAAGGCCATTTATCAGGCACTTTGATGTCTGAAATATGTAAACTTGTTGAAAAGGAATTGGAGCTGCTATCAAAGAAAAATGGTGCTGGTAAGTTTTTCTTTTCTGTAGTTAACAGATAAAACATGAATCTATTTAATTATATTTATGATTGCTGGATTTTTTTTAGTGTATAAGTACAGTGTATAAAAAATTGTGTAGGGAAAACATGCACTTACAATAGATGATGGCTGGATGGCATCAAAACACAAAAGAGACGTGAAAATACACAAAAGATTGTTATTATTTGGCATATAACCCTTCCTTAGTAATAAAATATGGTGGACACAATTGTAATTTATGGCATCTGAGCAAATTAATATCTATGGTGTAAAGTAAATCTCTACAATAAATCTGTGATCGACTTATTGTATCTGTCTATTTGATAGTGTATTGTTTAACTAAAAATTGTTGTATTACTTATGACAGGGTTCCCACAGGCCTTAAAAAGGCCTTAATTTTCATTTTGATTTTTAAGGGCCCTTTAAAGGCCCTAAAATTTGCTCAAAAGCCTTAAAATCTTTGAAAAGGCCTGATTTTTTTTTTTTTAACACCGATATACGGTGTAATAAATTTCACTATCCTGGCGATGCATGATTGGCAGATTTCTCTCTGGCTCGACCTTGACCCAGTGTGAGTCAAAGTGCTTATATTTCAAGCAAGTAGTAGAGTCTTTGCACAGAACCTCTCTTATGTAGTTCTGCTTTGTACATGCCTGCGTCTTACATTTCCTGCCAATTTCTCACTAGTTTCTTACGTATATAGTAGTAAAAATATTGTTGCTGTTATCACATGGACAAGCAGATGTTGAACGAGGCTTCTCTGTGAACAAGCTATTGGAAGTTGAAAATTTAAAAGAAGAGTCTTTAGTTGCTCAAACATTAGTCAGTTAACATTTCAAAAACAGCGAAAATATGTTGTTAATAACTAAGGAGTTAAGGATGTATGGCTCGTCAAAAGTATATTATGTACCTGGAAGGAATAAAAATACAAAGAATACAGGGATTCAGGGAGTGAAACACAAATCTATTTTAGATGATTTGGAAGATTTGAAGTGTAAAAAGGCACATCTAGAAACTGCAATTAAAGATCTTCAAGATAATGCTCATAAACTAGCAGATAAAACTGAGGTTATAGGGGATGTTAAGTACACCACACAGTCCAATAGTTTTCGACGAACTGCTAAAGTTAAAAAGCTGAATTTGAGGATGTTGAAAGCAAAATTAAGGCTCTATTGAAA
The DNA here is from genome assembly GCA_031002005.1 of Vandiemenella viatica. Classification (NCBI taxonomy): domain Eukaryota; kingdom Metazoa; phylum Arthropoda; class Insecta; order Orthoptera; family Morabidae; genus Vandiemenella; species Vandiemenella viatica. The sequence continues at coordinate 93,827,327 of JARYHS010013631.1, forward strand.
GATTTAAAAGAGAATTGACCAATTGGAAATTTAAAAAAAATCATTTAAATAAGTGTATATTTTTTATTTAACCTGCATACATATTAACAACTCTTACCAGTATGTTTTATGTTTACTGTTATAACATGTTGTAGCTCATCTGGTAAGTAAACTTTACTCATATAAAAAAATATTTGATCAAATATGCCCAATAGGAACTACTGCTGTAACTCGAAAGATGTTGAAAAAGTTGTATTTAACCTATTTCTTAAACATATGGAAAATGTTTCATCTTTAAGGGGTATTTTACATGTAGCTTTCAAAAAATGGGGGGGTGGGGGGGTATAAAAACAAAATAAGTTAAAATATATATTTATATGTTAGTAATTCTTATTACTAAGGTGATAATGTTTCTTTTTGCCCTTGTGTCAGTTTTCTGGGGTATAGTAGTTTTTTTATTTTGTGTTTAATAGTACCTGGGTGAACGATCTTCGCTCGGCATCTTTCGATTTTTGTTCGGTATGCAAGATTTCACAAAATCCTTAGAGACGTTGGGGAGAAATTAATTTTATCGGGGACTGCATCACCTTCGGAACTGACGCGAAATTTGTTTTAATTGCTTCGTCATTATGTCCTCTTTGCGTATTGCGCTCTTGCTTTGTGGAAAACTTCCCGGGAATTTAAAATGCCGAAATATGACAGCGACGCACAGCCGTTGGATGCCGTCAGCGTTGAAAAATCACTGATAGTCTCTTAAAATGTTGATTTAATCTTTTATTGTAATGTTTTCTTTCCGTTTCAGCTTTTCTCCGTTGGAAAAAGTCTCATTTAATTGACAAATAGACATTTTTTTTATCCGACTTGTACGGTAATGCCCACCATCTTATATAGAAATGAGCAATCACTGAATGCTTCCATTGTAAACAAATACACCATTTCCTATAGACGCCGCAGAACGCATAATTGCGTAAAATTTTTCTCTTGGTCCAGGCTATATTTCAACCTAACCACGAAATCTATGACGAAACGAATCTGTTTAGGTTGATATGATCCCAGTGCCGATATTTATTTTTATTTTTTTTATTTATTTATTTATTTATTTATTTATTTTTTATTTTTTTTTTTTTTTTTTTTGCAGTGCTGATAGCATTTCGCAGTTGCTCAGTCTCATATTTCGGCATTTTTAATTTTTCTAGCTACATTTCCGCAAAGCCAGAGCGCAAAATTTCAACAACAGGTTACCATTAATTTCACCGAGGTTCCGAAAGTGGTACAGCCCCCATTTTATCTATTTTCAAGAGTTGTTTATGTAATAGTATTAGATTTGATAGAAGGACCTACAATTTAACGTAGAATCCCAAACACAGAACGCCTCACCGTAGTTCATATGGTTAAATACAAATCTTAAAAATTCTTGCTCCCACCGGAACTTGAACCCGGGATCGTAGCCAGAATTTTTTAAGAGATAGTGCCGTAACCACCTTTTTTCCCCCACTAATTACATATTTGTTTTACAGTCAATATATTTCCTTCCTACTTCCTTAAGAACTGCAGTTGGTTAAATAAATATCGTGAATAATCGTCAGGATTTTCTTCAATTGAGTCTTCACTGGGCGAAATTCGAGTAACTTGGTTGAGACAATTTTCTATTAGGTTTTCTTGAATGATTACATTATAACTGCTAAGAAGTTTTTGTCAAATAAAGTATCACTTCTGACAAGGCCAAATTTTTAATATCTTCTTTTTAAATGTTTAACAATGCAACTGGTAGTAATTAATGATAGCCACTTTTTCAATATTTTTTTCAAAGAAGTTATGTAAATATCTGTATCACTTCTGACAAAGTCAGCTAGCATACAAGAAATTTTCATTTAAATATATAAGTTCCTTGAAACCAAAGAAAAAAATATTGGTTAGCTTCCTGGTACCTGAATCATCTACGAGATGGCGTTAGAGCCGTTTTCGAACTATTTTTGGATACCAAGAGCAAAAATTGTTCATATTTTGTAAAATTATTTTTTTTTTTCAGGGAGGAACACTATTTAGATAATATTAAAAGTCAAAACGTTATCTAAATATTAAATTTCATCCAAATCGTTGGCGCCGATCCCGAGATCCTCCGGCAGGGCTATGATTTCTTACAAACATGCCCTGAAATGAGATCCATTCTTCCTAAAATCCTCCCTGCCCCTCCTAGAACTTGTTTCAGCAGACCTCCTAACCTCAGCGAACTTCTAGTCCACAAACACAGTCTTCCTCTTCCTAACAGTCAACCCCAAGGCTCTTTCCCATGTAATAGACCACACTGCAAGATGTGTGACATACACCATGCTTCCACCACTTTCATCAACCCGGTCACAGGGGAAAGCTTCCCTATCATAGAACACGCCACCTGTGAAACCATGCATGTAATATACCAGTTAAAATGCAACCACTGCCTGGCTTCATATATAGGTTTGACCACAAATGCACTCTCCATAAGAATGAATGGCCACCGTCAGATGGTGTTCACACAGAACCCAAAGCACCCAGTTGCTGCCCATGCCATAACCCACGACTTGAATAATTTCAACTCTTGTTACACAGTCCGTGCTATCAGAGTTCTCCCTAAAAGCAGCAGTTTCTCTGAACTCAGAAGGTGGGAACTTGCATATATATATATATGTGTGTGTGTGTGTATACAAGAATTGCTTTTTTAAAGATATGAGATATGTAAAGGGAAAAAGTTTCAATATTCACTGTATTGTGTGAAAACAAAAGCAAATTTATTAGAAATTTATTAATTTATAAACTCGATTAAAGCTTATTTCATCATAATCTTAACATGCATGTTATAATTTCTTTGCTGTAAGTTGCATATTAGTTTTTTCATAACATTTTAATATACATTAAATATAGCCTTAAAAATATGAAAAATTGACTTAAAAAGCCCTTAATTTTTCTTTTGCTAAAAGAGTGGGAACCCTGTATGACTCTACATGACCAGGTACCAGTACAAGAAATGAAAATCTATTCTTAGTGTGTACATATTCGCATCATACAGTTGTGACCAGAGATTGAACAAGACATCAGTGATAAACAATCCAGTTACCCTAAAAATTTGTAACATTATAACACAAATTATTTTTGTGCCACTAAAGTTTGCGACTTAACAAAACTATTATTTTTCTATAATATCTGTGAATTGTGCACAGGCCTTAAAAATATTATGAAATGTTAGTCTGATGAATTTACAGTAATAGTTAATTTTTATTTTACTTATTTTTTGATACAATTTGTTACTTAAGGCATTTTGATACAATTTTTACTATTTTCACTGTTTGGAAGTTTCAGGAAAGACTTATCTTCTGGAAACTTCATACATTAATATTTGTCCACCTCTGGTATTTTATCCAAACAGATGGCAAAATAAGGCCAACATATTACAGGCTCAAAACAAAAACCTGATTTTTTTTTCTTTATCTTTTTTCTTGACAATATTACAAAGATGTATCACACAGCAAACCGTGGTTCAAGTAGTCGAAACTCCCAGCAAATACTAGTAATTCATAAAAATATATCTCAGGCAAAAAAAAGCTGATAGCAAATATTATTAAACATAAAAAAATGAATAGTTAATTCATAAAATATTAGATTAAACATCACCCCTGGTGAGTAGTGTTTCATTTTAGGTAGATAGCAGTAGTAAAAGAAGAAAAAAATCAAAGGGATCGCTGGGTATTATCTTAATTTAAGAACTGGTGGTTGCCTGATGTGTACTGTACCATTTCTGGTGTTCAAAGGGGCTGCTGCTGTCAGGGAGCACTCTGGTTGCATGGATAGTAAAGCAGGAATTAAAATTGTTGATCTGTAGCAGGTGTGTAAATATTAAACCGGAATTTGCTGATAGATGGCTCTGGCTATCATTGCAGTTATCATCAGATCACATCATTGTCACCATTTTTTTATTATTATTAATTTTTTTTTTTTTTTTGACAGCTGACAGAGATTTTCAACTCACAACAATACAAGTTTCATATAACAGTGTAGTTTTCAATAATGTTGAACATGTCGAGTTTTGAGCCTACAAATTACGATTTGTTGACATCATTGATTTTCTGTTAGCATTTAAAGAAAACTGCTGCAAAATTGCATCGAATGCTTGTCGAAGCTTACAATGAGCGTGCTCTCAGTAAATCGCAATGTTTTGAGTGGTGATTTTGATATGAGAACGAAGACCGTGGAAGACCTCAAGTTGAAGGCAGCGAGTTCCAAGCATTGTTGGATGAGGATGGTGCTCAAACACAACAAAAACTCTCAGATCAATTAAATGTAACACAGAAGCTGTGTCCATAGGATTAAAAGCGATGTCAAAGATCCAGAAGATGGGATAGTGGGTTCCACATGAACTGAATTAAAGACAGCAAGAAACTGAATGAAATGCAGCAAGAAAATGAATAACCATTTGTCTATTTGTAAAATGCTTTTTGTCAGGTATAAAGAAAGTCATTTCTCCATCAAATTGTGTTAGGTGATGAAAAGTGGATATATTTTGAGAACCCCAAGTGTAAAAGGTAATGGGTAACTCCAGGTGAATCGTCAATATCAAATTCAAGGCCAAATCGCTATGGAAAGAAGACAATGCTGTGTGTTTGGTGGGATCAAAATGGTTTGATCTATTACAAGCTACTAAAACCTGGTGAAACTGTTAATACGGAATGTTATCAATGGCAAATGATCAATTCGAATGAAGCAATGCGGGGAAAATGACCAGAATACTGGAAAAGGCAACACAAAGTGATTTTTGCTTCATGACAACACACCATCACATACAGCAAAACTGGTCAAGGAAATGATAGAGGCTCTTAGTTGGGAGATACTGACGTATGAGGCTTACTCACCTTACTTAGCTCCATCTGATTACTATCTCTTTACAATAATGGGACAAGCACTCGCTGAGCAGTGCTTCACTTCTTATGAAAACAGTAGGAAAATGGCTCAATGACTGGTTTGTGTCAACAGAACAAAAAAAAAAAAATTTTTTTTGGTGTGGCATTCATAAATTACCTGAGAGATGGGAAAAATGTATATCTAGTAATGGACGATATTTCAAATAAGATACTTTGTATCTTTTTACTCAATAAATGTGCATTTTTTATGAAAAAATTCTGGTTTCATATTTACACACCTGGTAAGGTAGCAGTATGTAAGAGCCCTGCTTATGCTTGGGGTGGAGCATAAACGCTGGATCTTAACTCTGACCGTGAGTAGCCTTGGATGTTACAGTTTTGGCTTAGATAGAATTATACGGTCGCCACACATAGATTTTAACCCAAAAACTATGAAAAGGTAAAGTTCAATAAATAGTTCATTGTCATTTAAATAACTATATTCTTCAATTTCACAAAATCAAAAACTGTACAGGCAATCAGACAACTTTTCCAAAGAAATGTTTAGCAAGTTCGATTAACCGTTCGAGCCATACCACACCCCAATAGTTCACAGTATCAAACTTTTAGCTATACAACTCGTGACCTTGAAAATAAAAATAATCTTATCTGCTTGAAACTTTACAAATAGCTAGATCTTTAAGTAAATGTTAACTTTAGTTATTATACAAAATTTCGTAACATTAATACTTTAGCCAAAAATAAATACTTTAGATACGAACTGCCACTCCAGGCAAATGCTGAAAACTGATGAAATGCAAAATACTATCTTAAAAACTGCAAAACTGCTTTCTAACTTGCATAAACATAGAAACTAACTATAAAAATGAAATGCAATAATATTCTATCCAATCTAACTCATGGTTCTGGGAATAAAATTTTGTTACACAGGTACAAAATTTGATAGATAGCTTACAAGGAGCAATTAGAGGGTGGTATCTACTCTGGGTGAATACCATTTGTCTATGACCATTCATTCTTATTGACAGTTTATAGCTAATCAGACCTTTTTAGGAACCAGACAGTAGGTACAAGTTATGTTGAAAGTGACATTGGAGGTTTTACTGGTTGGATGTTGTGTGAAGGTTAAGTTTGACCAATTACAGGGTTGGTGAAAGTTATGGAAGCAGGATGTCTGTTACAGATCTCTATAGTGGTCTGCTGCGATGCACGGAGCCTTAGGACTGTATTGGGATAAGGATAAAAGTATCTGTGAATTGGCTATGATTAGGGGACCAACTAATGCATGTTGTGAGAGGGGCAGAAGGAATTTTAAGGGAAGGGAACTCATTTCATGCTACATTCATATTGCCTATCCGTACGATTTGATTAGTTTGAGAGGGTTTAGTGTTGTGCAGGTTGTAATGTACCACAATATAGTTGTTCTTGTAACTAAATTTAGGAAATAATTATGGGATATCAGTGCTTGGGAAATGTCGTAATATTTTTTGAGGAATTATTTATCAGAATATATGCCATGATTATTAGAGAGGAGCATTTTCTGTGGTTTTACTGCAACTGTCCAGATGGAAATACTGTTGCAGGTTAGTGTGTTTGATATGGACCAAGCTGTGAGATAGCCATTGGTGAAGACTGAGTGTGAGAATGTGATCATATGAGTTTAAGGGTATTATAGGAATTGAGGTTGTTCAGGTAGCTAAAAAGGTTGTTTTACCCATGTGAATAGATAGTAAAAAAATCATCTATGAACCTGATCCACATGGGGGGAGGGGGGGGTGTATTGTATCAACTTGATCTAAAAATAATTGTTCCAGACTGCCCACGAAGTGTTTTCATATCAATGGGCCATATGAATAGCCTTGGCACAGCCACTGATATTATTATACGTTATACTAGTGAAGGAACTATAGATACAATTAAGTAATTTGTCATAGAGGTTGATGGGGAAATATATGCTTGGGAGGTTGTTTTGCAGGGTGCTGATGCAATAAATGTCCCCTTGCACTGAGCCCATGGCAATTAGGGATGTTAGTGTACAAAACTGCATCAATGATCACTAGGAAGTGGTGTGGTAACTGCAGTAAGATGGAGGCAGAAGTATATCTTTTATAAAGGAGGGATACTGTCTAACCATAGGTTATGTATTATGTATGCCTACCAGGGCAGAAATGTATTCTGAAGGAGATCCATAAGTGATGACAATGGAGTGTCCAGGATTACCAAGTTTATGGATTTTGGGGAGCATGTACTGGATAGAGGTCTGCAGATATTTGGAAGTAAGGAGTGAGATTGATTGAGAGATGAGAACTGGGGGGGAAGAACAAATGAACTGTATGAAATCTTGCTACTGATAAGATGTGGTATCACAGGTGAAGGGACAGTACATATTCATATCTGATAATTGACAAAAAAGCTTCAGCCATGTAGTCATTACAATTCATAACCACCATGGTTGGGGTCTTGTTTGTTGAAAGGAGTATTAGGTTGGGGTTGTAGATAGTTCTTTAATGACATTGGTTTTAATGGGACTAAGAGCTAGCGATAGTTTCAGTGATCTCCACAGGTCAGGCTGGTGAGCAAAAATCCTCAAACATTTGAAAAGATGGTTCTGAGAGACTTGAATCCTGGTCATTCTGATGATTTGTTTCACTGCCACAAGAAGCAAATTGGTACCACTAATGGAGTAGATTGACAGAGAGTCGCAGATTGAGGTGGCATGGTCAAATTTTTGAGAATACAAATACAGTAGAGTCTCGGTTATCTGACGCAAACGGGCTGCGGGAATGTCGGTTAATAGGTAAAGAAGAAACAACAATATTGTAAATGGTTGCTGGTGTCTTATTATTGATAAAGCTGATATAGTACAGTAATTACTTTCATTGTGCAATTCAATTAAAAAGAATAAAAGCAGGTTAATATATATTCAATTTTGTTTAAACAAGTTTGTAATATACTTTTGCTTGCCTACGGAGTGTCTTTTTCTTGCCGCCATGTCACGCATTCTCTGTAGAAATAACACTTCAGTGCTGGAGGTTTCTTCTTGTTGCTCCATGTATTTCAGTGCTGTTTCAAGGGCTTTGAATCCTTGTATAGAGTACAGAGTACAGTCTGGTGTAAATATAAATGGTACGCTTGGAAGGTTAATAGATTTACAGTGTGTGTGTGTGTGTGTGTGTGTGTGTGTGTGTGTGTGTGTGTGTGTGTGTGTGTGTCTTAAGGCGCGTTTCCACTGAGGCAACAACGAGCGACATGTAGCATGCTGCACGCGTTATTTTGTTGTTACATGTCGCCGTGCGTCTTCGTAATTTGTCGCATGTCGAATGTCATCCAAGAATATGTTGCCAGTTGTCACTTGCTACTTGTCGCCGTTGCTTGTAGCATGCGGCAAAAACATTTCAAGCTATTCGGCAGCTGTTTGCAAGCAGCGAGCGTCATGTCATCTGAAGCAGTGGCAGCCGTTGCTTGTTCGATCATCGCAAATAGTAATAAAGGAAACAAACCTGAATACACCTTGGAGGTGTTTTGATGGGGATGCTAACTATTTTTTCTTGTATGCCAATATTGGTTGACAAATGAGGATTTCACACGGAGTATTGTTTCGCCAAACTTTACTATTTTTTTAATGAAAAATGAACTCTTATTACTGACTTTACAACCTCTCCCTGAAAGTAAATTGTTATCTCCTTACGTTTAGAAGACGAGTTTCCCCTACAGGCACACATTATGAAGCGTTATTCAGACGTGAAGAAAACGATTCTAAGAATAGAATATACAATTACAAACAAGTACGCACACGAAGAGTGGTGGAAAATACTTTTGGATTACTAGCATCAGTTTTTCGCGTGTTTCGAAAAACTTCAATAATAAATGTCGAAAATGCAGAAACTATCACATCTGTGTACGTATAACTACACCTTTTTTTTTTTAAGAAAAGCAATAACTCAAGAATTCTTCGTGGAACCATAGATGTTGATACTCAAGATGGAACTGTCATTCCAGGCTCATGGAGGACGGTAATAGACGACACAGGTATGGTTAAAATCACATGAAGATGCAAAAGGCCTCTGAGATGAATTCGCTAGGTATTTTGTGACAAAAGAATGAAAAGCATCTTGGCAAGATATACAAAGAAACAAAACACATACTCTACTTTCTCGTATTACCTGATTTCTCACTTTCACGCACAACTATCAAAAGTTAATTGTCAACTCAAGAAAAATTTAATTTATACTTTACAGAATCAAAATTGGGAACCATTTTTGTATACAAGCTATAAATATAGCCTATATTAATAATATGTAAATCCTTTTGTAAAGTTTTTATTATATATGTCAGGAGATTATAAGCAAATCACTTCTCTTTAGGAGATGAGCTGCTCATCGGTGTAGTAGTCCTTTTATGTTCCCGCTCAAAATGAGACCTCAAATTCTTGATTTTATTTTTGTTATTATTTTTTTTAATTTCGTACTTATTAGCAAGTAATTTGTTACTTTTCACATTCCTGTTTTTATATTAAACACTTCTGTTGTTCCACATCTCCCGTGGAGTATGATACTCTTCAATAATAAGGTTGAATCCTGTATGTTCCACTCCATGTCGCCCGTTTTCTGTCGCACTTATCCACCGCCAGTTTGATACAGGCAACATCGTGCGACACGCTATATTTTTGTCGCACAGTGGCGCATTCGACTGGCGACACGGCCCGACATGTGGCATGCGTCATTGTTGCTTGCTACATGTCGCAGCGTGTTGCTTCGCTTGAAATACTCCTTGTCGCATGCGTCAGTGCCGCATGCCACATGTTGCCCGAAGTTGCCTCAGTGGAAACGTACCTTTACGAGTCAAATAACACGGAATGTCGGATAAGTGAGACTCTACTGTAGTTGGGCTTCTATAGACAGTTTGAGCTTACAAGGTGGGATCTAATTTGAAAAAGAGTTTTTCACCCGAAATATTGGGTTTTTTTATTTTATGTTGCTGATGCCCTCCTCCCTTCAACTTTGGTGAGTGTTGGGTGTTTTTTCCCTTTCTTTTCCATGTTAATACTAACTTCATAATATCTACTTTTCTTCAGTGGCATATTCTATTGTCAAATCTGTGGCACCGACATCAGTACTCATTTGGCATCCCTATCTGGAACATTTATTTTTAGATCAGAAAACCCTCATGTGACTAAAGTTCATTTTTGATATTTTTATCATCTGGATTCACTGGTAAAATGGCCTTCTTAGCTTCCTAAACAACGGATTAATTCCCAACCAGACAACTTTCCTGGATGTGGACTTGTCCCAGTGTAATGGCTATCTCATAATCTCTCTTCACTAGCTACTAACCTACAACAGTATCTACATTCTGGGAATTGCCATTCTTTCTACATTAAAGGCTCCCTTCTTTATGACTTTGGTGGCAGTCTTATATGCTCTTACCAGCCATCTTACATGCAACCATGTCACTGAATATCACAGCCCAGCAACCACCCTAAACCCCGGAAAAACAACCACAGTTCAGTCCTGGTCTATCAGCTGAAATTTTGAAACTAATATCTGAAGATAGCATTGAGCAAATTACCAAACTTTTCATCTCCCTGTACAAGAATGTATAAATCTCTGGAGGTTACCTGCAGTCAGACTTCATCACAGCACAAAAAAATCACACCCAAAAAGATAAATATAATGAGTTGTTTGGTATAATTATTTCATTATATCATACTTGTTTGCGCGGGATAAAAGTGCAAATGACTTGCACAAGGTGTGAAAGTTTAAAGTAATTTACTGATCTAATTGACATATGTTAGGGCTTGTGAGCAACTATAAGAAATGTGTTCAAATCTGTGAACTGTGTTTTTTTGTGTATATAAATGCCTTGAAATTATTCTCATATTGTGTGAAATTAAAATGAGTATTTTCGGTGAAATATAATTTATATCAGCCTCAAAGCACGTCAAAAATGCCTGGTTTAACAGTGTTTTCTGACAATTCATAATTTACTGCGGTTGCCTAAGTAAATAGAATTGTTATTATGTAGTGCTCATAACCTTATTTTGTAATTCGTACATATTTTGGTTGTAGTATACATAACGATACAGATGGAAATTCTACTAAATGAATGATGTCACAATTGGGCAGTGAAATAAATTAAACTTAAATTATGAATCCTAAAACCTTATGCTATAGCACGTCATATTCGTTTTATTTCTGGTCCAGGTCTCATTCAGCATGATAAATACAGAACTACTTCCATCCGTATAAAATTACCATAACTTCAGTAACTCAGAGGTTATGAAAGCAGCTTAAATTATTTATGAAAAAATTGAATTATTTATGTAAAAAAATGTGTCATTTGTCTGATCCTATCTGCCTTTCAACATAATCACAACTTCTACTAATATTGCTGTTAAAAATTCATAGATGCTACTACCAGCATACGAATACATTCATTGTATTGCGATCTAAATTTGGCCCACTGGAAATATTTACATGAATATGATATAGTGACATCAGTAATAAAACCAACTATTAATTAATATATTAATTTAAACATGGTAAATACCTTTATTTCAGTGTTTCGGCAAATCATTCCTTCCAGTATATTATAACAGTGACTTAAAATATCTACATTAGATATAAATATCTTGTATGCCCATCAAAAATGATGTGTTAGCAATTCGTTTCTTCACTGACTTAAGTACAATTTTCATCAAATAACATTCATTATCTTGAAAATGTTGTAATGTAGATATTTGTTAGCTTAATGTAACAATGGTGTCACTGTCCAGAGTGTATAAGAAAAATCTATATTGGAAAAAATTTAATTAAGAAAAAGCAACTAATAATTAATATGTTCATTTCAACAGAATACGTATTTTTCTTTCAACGTTCTGACAGTTAATTTATTTGCAGATGCATAGCTAAACAGAACTGTTATTAAATAACGTGCTTAACCTCAAACATCTCCGTTTGTTGTGCAGCAGAGGCAGGAAGCATGACATAATAGTCGGATGTCGTAATGGGACGTCATGGCGTGACAGATGACCAAAACTTGCGTTTTATAAATATGGAGATATATATTTCTGATGTAATCATGAATTGTTGTTGTTTTAACATTGTTAATTTCTTCTTTGGGTATTACTATTATTAGTTTGTAATTTTAAGAAGTGAAAGTTGATTTGCTTGGAAGTTTGTTTCATTAAACTTTTTTTTAGGAACCATGGGCATCGATAAATTTAGTGGTGCCGCTTGGGCTGGACTGACAAAAAATGTAACATGGTCTAAACCATATGATGACTCAGAAGATGATTGCACCATTTGTATGGAGCACATGTCGGAGAATACAACTACTCTACAATGCAAACATTCTTTCCACACTGAGGTAAATAAGTTATACCTTTATCAGCGTACTATTAATTTTGATTAATTTCTGCTCTTCATACCTAAAATTCATTCTTTTAAACATTAAATGTTTGCTTGTCAATGAGCAAACATTATAATGATAAGTAGAAATAATGGACTTGTACCTTCATACTACATACACTCTTTAATTCACAACTATTTGTAGATGTTGATAACAGCATTTGAGCCATCTTTCAATTTAGTGGGAAAAATTATCCTTGAAATATTGTTATTAAATTTTAATCTATTTTTTAACTTGTTCAGCAACAAAATTACAAATGATATCTTAGGTCATCTTTGTTAATAACTGGATTCCAGTATTGCTATGTTATTTATTTGCATTTCTAAGCTTTCGGCTGACATACTGCAGCCTTCATCAGAGATACTATGTTTATTTATACAACAATGAGAGTCAAGCTTTATAGAGTATTAGGCCCCTGTCTTCATTGAAGTTGTTCAATTATCTCAAACAAGTGAAAGCAGCAGAAGAAATTTTGAAGAAAAAGAGCAACTTCAACAAAGATAGCGGCCTAGTACTCTATGATGCTTGGCTCTCATTGCTAACTAAATGAACATAGTATTTGTGACAAAGGCTGTAGCCTGTCAGCCAAAACTTAGTAATTAAAATTCCAATAAAATCCAGTAATTAGCAAAATTACAAGTTTAAGGAACAATCTCAGTTATAGTGGAGCAAAAACAACTGCTGTAAGGTGATATTTATATGGAAGAGAAAGAGGAAGGAGGTCAGCAGCAACAGATAATACTTTCCTTCAACCTATTGTTCCCAACATTGGCCAGAATAATTAATTAATATTTTATGTAGATAAAGACCTTCTATCAAAAAGAAGTTTTTCATTTATTTATATTTTTTAAATTTTTATTACTATTATTTCTCCTCTTTTAAAGGTCCCCTTATGTTTTTCTCTTTCTTGCAATTAATTTTTACGGTTATATTATCATTGCTTTCCCGCCACCTCTAAATGACAGTTCCAATCTACGTGTGACTGTGTTGGCTGCAGGTGCACGCACAAACATGGTTGCATATTTCTATGTTCTTGAAAAATGGTTTTGCCTGAAATAATAATGTTTTTGTGTTGTGTATAATTTTTTGTTGTCGCTGCTCTCTTGCCTTCAACTTTGGTGAGTGTTGGGTATAATTTAGCTTTCCCTTCCATATAAAGTTCAAGGAACAGTTATTTTTAAATACCTACTGTTGCTTATCAAGTAGTTAAAGCTGTGAAATGCTAATTGCTAATTTACAGTGATCAAGTAAGTGTGGGCCATTCACCTACATTACAAAAACAAAGTAGGGCATGCAAACGTTTGGAGAATCTTGCAGATGCTTAACAATTATCCTCTGAAGTTCAGTCCCTGTATGCAAATGTTTATTCACTTTTCCACTCTAGCGAAAAGTTGTCTTATCACACAAAAATTATCTGCTCACTAAAGTAATGGATTTGCAGCCTTTCTGTGCTGAAATCTAAAAATGTGATATTGTCTTATTGCCATAGATAATGTTCAAACTCTAACCTAAACTGATAAATAGTCACTTTCACAAAGATGCTGTCTAATTTGTAGTTCCAAACCCACCCATATTGTCATCTTCCAAGCGATTCTTTTTTGTGATGTATGGACACAATCCACTTGATATGTGTAGTCATACGACGATGCTTTTATGTTTAGATGCTCACAACCAGTGGTTTAATCTAGCCTCACATTTGAGAGGACATGGACGCAAATCCGCATCCAGCCATCCAGCTTTGGGTTATCCAGGGTTTCCCCAAATCACTCCAGGTGAAGCTGGGATGCTTCATTCGAAAGGGCATGATCAAATTTCTTCCCATTCCAAGCCCCTTGTTTCTTCAACATCGATGAGGCAAAAAAAAGTCGGTTGCTTAAAATTTTTTGTGTAGATTGATGTGTCTATTAGATTATATGTTTCCAAAATGTGTTGCAAAATTTGTTATGTCAAATTCTAGTACAAAGTATAATTTCTGTGCAGCATTAGTACTCATTTTGCTGTTGTATTTGTTTGACTACTATCATCTGGAGTAGTGCCAGACGACCACAGTTACTCAACCCAACAAAACAAATGAAAAGTGTCGATCTTGTTAATACTAATCCTGCAAATGGCGTTAAGATTTACTGTAAAGATTTGATCTTACTTGAATGACTGAAGTTGGTGTATCTTATGGAAATGTGGCAAGTTCTCGACCTGGAGCTATCAATACAGTTTTGGAGGGAAGGGGGTTTCGCTACATGTGTCTCGATGGAAGTCAAGTTTTAACTTGATCTGTTATCTTTATATGGCTTTTAAAATTAAATGTATTGTGTGTATCATACTGGAAAATTTGCCATCACTAATTCTTCATTATGTAGCATAAAAAGGTTAAGAACAGGAGAAGGCTTAACACAAACCATACTAGCAGGCATTGCAGCACAGAAACAAAATGCACACACACACAAATGTTTGTGCAGAGCACTTCTTCAACAGAAGGAACAGAATTGATGACCTTGAAAAGGGCATAACGTTTTCAAGTTTTCCTGGCCAACCAGATAAAGAATTTGTGAGAAGACACCTGGATTACACAAGAAAAAATCATATTAGGCAATACATCTGGTCACAAATATGTGAGAAATAAGGGGAACATGGGAGTATGGAATAGTAATCCGTCATCTTCATCAGATTTATCTCCCTGTGTCTTCTCCCTATTTCAAGATATAACTAAATAGCTGGATAACATTTTTAATCAAATAGATATTTATTTTTCTGAGCTTTCAAAACCGCACTCCAATGATGCATTCCTTTATTGGAGAAATGTTGAACACTGTTCATTGGGGGAAAAAGGAGAGATTATGCAAAAAGAAGAAGAAGAACAACAACAACAACAAAGGCTTCTATGAACTAAAAAAACTATATTCTTTCAATACCAATTTGATAACTGTTCTCCTTGCTCTTGTTGCAGAATAGTGGCCAAGAACTGAATGTTGTTGTTACTTATGGCTTTATGCCTCGTCGAGGTTATTTGAGGTAGGATGGGATTGGTACAAGGAAAGCAAAGGCATTCGGCAATGCCTTCTTGAAGGAAGCATCCTGGCATTTGCCTGGAATGATTTGGGGAAACCATGGAAAACCCAAATCTGGATGCCCGGATGGGGATTCAAACTGCCATCCTACCGAATGTGAAGCCAGAGCATTTCTGCTCATCTAATACACTTGGTGCTGGTATAGAGAAAAAAAATTACAAAATAATTCTTTTAAATACTATTTCATGCAGGGTAATGATCTAAGTATTTATTGCTGTTGTCACTTGTTCTATGGACACCAACATAATTTTGGCAGAAAAAAAATGTGTTACATAATAATAGCCTACAAAAATAGAATTTCCAACTATAAACAAAAATGAATTCATGATTAAGGAATTTACTGTAGAGAAATGAAAACTGAGAATAATGGTTACAGTAATTTTCTTGATAGTAAAAAGCTCACTATCTTGTGTTCCACCTTCTGATTACATCTCTTATCTAGCGATACAATTGTCCTCTCTTCCTTAATCTTTGCCCCAACGGCATTTCTGATTCAATGAAAGCTTCACGGGTGACCAACCGGATGGAGTCAAAGAATGACGACGTTTCAACAACCTGCTCGGTTGTCTTCATCAGGTCTATTAAGATAATTCTTTCTCGATTTGGTGAAATCACCAAAATCATTTAATCAATACGCCGGGAAAGTCACCATTTACGACATTTCTGATGTTCATGATCCTGGTATTATATTCTCATCAGAATCTTCTGCATCCAGAGTGAGACAGGAGGAGTATATGCATTGCTTAAAGATGAATTTCTGCAAAGGGAATTACGAAAGTAGGTGCAAGCAAGAACCATTGTTTCTACTTTGTTAAGAGGCAAATCTACACTTCAAAACCACTCTGAATTTTGAACTCTATATCCAGATGTGGTGGATGAGCGAACTTTTTTTCTTTTTGCCTTGCCACTCCCGAGAGGAACATATAATATGAGGGTAAGACTCCTTGGTCATGTGAGCAGTAGTACTTATAAATGACACTCTCAGTAAGGATATGCACATATGTACAATTTATTACATCAGTTATGTACAATGATGACATGCCTAACTCCCTTCACTCTTTCATAGACTATAACTCCCATTGCTTGATCCCTATTAAATGCCTTTCACATTACTTATACTTCAATGGCTTTCTCCCACCTGTTATAATGGCTGCTGAAGTCGACGATGGTTTCTCCCGCCGTCTGTAGCTCACCTCGATACCTCAGCTCCATAGTTACCCTGGCTTCGGAATCTGACCGACTTCCAGTTCCACCTCCGACCTTCTCCCAATCCGCTCGTGCAGCTCAGTTTTGTCCAACTCCCCCCTCCATAGGTTTCATAGTGGGGAGTAACTCTAGCCAATAGTGGTAATTCCTTCCCTACCAATTTCCTCCCAGTATCGTCTTGTTACAGCTCAATTGTGCTGACTATCTGACCCGCTTTGATGTCAATGCTGCCTGTGTGCTTGCATTCCAGAGCCTCTAACTGTTTTGACTTTCTGTTGTAACTGCCCTGGATTCAGCTTTGGCTATATGCAATCAACTCTTGCCCAGCTTTAGTAACTATAGCCCCAAAATTCCTTGGCCGTCCACTACACCGAGCACATTTCCAATAATTTGTCGAGCCTGATTCAAGCAGTATTTGAATATTATTTCTGGTGAGTCAAGAGTGGACAGTGGTTGAAATCTCTAGGTCATCCCAACCCATCTCTTTATCGTATCATATACTGACTTGGTTTTGTAATCCAATTTCCTCACTTCTTTCATATATCCCACTCATCACCCTTGCCAGTAAATGAAGGATTTTGTACCCTTTCTACCACCCACGCAGTTGAGTTTAATATCAAAGGTTATGCAAAGATATTTACACTTCAAGCTTTCAAGAAGCACTTCATCTCTGCTTAAATGGAGATGCTCCTCTGACTTACTAGCATCCCTGGATGATAGCCTGTAATGGTCTTATTAAACCCATCACTAAATATCTCTGCCATTTTTAAATCCTCAGTCACTTAAATCCATCTTAATGTTCCTTCTTTGCTCCTTGTTTAGTTGATTTTCCACTTGCTGGGATGTGTATTAGAGCATAAGAAATGATAGACATGTAGCACTTCAGGAATCAATTGTCAGAGCAGATATGTTTACCACAGATCCAGAAGCGATAACATTGGTAATGTTTTGTGTAGAAACGGTGGCAGTTATCAAAATGAAAATATTGTTTGAAGTTGGTTAGCCTTCTGTGGACAGTGACATCAAGGAATGTGGTTCATTTTTTATGAGTATGACTAGGTAAAGTTTGGATACATAAGGTATTTAAGAACTGCAAAAAACTGAGGAATCTGTCTTCTCCATGTGACCAAATCATAAAGGTGTCCTCTGTAAGAGCAGACGTATAGCTGAGATAAATAATCAGCACTTAGATATTACACTACCTAGCATTTCCCAAAGCCTTCCTATCCAGAAGGTATTCCCTCCCAAATGGTCCACAAGAATTTCCCATACAACCTCCATCCTAACTCATTGCAATAATAATAATAAAAAAATCAAGCCCCACATTCTTCATTTGGCTGGTAATCTATTATTCAGCTACTGTTTTGAATTAAGGCTTCTTCTTCCTGAAATATTACCTCCATCTTGGTAATTAGGTTTCAGTAAGCTGGCTTCAGAAAGCTGTTATTGCATTAGTTCAAACCCTCTTCTTTTGAACTCCTTTGGTTTTCTATATTTTGTCACTATTTTTATCAATGTCACAAATACTTTTCTCAGTTGATGTGACCTTGGAATCTTTTTGTAAGTAAAGACTTTTCTGTTTGTTCTACAGATTGCATTTAATAGTTTACAGTTAAGTTCCTCAGAACCAATTGATACAAAGATAGTTCATGGTAAAATAGTATAAGGCATTAGCCATTTATACATTGTTACATATTTATTAAAACCAAAATTTGGCATAAGGGACAAGAAAAATCTTCTGACCAGTGTTCCTATCATGTGCTGAATGCATTTCTTTAATTTAAAATGTTTCCTTTTTTTATTTATAATATGATATTTAACAAGAAATACAAAAGGTGTAGACAAATGTGCACATTACAAGCTCATACAGTAATATATCTCTAAATCTAATGTTTTGAACCATTCAATTGCATTGATCAATGCATTGTGTATGTCAATTAAAATGTTAAAGTTTCATGTTAAAATAAGTATGTTAAATTTAACTATACCTTAATTTCAAAGGTTGCTTCAACTAGAAATAATTAATTTTCTATTGATTTTCTTTCAGTGTGTACGCAACTGGTTCAAAATGCAACGTGTGTGTCCCCTTTGTAAAGTTTTTACAACATTGAAAGAAGAGTTTCCACCATTGTCTTAGCAAAAGAAATGTTTATGTTTTTAAACTTTGGAACGGCCATTAGATTAACATTAGGAGTTAAATCAACTTCTAAGAGTATGATCAGTTCCTAATGAATTTAGATGTAATTAAAAATATTTTTAAACAAATCTTTCTGTACAAAAAATAACTGCACTGCATTTATATGTGTATTATATAAATTGATATGGTTACATTTTTACTGTTAAAAAATAAATGTTTTTGTTAATTTTTAATCCTTGGAGTTTCTAATACATTATTTTGATGGTTCATAAAAAAATAATTGATACTCATTTCTGAGTAATCTCTAAAACGTCTGACATTTTTTACACCTTTAGTATTCTTTTTTGCAGTCACCTTTGTCCCGATGTGTAAAGAATACTTGAGTTAGTGTTAATCTTCCAAATTTTTTTATCATTATTGTTGAGGTGTTTCATTTTTGATGCAGGTGACAAACACATAGAAACAATTATTTCAGCATGTTACAGTGTTGAATGAGGATAGATTCCAGACCTTGTTCTAGGCAAAGTGAGTGCAGGTTGACTGCGAAAGTTGAAAATAGAAGAAAAGCAATTAATATGCAAAGGACAGATAAAATACACCCGACATTCACGAAAGTTGAAGGGAGGAAGGCAGCAGCAGCACAAAACACAGAAAATACAATATTTTGGGTAAAAACCCTTTTTCAAGTTAACAGAAGTAAAGTGGCTGAACTCGCGCAAGACTTGCGTTCGACGCAGCCACTCATAAATTAAAATTGACTGTCGGAGATGGTGGGGAAAGCAATAATAATATAACCGAAAGTATAACTCACAAGAAAGATTAAAATGGAAAATAATAATAATCATTGGGAGTAAACTGTTTGTCTATGACCATTCATTCTGATGGCTAATGCGTTTGAGGTGAGGCCAATGTGGGAACTTTGACAGTGGAGATAGGTGAGCTGGTATATGAGATGGATGATTGTACAAGTGGCATGACCTATTATAGGGTAGTAGTACCAGTAGTATGGTTGCAATAGGTAGTGGTAGATGGATGCATACTGCACGTTTTACAACGGGGTCTCTTACAACGGAAGGATCCAAACAGTGGCTTAGGAGCATCAGAGGGTTGATATTTATGTACTTGATTTAGATTAGGCGGTTTGCCAAAGGTGACACGGGGTGTGGTGGGAAGGATATGGGGAAGAATATGACGTATTTCAGGAAAGGATCTGAGAAAGTCATAACCCAAACAAAGAATTTGGTTTAGCGATTTCAGGCCAGGGAAAAACTGGGTGAGAAAAACAGGGTTCTGGTTCGTTTTGGGTTGTTTGTGTTGTTGTGGTGGACAGTTTATGACTCTTGATATCTGTTGTTGAACTAATTCTGGAGGATAATTGTGGTTTATGAGTGCCCAGCTCGGGTTGTTGGAGTAGAGAGTAAAGGATTTGTGATTGGAGAAGATGCGCTTGACTCAAATGGCTAGGCTGTATGGGATAGAAAATGTTTGTTTGAGATTCTTGGAAGTAAATAAATGGATCGGTAGTTATCTATACATTTTACTTAACTATTTTTAAAAAAATGGTTTTTACAACAATATTTTAGTCTATCTGAAAATATACCTTGCACTAAGGATTCACCACAATGTTGGTAAGTATTTTACTTTTACTATCGGAACACCTTTTCAGTAACAACCATTCAATAAGAATGCTTGGATTTTAATTGTTTCAGAAATTTTTTTTACTTTTGAGAATTAATGGTGTCAACTGTATCACCGCAAGTTTGTTTGGGAAACCAAGCGTGGCGGTGTAACGGTTAGCGTTCTCGCCTCGCATTCGGGAGGACGGTGATTTGAATCACCGTCTGGGCATCCAGATTTGGGTTTTCCATGGTTTCCCAAATCACTCCAGGCAAATGCCGGGATGCTTCCTTCAAAAGGCCATGACCGAATTTCTTCCCATTCCTTGCCCCCATTCTTTCCCATCTCTAAAGACCTCGCTGTTGAGAGACGTAAAGCAGTTAAAATTGTTTGGGAAAGTGGTTTCAAGAATCCTTAGGGCATTAGCTGGAAATGCTTTTTCTGTTCCCAATTTCTGCCCAACTGAAGTAAAATGTTTGTAAAATATTTTACAAGTTTTAGCCAAGTTACTTCACTACCCAGAAATCCATTTGGTTTGTATAGTGTTTAATGATTTTTCTGTTTCACATTATATTATCAGGGTTCCCACGGGCCTTAAAAAGCCTTAAAAAGGCCTTAATTTTCATTTTGATTTTTAAGGGCCCTTAAAAGGCCCTAAAATTTGCTCAAAAGCCTTAAAATCTTTGAAAAAGCCTGATTTTTTTAACACCGAGATACGGCGTAATAAATTTCACTATCTAGCAACGCACTAATCGGCAGATTTCTCTCTGGCTCGACCTTGACCAAGTGTGAGTCAAAGTGCTTATATTTCAAGCAAGTAGTAGAGTCTTTGCACAGAACCTCTCTTATGTAGTTCTGATTCGTACATGCCTGTGTCTTACATAGTGTTGCAAATTGAAAAAAAAAATGTTTTTTTTTCAGATTTGTGAAAAAAAAAAACATGAAAAAAAACCTAGCATCCTGGGTTTTTTTTCTAAATTTTTTTTTTTTTTTTTTTTTTTTTTTTTCAGAAAACAATATATTTGATAAATTATAGTTTTATTTACGGAAGTTACATTTTATGTTGTGCTTTAAATCTTACTAAATCATATAATGTCTTACATAATGATTCATAAATGTATTTATATAGGTAACATAATTTTTTATCCATCCTCTTGGTCAGTATTGCATTCACTAGTATCAGTAATACGAACACTAGTGCGGTCGGAGTCAGAATTTTCTGTTTCTTCTTCTGTCTCCTCTGGATCCATAACTTCAGAAGTAGTTACATTTTCTTTTACTGGTTGTATTGTACACAAAAGATTTTGAGATTGCAATTTTAAATTGTGAGCAAAGTACGCACTGTGCATATTACCATATTACTGCCTTTTAAGTTTGAATTTAAATCTATTATCATACAAAATAGGAGCTGTATTTATTTTCAATCGTTGGTATATGCAAACGGATGCAAGGAAATGATTCATAATAACTGACAATTTAATGACTCAGTATCACTATATGCTGCGAGTTTAACAAGTATACGAATATAAGGAATGCACAATAAGTAATAAAAAGAGGCAAAAAACTGGTGATAAATTTAAAATTCCTAATTTTTTGAAAAGATCCGTAGGTCTACAGATAAATTTGTAGGGCTGGCAGCACTATTTCAAATAGTGAGTATCAATCCAAACAACGGGGATTCCTTCTCGTGCAACCTAGCCTATTCGGGAAATCCCCGTTCGTAAAAGAATACTTCAGTCAATGTTGCCAATATTTTTGTATTTTTTTTTTTTTTCTACTGAACCAGAAAAATATAGTAGATTTAAAAATTAAGATAAGTACTTAGTATGAACTCTAAAACAGTCATATTAAACGATAAATGCCTTAAAGATATGAAATTTGGTAGTTATGAAAAAAAAACCTGTCCCAGAAAAAAAAAAACATTTTTTTTCAGTTTTTTTTTTTCATGTTATTTTCAATTCAGAAAAAAAAACGTTTTTTTACAACACTAGTCTTACATGACAATTTAAACAACTTCTTAGAAAGTAAACAACTCGATGTCCATGTGCGAACTGGAATGAATGTTCAAACACAATTTAAACCTCATATTTAACTTCTGTTTTTTGGGCCATGCCAAAGCTGAAGATTTGATTGAACATTTTTTGGAAGCACTTGCGAAGTTCTCTCTCCAAAAAGTGATACAGGTTTCAATGGATGGTCCATCTGTAAATTTGAAATTTTTCAATATGTTGCAAAAGAAATTAAGAACTGGGTTTAATTGTGAAATGTTGAATGTGGTTTTACATGTTGTAAATAAAGCATTTAAACGTGGTTGCCAAGCTTCTGGCTGCCACCTTGATTCAGTCCTAATTTCCTTATTTTGGTTATTTAAAGATTCGCCCACGAAAAGAGAGGATTTCCTCAATATTTCCAATTGTAAAAAAATACTCTCAATATTTTGTTTCCACAGGTGGTTGGAAAATATACCTGTAGCAGAAAGGGCATTAGAAATAAGGGACGATGTTAAAAGCTACATACAGAATGTGGAAAAGGTCCCTTTGCCTAAACCTACTTGTAAGTCCTTTTTAACAATTCAACGGGTAGTAAAAGATAATCTTATTTGTTCAAAACTGAAAATTTTCATTTCGGCTTCTAAAATGACAACCCCATTCTTGGATTTTTATCAGAGCACAAAACCTCTCTTGCCATTTATGGCAGAGGATATAAGAAAATTTACTATCAACTTTATTGTTATCTTCAATGTTTTTAAGAAAGAACACACAAAAGTATTGACTAATGTACAAAAAGTGGCAACATTAGACCTGAGTGATGTGAAGAAGCTTTCCTGTGTTAGCAATATCAGTTTAGGAGTTGCAGGCGATCAACTTATCAAGGCTCTGATATTCAACAAGAAAGTGTCTGAAAAAGAAGGTTTCAAAATGAAAATGGAGGTCAAAGACTTCATTTTTACGATGATTAAGCACATACTGGACAAATCTCCTATAAATTATAGAGTTGTAAGAAGTATGACTTGCCTTGATCCTAGACAGATGGTGCTAAATAGTAGCAACTGTTATGAAAAGATGAAATATCTTCTGATTCACTTGTCAAAAATAAATTTGATTGGAGAAGGAGACTGTGGATGAAATTCTTATACAGTATCACAGTTTTTTTATTATCACCAGTTGCCTCAAATGCTTCGAACCACTTCAGCTCATTTAATCCACATGATGAGCATTCACGATTAGATATCTTTTTAGAGAAGTATCTAGGCAAAGAAGATTATAACAGAGTACACAAAGTAGTAAAAATATTGTTGCTGTTATCACTTGGACAAACAGATGTTGAATGAGGCTTCTCTGTGAACAAGCAGTTGGAAGTTGAAAATCTTTAGTGGCTCAAAGATTCATCAGTCGACATTTCAAAAACAGCAAAAATAAGTTGTTTATAACTAAGGAGTTAAGGATGTATGTAGCTATGGCTCATCGGAAGTATGTTGCGTACCTGGAAGAGAAAAAAAAATGCAAAGAATACAGGGATTCAGGGAGTGAAACGCAAATCTCTTTAAATGATTTGGAAGATTTGAAGTGTAATAAGGCACATCTAGAAACTGCAATTAAAGATGTTGAAGATAATGCTGATAAACTAGCAGATAAAGCTGAGGTTATAGGGATGTTAAGTACATCACACGGTCCAATAGTTTTCGACGAACCGCTAAAGTTAAAAAAGCTGAATTTAAGGATTTTGAAAGTAAAATTAAGACTCTATTGAAAGATTTAAAAGAGAATGACCTTTGTTTTTAAACAATGTGAAAATAAAATAAAAAATCATTTTAAAAAGTATATATTTTTTTATTTAACCTGCATACATATTAACAACTTTTTATGGTCTTCTGTGGTTTTAATTTATTATATTGATTAATTAAAAAGTCCACCAAAAGGTTATGTTGAAGATTTGTTTATTTTTCAAAACGAAGTCAGCAATATTCACATGCATAGATACAGAGATGCACTTCTGAGTAGTCGCAAAGATAATCTTTATAAAACTTATGTGAACTCAACTTGAAAACTAACTATAAACTCTCTGTAAAACTGAATACTGACTGAATACTCTGTCCTTCTGCCGATGTGTTTATATAGTCTCTATCGAAATTTCTGGAATTCTTCAAAGGCATCTGCCCGATATTTCTCGAACATTAACAATTACTCAAACAATCAAACATATTAAAAACAATCGGAATTAATACAAAATCACTTAAGAACATTACAAAATGAACAGAAATGGTAACTAGAGATACTTAAATACAAAATTATTTACAGAAATCATTTCAAACTGTAGAAAATTGTCCTGTAGACATCGTAACTTTCATTAATACTTGGAATTACACACATTTAAGCAATTTTCTTACACAATTCTGTTCTTAAACATATTAAATGGACTTTAAATAATTTTCTTTCACAAAACAAAAGTCTATATACACTGATTTACAAGAAATTACAAAACAAACATACCAGATCACTTTCAAGCAAACTTCAGCTCACTACAAATACTTTATACAGTACAATACTATTCCAAATTCAGGTATGAGGGCTGTTACAACCCCTCCCCAGGATTCACTTAATTTTACACAGTTAAAATTGATTGAATCCGTCATGAATCTAAGCAGGTTGAATGTACACATAATGCCAACACAAACAGGTTACAATGAATCAACCATAATGACTTTTACAATTATACAATGTACATATACAGTCCTTCATAACTTACATCATCTGTGCATAGTTCATGACACTGATTCTGGCTATAATAAATGTCCTTTTACAGATCGAATAATTTTTTTTTCAGTTACTGTTTAACACAACAAACATTCAGTTACAATTAATTATTTTCACTCCAAAGTACACACTTGATGTCTGCTTGTTAATGACAACAGTCTGTTTACATTTTACAGCTGATAATTTGTCACCACACTGTAGAAAGTCACAACATAATGAAAATACGAAAAGTCTCTACACAAAGCTGTCACAAATTGCTTTATACAGTGAAATGCTTACATCTTAAACATTCAGTATTATTACATCTGCATCTGAACTTTAGTACTCACACAAACTATCTATGTACATCAATTGACAAACTTATTTACAAAATTAGATATTTACACATATTGTGGCACATTTCATAAGTGACCACTTATTCATAAAAGGGTTTTAGGGCTTCAACATTATACACACCCTTACATTTACCACTCTCAGGGTCTATTAGCTCATAAGAGTTTTTCCTTGGTATAGACTCTATCCTGAAAGGGCCTTCAAACAAACGGTTAAACTTACGAGTCTCTTGTCGCAAAGCTGATGACTTACTATGAACTTCAACTAACACCAAATCACCCACTTTATATTCTATACACTTCTGACCTTCATCATGCTTTTTCTTTCTCCTTGTTGCCTTCTCCTTTAAATTTTTAAGAGCTAAAGCTACCTTTTCCTCATAGTTGAAACTCTTTCTATTTGGAAAACTAACACATTCTCGAATTAATCTATTAGCCGGTTTCGTAAACATCAGCTCAATGGGTGGTATTTCAGCTGTATCACTAGGTATAGAATTAATTACATTTTCAAATTTTCTACTTCATATGCCCACTTACTGTGTTGGTCTGTACATTATGTCCTAAACCAACGTCCTATTTCCCTCATTAGGCGTTCTACGGGATTTCCTGCTGAATGATAAGCAGAAGTATGTCAACCTCTATTACTTCTTGTTCAAGTTTTTCTGTCCACACTTTACTAGTGAATTGCAGGGCACCGAAAGCACCCTCTTAGGTTTACCTACCTTCTGACAATATTCATCAATCACTTTTCTAACCAAAATTTTAGCCGTAGACTTCTTTACAGGGTAAAGTTTAACGAACTTGAAAAAACATCAAATAAAACTAAACCTGGGTCACCCCTCCCCGAGACATGGTAGGGGGCCAAGAACATCAGCAGAAACTAATTCAATACACTACTTGGGATGATATATTTGCATTTTCCCCACTCGTTTAACACTAACTATTTTAGATCTTTGACACACTTGGACAAGATTTTAATAGCTTGGAATTTTTCCTCCTCATATTATAGAAATATGTATCCTCCCTTAACACGCGGTAACACTTGGATGGCCCATAATGCCCATAACTATAATGGTGATGCCATACAATTTTTTCAATTAAACTTTCTGGAAGCCATATCTTCCAACCATTCATCTTCTTCATTGGTCCTTCTAAATAATACTCCTCCATGCAAAGCATAATATTTCTGAAAATTAGCTTTGTATTCTGGGTTATCAAGATTAGTTTTTACTGCTGCTATAGCTACATCTTTGTCCTGTTCCTCGTTGATTGTCTCAGGAATACTTAACTTCAGTCTCATACAGTACTCCTTTAGATTAAGCAATTCTACCTCAGTCTGTGGTCCTAGACATCTCTTTCGGAATCTAGACCTAACGGTAGACGTGACAAAGGCATCTGCAACTTGATTTTTACTATCAGGTCTATATCGAATCTCTAAATTGTATTCCTGCAGAACCAATGGCCCAACGGGTTAAGCGGACTGTTGACTAATTTACACTCTAATAAAAAATGAAAGAGCCTCATGGTCCGTATAGACAAGAATTTTTCTACCTAACAGTAGGTACCTAAACTTGTCAAACCCCACACAATAGATAAAGGCCTCCCTTTCAGTGATGTGTATCTAGTTTCAGATGGTTGTAGTTTTCTACTGGCAAAGGCCAATAGTCCTAGAATCCGGTACTCCATTGATTTCTACTTCCTGGAAGACATGTACTCCTAAACCGTAGTCAGAACTATCCGCGGCAAGGCCAAAAATCTAGATCCCAATCTGGATAATAGAGGATATGGAATTACATAGTCAATGCTTTGATTTTTTGAAAATCTCTTCACATTCTGAGGACCCACCCCACCTGACACTTGTTTTAACAAAATCTCTTAAGGTTGGACTATTTAAAGCTTGTCCCTGAGAAATTCCTATAATATTCACACAATCCAAAGAAACTCTTTAGTTGTTTCTTATCTCTAGGTCAGGGAAAATTCTTAATGGCATTTATTTTATCATTACTAGGCAAGATCCCCTGTGGTGTAATACGATGGCCCAAAAATTCAACATCTTGTTTGCAAAAATGTACATTTCTTTAACTTAATAGTCATACCCCCCTTTCTCAATGCTTCTAAAACTTTTCTAAGTAGCACCCAATGTTCCTCAAGTGTTTCTGACATCATAAGAAATATCGTCTACATATATCTCTACTTGTTCAAGCAGTTCCTTTCCTAACACACTATCCAAAGCACGAATAAAGGTAGCCACTGAAATATTTAACCCAAATGGTAAAACTCAAAAATTATAACAACGGCCATCAAATAGAAAGTCAGTGTATTTCCGGGATTCTTCTGAAAGCGGGACTTGCCAATAGGACGCAGTCAGATCGATAGTCGAAATATATCTTTTACCTTTAAACCTGTGCAACAACTCACTGATAGGTGGAGGATGATCCCGTTCTGTTACTAAATGCTTGTTTAATGTGCGAGCATCCAGTACTAGTCGCACAGAATTGTCCGGTTTTATTACAACAACCAAGGGATTATTGTAAGGACTCCTTGACCTCTCTATTACCCCCCACTCCAACATTTGATTTATCTCCTTATTCACTTCATCTCTCTTGGTCAAAGGGATTGGATATGGCTTAATAAAGAAAGGCTCTTCAGACTTTACAGTAAGCTTGCACTCATAATTTTGATCAGACCTGGTTTGTCAGAAAATACGTCCCTATATTCTTCAATTAGACATTTCAGCGTTTCTTGTTGGTCTGACGGCAATAGTTTCATACTGTTTGGGTAATTAATAACGTTTCCTTCGCTTATCTCCTGACCTTCAATCAGACTATTATTCTCATTACTCTGCCTTAACACATTTACACAAATCTGTGGTAATAGTTCGTCACAAACTCTAGCTACACCAGCATTCTTATATTTAACCCACACATGATCTACTTCTTGTATGCCTTTCCAAACGGTCTTCTCAAAATCAACCCAGTATTCCCCACTGTTAATTTAATCCTTAAGTTACTTTCCCCCCAGTCTACCATAGCCTTTACTTTTGTAAGCCAATCCATGCCTAAAATGCAATTAACATTCAACTTAGGGACTACATACATGGGTATTTCTACATTTACAGTCCCCATACACCCTTCCATCAATTCCTGCTTAATTCTCTTACTTCGAGAACCAGTAGCAGTAATAACTGTCATACTATTAACGGGTAACACTTCAATTTGATTGGTGCTCTAAATTTCGTTAAATAATCCCTCAGCAAGGCAAGAAACCTGTGACCCAGTGTCAATAAGAGCATCTATTTGTTTGTTAAAAGCATTAATTTGTACTATGGGAACTTTATCTAAAACTTCATCCTTATCCTCCACCTCTTCCAATAAATCTTCGCGGGGATTATTAATAAAAATTGTATTAACTCTATAGAAATTGGTACCTGGACCCACATTTTTGTCCATCACTGCGGGGCCCAACACAGGGGTGGTCTTTAGTTTGCCTGCCCCCTATGTTGCCTTTCCCTTTCAGATTGAGGGTTCTGTTCTCTCACTCCCCCATTATCATTCCTCCTTGCGTAATTATCACGACCTCTTCCCCTGGATTGACCATCTCTTGACCCATTACCCCTCCTAGGTGGACTCCTACTGCCCCTCCTATGGTAATGTTGTTCATTCAATGACTCTTGGGCATCCAAGTGTCTCAACAATTTAGAAACCCTATCCACATTAATGACATCCAAAGTAGCAATTAAATTTCTCATTTGCTGAGGCAGCCTAGCTCCTATCAAATCAATGAATTCCTCCTCTCCATAAGGATGGTCTAAATATTTACAACGGATCCAACATTTATGAAAAAAATCATGCTGAGTTTCCCTACCAGGTTTATAAGGCCTACCAGTCATCAACTCTCTCTTTTCCTGAATCTGCCTACTAGTCGACCAAAAATGTTTTAGAAAATTTTCTTTGAACAGCTTATAGTCATTCACTTCCCTAGCTTGTCTATCACCCCATGTCCTAGCATAAGACTTCAGATGTTTACCCACAAGTGCGATTTTCTTACTGTCGGGTAACAAATTAAAATAGTCTGACCTTTCAAAATTATCTATAAACTCAATAGGGTGAAGTCTCCCACTGTCATCATAGAATTCAAATTCTTCCTTAACATCAGCACTGAGAATTGTATTACCTGTTAAGGGAACCTGACTTAACTGAATCTGCAACCCAGCAAACTTTTTCTCCAACTGATTTACATTAGATTGGGTTGCCTCCAATCCATGGGTAAGCTGTTCCTGCTGATGTGCCAATGCATTAATATTTTTCCCTACACCAAATACTTCCTGTCTCAACTCAGTAGCTTTAACATTACTGGCTTGGAATAAAGTGACATATTCCTCCCTCATCTTATCACAATCTTCTCTGGCTTCCTTCACCTCTTTATAAATCAAATTGACACACTCAGTCTTATTCTGTTCACAAATTTCTGTAACCTTCTCAAATTTCTCCTGACATTCTGTTACTACCTTCCCCCATTTAGAATCTAAATTGTTAATATCCTCCTTGAATTGAGAGCTAAAACCCTGAAATTGCTCTGCGAATTTAACAGCAAACATTTACTCAAGTCTGAGAATGTTTTATCATTGTTTTGTTGCAATTCAGAAAATTTAGAATTAATTTCAGAAAATTTACTGTCAAATTTGGAAAACTTACTATCAAATTTGCCATCAAGTTCTGTAAATTTCGCATTAAAACTGGCTACAGAAGACTCTAAAATGGTTTGTAGATTCTGACTATCAGTCATTTTCAGTTATTAGCAAAATCAACATGAAAACGAAGTTACGAAAAATTAAAATTTTCCTAACCTGCCACCAAATAACATACAAAAGCAAAATTTGAATATTCAGTACTTACTTTTGTATCACTTAAATAAGTTTCATCACCTTAAATTTCAGCTAGCAGCACTTTTCACCACTGAACACCACTTTTTTCACTGATTAAAACACTTAATCACACTTTCCACACTCAAAACACTGTACTGCTGGAAGACTTGATCTTGAGGCCGCAGAAAATCCGCTTGCCATCGGAAAATTATTGCCGATTGCAGACGTCACAGGAAAATCTCGAATGAGTGCTGTCAACTCGTTGTTTTCAGATTGAAGTTGGTGCCATCCAACCCGTGTAGCCATTCTAAATGTCGCGTCGCCGTCCGCCGATACCTCGTTGCAATTTGCTGCAGATTCTTTTAGAAGATTAACATCTCACAGATGTTTAATAACTTCTCGTCGCTGTCAACAGTCGCCATATTTTGGTCTTCGGTGGTTTTAATTTATTATACTGATTAATTAAAAAGTCCACCAAAAGGTTATGTTGAAAATTTGTTTATTTTTCAAAACGAAGTCAGCAATATTCACATGCATAGATACAGAGATGCACTTCTGAGTAGTCGCAAAGATAACCTTTATAAAACTTATGTGAACTCAACTTGAAAACTAACTATAAACTCTCTGTAAAACTGAATGCTGACTGAATACTCTGTCCTTCTGCCGATGTGTTTATATAGTCTCTATCGAAATTTCTGGAATTCTTCAAAGGCATCTGCCCGATATTTCTCGAACATTAACAATTACTCAAACATATTAAAAACAATCGGAATTAATACAAAATCACTTAAGAACATTACAAAATGATCAGAAATGGTAACTAGAGATACTTAAATACAAAATGATTTACAGAAATCCTTTCAAACTGTAGAAAATATTCCTGTAGACATCGTAACTTGCATTAATACTTGGAATTACACACATTTAAGCAATTTTCTTACACAATTCTGTTCTTAAACATATAAAATGGACTTTAAATAATTTTCTTTCATAAAACAAAAGTCTATATACACTGATTTACAAGAAATTACAAAACAAACATACCAGATCACTTTCAAGCAAACTTCAGCTCACTACAAATACTTTATACAGTACAATACTATTCCAAATTCAGGTATGAGGGCTGTTACAAACTCTTACCAGTATGGGGGGAGGGGGATTTCCTTGAAAATGTTATTTGGTTAGCTTACCAAAAATAATAATAGTGATAATTATACAAACAAATACGTAAGAGAAATTCTTTTGGATAAAAACTAACAAATGAATTTAAAGATTTATAATTTATTCAATATAAATTTTAGTTTTATACAAAAATTATATATTTTTAATTAACTATTCAGTATTAATTGCAAATCTGTACTGCACTTTGCTTGTTTGGAAATGAACTGATTCAACAATTTTTCCAAATCTTTTTCGTCTTTCAGATTACCATATACATGTAATATTATTGAGTCTGTCTTGAAACATTGTCGATCCTGGGTAAGTCTTGAGTTGGTGAACTTCGTTCATTCATGCAGGACGACTTAGTAATTGTGACTAGTATGAATCTTATAGTCCAGGTGTACTTCTGTGAAAAATCTAAAACCCTTCTCATATTTTTTTGCCTTCAAAAGTTGCAAAAACATGTCTCAATCATTAAGAAATCTTTCTTGGTAAAAATCTTGGTTGCGGGCTGTCCCAAAGCGAATGTTTTGAATAGGAGAATTTTGTTTCTACCTTGGTCGAGATCATGGGAATTTTACGCTGATGTGGGATTTGTGCTTCATTGATTTCGAAGTTAATACATGATTGCACACTTTTCCAAAAAATTGCTTCGAATTTTGAATCTCAAACACAGTACAAAACGTCGGTGATTGCTTCTATCTTCTCACACAATCCGATAACATATAGATTCAATTTCTGTAGATCTGCATTCAAAATTTCTCCCGTCATCGTTAAATAGAAAATACACTTAAACGATTCCATATCTTTTATAGTTCCTGTGAATCTTGTTGCTGTTATAAATCTCTCAGTTCCAGCTCATACAGCAAGATTGAGATTATGGTAACTACAATGCATAAATATAGATCGAGGCTCTTCATTGCGTATTCGTGACTGAAATCCTGTTATTTTTCCAGTCATTAAAGGCCTCATTGTAGCCTTTTGAGAGTGCCAACTTGTGCTTGGCAAAAATGTTAATGACCTGATCAAATAAGATTTCTGCTTTGATGTTCGCAGTTAAAAACAATCCAATAAAATGTTCACATGCAATGAAATCTTTCGAAATGATTCTCATGCATGATGATCCCATTTCATCCATGATTCCAGACAATAGTGTAGTAGACTTCATAAAGAATTTCATTCTGGCGGTCATTATGAAGCCAATTGTAACCATCTCTTTGCAGCCTCGATTTTAGATCAGTCATATCTTCAGTTCGAACTTTTAAAAATACCATGAATTTTGAATTTTTGTTGCTGTTGGCTCCTCTCACAGAAAATCTTGTCTCGCCAAGGCCTCCAAGGTACTAAATATTTTCGACAACTCTTGCGGTTATCGAGCATCTGTTTTGAATGAGCTGTTGATATCGATTGTGTCACGTTGATATTATCAATGTTTTTAATGCTTCAGCGTAGTTGTCATGAAGAGAACCAGTACCATGAGAGTTTAACCGCTAATTATGAATTTTGTTGTATAACCAGTAGGGTGTCTCAAAATGAAACCCAGTCCGACCTGGAGAAAAAATTTAATCTTTGGTAAAGTGTACGTTATGTGAAAAATAATTTCTGTCATTCTACCATTGTTTTATAAAGTCATTTGAAATGTATGCTTCCAGAAGAGTTTGAAGAGTGTGAGAAACTAAATACAGTTCTTAAGTTGTTGGAACTAGAAAGAAAATATCAATGTCAGTCTGGTCCGGTAGCAGAAGCAAATACAACTTCTATCAAAAGAAGAGCCTCCTAAGTGGTGGTAAATGAACATACACAAATTTTCCATATTGTTGTCATAATTCTGCCAATCAGTGTTTTAGCAAAAAATGTTCAGTGAAGTAGCCTAAATTTATGATGAAAAAAGAAGCAATTTAAAATAAGAAAAAGCTGCTAAGCTTTTGTTTTTAAAATTTAACTTGCCACTTTTAATTTCGAATATTAACTACAATAATTAGGAAACTATTATTATTTTCTTTAAAGTCAGCTACTGTCTGATTCATTTGATTCTTCTGCTTCCATCGTTGTGCCCGAGTGAACTTATTTAGCAGATGTGTTTTTCCTCTGTTCCCAAAACCTCTTCATCCTTTCGCTGTGTTCTTTCCTTCATTCTTCCGTCCACGTGTTCCTTCTTCTGATATACTGGCTGTTGGCAAACTGGTGATTGTTGACCATGCTACTAAATCGGCATCAGTCCTGTATGATGTCGTCTGCTATTCCTATTTCCCTGAGATCCTTTTCAATTTCAATTAGCCAGTTGGTTTTAATTTTCATTGAAATGGCTAGGTTTAGAATTCTTTCTGTTAGTCTGTTATTACTCATTCTGATAATATGGCCGTAGAATTTAATTCGTCTTTTCCTGAATGTGTCTGAAATTTTTTCTGAATGCTGATATAGTTCGTTTGATTTCCTTTTCATCCAAATTCCTCCGGTACAAACAGGGCCAAAGATTTTTCTTAAAATTTTCCTTTCTTGCATTTCAATATCTTTAATCAATGATCTGCCTCCAATAATCAAAGTTTCTGATGCGTATAATGCCTCCAGTTTGATTACAGTGTTATAGTGTCTTAACTTAGCATTTCGGGATATTGACTTTTTGTTGTATCTGTTCCAGGTGATTCTGTAGGCTTTATGTAATTTAGTTATTCTCTCCTTGTTTGCTTCACGATTTAATCCTGCTGGTTGAATAATTTCTCCTAGATATCTGAATTTAGCTACCTGAGAGATATTGCCAAATCGCGTTTTTAAGGGTTGTCCATCTTGGTACCGTGAAGATCCTTCCATATATTTGGTTTTAGCATATGAGATTTGGAGACCACATTTAGCTGCAATTTCATGCAGTTTTTCAAGTGCGTAGACTGCCTCTTGCCTGTTGTTGGAGAGAATTGCCAGATCATCTGCAAAGGCCAAACACCGCAAGTGAAGTTTATTTCTGAGTAGCCTGCCAATGGTTATTCCTTTTACTTCATTCTCCCAGGTTTTTATTACTTTGTCCAGAACAAGATTGAATAAAAAAGGTGACAGTCCATCTCCTTGTCGAACTCCTGTGCCAATTTTAAAAGGTTCCGACACCTCACCTAAGAATGTTACTTTTGAAACGGTATCCGTTAATGTCTGTTTGATTAATTCTCTGGTTTTTCTGTCTACTTTGTATTCATCTAGTTTCTTAAAAAGTGTTTGTCTGCCAACAGAGTCATAAGCTTTTTTAAAGTCTACAAAGCTGATTACTGTTTGTCGGTTTTTACGGATTTGTAAGATGGTTTTGAGATTTAAAATTTGTTCTGCACATGACCTGCCTTTTCTAAAT
The DNA here is from genome assembly GCA_031002005.1 of Vandiemenella viatica. NCBI lineage: Eukaryota > Metazoa > Arthropoda > Insecta > Orthoptera > Morabidae > Vandiemenella > Vandiemenella viatica. Next base: position 93,862,072 of record JARYHS010013631.1, read on the forward strand.
CCTGCCTGATACTCGCCAATAAGATGATCAATTTGTGTTTCAAGTCTCATGAGAAAGTGCCTTGGATATAATTTTGTAAGTAATTGGTAACAAGGAAATTCCTCTGTAGTTATTAATGTCAGTTTTATCCCCTTTTTGTGAAGTGGGTGAATTAGTGCACATTTCCAGTCTTCAGGGATTTTTTTCTTTGACCCAGATGTCTTCAATAATCATATGAATTTTTTGAGCAAGACTCGTACCACCTATTTTCCACATTTCAGCAATTATGCCATCTTCCTCTGGGGCTTTGTTAAAGTTGGAGGTTCTGAATCTGGATTTGGAGTGGATTTTTCAAAGGTAAGCTGTCCTTTAGGGTTTTCACAATTTAGAAGGTCTTTGAAGTAATTTGCTAGCTTACAATTTTCCATATTATTTGTTTCTAGAGTACCATCTGGACGTTTGAAACAGAGGCTAGGTGCCTGGTATTTTGACAATTCTTCCTTGAATGTTCTGTGAAAGTTCCTTGTGTTGTTATTCTTAAACTCTTGATCAATTTCTGCTAGTTTCTGTCTATCATACATACGTTTCTCTAATCTAATGGTTTTTGAAGTTTGTTTCTGCGTATTAATGAATTCCTGCTAATTTTGAATGGTTTTGTGGGAATTCCAATTTTGCCAGGCTTTAATTCTAAGTTCAATAGCTTTGTCGCAGGTTTCATTCCACCACCTATGTATGTGTTTTCTGGGAAGTGAGCAGATGCTTTGAGGAGTGCATCTTTAAGTTCTAGCCAATTGGTAGGATGTTGGCTGGATATACTGGCAAGAAAAGTTCCAGATTCTTGTTCCAAGAATGGATTTGATTATTAAAGTAAAGATTTTTAATAAATAGAAGTAACTCGGAAGTAAATTAAGAGTAGTGACACCAGTTTATATTTTTAGACAACATTTTCACATAGTAACTTCTGTTTCGTTTCCGCTTCCATAATATAACTTCCGTTTCATCTCTAGAACATACGCGTGAATATTCATTGCCTATATACTTGTGTATGTAGTGAAGAACAAAAATAAAACTGTCAGGCCATCATTTAAAATTCCACTGGACCTACGTCTAAAGGAGATGCAAATTCCCCCCCCCCCCTTGCTGCTGTCTTCTAGCGTTATTAACACTCGATTCGTTTCTCCTTTACAGCTTGACTACGAATTTATCCTTATGAACCTTTTTGTAGATAATACACATGAATTTAGCCGAAGCGCATTCGAAATACAATAAGGCAGCTTTCACGCACAACGGTTTTGGATGTATGACATTTTACAGTAGCATTCTTGCTTTCACGCATAAATAGTTTTTGCCAGTGATCGAGCTCAGTAGGTGATAAGCTTGGTTGGTTATATCTGTTGAAACATCAAAGGAATTTTGTGCTTTTCTCATGGCGTTGTTGTGGATACATAGCCTATTATACATGCTGTTTGAATAATGAAATTAATATGCTTAGCTGGTCTGGTCTCTCATTTCTTTCCTTTAAGCACTCTCAAATTCCGGGTGGGTATTTTACCCACACGGAATTTCTCGGGTGAGTACTGTTACCCACCATACCCACATTAACTGCTGGCCCTGCTGACTACACTGGTCTACAAAAATGAGCTTTTTTAGTTTTTTGCAGGATTTTATATATATATTCATTTGATTTTTTATATAATTTGTAATAAAATCAGTAATTAACTATCTAACTCTAAATGATATACTTCTGATTTTGACATGCCTAGAAATTGGTAGATTTTCAGGCATATTGTGCATCTGGAACATCTCTCTTCTTGGTCCAACAGAAGTCAGCCAGCATATTAGAACTCCACTTGTCTTTTTACATCTTTTCCATTGTAGGAAAGGGAATTGCAACATACCTTTTTGAAAGACTGTTCATCATCCATTAATTACCATATTTTTGGTCCTATAAAAATTTCTTCCTTCAGTTTAGCATCACTGACTTTGGGAAATTTCAAGAATCCATCAGAAAGTTTATCCATAGCCGTTGCGAAATTTTTTATTAGTTCTAATTTAATATGCAATGGAGGTAAATGTATTTTTTCAGAATCCTCTAAAGGGACATGTACAAGTCCAGGGATAAGAGATTCACGTTTAGGCCAGGATTTTATAATGAAGTGAGACTTCCTATCCCTGCTTCTCACTCGCACAAAAAATGGCAAAATTTGGCGAACCCAAGTTGCAAACCAAGCAATAAAGGAATGACCTTTAAGTCATCAGAGATATACGATTTATATTTTTCATATTATATTTTTTCAAAAACTAACTGCATTATTTCATATGTCTCTCTCATATCAGCGGCATACGCTACTGGTGTTGATGGAAGTTCATTCCCAATATATAGCAGTACAGCCTTCAAACTAACTTAGATGAGTCTATGATCAATCGTGACTCATCTTACTGGTGTCGATGCCCAAGAGTTCCCATAACAGAACAAATATCACTGCAAAACGCAATACCATTTTCTTCAGAAAAGCAGTCTTTAAAATCACTATGGCAGCTAATATAACTACATGTTCTTACATCTTTTTGGAGCAGATTCTAGCCATTGAGTCTCGAAGTTAAAACTTCAACTTGCTGTTTAGACAGTTTTAAATCCGGAATCAGGTCACTAAGGTCTTGATTGGGGAAGTATGGTTCTGATGTACAGCTACTGCCTTCATATGTAGGATCATTTTTATAATCATGATCATCTGAATCATTTTCAGTTGGAGCTAGGTTAGAAACAGAGTAACTAGTTAAAGTCTTACCTGCATATACCGGTACATGGAAATCTTCATTGTGTAAGACAGGCCTCATTGCAGATGGCAAATTTGGATACTTATCTGTATATTTTGATTTAAATGTGATTTGTTAAACAAATATAACAATCAGTTAGATCAGGGTTTCTCAAACTTATAGCTCTACGTACCCCTAAAATAATTCCCAGACAGTGGCGATCCCTCTTAAAAAACTGGGTTTCTGTTTTCTTAAAAAAATAAGTAGTTTTACTTTTAAAAAAGTGATTCAGTCACAAAGAGCAATATGCTATTAATTAATGTGATTGATGGGCTTGTTGTAAGGAAGAAAGTTTAGTGGGGCCGTTACCATAGACCATTCTGCCTTAACTATAACCGTGTGCTCTGCCTTGGATAATTCAGTTTGTGCTTTACTGAAACTCAGCCGCCACCTAACTTGATTTAGGATGTAGTCATTGAAAGTTGCAATTTAAACTGTTGAACTATATATTCTTCCAAAAATTTATAAAGTCACAAACTTAATGGCATCGGAAATCATCACTAAAGAATCTTAATAGCACATTCAAGACAGACTAACCTCACGCGACCCCTAACTGAATTTACAGTCACATAATGTGTTACAATTTCTCCATACACTCGTCTCAAAGTTCAACATGCCCACCCATGCGCCTACATCCGCTGAGCTGCGCCCAATTAGTGCCGCAAGGTAGCATGAATCTGAAATACTGGGGCGGGGTTTGCTTAGGGCTGCTATATATAGAAACGCCCGTGACATCAGTCAAACCTACTTTATATTATTCTACATGTTTTAAAATGACTGTTGAGTGATTGTTAAGTCGCTACCTGTTTTTCTTCGATTTACTATGAATTTCTAAACTAAACGCTATCTCCATATGATGCAATAGGCAAGGTCGGCCGGCTTACTCAGACATGTTCTCAAAACTGCAAAAAATCTCTAGTTAGTTCCATCCTGATCAAAATACTACATGTATGTTGTATATTTTGGATCTAGTTTACTCCCTTTAATTTACGTATTATTTTAAATGGTTATCTTTTTCCATAGCCATGCATTCAAAGTTTTCACAAACTGTTCAAAAATCAACCTTTAAACTTCAATAACCCGTTTCAAACTTTAATATGTTGTGTAAGCAAAAATTACATTTCTTTCTTGCTAGAAGTTGATTTTCTATATCTTTCAAAATATGACTTCTAGAATTTAAAGTATGTATTAAAACACTTTAGCAGGATTCTCTAGCTACAAGATTTCTACCCTCTGTTTAGTAGTTATTATCCTGAATACCTCTCAAAGTGAAGGAAATGTTTACTTTTGCAAAATATTTTGCAACCAAATGCTAGATATGCTGATCTTATGTTCTGACTTTCTATAACTGTTTAATCTGATTTCTAGCTTGAATTGACTAAGTAACTGACTTTAAAACTGATATGCAATGCAATTCAATTAAACTCGCTATTCTGAGAACAAATTTTGTCATGCAGTTACAAAATTTTTAGGTTACCTGTCTGGCATTGTTTCTTGCACCAAGTTGAGCCGATTTTAGAAGCATTTTGCTCATGTTTAGTCTTGATTCACCATTGTGCATGTTGCACGCTTGAGACAGCCATTCAGCCTCCATAACGTAAATCTTGTTATGAACCCCCTACTATCAACTTGAGAACCCGTAGGGGTCTACGTACCCCACTTTGAGAAACCCTGAGTTAGATGATCCTTCGGTTTTGTCCAAATCATGGGAATTGCAAATGGCAAATGATATGTACCATTTATCCACCCTCTCAGCAGTCTTGACAACGAAACACAGTATACATTTGGAGCCCAGCGCTTATCAAAATCACCCACATGACAGCCAAAGTACAGTTCGTAACACTGTTTTACAAGTCATGTAAAATTTTGCCTCTTGAGACTTGAAGGTCAGCTCACCACAAATATAGCAGAAATTATCTGAATAATTTACACATATTTGTGGCAAAATGTAAAAAAAAAAAAAAGACAAAGCGTAAACAATACACTTCTCAATAGAAAGGAAGGATTTATTTCACTAGAGATAATCGTGCTAACATGCTCACAATCAGCTCAACAATAACACATCACAATGCCATCATATTAACAGGTCTGCGCATGTCGACACATGAATACGTCTGCACAGTCTTTTGGTGCTTCAGCAGGATATATAATTTCCTTAAATACGGTTTGAATAAAATTGCTACATAAAAGGTAAAGGTTCCTGTGAAAGGTCAAAGAGAATGTAAAAATCAAATTTTAAAAAGTAGCTGTCAAAAAAAAAAAAAAACCTGTGGCTGATGGAAAAACTCTGAAAATATCTGAATTTGGTATGAAAAAATGCACCAGATTCACTAATCAGATTTCCCGTGAAGAAAACCTTGCCGACCAGTGGTACTAGTACACTAGCCTCTAAACCAATCAAAAATGACAGGTTGAGCAGAGTGTTCAAGCAAGTCATTTCTTTGCAGTTGTTAACCTAAATAAAATTGCTGTGAAATAACACTCAACAGATTTTCTCATGTCTTACACTATATTAATAAGTTTCAGCTGTCATCCTTAGCAGGTTTAATTTCAACCTACAAAAATTCCGGTGATATTGCAACTAGAAAATCAATTCTTCAGTCACATGCTCATTACTTCATACGTTCACTGCATCGTGATATAAACATTATTCTATATTTCTTCTTACTGCAAACAATTATCAGAGATATTTTATTTTCATTATAATGAAAATATCGATATGAAATGAATTTGAATAAACAAGAAGCTACTAATAATTAATATGTTGATTTAAATGAAATATCTACTTTTCTTTCTGTGTTCCAGCAATCATTTCATCCCAGTTTCTTAGCTAAAAAAAATTGTTATTAAGTAAGCACATAATCTCAATTTAGTTATAACATCTCTGGCAGCCGTTAGTTAAGCAATGAAGGCTGGGAGTGATATCAGCAATATGGTCACAATGACCAAGCTTAGCCTTTTATCACTATTGATGATGAAACTGATTGGAATATTGCATATCAGAGTAGAAATATCTTATTCTCTTTTTTTTTTTTTTTAATGTCTCTTTATGGTACTAAGCCAGTTAGCCTCATAGATTTTGTAACAGAGTGCTTCGCCAACACAACAGGCCCCTTTATATGTATGCACCTGGTTTGGAACGGCTTTCAAGACTGCCATGCTGGAGCATGAGGTTGGAGCATCACTCCTGAAACGTATGATGAAAAATGGTCAACACTGCAGTCACACGTACCAGGACTGTGGGCTGGAGCATATGCACCAAAATTGACCGTTATCGCGTGGCCTTTCTGCCGGGTTGGAAAGTTTTTTAGAGGGTCCAGTATGAATCATTCGGTTTCCAGGTCATTGTTGTTTTTGTTAATTGTGCTAGTGTATTTAAAATGTCCTTCAAAAGAAATGAGAGAAACCAAGCAATTGTATGTGCTGCTTTATTTTATTTTTTTCTTTTGGTACAAAAAGAATTAATAACACAAAAGTGTATATGGGTGAAAAGATGGCACCAAAACAATGATCTTTATGGACACATACCTCTTTGGGAGCGTGCATAAACCATGTAGCTCCATTTTGGTCTACTGTGAACCCCCCACCTCCCCCCATATAGCCTACGTGGCTTTTGCCTCTACACCCCCCCACCCCCACGTAGTTTTTTTTTCCTCTTTTGATTCCAGAAGACATTTTGTACTGTTTTCTCTTGTCAGGGAAATAAATATTCACATGCTGTTGTGTGTTCTGTTCCTCATTTTAACTGTGAAAAATATTATAAAAGGAAAGCTACTTGGCCTGGCTCGGAACCTCCCCTCCCCCCACGTAGCCCAGTGTAGCCTTCAAACCAACCCCTCCACCCCCCTGGACCGAGCCAAGTGGTTTGTGCACGCTCCATTTTGAGAGAGCTATGGGAAAATGACCCAGATGATTTCAAAAATTATCTACGAATTGACAAGTTGACATTTGACTACATTTTAAAGTTAGTATCTCCACAAAAATCAAAACAAGACACAATCATGAGGAAGTATATAACTACAGAGTAACCTTTGGCTGCTACTCTTCGTTTTTTGGTAACTGGAAGACCCCTTCAAGATTTGAAATTTTCTGATAGTGTTTCTACACCATCTCTGAGTAAAATCATACCTGAAACATGCTGGGTGGTTTATACTGCTCTGAAAAGAGATGGAATTACCACAGATTAGGCATACATGTGTCTTCTTCTACAGGTCCACTCCTGGTACTTGCATATATTTTTCTCAGTTCTTATCGAAATGCCCCCCGATTGCCTTGAATCATTTTAATGAAGAAATCTTTGTGTTCCCTTTCACCTACAATTATCCTGCATAATTCTACCAACTTATCATATGCACTATTTTTTTATTTTTGTAGTCGTCTGATTTAACCTTCCACAAACATGGAAAATTATAATCAAGTTCTATAAATCCTCCCAAATTTTCACTTGATGACATTTTTCAAGATTTAATTTTTTTTTTCTGTTAAAGTAGGCTAAAGTTAAATAAAGTCATACAGAAATTAGAAACCAACATGTCTAGCATGTTAGCACCTTTGCTTGATAAAAAAAATCCTTCAAACAGTTTCAGAAATATATTTAGAAACGAATCGAATTTTGAAATAACTCTCTGTAAAATACACGCTTCTGACCAGTTTGCACTATTGACATAGTAAATAAATGCTTTATACTGATTTTATTAATATTTCTGTGGTATGTCCATGTTTTTTAATGTACAAATTACAGTGCTTCTGTAAATAGTGATGCCATTTGTTACTGTCAGTATGCAACAATTATCCTGCTGAGAAATACAGGGAGCCCCGTGGCAGATTTCGGATTTGTAAACGAAATAAATTGGAGCTGTTATCAAATCAATCCGTATACATATGGATTTTATATCTTAAAAAGTATTCCATATAAATATTTTCCATCTTGGCGGACACACTCACTAAATCTATCGATGGTATTCTGAGCGACAAATTTCAGTAGCGACTGTAGATTAGTGTTCACTTCTCGCTCTATATTTTCTCTAAATTCCGAAATATCCATTGAGTTGCTATAATACACTTTTCCCTTAAGGCACACCCACAAAAAAGAGACCATGGAGGTGAGATCCAGTGATCTGGCTGGACATGCATTGCTTCCAAATCGTCTAATCAATTTTTCATAGAATTGTCCACCTAAAATTTTCATGGTGGCTCCTGTTGTGTGAGGTGTGGCGCCATCTTGTTGAAACTACGTTCATGAGCTGTGTGACTGACGTGCAACTTTGTGAAAAAAAAACAAAAAAAAACATGAAAACAAACTTAGCACCCTTGGTTTTTTTTTTCTTTTCAGAAAACAATATTTTAATAAATTATAGTTTTATTTACGGAACTTACATTTTACATCTTTGTTCTAAATCTAACTGAATTATATAATGTTTTACATAATGATTCATAAATGTATCTATATAGGTAACATAATTTTATTCATCCTCTATGTCAGTACCACATTCACTAGTATCAGCACTACCAACACTAGTTTGGTTGGTTTCAGAATTTTCTGTTTCTTCTTCTGTCTCGTCTAGATCGATAACTTTAGAAATAGTTATATTTTCTTTTATTGCATGCAAAATATTTTGGGATTACAATTTTAAATTGTGAGCAAAATAAACATTGTGCATAAAAAATGCGCCGATAATTCCGTATTACGGTCTTTTAAGTTTGAATTTAAATCTATTATCATACAAAAAAGGAGCTTTATTTCTTTTTCAATCGCTGGTTTATGCGAATGGTTGCAAGGAAACCATTCATAATTACTGATAATTTAATGACTCAGTATCACTATATGCTGAGAGTTTAACAAGTATACGAATATAAGGAAAGCACAATAAGTAATAAAAAGAGGCAAAAAACATTAGATAAATTTAAAATTCCTAATTTTTTGAAAAGATCCGTAGGTCTACAGATAAATTAGTTGGAGTGACAGCACTAGTTCAAACAGCGAGTATCAAAACAAACAACGGGGAACAGGGATTCCTTCTCGCGCAACCTAGCCTCTTCGGGAAGTCCCCGTTAGTAAAAGAAAACTTCAGTCAATGTCGCCAATGTTTACGTAATTTTCTTTTCAACTGAACCAGAAAAATATAGTAAATTTAAAAATTAAGATAAGTACTTAGTATAAATTCTAAAACAGTCATATTAAACGTAAAATGCCTTACAAATTTGATATTTAGTTGTTAGGAAAAAAAAACGTGTCCCAGAAAAAAAAGATTTCTTTCATAAGTTTTTTTTTTCATGTTTTTTTGCAACACTAATCTAGATATAAAGTATTCATTTTTTTTTTTTTTGCCGTCGTCAGTCTTTCGACTGGTTTGATGCAATCCTCCATCCTTTCCTATCCTGTGCTAACCTCTTCATTTCTACATTTTTACAGCCCACGTCCTCAATTATCTGTTTCATATATTCTAATCTCTGTCTTCCTCTACAGTTCTTACCTTCAACTGTTCCCTTCACTAACAAATTAACCAATCCAGCATGTCTCAAAATATGACCTACCAGCCTGTCTCTTCTTTCCGTAAGCTTCTTCAACAAACTTCTTTTCTCACCCATTTCCAAAACTCGTTCATTTCTTACTTTGTCTGTCCACTTAATTTTCAGCATTCTTCTGTAGCACCACATTTCAAATGCTTCAATTTTCTTTATTTCCGGTATTCCTAAAGTCCATGTTTCGCTACCATAAAGTGCTGTGCTCCACACAAAGAGTTTTAAAAAGTTCTTTCTAATTCCTAGATCAATATTTGAAACTAAAAGGTTTCTCTTTTTCATGAATGCTCTTTTTGCTAGTGCTATTCTGCTTTTAACATCATTCCTGCTTCGGCCATCGGTTGTAATTTTACTTCCCAAGTAACAGAATTCACTTACTTCTCCTATTGCATCCGATCCTATTTTTATATTTAATCTACTAGTATTGGTATCATTTCTGCTACATTTCATCACTTTTGTCTTGCTTTGATTTATATTCAGTCCAAAATCTTCCTTGAGTATTTTGTTCATGCCATTCAGTAACTTCTCAATATCCTCAGCCCTCTCTGCTAACAAGACAATGTCATCAGCAAATTGTAGCATACTGATTTTTTCTCCCAGAAAACTTATGCCACATGGAAATTTTTCTTTGACTTTCTTCATTGCTTCTTCTACGTACAAGTTCATTTATAATGCAACAATAAGAATCACCATCAACAGTTATGCTTGCCTTCAATGTAATTTTGGAAGAAAAACGGTCCGATTATTCCATTGGTGTAGGGGAAGTGGTGGTATTATGGAACACTTTTTCGTTTAAAGCAATGTACTGAATTTAAAATTTAGCTGTTCCATAAAAAATGCCACCTCTGTCACTTTATATATCTGTTATAAAGGATCAATAATAATTATAATGAATAAGAAACATTTTCAGTAATTACAACAGATTTTTTAACTTGCTGTAAATTATGAGCATTTTTTAAGTGTAAAACAAAATTTGTCAGTTTACATTTTTATTAATAAAATTATTAAATTATATTTTGACCTTACCTGGTAGAAAATCAAAATTTACTTTGTAAACTTGTAGTAAAGTTGAAAGAATGCAGAAGTCCGAAACATTACTTTGTAGTAAAGTTGTTTTTATGAGCTATAAACCACAATTACATTTCACAGTTTATAGTTCTTCGTGAACAAAAGTCGCTGTAGTATATATGTAGTATGAGGTGGAAGTTAGAGTATGGTCTCATGATTATCTTTTGCTTTAATTTTGACATCTATATTCCTAGTGTGAAAATAATTTCCATCCAACATGAGCAAGACTGGGAATTCACCTGTAGGTTTTGAATGTTCAATGAAGTGAGTAAACCATTCAATGAATAGATGGACTGCACCCAGCCTGAAGGATGACAGTTTCTAATAGCTCCAGGAGGAACACCTTTCATCAGTCTGTCTGTCCAATTGGTGCATGGGAAAATCATCATCGGAGACACGATGTTGCCGCCTGCACTCGTGCTCGTGATGATAGTCACCAGACTACCCCTCTCTGTTGGAGTAATGGTTCCTATCTGTTTTCTTACCTTCACGCCAATTACATTTGGAATTTTTGTTTGCGCTACACTAATACCAGACCTATCAACATTGAAGATCCGGTCAGGAGAATAACAATGTTTAGTGTATTCGGCTTTCAGAAGATCAAAAAAGTTCATGACACTCTCTCGGTTAAAGCAAGTTCGAGCAAGTGATGTTCCTTCAGGCTTTTGTACTGAAATCTGACTCTTGCGTATATTTGCGACGTGATGGAACCTTGTCCATCCAGTCATATCGTCACTGAATGGATTGCGAATTCCATTTCTTACTGCCAGTTGTAAGCCATTCGCCTTAAGTCATTACGTGTGAGCCTATAAAACTTCTTTTCCATCAATAGACAATACTCAGCAAGGTTCTTTTCAATTTCTTTGGGAAGCACAGGATTTTCTAACTAATATGGCATGTGTTAAAGTACTTACATCTATATCCTTTGCAGCCATGTATCTAAAGAGTGTAGCTTCTGGTATTTTGAAACATCTTGCCGCTTCATTTAGAGTTTTAGTTTTATCACTGACGGCCATTATTGCTTGAATCATATCTTCAGGGTGCCATTTCTGTCACATTCCCTTTTTCTGAGGCCATAACCTGCTTCTTGGCATGGCAACACATACAAAACAAAAGAGGGGTTGTAATATGGAACAGCATGTTTCATATTGCCACCCAACGCCATTTTCGAAACTAATTAATGAAACTAGACATTTGATAAACAATTTTAAGGAACTAAAATCATCGTTTTTAGGTTTAATTCTATTACTAAATCATAAAGTAGAAACAATATGCTAATTTGTAAGTAAAGGTAACAGAAAAAAATACTTGAATCTAAACTTACAAAAACTTTTGGAGATTGTAAAACGAAGTAGTTCTACTCATGGCAATAAAACAATATGATACTGATCTCTGCTGCTTCTAATGATGGAAACAGAACATTAGGATTGCCATAACTGAAGCTGCTACCAGATGGCATTAGTAGTCTGCAAATACTATGGTGTTTCATATTACAACCCTGTTTCAAGTTACCACCACCTCCTACGCCTGTTGTTCACCAGTTCACTGTGATATTGTGACTAACAATCCGCACGAATGCTACATTAAACAATATCTCTTCCATACTTCTCCTTGTAAATGTTGTAGAAATATTCATATTTCAAATCTGAACTCTGCTGTGGGGTCCCCTGTATGACCAAAAAAATTTGTTTTGCTATTGCTGTTTTTTGAATTCTTGTTGGAAAATTTACAATTACAATTCAATTAAGGACAACATGAAGGCTTTCCTATATAGTCTCTTGCTTCTATGGTTGATAAAGTTAAAACTGAAATCACCACATAATACCATTTATTAATTGCAAAATGTAGTATCAACATGAACCATGTGGCTGGGCTAACCACAGGTAAATGAGAACCTAGCTATATTTTACAACCTCCTTATTTCAGGAGTAAGAGAAAAGCCAAAATTAGAGGTCTGATCAAAAAATAATGGGACTTTTTTAATTCAGCAGGCTACATGATTTTTCAAAACAAAAAATAATAATAATCTTGTGTTGGTATAGATGTTCCTGAATGATGTTGCAACTGGCAGCCATTTTGAATGCTTTGGTGTGACGTCACGTTTTGCAGTTTTAAATTTAGAAATTATTAAATTAAAATATAACTTTCAAAGTTATTTATATATTTCTATTTTTTTCATAAATAAGAAAAGAAAGGGAAATTAACCCACCACATACCAAAGTGGACGGATGCGATGAGAGAACACTAATGCTGCATTAGTGTTCTCTCATCGCATCCGTCCACTTTGGTGTGTGGTGGGTTAATTTCCCTTTCTTTTCTTATTTATATCGCCTAGAAGCCGCTTCCATTTTCCTTAGTTGCATTATTTTTTTCATAAAATAGACAAAAAATTAAACATTTTTTTTAAAATTAACAAAACACAACAGATATAATTAATGATACAAAATTTAATTTTCTTGTGTGTGGTGTTCTTAACTGCTTGCGCTCACCACTCCTTAAACAAGAGGAAATATTTGATTCAAGTCTTCAAAGGAATCCAACATGTTGCTACTGAATTAAAAAGATGTAATATTGAATTTCACAGTTTGACTTTAAGAATTCTTTAAATTCTCCAGACCCCAGCACTAATACTGAAAGTTTATATTGAGCATTAAGTGTGTTTACGAATCTGATCTTCTTCTCCAAGAATTACAAGTTCCAAAAAGCACACAGATGTTCTCATACATATGACCAAAATGGCACTGTGACTAGAAAATCCTCTAACTTGTCTAAATGTAATAATTTAACCCCTTTTAATGAATAAAAACATTTCCCTACACTGGTGATAATTTTAACAACTTTTCTACATTCTGAACAAATTCAAACCCAAGCTTGCAAAACAAACTGTTGTGGACACACTCCCATCAAAACCAGATGCAGATTGCCAATAGGCTATTCGACAGTATTCAAAATATATTACAAATTGTAGTCATTCGTGTAGATTAATGCTTAAGGAAGCTATTTTTGTTAAATTGAAAAAGAAAGATGGATTGTTTTTAATTAAAAAATCAAATTTTTCTTGCCTCTTGTCACGTGACCTAAAACCCTCTGGGATTGGAGATCGCTTTAGTGATGTCACATGCCTGTAGGCGCTACGGCTGCGTATGGAGTGTTTCCCACTATCCAAGTTTTCAACTATTTGTTGCTGGTTTTCGCTTGTTAGTAATGAGATTTTGCATTGAATATAAAATGAATAACATTTTGTAGAAGCCTACAGCGGAAAAATACCGAAAATTATTTGTCGGACTAGCTATAGAAACAACCACTTACTTTTATTCTAAGGAGCTTGAGAATGTAATGACTTCAATTCGAGAATCATTTATATTTAAACTGGAAATTGAAACAGAAATCCTTCATAAGAATGACTAAAATTTTAAATTAAGCAAGGTGTTTCAGGAGATATTTACAAGAAAAGTGCAAGTGTAGTATAAGCTAAGCACAACAGTTAAATAACTGGATGTTATGGACAATATTTCTTAACAGCGGATAAATAATTATAGATAAATAATAATTTTTTTTCCCAACGTAACTGAATTTATTGTTTATTTATTTACCGACCACGTTCACTTCAATGCACGTAGAAACTGTGATGTTTAAGTGTTCACCATTAACGAGAAGAAAAGTAATGATGCCATGGTATCCAGGTAGCTGCAGGGTTAAAGACTGTTATAGGAATTTGAAGATTCTTTATTCGAACCTTGATTATGATTTTATTATTATTATTCTGTTTGCCGTTTGTTGCTTTACAGAATCATGTTTTTATTAGAAGAAGCATAAAACGTCATGCAACCATTTGAAACATAAATTGCTGTCATACAAGAAAACATTTATAAAAAGATAACCTCCGGCTTTTAATTTTGAAACATACCAGAGATACATCGTCACTGCAACAAAACCCAAGTACTCGGCAGTGAATAATAGGATTTGTTTTAACAATAACACTGCACACTAATGACGCAACAATTCCGGAACACTTTTAATACTTTTTGTTGGAATTTTTATGTGACGATACAACGGTATGTTGCCTTTCTGACATAAATGCATCTATTTAAGTGGTATTTTCTTTTAATGCTCAAGTAATTTTCAGTTGTTTTTTTTTAACTTTCTATCGGTGTGCAAGTAACGTCCAGTTTCAGTTTTGAAGTATTTTTTGGTTATGTCTGAAACTTTTGTAATACTCTTGATATCCAAAAATTTGTGAAACATTCGGAAAAAAATTAATGTTTTGGTGGATTTTAGAAAAACGAATATGCGGCGCTACCAACAGCAACTAGTATCTAAAGAAAACGCTCACAAATAACAAAGCATATTCCAAAGCGAGGATCAAACCAAAGAACCCTAACTTGACTGATACATGCCTTAAACAGCATAGTACATTTATCTCAAAGAAATTATGGTGCAAATTATATTTACAGTAAATGATATACGACTTAGTCACAATGTCATCTGGGTTTCTAAGAGCAAGTTGCAGTTCCTATTTCAGCTAATGCGGGAATACTTATGTTCATTTGGAGAGTTTTTATTGTTGTGGTTGTAGATTGGTGCACAACACACTATTTATAAACCATATTCCAACAATTTATACACAAGTTCAGAGAAACAAACCAAACCAAACATTACTTACGTAGAGTGAGCGCCTGCTGGCACGTGACATCATGAGTGTCGTTGGCTAAATTTTAACATTGAATTTTATGTGAAATAAGCACTTTTGTAAAAAAAAAAAAAAAAAAAAAAAAAAAAAAAAAAAAAAAAAAAAAAAAAAAAAAAAAAAATAATAGTACCCAGTAAATAGTGTGTATCAATAAACTATTTAAAACCATTTTTAAAAAAATAGCTAATTCCCACCATTAGGAGACTCTTAAAGGCTTCCTTCATTTCCATTCTATTTCACCTCCTTTGCCTCATGAAGTGTTGTGTGCGATTTGATGTTGCCTGCATGTGTCAATAAATAGCAGCAAATCTCTTTCAAGAAATCTTTCCCTACTAATGTAAATTTAACCAGATAGTATACTTAATATTCTCTTCGCAGCAACAAGAAGAAATGCAGTGAATCAATATTTATATGGAAATGAAAGATAAATTATACCCAACACTAATCAAAATTGAAGGGAGGAGCACAGCAGCAACAAAAAATAATTCACAAACACCTCCTCCTTTCAGCTTTGGATACAATTTATCTTTCCATATAATATTTTCTACAACTCTACCTTATTTATTTCATATATTGCCCTTTCACACCTATCAACAAAATTCAAACCACCCAACTCTTTTTCTTCTTAGTATTAATGTGCACTTTGGACTACTTGCATTCAACCTAATAAGAAGCAAGATATGGCTAAAGTAATAATTGGACCAAACTTCGAAATCCTTATAAAATTATTAAACCCTTCCAACATCATAGGAAAATAATTACAAGATTTTAAACATACTGAATTCAACTCCACAATATTTTATTTAATACCTAAAAATCGGTGTATCTTCAAATTGCTGCTTTGTTAGAACCCAAGCAATTTTGTTAAATCACATTTTTCTTATAATAAATTCAGAACTTTGAAACATTTGCCTAACACTTCCCCAACATGTGCTACACTACTGTTCCATTTTAAAATGATATGACTACTACAAGCAAACCCTCCACACCATGAATTGCCATAAAAATCTATAAATCTGTATACATAATAACATGAATCTTTTTGGTATTTATTTTTGTTCCTTGTTGGCCTTCCAAACGAGATAGAATATTCAGACTGGTCTATAACTGTTTAATCTCAACCCATATTAATCCTGACATGCTACATTAAACCATGCAAAAATAATAATAACAATTTTTACTGTCAATCAACAGCAGCATCATTCATAAGAATAATAAACTTTAAATCCGATGTAGTGCACACTCAGATGGCAATTTCTCTGCACACCTATGTTTTCCCTTTCCTATACCTGCCTACTTTTGCCTTCTACAAATTGCAACTTTAAATTATTCAGTGTATTTGTAAATTATTCACTCTCTCTCTTGGTAATTTATTCAAATCCCTGGCCCTCTTACCTATGAAATAATATGTTACCACACCCTTATGGCTGAAATTGAGTGCCATCATGTGGTCATGGTCATCTTTTCCGACCATGCACCTCTCCTAATAGGGAATATGCAAGAAATTCAAATATACATATAGTATTTTTATTTGGAAGCTTTATTACTGTAGAGATACATTTTTTCGTATTTATTATTTTATTTTAATTATTCAGAAGTGTTAAAAATACCAGGGAAATGTAAGTAACTTCATGAAATGCAACATTTTTTTGTCAAATCAAATTGTGACGTCAAAGTACATGTTCACATTATAAACGAAGGCGTAGTTAGTGGGCGTTTTTATAATTTTATGATTGTGTTTAAGTTTTATAGTAATTTATCTGCCTAATTGGTGAAATATTGCATTCTTGCAAGAATACTCATATAATATATAGTGAACAGAAGCAGTTTTGTAAAATAATCTTCCAAAAAAATGATGTTTCCAAGATTAAAATGTATTTTGCATCAAATCCAGATTCTACAGTTGCTGACGTCGGAGGAGTGAAATCTGCAAGGCAATTAAGTGTTAGATATTTGAATTATTAATTTTTTCACTTTTAAAGCTTCAGCTATGTATTAGATAAACCTAATGTGAATCAAGGGACATGCCAGAGTAACTGACAATGAAATATAGGTCTAGTATATTAGCAGAGTTTGTGGTAAAGTTAAATGCACTCCAGACCAGAGTGACAACTGATATTTTTTGACCGAGCATGGTGGTGTAAAGGATAGCGTTCTGGCCTCGCATTCGGGAGGATGGCGGTTCGAATACCCGTCAGGGCATCCAAATTTGGGTTTTCCATGGTTTCCCAAATTACTCCAGGAAAATGCCGGGATGCTTCCTTAAAAAGGCTATGGCTGAATTACTTCCCATTCCTTGCCCCCATCCTTTACCGTCTCTAAAGACCTCGCTGTTGAGAGACATAAAGCAGTTAAAAACAAACAAAAACAAAAAGATATTTTTTGTTACTGGTAAAGACAAGGAATTATTACATTGCGCATTGTTTTATAACAATTTTACTAAGTTAAGCAATTACTAAGAAATGACTTGCAAGAACATACCATTCGTTCCGTCACTTTTGAAGCTAGTAACAGAAAAGCATTTTTTCCAGAAAATATTTGCTTTGAAATGAAGTTCTCACAGGTGTACCACCGGATTCAATTTTCACAACACAATATGGAGGCACACGCGTGAAGACTTCACTGCAAACATATGCCACGAAAGTCTACATTCTTACATAATTTTTTCACATCATAATAAGTTTATTATTTTCGTGTTTTTCAATTGAAATAGGTATTCTTTTTTACTTTATTTCATTTTTGTCTTTTCCGTATTTTTATCACGTCAAGGAGTATTTTAAACGTAATACGTAACATCGAAAAGATCAATTATTTTTCTTTTTTCTTGATCCTGGAAGTGGTTGGGTGTACATGGTTGAAAATAAAATAATGTACGTGACGAAAACAGATTCGTCTCCTTATCAAACTTCAGAAAATTAGAGAGTGAACACCTTACAGTCTATACCACGCCATGTAATATATGATGCCAAATTTTGAAATTAAGAGATGTTTGAATTGTTTTGATAGGCACATTTGAAAATATGATGGTACCACAGCATTATCAGCCAGTTCAGTCATTAAACAAAGTGGCCTTCATCAGTTCAGGTAGACATATAATTACATAAAAATGATCTTCACAACAATGTAAACAACTAGCTGAAGATTCAATACGTCTTCTTGTAGCTATACACCACTTATTTCTTACCGTCACATCTCACGGGACATAAAAATACACTTCGTTACGTGCATTTCTTTTAGTATTTTTGCGCTTAGGTACAATACAGAATTTATAAAATGGTTTTTGACCTCCTTCCATATCGAAATTAGATATAAAACTTCAGAGATATAACACTCGAAAATATACAATACTCCAATGTAGTCATGTACAATGACATCACGGTGCAGCGTGCCAAACTGGCAGCATTCAAATCGTCGCAACTGGATTGCAGTTTTTTTTAAAATCAATGTTAAATTGTAATATTTTCAACAATATTATATTTTTTACAAATATTTGTCTTGTACACTGCCATGACACTCTTCGCCGTCCTCCTGTCTTCCAATGATTCCCATTCCAGCTCCCTTATCATATCAGTTACTGATTTGTTCCAACACAATACCCTGTGGCACACCTGTTTTCACTTCCCCCTTCTGATATCATATTTCCTACACTGACACTATGCTTCCTATCTCTTTAGAAATTCCTCCATCCAGCAAGAGACATTCTGATTTACTATAATGGTTTTACCGTATTCATCACCATTTTGTGGCTTACTCTGTCAAATGCCTCAGAGATACCCAGTGCTGTACTATCAAATTGACCTCCCTTGTCCATTTCATTTCAAATAGCTTACAGCTTGTGCACAGAGATTCATATAAATAACCATTCTAACAAAATCACTTTTCCTCGTAACAGGTATACTTAATGTGGTTGAATATCAAACTTTCCTACTACTGGAAGCCAAACTAATGGGTCTACAGTTCTGCTCTTTAATAACCTTTTCCAGTCCTCCAGTAATTCTCTATACTCAGTAATATTTTTAGGTACATTATGATGATCTATTCACCATTTTTGACATATACAAGGATTAATATATTTTTCTCAGGCTTCCAGCCGTGTTAATATATCATATTTGCGGGACGTTTCGAAGGCGTCCATCTCTGCCTCCATTCTCAACCAAATGTCAGTGTATAAACTGTTTGTTTATTCAGCCGCTGCTACGGAAACGGTGGAAAACAAAAACCAACACAACGCGATTACGTCATCCGCTCTTCTGCTCGTTACCGGCGCGAAACTGTTTCAGCGTTTTAATCGCCGGCTTCCAGGCCGCACTTAGTTGATAACCAGTGTCCCTGTTGACTAATAAATCAACTAAGTGCGGCCTGGAACCCAGCGATTAAAACGCTGAAACAGTTTCGCGCCAGTAACGAGCAGAAGAGCGGATGACGTAATCGCGTTGTGTTGGTTTTTGTTTTCCACCGTTTCCGTAGCAGCGGCTGAATAAACAAACAGTTTATACACTGACATTTGGTTGAGAATGGAGGCAGAGATGGACGCCTTCGAAACGTCCCGCAAATATGATATATTAACACCCGAGAAAAATATATTAATATTCAACGCCGTGAAAAATTACGATCCTATATACAAGGATTGTTCAAAAAGTAGGGTGACTTTTTATTTTTATCAAAAATTATTTATTCATCAATATTTATGTTGTCCCCTTCAAAGTAATCCCCCTCTGATATAATACACTTGTCCTAACATTTTTTCCAATCCTCGAAGCACTTCTGATAAGCACTTTTTGGTATAGCCTTGAGCTCTATCATCAAACTTGGTGGTGTAACTGTTAGCATTCTTGCCCCGCATTCAGAAGGACGGCGGTTCGAATCCCCGTCGTGGCATCCAGATTTGGGTTTTCCATGGTTTCCCCAAATCACTAAAGGAGATTGCCGGGATGCTTCCTTCAAAAGGCCACGGCCAAATTCCTTCCCATTTCTTGCCCCCCATCCTTTCCCGTCTCTAAAGACCTCGCTGTTAAGAGACTTTAAGCAGTTAAAAAGAAAATTGAGCTCTTTCAAGTATGCAGTCTTTACCTCTTCAATCGTTGCAAATCTGCATCCTTTCATTGGTCTCTTAAGTTTTGGGAACAGGAAAAAGTTGCAGGGGACCAAATTCAGTGAACATGGTGATGGTGGTGTTTTTAGCCAAAAAATCACTCACAAACAACAATAAAGTGAGCAGGAGCATTGTCGTGATGCAAAAGCCATCAATTATTTACCCACAAATCCGGACATTTTTCATATTGCTTCTTGCAAACGGTACATAACTTCAAGATAATACTCCTTATTGACCTATGACCATGTGGTAAAAACTCCCGCTGCACTATGCCACAGTAATCGAAGAAAACAGTGAGCAAACCCTTTTAAGCAAATCAGGATTATCTTTGGTGTCATTCAACAGCTCCTGAGTGATGCTCATGCGATGGTTCTTCTGGTTAAAATTCAGCAGTTTCAGAACAAACTTTGCTAACATACATCTCATGCCCAAAACATCAACAACAAAAATGCATGGCACGACTCAACCAAGATGCCAACCTCATCACAACTTCTCTAACGATGATTCGATGATTCTTCAACACCATTTTCTTCACTTCTTCAACATTTTCATCAGTTGTTAACATGCTGTGGTGTCCAGAGTGAGGTTCATCATTGACATCTTCTCGGCCATCTTGGAAGAGCTTGTACCACTTATAACCATATTTTTTTTACTCAAAGTATATTCACCGTATGCCACTGTCAACATTTCAAGTGTTTTGGAGCACTTAATTCCATTTTTTTACACAAAATTTGATGGAAACTCTTTGATCCATTTCTTTCGACAGCAGAAAATCACCAATCACGCAAAACATTTCTAACAATTATGCCTCTCACAACTCATTGTTGAAACTGTGAAGATATGTGCGGAACGAGTGTACCAAAATTAAAAAACAAAATTGGACTGTATGAATCCGGTGAAATTCAAAAAGTCACCTCACTTTTTGAACAAACCTTGTATGTGGTAATATTATTTACAAGCATTTTTTAAATATTTTTAGCTCCCTCATAAAATTCTCAGAATCCATTAATAATTTCCTAGTCTGCTTATTTCTACTAATGTTGAAACAACTTAATAGAGATACACGAAACACAAGTAATAATTGGGGTAGAGAGTTGGTTAAAAGAAGAAGTACTAGACAGTGAGGTTTTTCCTGATGGTTACAGAGTGTACCACAGAGATAGAGGAGCAATTGGTGGAGGAGTTTTTATACTAGTTAACAAAAACTACCACAGTTCACTGGCGTTCATAGATCAAGACCGTGAGTTACTTGGGGTAGATTTCTGGGGTAATAAAAAAGAAAAAATCAGAGTGTTGGCTGTTTACTGCAGTGGAAGAATGACAGAAGAGGATGAGGCTCTTTGGGAGAAATTAAATTCATACTCAGATTTCAGAGGTGAGAATAGAATGATCATCATCGGTGGGGATTTAAATTTACCAGGCGTAAACTGGGAAGGAAATAAGATAAATAACACAAGGGAACAAAGATTTGCAAATATCTTAATAAGGGAAGGAGGATTTACACAAGTGGTTGAGTAAAACACTAGGGGACAAAATATTTTGGATATATTTCTAATTAAGCCCGATGAAAACCTTTTGAGGTATCAAGTAACTGAAGGAATAAGTGATCATGAAGCAGTTCTGATGGATATTAGAGGATTCAGTAAACCAGCAGCCAAAATTGAAGGGGGAAATAGGTACAATTATAAAATGGCACAGGTTTCAAATTTGAAGAGATATTTCAGAGAACAATTCAGCAAATGGAAGGAAGGCTCAAGTACAGTAGAGTCAAGGTGGGAAGAGTTCAAGGAGATAATAAGAAAGGGAGAAGAAACATTTATTCCAAGGCAGAAAATAAAGAGAAGTAGAGAACCTATGTACTATAATACGGAAGTGAGGAGGTTAAAGAGGTTGGTAAGAAAAGAACATAACAGAGTTAAGAGACAGCAGGGTAGTAGGGAATATTAAAAACAACTAAACAAGGACTTAATAACAGCAAATAAAATGGCTGAAGGTAGGTTTATGAAGAGTATTGTCAGTGCAGGAGGGCCATTGACTGATGCATCTGGAAATTTCTATGGCTATATCAGGAAACTGAGGGGAAGGGAGGGTGTAGTAGAGACCAGGCCCAGCCGCTAGCTGTTAGAGCGCCCGCGTGCAATCCCGATTATGCCGCCCCCTGTCTAACTACAGCCAGTGATGCATCTAGGAAATTTCTGAACCGGGTCAAAAAACTGTGAGTTTGCCGCCCCTTCGAACATTATTTGCCGCCCCCATTGTTGCCATCCCGAGTGTCGCCGACCGCCCGAAGCAGCTGTTGAACTAAAAAAAAGGTCGCCTGCTACATAATGCGCTGCAAATTTCGTCGCGGCGAAAATGGAGTGGCAACTATCGTGCGGGGCAGCGACTGTCGATCACTCGTTTTGCCGCCCCCCCCCTAGATGTGCCGCGCACGTGCGATGCACGCCTTGCACGCCCGCTTACAGCGGGCCTGGTAGAGACATTTATAGATAAGGATGGGGAAGAAGTTACTGACGAATTTAAAAAGGCAGAGATTTTAAGTAACTGGTTCAGTGAAAGCATTAGGGACAATGAATCAAAAACAGGAGGGTCTAATTCAGAGAACGAGCTTAACAACACAATTAGAAATGACGATAGTAAAAAATTTGATATTCATCCTGAGGAAATCACGAAGGAAATAAGAAAGCTGAAAAAACATAAAGGGGCTGGTGAAGATAATATTACTACACATATCTTAAAGATAGCCGGATGTGACATTGTACCTTATCTTGAAATATTATTTAAATTGAATCTGGATACTTGCTGTTTACCACAGGACAGGAAAAGTGCAATAGTAGTACCGGTACATAAAGGAGGGGTGAGAAATAGAGTTGAGAATTACAGGCCAATCAGTTTTACATCAGTGGTAGGTAAATTAATGGAAAGATTGATATGTAACCACATCAGAAATATATGTGAGGTACGTAAGTGGTTTTCAAGCAGGGAACATGGGTTCAGGCAAGGATATTCATGTGAATCTCAGTTGGTGGGATATATGCAAGATATTTCAGATGAAATGGACAAGGGAGGCCAAATTGATAGTTTAGCACAAGATCTGTCAAAGACGTTTGACAGAGTAAGGCATAAAATGGTAGTAAATAAGGTAAAAACCATTGGAGTTGAGAAAGTGATTTTCTGGGTAGAAGAATTTTTAAAAGGTAGAAAACAGAAAGTTAGCATAGGAAATGTAGTATCAAAAGAAGTGGAAGTAAAAATGGGTGTGCCACAGGGTAGCATATTGGGACCATTGCTATTCATTATTCTAATGAATAATTGCGTTGATTGTTTACTATCTGAAATTAGATTGTTTGCAGATGACATAATGCTGTATAAAAGAATGAAAACGATAGACCGAGCGTGGTGGTGTAACGGCTAGCGTTCTGGCCTCGCATTCGGGAGGACGGCGGTTCAAATCCCTGTCCGGGCATCCAGATTTGGGTTTTCCAAATCACTTCAGGCAAATGCCAGGATGCTTCCTTCAAAAGGCCATGGCCAAATTCCTTCTCATTCCTTGCCCCCCATCCTTTCCCGTCTCTAAAGACCTCGCTGTTAGAGAGACGTTAAGCAAAAAAACGATAGAGGATTGTAAACAGTTGCAGGGTGATCTGGACAGGATATCTAGTTGGGTTGTTAAACATGGAATGAAGATAAATGCAAAGAAGAGTCAGCTTATTAGATACACAAATAAAAAACAAAAGGTTAATTGTGAATATAAGGTGGGGAAAGAATTGCTTGCTGAAGACTTGAAATGTAAATATCTTGGCATTACTTTTGATAACAATCTTAACTGGGCAGGACACATTGGGCAGGTGGTAGGAAAAGGTTTCAAAGTTCTGCACTTGTTGGAGAGAGTGATGAGGGGATGTACGAGAGAAGTAAAGGAATTGGGATACAAAACTTTGGTCAGACCATTGCTCGAATATGGTAGTGTAGTATGGGACCCTCATTTTACGTATCAAATACAGGAGTTGGAGAGGGTGCAAAAAAGGGCTGCTAGATTTGTTTCTGGGAATTATCGCAGAATGCAATCAGTGACAGATATGATAAAGGAGTTGGAATGGGATTCATTGCATGACAGGAGGAGGATGAGGAGAGTCATGGGAATGTGTACAGGGTGTATACTGCCAATGAGGCATGGAAAGATATTGCAATAGGTATGAAAAGTAGTGCATGGAAGGGAAAAGATGACCATGACCACAAGCTGGCACTCGATTTCAGGCACAAGGGTGTGGGAAGATTCTCTTTTTTAGGTAAAGGTGTCAGGGATTGGAATAAGTTACCAAGAGAAATGATGAATAATTTACCGAAAACTTTGAAAGAATTTAAAGATAACATTTGTAGAGGGCAAATGTAGATTGGTGCAGGATAGAGGGAAGATGGGTGTGTAGGGAAATTGCCACCGGAGCCTGTGCTCCATTGCAATTAAATTAAATTAAAGCTTCTACTTCAATTTTTCTCCTGGTATCCTTGCACATCACTCCTTATTAGTATAATCAAACCAAATGTCTAATATTTCTACGATATTCATATGTATAACCATGGTAACTTACTATATTATATGTAAGTGTCTGAATGACACCTGGTTTCATTAGTATTTTAACATAATACTATTTTGCTCTCATCTTACCAACCTCCGGACTGTAGTTTTTTTATTTTGGTATAAAAATTTCTTACCTAATTCTCTCATTGGACTGATCCCCCCCCCCCCCCCACACACACACACACACAATTTTTCTATGAACTGGACCTCTCCCAGTAATCCCTCTTCGATTCTATAAACTTGTGCCTTCAGATAATTGGACCTGCCTTCTTTCTTGGCCACAGGTTAACTAAACCTTCTCACACACAACATATCTTCTTCAAATCACTTATTTTCTCTGTAACTAAAGGCTTGGTGCAGATATTACCAGACTCTTTTAGTAAGACATCTAACTTGTTTTGCCCCACAAACTGTAAAATCTACCTCTACTTTTAAAATATCTACTCCCCTTTATCATTAGTCCAGTTTCATTCCGAGTTCAAAACTTATATACTTAACTCCACCTATTGAGATCATTCTTATCTCTCCTCCAAACTTTGAATACAAATTCAGTTTCTTCCTGAGCGATAACTCATCTTACCCATTCATTATTGCAATATCCATATAAAGACCCTTCCAACAATTCTTCTAATTCTTAGTACAATCTTATCCTGGGTAAAACCTCACTTTGTCCGACATATCCTCCTTTTACCAAGACTACTCCTGGTTTGTGTATCACCACCAACTTTCAAAACTCCCGTCATTTTTTTATGTAGGCCATATCTAGTGTTATACAACTACCAATATTGTTCACTGGCACAAACTCTCATGCCTGCACTGAGCCTGCTGAGTGAACAGCAACACGCAGGCCTTGCGGGAGGATGTGGTTTCAAATCTCCATTCACCCATCCATATTTTGGTTTTCCAATGGTTTCTTGAAATCAAGGCATGCTGGGATGGTTTCTTCAAAAGGCCATGGCCAAGTTCATTCCTGTTACTTGCTTCCAGCCCTTTCCCAACTATAATGTCCTTGACATCTATGAGGTGTAGAAGAGGGGTGCTGGCTTTTAGAAAATCTCATGGTTGCTCATGCCCATCTGATGAAATTGGCGACAACTATGAACCAATTTTGGTGGTACTTTCACTGGTGGGTTGCTTATTTGGCAGGGAGTAATATAGGATAAAAAAAAATCTTCAACATGAATGAAGTCGTGGGCATCAGCTACTTTTACATAGTCGTGAAAATCCCGTCTAATTCTGTGGAGTAGATTTCAAGTCATAAGCTAATAGACAGATAATAGAATGATAAAAAGATTTTTGCATTTCAAAAATTCTATTCCAGATCAAAAACCTACCAAATTCATTAAAATTGGGTCAGCCTTTTTGACCTAACTGAGTAACAAACTTACAGATTTTTGAGTTTATAATAATAGTGTACTGATAACTAATAATGTTTGTACTTCTAGTAAAACTCAGAATTTTACTATTGCATTTGATTTGTGTCTGGAAGTATCACTATAGCTAATGAAGTTGTGGGTATAGCTAAAATCACAGCTGGGCAGAAAACCGTTATTCCATAAATCATTAATTAACGAAGTTAGCAAAATTACAAAAAATTAACTTTTAAGTTAATCTGAAAAATCGTTAATGCTCTTCTTAACTTCTGTTACATTGGTTGTTGGCGTCATTTCGTTTGTTTGAATAGCACGCCAGGACACAGTGGTATGTTAAGCGAGTCGAATAGCGAACAAATTAGGTAACGTGAAGTGCAAGTGTGGTGCATATACAGGGTGGTCAGAAATTCACTCATCGGCGGGTAAGGGCAGTGTTCGGGACGTTGCACTAACGAAATAAATACAAAAAAAATCTAGTAAAAGTCGTACCGTTTTTGAGTTATACGCAGCTAAAGTTGGCCAATAAGAGCGTTGCATGGGGGAATTCAAACAGCCTTCCACAGGCGCTGTTGCCAAGCGTACTCGAGGCATGCGACCGCCAAAGAAAACGAAATGAAAAACTCTCTTCGGAAGTGGGGATGGAACTTGCAACCTTCAGATTGAGAGTTTGCCGTCTTAGTGACTACGCTGCCAAGGCACTAGAATTTCCTTGTTTTTAGAAGCCACTAGGGCGGACTGTTTGTTCGTAATCGGAATTGATCGGTAATCCGTGATATTTTTCGGGAAGTCGATGGTGGGGCTAGAGGATTCTTTTTTATGGGAATTGTTTTTTAATTAGTTGATCTGCTTGCTAGATTAATCTTTAATTTTTGTACAAAAATCGTTCAGTTACTGGCACAAAAAAATAAATAAAATTCTGCAAACTTAATTTATTCGTTGCAAAGAAGCTTCTTTTATTCCATGTTATCGTATTTCACTAGATTTCAATCACAACATTTTTATTGATTAACGTGAATATCCTTGCTACTATTTTGCAACAATAAAACAAAAACAATAAACTTTTGGAAAAAAGAACATTAAACCCATTCTATCGTTTGTAACGTAACTTTCTCTGCTGCAAAAAGTCTGTTCTTATTCAAATAAGTTGTACATTTTGGTAACGTGTATCAACTCGCTAACGCGCGGCAAGCCGCAAAAGGTAAACAAGCTTCTACTCATTGAAAGCCCTTTTGTCACTGATACAAAACAAAATTACTGTACAGTAGTTTCATTCCAACTTGACGTTATCAGTCGCAACATTGAAAGCCAACAGGGATTTACTTACAATAAGCATCAACCCGCAACAGTAACCGTAGTAAAAATGTATCCCAATAAACAACAATAACAAAGAAATACGGGTCCTTACATTTTACAGCAACTGCTCAAAATGTCCTCCCTCAACTGCAATATTGGCACGACAACGCTAAGTTACTGAATTTGCGAATCTTCCAAAATTGTAACTTTCTCTAATTTCATAAAAAGCTAGAATTATCCTAGCCAAACGTTCTTCCTCTGTTTCTACTTCAGTCTCATAATCAATGGCCTTGACAGCTCCCCAGAGATAAAAATCCAATGGGTTGTAGTCTGGTGACCGAGCTGGCCAGTGAATTGGGCCTCCTCGACCAATCCACCTGTTAGTATACAATGCATCTAAGTGTTGACGTACCGGTACTGCAAAATGCGGCGGCGCGCCGTCATGTTGAAACCACATGTCATTACGAATTGCCAAAGGAACGTCTTCTAAGTACATCAGAAGGACGTTTCATGAAATGCTAAATAAGAAGCGCCATTTAAACGTTGCGGAAGTAGAACAGGGCCTAGTATAAACTCGCCCAAAATACCCGCCCAAATGTTAACACTAAATTTGTGTTGGTATGACTTGACAAAAATTGCATGCGGATTTTCGACATCCCAGATGTGGCTGTTTCGGCTATTAAAACACTTCTCCCTGGTATACCACGCCTCATCCGTCCACAGCACCTTCCTTTCAAAGTTGGGATAATAGTTACATTGCTGCAGGTACCACTGTGAAAACTGAACTCGAAGTGGAAAATCGTCTTCCTCCAAATCTTGAACCTTTTGAAAGTAAAAGGGATGTAACCCTTCGTCGGGAAGGATGTCCAAAACAGTGGCATGTGAGGCCTGGTAATTAAAAAACAACAAAAATGACCCTATTGAAAGGCTCCATTTAAACGGAGAATTTGAGGGATCACTTAGACTGGACGTATCTGCAATGCGTTAGCAATGACCCTAGAGCTTGTCCTTGGATTATCAGCAATCATTTCCAGGACATTGTCTTCAAATCCTACACTCTGCCTGAACCGATTTTGTCCGGCGTCGGGCCTGTGGGCAACAATACTTCCCGTCTCCCTCAACCTTCTGTCAACCAACACAAAAGTGTTGGCCGATGGAATCACACAGTTAGGAAATCGAGTCGTTTAAATCTTAACTGCTTCGGCCCTGTTTTGTCCAGCAGCGCCCTACGCCAAATGCATATCGGCGTACTCTTCAAACGAAAATTGATGACGTTGCATGACGACAGTGTCTTTATCAGTAAGTTGCGTTCGACTGCGAGACTCCTTCTGGCATGGTCCTTTAGCCCCACCACCGGCTTCCCGCTCTAGTGGCTTCTAAAAACAAGGAAATTCTAGTGCCTTGGCAGCGTAGTCGGTAAGACGGCAAACTCTCAATCTGAAAGTTGCGGGTTCGATCCCCCTTTCCGAAGAGAATTTTTCTTTTCGTTTTCTGTGGCGGTCGCATGCCTCGAGTACGCTTGGCAACACCGCCGGTGGAAGGCTGTTTTAATTCGCCCGCGCAGCGCTCTTATTGGCCAACTTTAGTTGCGAATAACTCAAAAACGGTACGACTTTTACTAGATTTTTTTTGTATTTATTTCGTTACTGCAACGTCCCGAACACTGCCCTTACCCGCCGATGAGTGAATTTCTGACCACCCTGTATAACTGTTATGCTAGGCATGACGTGGGTGTGAGCAGGCACGCTAGGGTAATCAAGCATTTGTATTTTACTTTTGCAAACCGGCTACAAGTTTCAAATCCAGTTAGTGACTGATTTTAATATTTATATAATTTAACGTTTTTACTATTGACACTTTTTAGTTTGTGTTGGTTTGGCGTTTGTTGGTAAAATAAATGAAATTCATATTCGTTACATGAATACATCATGGAAAATGAAGTACTAGAAACTTTCAGTGAAAGCAGTAGCATTAGCAGTAGCAACGAAAAGATTAAAAGTCCTTGGTCAAATTTCTGTGGTTACATTGCATTTAAATCAAAATTGGGAGAACATTTGATTTATGAATTCGAACTGTGTTTGCCTAAACTTTCTGCAATCAAGGCTCACGTTTCTAGCCATAATAATCTTAAACAACACATGGGGAGGAAGCAGAGATCCAAATAATTACAGTTTTAAAAAAAAAAAAAAAATTGAAAGCAGGAGCAACTCGCTGGAAAATGAAAAACAATTCAAAGCCTTCTTCAAGTGGTGTGGATTCTTCTGATGGAGATAACAACAGAAGTCTTTTTTTCTTATCACCATCAGCTAACAAAAGGTTATGTCAACTAAACATTGGTGAATCATTTGGCATCGTAGTTACCGATTGTGGCCTATCTCAAGCTGGTGTGGACCAATGCATTATAAACTTTTTCGTTGCAAACATGATTCCACTACATGTTCTAGAATACGTTTGAGAAGCTGATTAAAATGTTGAATCCCAGTAAGAACTCAGTTTCCAGATGGACATTTTGGAAATGTGTTGTTGATGGTTAACTTTTAACAGATAACTGTAACTTGCGTTAAATTTGAAAAAATGTAACGCTTTAATGCTTATCGAAGTTAACTTTTTGATTAACCGTACCCAGTTATGCTAATAATTAATACAGAGATACAGTGGAGAAGGGAAAAAAAGACGGGGTAAGAAATGCTGGATTGAACAGTAAAAAAATAATACCTATCATAATAATGAAACCATTTTATTATTATTATTAACATAATTTTTATTAGCAGGAGATATTTATTAGTACTTACTTTATGTATACAGTTGTACTAGAAATAGTATGATCATTTTTTTTAAAAAGAAGGACCATTTTATAATTTATATAATGACTTTTCTTCAATACAAACATATTTTGTCAATCTATAGCTCTATTTATAAATATATCAACGATTTCTTCGAGATCCAAGCCGTCCGCTATTTCTCGGTTTCATTAGGTTTTTGCTGACTCATTGTACTCCTTAAATAAGTTTTCATTCTCCGTAAGAGTTCGGAACCCATATTTTGGGTATCAAATGAAGGTGTTGGAGGCCTGTAAAGGAGAGCCGCTAGATCTGTTTGTGGAAATTATCATAGGACCCACACATATGATTAATAATAATTCTGTGTGGTCATAATGACCTGGAGACGGGGTTTCTTATTGACTGTGCAAGCCGCCCCTATCTTAGCTGCCTAACCTAACCTGGTAAATCTACCAGGTACAGGGGACCTACAGTTTATCGTGGACTCCGAACCAAGGAAGCGTTCTGGTGTACTTCACATTATGCAGGAAGCTGTGCCAGAGGTGAAGGTCAGGTTAAGCGCCTATGAAAATCCCCGCTGAAACAGGGATTCGAATCGGGGACCTTTCAATCACCAGTGAGATGTCTGAGCCACTAGACTGCTCAACTAATATGATAAAGGAGCTGGATTGGTACCAGCAGTCATTGGAAGATAGGAGGAGACTGAAGAGTGTGCTGGGGGTGTACAGGGCATATCTAGAAGCGATATTGGTCGAAGAGATAGGAGCAGTACATGGAAAGGAAAAGATGACTGTGGGTACAAGCTGGTATTTGATTCCATGCATAAGGGAGTGGGAAAACTTTCTTGTGGGTAAGGAGGTTAGGGATTGGAATAAATTACCAAGGGGGGTGATGAATAAATAACCATAGACGCTGAAGGAATTTAAAATTCGTAAATGACAAAAGCAGTTAGGTGGAGGAATTTAACATTCATAGTATATAAGATAATATTAAAAAATAATAATAAGAAGAAAGGAGTAATTAGATGACCAGAAAAATTGCCACTGGAGCATGTGCTCTATCGCAGTAAAATACAGTTCAGGTTATTGCCAAAAAAAAAAAAAAATTTATGATGTCAGCCATCATATTTTTGGTAGATTCGCAATTATAAGTTATAAAAGAAACAGTGTCTTCCCAATTATTCAGTCTGACATTTTTTAACAGTGCAATGTATGAAATGATGTTGTGATGAAGAACCAAATGAAGTAGTAGTTCCATGTTGCTCAAATGTGTCATAGCATTTTTAGTAAAGCACTAGTCAATACAGCCAACTTTATCTAACACTTTAAAATATATTTTTCGTTAAAATTCAGCTGGCAAGGAAAATTGGTGCTGTTCACTTGATGCATCTTATAACTTTTTAGGTATCCTTCTGATTTTTGGAGTTTTAGTTCATCCAATTCCAAGATAAGAGCTAGTCCAGAATTGATTTTCAAAGGTTTTGATATTTTTCGCCAGTTGTTTGGAATGGTATAATGGACTTGACATTATTTTTGGAAGTGCAAAGAAATCTTCTGTAAATTTACATTCAGAGCTTCGATTTTTTTCTATCGTAAGAGGTTCAAAAGTCTGAAAACCTTTTAAAAGCCATTTTGCTTTCACCCTGGCATCATCTTTCTGACTCTTTGTGTCATTGAAAAACGTTGCAGTTAGGGATTTCAATCCAGCAAAGCAGTATCCCGCATCATTAGACAGTATGGCGGATCCCACACAAAATTAAGCGGATCCACAATCCGGTGGAAACGCGTGTCAGTCTGCGTGACTGGCTGCCCCACTCGGTCTCTGTCGGATATTTTGCAATGTTTGCCTGTACCCTTCCAGTTGGCATTTGACTCTTGTGAATGAGCGTTTGTTTTTTTCAACCTTCGTCATTCGTAAGTAAATAAATACACTTTTACGTATTCATCAAAACTTATGTTTGTTTCGAGTACACATTTTTGTAATTTGAGTTATGGTGCATATTTAGTACGATTTTCTAACTATATTATTATTTTTTAAGTGTCACACACGTTATCTGAACTACGCGGTTACAGATTTTTATTCACGGTTTCATTATTCCCATTTTCTGTATTTACAGATAAAGTAATTGTGACAATTTCCTAATTTGCGGCTGAAAATTTGATTATTCGTTGATATGAAACTAATGTTATCGTAATTTTAACGATCGCGTTTCTATTTATTTAACAGCTATCAAAAGAAAATAGTATATCCTTTGACTTATTGTTTTGGCCGCTGCCTCAATGCGTTTCTTTGACAAAAGCCACCTGCTTACATGTCCCGCTCAGGCTTTCGATAAATCCCTCTTCTCCTTGTTATTTTTTCTACTAAAGGTAAAAAAGTTATAGTGAAATTTTCATGGGTGTATCAACGAATTGTGTTGTAGGAACACCATACTTCGACGGCTACCTCCGCCGTCTTCCTCAAGTGTGTAATTTCGCGTGTTTGCAATGAAATCCGGAGAAACAACCTATGAGGACTTTACTGCAATCACTCGCCGAGAAAGTCTCCTTTCTTACTAAAAAAATAATAATTTCCACTCTAAAAACGTCGTTACGCCACATAAGCAAATCTGAAATACTTGACACTTTACGTGTTGGTGAGTAGTTTCTTTTAATAACATTGAATCAACTGTAATATCAATCAACGAATTAGGAGATATAATAATGAATCACGCAAAAAAGGCCACGTCTCGTGCTTGTGCAGTGACAAAAAGTTATGAGATCTTGTTCTGAGCCAAGTCTACACTTTATAGGGTATATTCACTTCGCTTTGTGAAATGGAATGCTTTTTTCGGTGTTATGGAATGTTTATTTAGAATTAAAAAAAAAAAAAAAAAAAAAAACCTCTGGTAACTTGGCCATTAAGCAAACCATATTTTAAATCTTATGTGATGTATTGTAAGGCACATTATATGACCTAAGACTCAATATTTTCCATTTTTATTATTTATTTAAAAATTGGTTTATATTAAAAAACAAAAATGTAAAACCTCGAAATACACTTAAAACACGCTAAAAAGTTTTAATGTCATTTTTTCAATCAAAATATTGTTAACTGTTAATTTTTATCATTTAACATTAAAAATTATTTATTAATTTAATTATTATTTAATTTATTAACGTTTTAAGTAACTATGTTTTTGAGCATCACCACATTTGGGCGAACTACGTACAATGACAAGAAGCTCTCTTGTTGAAACAAAATTCCTATTGCAGAGACTTCTTTCATTGTGTTTTTAACAACCAAGTTTAACTAGTGTGTGATGCGATGCACACAAATTGCCCTTTATTCATGATTGAAGACCAGTATTAGAGTGCCATCTGTACACAGACCCCTACGCATCTTGATATTTATGTTGAATCTTCTTGGTACGTCATTGATAAATTCAAACAAATGTTGGTGATACCATTTTATAAACACCGATAAAAGTTTAATCTTTATTAAGCTTTGAATACATATAATGAAAGCAATCCATGACTTGTTCATTATTGGAACTATCACTAGTTTTATCAACCACAACTTAATAATAGAACACATTTTGTACTGCTTTGATTACTTTATACTGTACTTTGTCACTCAAAACTGTTCACAGTTCATTTGTGATATCTCG
Source organism: Vandiemenella viatica (assembly GCA_031002005.1). NCBI lineage: Eukaryota > Metazoa > Arthropoda > Insecta > Orthoptera > Morabidae > Vandiemenella > Vandiemenella viatica. The sequence continues at coordinate 93,895,914 of JARYHS010013631.1, forward strand.
TGACAACCACCTATAACTGCTGCGATGCAGCCATAGGTGCAACCCGAATTAATCCTGTGATCGCAGCTTCGACAATCAAATACAATTTAAATGTTTGTCTTGCACCTTTATTGCCAGGCCTCTGGTCATTTAAAAACGAAGAGTTGAGAGCATTTACAAGAGGGCTGTTCTAACTGTTTCTAAATCTTGAAGTTTTCTTTTTGATAACATGCAGTGTACATGTTCTGAATGGCTTTATGCAATACACAAAAGCAACAAACGTCAGACTGTTTGTGTTTTTTAAATCTTTTTAAAGCTTTATTCCATGATGAAAAACCGCTTTGAGCGAATGCCTTAATGCACTAATCAACCCTTGAAGATTTATTTGGCACAGAAATGCCACTAGAAATGGTTTCTTCACAAATTTGGCAAAATACTTTGTTCATGTCTGCATCATAGCCATGGAAAAATTGTCTGTCACTTTTTAAAAAAATTTAACCTTTCATTCTCTTCAACTTTTCAGAAATAAAATTTTCAGGTTGGATTTGTTGATCTGTACTGCTGAGAAGAGCCACTAGTGGATAGTTCTTCAGTTTATTCATCGAAACTAATAATTTTCCGAAATGCACACAGTAATAATATGCACGGCGCGCTCTCAAAGCAAGTGCTTTATTTTCCATCTCAACTGACAACGTGTGAGCCATGGTGGAGGGTGAGGCATGGCGTACAATGGGCTTGGGCTTGCGTGCGGATGAGTTGCTTGACTTGCTTGTGTGAGTGCTCATCGCAAATCTCACCTAAACTTACTTACCACACATTAAATGTTGTTAAGTATGACCTAACGCAGATTTTATATTCTACATGGGCATGCTCTCATTGTAAGCAAGCGCAGTCATGAAAGGTAGTGCCACATGAGGTTGGTAGTATGGCATTGCTCAAAGTCGATTATAGTGCTGGTGGGAATATTCATGGGTGCTCCGCACCCACTATTTACCTCTCGTGGGTGCTGGAGCCCCCGAGCACCCACAGAGTCGGCGCCCCTGGTGTAGAACCCTATTTTATGCCTATGCCTCCAGGTTTGCATGATGCATAGCTGTGACCAATTATAGTAACACAAGCCTACAAAGTTCCACCCAAGTACTCTGTACCTCTTTAAGTATTTCCTCAGTTCACTGAATATACTATAAAATACATTCCTATTAACCATATCGTTCCTGGCAATAAAACTCATACAACATGACCACCAAGCACTGGTTTAAATTTAAACACATGGAAATTGGTATCCCGTTCCTAATTGAAAATGCAGAAATTGGACCTATTCCAGTCCAATCATTAACACCTCACATGATCTTCTTCTTCCTTTCTTTTAAAGTCACTCCAGTATTACTGATGGCTGTTTGCAGCTATCCTTATCCTGCAGCCGTCTGTATCCTACATCTGCATGAAGCTCACTCCTCCAGGCTTTGATAAAAAGACAGGGACGAATGAGCCTTATTGCTGCCCGATATCTGACACCTTCATCCTACTTAACCTATTTGTCCTACGGCATATCGTCAACTCTTTCCTGTTCATACCCTTCTTGTTGCTAATAATTTTCTCTTTATGTCCATCAGTCAAGCATGAATTATTCTTCCTGATGTCCTGTAGATACAAGATTTTCATAGCTGTAAAACAAAGATTACTTTACCACAGCATTGCCTCATTCACCTCCATCAATACATTTCTCCAATGAAATGAACTTGCATACCTATCACAGTAAACTCCCACTGTCCCTTCTTTACCACAAATACCACCCTTTCGAATAATATGTTACCAAATTTAAAGCAAAAGACTAATCTAAATGTGCTAGCCACTACAATTTTTAGTAAGTAGAGTTTATGTACATAAAGCTTGTAACCATACAGATAATTTAGTATTAAGAAGTGAATTTATGTTTGAACACAGATACTATGAAAACAATATATAGAATAATTATAACAGACTGAACCTACAGATGATACAATATTACAGCATGAATATTTGTATATAATTAATGTACTAGATTGGCATACACAAATATGATCAAAATATTATGTTATTTATAGCCACTGACGATGCCCCACTCCAGAAGGGCGAAACACGTCTGGTAGATGAAAGTTAAAAATAAAAACAGTTGTTAGAAGACGGATTTTTATTCAAAAATATTTAATCTAAATGTATTTCTTAATAACACTAAAATGAAGCTCAAGAATGAAAAAACACTTTATATACTACACACAGCAGAGAAAAAACTAAGACTGAAAAAAAATATAAAAAATACTTAGAGGAAATATGCAAACAAAAAACAGAGTAGGGAAAGTAAACTCATAACTTACCAAAGTGGAAGGCAGGCCTGCAAAGTGAAATAATAATAATAACTAAAATTAAAATATTTCAGGATAACCTTTAACTATGCAGAAAGGTGATGAAACACAAGGAAAATTGACGGTGACTACAACTCCACTGACAGAACGTTAAAAACTGTTGAGGGCAGGTAAATGGCTGGTGTTAAGGGTATTTTGGTAAGCTGGTTCCCATTTACAGAATCCTGATATGTGGGTGGTTTCTGGAAATACAAACTTTAGTGGTGAAGCAGTTACTCAAGTTGTTGAAGTTGTGTGGGTCCTGGTATGGGCAACCACAGATTATTGTAGGTTATGATGTAAATGGTTTGTCCCGGTTATTCATCCCGATGTATAACTGTGAAACAGTTTACCAACATCCTTGACATCAACATCTGACTCTCTTAACATCCTAGCACTGGTAACCCACCACTTATTTATTTATTTTATGTTTGTTGTTATTTTTCTTAATTGCCAATTCCAGTGATATTATATGCCCATCCCTCACAATGAATCAACAGTCATCATCTGTCATTTATTTGATCGAAGTCGGACACTTGCCACACAACTATGGATTATCCCAAAATATTTTAATCTATGTACGTTTGCCTTTAACTTTGGTATTCGATGTGCATACTGCCCTCATCAACAGAAACTTCCATCAGCAAAGCAGGAAACACAGACAGCTAAATAACTGCTAATAAGTTTCTGGCATGATTATGAAAATTCGCGTATCAGGAAGTGCTGTAATTTCACATAGGTCAAAATGAACTGTAAGTGCTTAAAAACTACAGAAACTGCTACTTTTTTCACTTGCTACTCCAGTTACTGCCACGCGCATTAACTACACAGAATAAATTAACAGATCAAAATAAAATAACCAAATACAGAAGGCTAGTCTGCTGGGAGATTCCAATTGAATTGCCATATGCTCTAACTACAAAGAATTAAAGGAAAGATAAGTACAGCACCACAAGTAAATACAGAAGGCTACTGCTACTTCACTTGCTGGCTCCTCCCCATGATGATTTTTCTGAATTTATGGATGGCATGAAAATATTAAAAAATTTAAACCAAAATGATAAGTTTTCTTTTTTTCTTTTATAATCAATATTTACAAAACCAGCAAATATTTATAATGTTTACAAGGTATTTAATAAGTAATGGTAATAAAATAACAACAATTTCAACAAATTGAAAGACTTCCTTCTATGCAGTACAAAGAAGACTCAATTGCATTTTTCACAATTTTTTAGCCACAAAATGATCAAAGAATGAGCTAGGGTTCCACTGGGGGGTATCCAAGTACCCACATTCTTCTGCAGAACTTTTATCTGATTATTTGTTATTCTGTCAACAGCTTCCCTTACTTCGTTCGGTGCAAACCATCTGGCATCTTCCAATTCATCATTGTCTATCATAAGCTGAAAAATTAGCAGAAAATTATTTAATTATTTATTCATCTCTGTTGAAGTAAACAGATTTAATGTTTGCAATCCAATCATCAGATGTAACTTAATGTCTGTAAAACTATTTATCTAATAGTTTTACAAAACAAAATATATCTAAATCACATAAATAATCATAGTAAGGGACTATAATATACCAGGATCAGTGATAAAACAAACCAATATATTATTACCAAATCAGAAAAAAACCATAATATACCATGGATAATAAATTTTTCTGGCACAGACTTCATGAACAGAGAAAGGGGATTTTGATTATGTTAAAGTTGAAGGCCACTTCCTCCCTTCTCTCGGTCTCATATGTGTCAGCCAAATATGCCAACACTAAATTTCTTCATATATAAACTAGACGACCCGTACGAAAATTTCGCGAATAAAATGCGGTGAATAGTGAGGTTGAATATAATGTCACCAATTTCAGTCATTACTCTTCATACTCCTACTTCATTTATCGAATTTGGTTAGAAATCCAGGGAGATAGATAAATGGCTCGAAACACAAAAAACGTATTTTAGAAATATTGACATTTTTGCGCTTTATGGATTATTACGAAAAATTCCTTTCTTAGAATATAGTGTTACCACGGCGGAAACCTTAGTCTTTAATACGATATGTCATTTATCTATATCAATTAGATATCAAGGGAAATATAATTTCTTGACACAAAAATACGTTGTAGAACAATTTATACTTTTTCCCTTTAATAGTTGAATTCCAAACACTTCTTTCTTAAAATATGATGTCAGCAAAGCTGAGACATTATTCCGCACAATCGTACTTGATTTATCGATTTTGGATAGATATCCAGGGAGATAAGTGGCTCGAGACACAAAAAACGCATTTTAGAAAAACTGACTTTTTTGCCTTTTATGGGTCGAATTACGAAAAATTCCTTTCTTAAAATATAATTTTACCACGGCGGAGACCTTATTCTTTAATATGATACCTCAATTATCTATATCGGTTAGATATTAAGGGAGATAAATCGCTCGTGACACAAAAATGCGTTATAGAAAAATTTATACTTTTTCCCTTTAAGGGTTGAATTCCAAACACATTCTTTCTTAAAATATGATGTCACAAAGCCGAGACATTACTCCTCATAATCCTACCTCATTTATCGATTTTGGTTAGATATCCAGGGAGATAAATGGCTCGAGATACAAAAAACGCATTTTAGAAAAAGTTACATTTTTGCCCTATAAGGGTTGAATTACGAAAAATTCCTTTCTTAAAATATAATGTTACCATGGCAGAGACCTTATTCTTTAATATGATACCTCATTTATCTATATCGGTTAGATATCAAGGGAGATAAATCGCCCGTGACACAAAAATCGGTAATAGAAAAATTTATACTTTTTTCCTTTAAGGGTTGAATTACAAAAACATTCTTTCTTAAAATATGATGTCAAAAAGCTGAGACATTACTCCTCATAATCCTACCTTATTTATTGATTTTGGTTAGATATCCAGGGAGATAAATGGCTCGAGCTACAAAAAACGCATTTTAGAAAGTGACATTTTTGCCCTATAAGGGTCGAATTACGAAAAATTCCTTTCTTAAAATATAATGTTACCATGTCGGAGACCTTATTCTTTAATATGATACCTCATTTATCTATATCGGTTAGATATTAAGGGAGATAAATCGCTCGTGACACAAAAACGCATTGCAAAAATATTGATACTTTTGCCCTTTAAGGGTCGAATTCCGAAAACTTTCTGGGTTAATATAGGACGTCACTAAAGCGGAGATCTTAATATTTAAAACGATACTTCATAAAATGGTTTCAGATAGGTATCCAGGGAGATAACTGACTCGTAACGCAGAAAACAGCATTTTACAAAAATTTACATTTTTGCCCTTTAAGGGTCGAATTCCGAAAACATTCTTGCTTAAAATACGATTTAACCAAAGTGGAGACCATAAGCTTTAAAATGACACCTCATTCATTGATTTCGGGTAAGTATGAAGGCTTGTGACAAAAAATTCCTTATAGAAATAATATATATATATTTGTGAATATATTAATTTGAATATAAATATAAATAAGTCTCTTCCATAAGTTGCTAGTACGACATTCAGTATCAAGACTCTGATGACTCGTCATAAAAACATTTATGGATATAGTTTCATGATCATAATTTATAAATGTATTTGAAATGTTTATATCATTAAAACATTTTAGTGTGACTAAGTATTTAATCATTGTAAATGGAAGCGGGATTTATATCTGTTCCGAAGGAAAAAATAAATAAATAATTCCCTCTTGGTTTAGTCACCATCTGATATCTTCTTCACATGTCACTTAATTACTAACTGTATTTATACCTTTCACATGTAAATCTTGAGCAAGAAACCACAGCCCTCATCAGAATTAATTAATATGTTTTGAAGTAAAGCTTCTTTAGGAACGTTAGGGAGAAATTTGTGAGTTTTACAAGTTACGAATTATGTTACGGATTATGCGGACACAACCCAATGTGTATGGTTTAATGATATCATCAACAACTTGTGTATGGTTAAATGTAAAATTGAAAATATGAAAAACATTACAATTGTAGCAATGTACATTTACCTAATCAAAAGTTAGATGACATTATTGATTATTACCATACACAGTACAAGGTTCTGACTTGCTTAATAACGATAATATTAAACACCTATAATTTTTAGTGAAAATTTTAAAATGTCAACTCTGCATTAAACGAAACTAAAAGGCTGGCTGAATATTTATGAGATAACTTCAATTTATCTTCACAAAGTAATCCACAAATTTCAACCAAGAAATCCAATACGACAATTGATGCAGTCTTCACGAGTTATATGGATCATACTAAATGTGAACCATATATTTTATTATAATAACTGGATTTTGCGGAAATGCCACGTTATTTATATGACAGTCTAAGCTTTCAGCTGCCATTCTGTAGCCTTTGTCAGAGGTACTATTTATGTTAACATATCAACAAGCATCGCAGAGAAATAGACCGCTGTCATCATTGGAATTGTTCAAATTCTTTAAAATTTCTGCTGCCTCCTTTGTTCGGCAGAATGAAAATCCAATTGTTATTAAAAAAAGATGGCCTTGGAAGCCGGAGAATTCATACATTTTCTATTTCAGTTACTATAAATCTTTGATTACAGTCGCATATGATACAAATTCACCAAATACAACAGAATTAGAATAATAATATAAATTAATAACAGTAACATTATGATCATCATCATTGTATCTGTAAATATCTATCAGATAAAATAATTGTTATTTGTTCCAAAAAAGGTATTTTCCTCATGGTATGCGTCCTATAGACTGTAAGAATGGTTATTAGAAAATTTTGTCCAAGTATAAAAGCTGAAAACAAATACAGACTAAGGCTCAATGCAATACTCTATAATTTACATTCTTGCATCTCTGATAATCTAGTGAAGTGTGCCTTAACATTTTTAAATTTTCATTTATTTATGAGAATAACTTGGAAGGGGAGGTCTTCGGTTTCAAAATCGGAATTGGAGAATGAGAAATGTGAATTTATACGATAACACTCCTAGTATCTCACCTTAATATCATTATTCCTAGTTGGCCATAGTTTACAACAAATTGAGTTAAAAACTGTAACGTTTTAAATTGTGTATTTATACCTATAGAAAATCCATATTTGCTAAGCCAGTCGAACAGTTGGTGGTTTGATGAATGTGTCAGTATAAAAAAGGTCATGAGTTCGATAACCGCATCAGGAAAATATGCATTTCTTTTTATTACTATTTGCTGTTAATAAGATTAAAGATTCATTTTTAGTAAAATTCACTGAAATATGAGGGTGGTCTGAAAAGTTTCCGACCTAACAAAGATTCAAGACATTTTTCTGAAATTTTTCTTTTATTTTTCAACGTAGTCTCCTAGTAACTCTACACACTTCTCCCAGCGATGCTCCCATCTCTGTAACCCATCCAAATAGTACTCAGCATTTTTCTCTGCAAAATAATTGTTCACGAAGGTGATTGCCTCTTCATTTGATGAAAATCTCTGTCCTCCGAGCCCAATTTTTAGATTAGGGAACAAAAAGAAGTCACTTGGGGCTAGATCTGGTGAGTAAGGCGGATGGTCAAGCAGTTCAAACCGTAATTCGTGAATTTCTGCCATGGCAACCGCTGAGGTGTGAGATGGTGCGTTGCTTTTCTTTTTCTGCAAATGTGGCCATTTTTCCGCAAGTTCTGCCTTCAGCTTGTCAAGTAATGATGCGTAGTATGCTCCTGTAATGGTTTTTCCTTTTTGAAGGTAATCGATTAAACTTACTCCATGACTATCCCAAAAAACAGTCGCCAGCACTTTTCCAGCCGAAAAAAACAGTTTTTGCTTTTTTCAGAGCCAGTTTCCCCTTTGCAGTCCACTGTTTGGACTGTATTTTTGTTTCAACATATAATGGTGTATCCAAGTTTCATCCACAGTAATTAATCGGCGCCAAAACTCGGATTTATTGCACCTAAACTGCGCCAACAGAGCGTTGGAAATGTTCATTCGAACACGTTTTTGGTCTAATGTGAGCATACGCGGCACCCAATATGCGGACAGCTTTATCATACCTAAATGTTGATTTAATATGTAACAGACACGTTCTTTTGAAATGTTCATAACCTCTGCTGTCTCTCTCGCTTTAATTCGGTGGTCGTCTGGCACCAATTGGTTAACTTTGGCGATGTTTTCGTCGGTAGTTGCAGTTTTTTGACGTCCTGAACATTCATCGTCTCCCAAGCTCTTAGAGTCACGTTTAAATTCAGTTGCCCAAAATTTCACTGTGGTAAGTGATGGTGCAGAGTCCCCATACACAGAATCCAACTCATCTATGATTTGCGTAGACGTATTACCTTTCAAAAACAGATATTTAATGACAGCTCGATACTCGATTTTGTCCATTTTCACAAAAACACTCACATCATCTTACTCAAACGACTGTTACATAACATCTGCGTGTCCAAAATGGCTTGAACTTTGGTGAGTAACTGTCAATAGATAAACAACGAAATTCACTAGCTTTTATTTACGAGTGCTGCCATCTTCATGTTGAGGTTGGAAACTTTTCAGACCACCTTCATAATAGTTTCTTTTTCTTCAAAGGATTTACTAGCTGCGAAAACGGGAGCAGCAAGTTACTTGACCTTCTTCTTTGCTACTCCATAAGGAATCTGTTCTTTGGTCTTCAGCTCCTTTATCTTGCACTCTTCAAAATACGCTTGGTGCTTCCCACTCCACGCAGGGTGCGACCCAGAGCAGTTGACGCACACCTGTGGGAGCTTGCAACTAACACCAGGCTAATGTGTCTCCTTGCCGCATATACCACACTTTTAGTCGATAATGTATTGTTTAAAGCAGCGGTCGGCAATGTGTGGTTCATGACCCCTCTGTTTGCAGCCCATGTCCGTCTTATAAAAATAATATCGAAAGTCTATATTATAAAATATAAATGCATAAAAGAGTGAACAGCGCAGCGAATGAACTATGCGAACAGAGCAGGACAAGTGTGAGTGGGAACGCTTCCCCCACTCTTTCCTATGATTGAAACAATAGTTCAGCGTTGACATTAAATTTCATGCTGTGTCACTGAGTGAAACAAATTATTTCATGTGTGCACGCCGCCGCCGCGGCGCTATACCTATGATTTAGTTATTGTTCTGTGACCTACGAGTACCTATATGTTGTTTAAAGTTCGGTAAGTGGGAGATGTTGATAGCTCATACAATTACATAGCAAAATTAAGTGACATGTTTTCAACACAGATTTTATTCTTACAGCGTTGGTTATAAGTTTTACCGACGGCTACAAAAAAGAGGAAGTTAATTGAAGAAAATAGAGTGTCTAACGATACATGGACAGATTTATACTTTTTTATTGATTGCAATGGAAAACCCCTATGCTTAATATGCCAAAAAAAAACCTTGCTATACAAAAAGAATGTAATGTCAAACGTCGCTATGATACCGAGCATAAAGCAATATTTGCGTGCCTAGTTGGTGATTCCCGGAAAAACAAAATCAACTCACTCAAATCTTCATTCAAGAACCAACAAAGTGTTTTAAGGTGCATATTCAAAGTAATGAGTCAAATATACATGCGAGTTTAAGGGTGGTAGAAACACTTGCCAAGTCTGGGTGACCATTTACCGACAGCGAATTAATAAAACAATGTGCCTTAGCTATGTGCTTAGGTATGCCCGGATCAAAAAAAGAAATTGTAAAATATAAGCTTATCTGCCAGAACTTGTACCCCGCGCACTGAAGATTTGGGCACTAATTTATGCAAAAACTTCAGGAAAAGCACAACAATTTGAATGGTTCTCCTTAGCTACTGATGAAAGTAATATTTGGGTCATTCCATGCCAAATCACCCAAATTAAAATATTCAATGTGCTCTTAGGTCTCAGATTTTGTTTATATTTTTTATGTGTATAGATACCTAAGAGATATGACCATAGGAATTTGTTCAATTTTTTATCTCGAAAATTGGCTTCAGGAAAAATATTTGAAATTTGCACATTTCATGCGATTCTTCCCATGATTGTGTCGACATTAAATCACATAAAATGTTGTAACTCGTTTATTTTTTAAACAAGATACATCATTTTGGTATCAAATTAAAGCTAATTATTGATACTTTCTAACTAAGTAATAATATTCACAAAGAAGTTGTTATAAAAAATTTTGGGAGCCCTCAAAATAAAAAGTTTGGTTTTTAAAAGTGTTGCAATAAATTTGCAATAACAGGCAAGTACCAGCAGACACCTACTTTAAATTTTAACAAAAGCTCAATCTCAACAAGTGTTTTCAGGGTGTTTTTTGTGGTTGTTAAATAATGCAAGTTCGTTGTTCTCTGCTGTTTAACGGTGATTATGATTTTTTAGCGGCTACTAGACCTTTAAAAAAGGGTTGAATTTTAGAAACAAGGTGAAACAATTTGATATTTATGGAACATATGAATAGACGAATAAACCTATGCCAAGCTAGTAATTGTTTAACCACTTTATAAAATGACACTTTTAATTCAAATGCACGGTACACTCCAAGAAGAATTACTTTGAATGTGAAACATGAAGTTTACAATAAAATATCATGTAACAGATGATGTTCCAATGGATCAACATGCAAACAAAAATTTAAAATATTAAAGAATTACATTTTAACATTTAATACATGTTGAATGGGTGCTGATTTATAAAAAGTTTGTAACTGATTTGCAGCCATTATTTTCTTCCAGAATGTATATGTTCTTCCTGAAATTAACATTGATGCAGACACTGGTAATTCTTTCTAGAAGTATCCAAATATCTATCTCGATATGTCTTTTCGAAAATTATGATTATCATTGCCATTATTGACTTTATTTCTAGAAGTAAGCTCTACTTGGTAACATGACTAGTTCTAAAAGTAGAATTTGCCCGTCCTAAATTTTCATTGCAGGTTCAAACATATTTCAACCTGTTCTATCAAGTTGAAACATATTTCAACCTGTTCTAACTTGTTAAAACATTTTAGGGAGAAGAGGTAAAACAAAGAACCTGCCCTGTCTCAGTTAGTGTTCAGCTGTTTAGAAATATTGGGGTAATGCTATAGTAGTGATTAATTATCAGTATGCAATCATAGTACTCATGTAGTACTGTAAATCCCTAAGCCTTTATTGAAATGTATCATTTAAAAGTGAATTATATTTCAGTTTAAGTTTTGATAAAATGCATTGTTCAATTTCAAGAAACAACTAGTTTTCCACAGAAGCCAAAAAATATTGTAAGTATTTGTGACTTTAAACGAACTGATATAGAACTGATCAGACCTAGAACAAAATGTTTGGACTTGCAATTCACATGTCATGATCATTTAAAAAAGTTTTTGTCAACTTTTGAGAACAGGTAGAGAATATGTTGCGATCCTTTTAAAAGACATAAACAAAATGTCAGAAAAGGTCTAAGATCAATTTCTTTATCGTTTTCAAAGAAGTACCATGATATTGAATTAGTACCTGGCAAACAGTTGTGCATATCTTGTAGAAAATCAGTTATAGCATATAATACTGAAACTTATGAGAATATTAACATTTCAACAGACAGTGACTATGAACCAAATGAATAAGACAATTATTTTAGTAAAACGAGTTTCATCATCTCAAACATCTTTTAAAACTTCTGTTGGTAGTGAAAATAAAGAAGATCTTATGGATAGTGCCAGAAAATTATATGCAGTTATTTATGGAGAAAAATTGTGGATAGGGAAACTGCAACAATGTTCTTTGAACATGAGGGATGCAAAAATTCAATTCATGCACCCTTGTAGACCTTCCAAAACATTTATATGTCCAACACCAAGTGGCAGCTGTTGGGTACCTTTTGAAAACATTATACAAGAAGTACCAGTGCCTGCATCAACTTCAGCATCAGGCAGAACATATGTCCTGGAAAAAGATATTCAACAATTAATTGAAGAATCAGTTAAGAACATTTTATAAATCAGCACCCATACAACATGTATTAAATGTTAAAATGTAATTCTTTAATATTTTAAATTTTTGTTTGCATGTTGATCCATTGGAACATCATCTGTTACATGATATTTTATTGTAAACTTCATGTTTCACATTCAAAGTAATTCTTCTTGGAGTGTACCGTGCATTTGAATTAAAAGTGTCATTTTATAAAGTGGTTAAACAATTACTAGCTTGGCATAGGTTTATTTGTCTATTCATATGTTCCATAAATATCAAATTGTTTCACTTTGTTTCTAAAATTCAACCCTTTTTTAAAGGTCTAGTAACCGCTAAAAAATCATAATCACCGTTAAACAGCAGAGAACAACGAACTTGCATTATTTAACAACCACAAAAAACACCCTTTTAATTTTTTTACAGCTGAAAACACTTGTTGAGATTGAGCTTTTGTTAAAATTTAAAGTAGTTGTCTGCTGGTACTTGCCTGTTATTGCAAATTTATTGCAACACTTTTAAAAACCAAACTTTTTATTTTGAGGGCTCCCAAATTTTTTTATAACAACTTTTTTGTGAATATTATTACTTAGTTAGAAAGTATCAATAATTAGCTTTAATTTGATACCAAAATGATGTATCTTGTTTAAAAAATAAACGAGTTACAACATTTTATGTGATTTGATGTAGACACAATCAAGGGAAGAATCGCATGAAATGTGCAAATTTCAAATATTTTTCCTGAAGCCAATTTTTTGAAATAAAAAATTGAAAAAATTCCTATGGTTTTATCTCTTAAGTATCTATACACATAAAAAATATGAAAAAAATCTGAGACCTAAGTGCACATGGCACTAGGTGATTTGGCGTGGAATCAGCCATTTGTCAGATACTGTCCAGCTTCTAATATTTGTTTGTGGTATTGATAAGTACTTCAACATGTGAGAGGAACTTTTACAGTTATGTAGTTTGAAGGTAACGACTACTGGGGAAGATTTGTTTTGTCACTGTTGTAGGATTAAAACAAAATTGGCAGTGATAGGATGTAAAATCCCATTATTTGTTTCATTGCATTATCCACCAAGAAGCGTTATGTTCCAAAGTTGTTTCATGGAGAAAAGTAATCAATTGGAAACTATATCAGAAATAATGGGTTGGTACATAGTCAGTTCTGAGAGTTTCTATCCAAAATGGAAGCAGATCATCAAGATGTCCTTTATTATTCAGAAGTAAGATGGTTAAGTAGAGGTGCAGCACTGAAAAGATTTTTCGATCTCAGAAAAGAAATCAACACTTTTATGAACCAGAAAGGTAAATCAGTTCCAGAGCTAACAGACACTCAATGGTTAATAGATCTTGGATTTTTGACAGATTTAACTCATGAATTAAATACGCTGAATGTCAAGCTTCAAGGGAAAAACAAACTAATAACCGATATGCATACAGACGTAAAGGCATTCCAAACTAAAAACCGGTTCTTCATAAAACATATTGATGAAAAAAAAATTAGATCACTTCCCGAATTGTCTAAAGGCTGTCGAGGAAGCTGGCATTGATTTTAATTGGGATAGTGAGAAAATGAAAGACATTTTAATGGAGTTACATGGTCAATTCAGTGACAGATTTGGTGATTTCGAGAAGGTTTCGTACAAACTGAAGATTTTTGCTAACCCTTTTTCATGAGATGTTGAGGATGTACCCAGTAATTTACAAATGAATGTGATTGAACTTCAATCCAATGAGAGTCTAAAAAATGCCTTTTATGAGATGAATAATTTGGTCAAATTTTATGGTAGCTTGCCGTCTGATTTTGCCGAATTGAAAAAGTTTGCTCAACAGTTTATTTCCATTTTTGGAAGCACTTATTTATGGGAGCAAAATTTTTCAATCATCAATTATCAAAAAAATAAATACAGATATATTACGTATTTCAACTTCTAACATGAAAGCTGACACACAAAAAATAGCCCGTCAAATGCAATCTCAAACGTCATACTGAATTTAGTGCGTAAGATCAATTTTGTAACTTTTCTCCATTCGTATACTCAAATTTGAAAACTGAGTTTCACCTTGTGGCCCTTGCCTGCTAAAACGTTGCCTACCGCTGGTTTAAAGAAGTCAACTGATTTGAAGAATGGGTCAACTTGGACAATGAAAATGGAACTAGATAATTTGACAATTACGTTAACCACCATATATATAACTTGTATTGCACGACTTGTGACAGGTGTGGATGTATACAAATCTTTCCCCCTGCCATATGTATTGCCCCTTCAATGAGTAAGGTTATTAACCAAAATATTGTAAAGTGTGTTTGTGCTTTTTTGTATTTGTCTGACCTCCTGCCTACATCTGTGATAAGTGATGGGTTATTTTCCCTATCCTATCTTTTCCAAGGTCACCATCCATATAAATAAAAATGAAATGCTGTTTGTTGGTAACCACATCACTTGAGAATAACTGGACTGATTTGGGTATTTTTTTTTTTTTTTTATGTTCATAGCAGTCTGAACATAGTTTTTAGAGAAACAAAAATTGGAAATGTTGACCAGAAAATTCAAGAAAAACAAAGTACTTTTTTCCATGAACTGATTTGGCTATTTTTTTAAAAATTGTTTGTGATAGTCTGAACAAGGTTTTTAGAGAAAGAAAATTGGAGAAAAGTTGCCCGCAAGATTGGAAAATTAATGAAACAACTTTAAAAGCTTTTACTATGGGCCAATTTTGTTATTTTTTCAAATGTTCATAAAAGACTGAATAAGGTATGTGGGGAAAAAAATTGTAAAGCTGCCCAGAAAATTGGAAAATTCTGGAAAACTGAAAGCACTTTTTTCTGCAAACCAATTTTGCTGATTTCTTTAAATGTGCTTAACAGTCCAAATAAGGCTTTTAAGAGAAAGAAAAATAAGAGCAGTCGCCCGAAAAATTGAAAAATTCATTAAGAATCTAAGTGTTTTTTCCACAAACTGTTATTTTTTAAAAATGTAACAGTCTGAATAAGGCTTCTAAAGAAAGAAAATTTGGAAAATTTGTGAAAAAATGAAAGTGCATTTTACTACGGACCAATTTTGTTATTTTTTAAATGTTCATAATACTCTGAATAAGGTTTTTAGAGAAAGGAAAATTGGAAAAGTTGCCCAGAAAATTCGGTAAAAAAAGTACTTTTTCTATAAACCGATTTGGTGAATTTTTTAAATGTTCGTAACAGTCTGAAATATGCAATTTGAGAAAAAAATTAAAGTAATTTTTTATACAGATCGATTTTGCTACTTTTTAAAAAAATGTTTACCATAGTCCGAATAAGGTTTTTGGAGAAGTTACCCAGAAAATTGGAAAAATTTTGAAAATTGAAAGCGGTTTTTTTTCCCCAAGGACAAATTTTGTTATTTTTTCAAATGTTTATAATAGCATGAATAAGTTTTTTAGGGAAAGAAAAATTGATAAAGTTACACAGAAAATTGGAAATTCAGGAAAGTGCTTTTTCCTATGGACCAATTTGGATAGTTTCTTTAAAAAATGTTCATAATAGTCCAAATAAGGCTAAATTGGAAAAGTTACCGGGAAAATTTGAGAAAAATTGAAAGTGCTTTTTTTCTCTTGGATTTTTGTATGAACTGAAGACCATAACTAATGATTCAAATGGTGGACACGCACAATTCCTTATGCTCTGTAGATGGAAATAACTCAATTATATGTTTTATATTTTTTTTTTTACTGGAATATTTGGAGAAAATTCTGGAAAAAACGCATTTCAGCCTAAATTAAAATAAAATTACTTTTGTTTTTATGTTAGTGTTGTTTTGTAATCTGTCAAACAAATATAGTTATTTTATTTATATTTCACTGATGACGTGTGCCTAATGATATCAAACAAGGTTTTACCTCAATTAGTGATGACAGCACCCATCGTCTGATGTACAACATATTTAATCAAGAGTTGATGCGAAAAACACTATGATTGTGATGAATTGAGAGAATCGGTTCAAACAAGCATTCCACTGTTGAATTGGCAACAAAAATATGCTTATGAAAGTTGTAAACAATGGAAAGAGAGGGATTTTCTTCTTGGATGCTCCGGTGGAACTGAAAAAATCTTATTTGATTTCATTGATTTTGACAACGACTCACTCACAGAATGAAATTGCACTTGCACTTAGCTTCATCAGAAATTGTAGCTACACCGTTGAATATGCAAATCAATAAAACTCCAACATGCAACCTTTGAAGAACTGTGCAATGGCCAAAGTCCTGCAGCACAGCAAATTGATCATTTGGGATGAATGCCCGATGACACAAAAGTCTTTGGATGCATTAGACCAAATGATGCAAGATCTATGAAACAATCAAAACCAGTTTGTTGATGGAATGATCAAAATGTAACTAAAAATCTTGAATTTCAAATCTAATGGCAGAAAATAAATCCTGCACTTCACTTACATACTAACTATAGAATTCATCTTGCATGTAAATATCGGAATTACTCCTCCTAAAAATTGAATAACCGGGGACACAACCTTATAAATAAAATGATCATCAGAAATATGTTTTTTCTCATTTTTTCTTTGTTTACACATTTTCTACAATTATATACAAAACAATCGCAAACAAATTTATCAAAATTTGGAGAGGACAAAATCTGTCGGGTCATATAGTTGTCTAATATTTACAACCGTGACATTAGTGACAGCCAAAAAAGGTCGGTTAATTGACCTACACTAAACCTGAATATATTTACAAAAAACTATATTTTATTAGTGTTTTAGTCATACCCAAAACAAATCTATGAGATATTATAACTGCCACTAGTTAAATTTCACCTATTTTTGTGCATGTACGGTATACACAGAAGTGCAAAAATTTCTATACCTCTTTGTATAATTGACAATAGCACTGAAGAGTAAGAAAAATGCCAAGTTACAAGGAAAATCATTTAAGACATATATAAATAATATTTATAACATATAATTAATAGTATTTAAAAATACAATTTTTGGTTAAAAAAAAATACTCCGCGGTGCCCCCAACGATTTTTAGATTTACATTCTCTATCCACATTTGAACTCGTATAATACTGAGGCATTGGTTACTCTTCATTGTTGTTATGCATGCACTGGTTGCTCTTAATATTATGACTATGTACTTAGGCACCACGATCAAATAGTTCATAATCGTCCAAGAGGGAAAGGGCATGGCTGAAAACATGTCTCGTGATAGCACTGTAGGTATACCCAAACAAACCGAGCGTGGTGGTGTAATGGTTAGCGTTCTCGCCTCGCATTCGGAAGGATGGTGGTTTGAATCCCCGTCTAGGCATCCAGATTTGGATTTTCCATGGTTTCCCAAATCACTCCAGGCAAATGCCGGGATGCTTCCTTCAAAAGGACGTGGCCGAATTCCTTCCTATTCCTTGCCCCCATCCTTTCCCGTCTCTAAAGACCTCGCTGTTGAGAGACATAAAGCAGTTAAAAAAAAAAATACCCAAACAATCTTACCAAAAATGTATGAGTTATCTCAAAATATAATTCCTTGGGAATGTTTTTGTGACTGACAGTATATACTATAGTTTGAATAGTTAGTTCTGAAAGATATGTTAATATCAAAAACCAGGGAATCAAAGATTGGTCCTTGTGAACTCACCAGTATTTATGTTGTTCAGGGTTATACATTGTTTGAATGTATACTAAAGTCATGTCCTCACACAAACATAATAGTGCTGTAGTTTATGAAAGATAACTTTGTGACCAATAAAGTATAGTGCATAATCATAGAAGCTTCCGTTAAAATTAACTGGTTCCAGAACAGTTTTTATAAACAGTATACCCTATTGTTGTGTTGTTAACTCGCATAATTTCTTATTATATAAATTTACTTAAATACTTGTTTCTCAAATTTCATTCAGCACCTTTATTTATTATTCTTACTCAACAGCATTGACACTACTATGGAGTCATGAGAAACACTCATGTAGATTAGAAAAAATGGCTAGAATAAACAACTGAACAGTATAATATAAAATATATGCTTGAAAAAATTGAATTTCATTTTACTAGTGATTTCCCATTAGATTATATCATCTTATAATTGAGAAATGTAATAAATAACTTAAAGATTTCCTCAACTTTTACTGCCCATGTTTAAATGTTAAGATTAGATTATTTCCTTTTCACTTTTTCCAATTCTCTTGTTTATACAAGGTGACCCAAAAAATTCAAAATTTTAAACTGACTAGTGGCAGCCATGTACAGATAGCAGCACTGAGGGACACAATGGCATGCAGAGACAACACTGGCTTTTAGCAGTCATGAATTAGTGGAACAGTATACAATGAGCTTTCACCATAAAAATATTTTGCAATACCAACAATAGTTTTAAAGGTGTGGATAGGGAGTTCCGACAGCATTGCAATTTAGGACATCTGGTCGGATTCCACTGAAACACATGATACAAATGTTGATTAAAAACTTTGAAGTGACTGGATCAGAATCTGACAGGACGATCAAGAAGTTTTTATTCTCTTAGGGTTTTATGCCTTGTAGACATTGAGGTTATTAAAGGTGGGAAAGGACTATTGGCAAGGAAAGGCCAGGAATTCAGCCATAACCTTTTTGAAAGAATCATCCTGGCATTCACCTTGAGTGATTTGGGGAAACCATGGAAAACTGAAATCTGGATGACGGATGGGGATTTAAACCCATGTCTCCCCATGTGAGGCTAAATTGTTACCACTAACCGTACATGCTCAGAGACCAAGAAGTAGTTGTACACCACAGAATACCGAGACTTTACTTAAAATTTTCGCAGGTTATGGGCACTGACTCATAACACAAAATAAAATTATATTCAAGGTGGTGGATCTCGTACAAGTAAAGGGGATTTCATTGATTAGAGCTTGTCTAGCACAATACTGGCACATATTTTTGCATTTATTTGACCAGTTTTGTTACTTTGTCTATCTCAATGGAAATATGTCTTCAATATCAACCATATCCTGTGCCCTAGCAACAAATACTAATAATAAGGAAGGATGAGGAAAGTAAACCCTTCACTCACCACATATGGAGGCAGGAGTGCTGCTACGAGCAAACATACATGAATACAGTTAACAATATTTCAATATAAACCTTAAGCCTGTTTATAAGTGAGACACGTGGCGACGGGCTAGATGTTTACACACAGAGACTCATCTCATGACTGAAGCCAGTGATAAACAGAAATGACAAAGGAAAGGGATAATGACTCATCACACACCAAAGTTTAAGGCTGTGATGATTGAAAAACATATATGACGAACAAAAACATATACAATATTTGGGTTTTATACCTTATTCATTTATTTGACCAGTTTTGTTACTTTGTCTATCTCAATGGAAATATGTCTTCAATATCAACCATATCCTGTGCCCTAGCAACAAATACTAATAATAAGGAAGGATGAGGAAAGTAAACCCTTCACTCACCACATATGGAGGCAGGAGTGCTGCTACGAGCAAACATACATGAATACAGTTAACAATATTTCAATATAAACCTTAAGCCTGTTTATAAGTGAGACACGTGGCGACGGGCTAGATGTTTACACACAGAGACTCATCTCATGACTGAAGCCAGTGATAAACAGAAATGACAAAGGAAAGGGATAATGACTCATCACACACCAAAGTTTAAGGCTGTGATGATTGAAAAACATATATGACGAACAAAAACATATACAATATTTGGGTTTTATACCTTATTCATGTGTTAGAGAACGAGTCATGTGGTTCGGAAGGTGTGCACACGCCGAAGTTTATCACATTGAATAAGGTATCATATGTGTTTTCACTCATCGCAGCCTTCAACTTTGGTGAGTGATGACTCATTTTCCTTTTCATTTCTCATTTGTATTGCCTAAAGTCCATTTCCTTTTTCCTTAGAATCAAACAACAAAAAATGCATAGTAAAAATAACTGATAGGTTAATTGGATGTTGTTGTTGTTGTTATTAGGGCTTAAGGGCGCGTCGACGATGGGGTCATTAGTGCTCTAGGTTAATTGGAGGGTCTTGGATGTTAGACAAGGAGAATGCCTGGTGACAAGGATATATTGGAAGACTAGTTCCCATTTACAGAGTTCAGAACTAGTAGAATCAGGGAAAACTAACAGCTCTCACTCTAAAACACTTGTCAAAATTGATGGAGGGGAAATGACATGGGTTACCACTGGCTGCCAGGATAAACTTTATGTGCATACATCTGACCCCTATATGAATCCCATTTAAATTTTATTAAGGTTGAAACACAGTAAATTGTGTTCATGTTTATTTGTTGGTCATGGTCCTCCTTCCTTCATCTGTGATGAGTGATGGGTTTATTTTCCCTATCCTTTCTTAGTTTTATTGCCTAACAACATTTCAACTGTCACTATTTTCAATTAAAACTTTGAACTATTAGATAGTAATTATACAGTGAAACAAAAATAAAATACAGGGCTAGTCAAAATGATTGCAGTGATTTCAGAAAATTACTACAGATCTATTATTTGACATATACTTACAAGATTGCACAGATAAATAAACAAACTGTGAAAGTTTTTTTGAGTGTCTACAGATGTTCAATATGTGCACCTTTAGTGACAGATCAACTGGTACTGGTGGCATGAACACTGTGTCTTTTACAAAACCCAAAACAAAGACCAGACCTGTGGGTTCGCACCACCAATGCATTTGCTCTCATTGACAAAGACATGCTGCATCAGGTATGGGAAGAACTCAATTATAGAATGATGTATGCAGAGTCACTAAAGGTGCACATATTGAGTATCTGTAGCCACTAAAAAAAAATTTCACAGTTTGTTTATATATCCGTGGTAGTAATTTTCTGAAATCACTGCAACCATTTTGACTAACCCTGTAAAAGCTTCTACTTGATTGCCTCCTTACAAACTATATTAGATATAAATATTTGTTGTTTAAATATCGGATAATGTCTATAATGGTTCCTATAAAAAAATTTAGATAGACTGATACAAGTGGTCTAAAATTTACAACTTTGGAAGTCATTATTTTCTGGTAAAAAAATATTGGCACAAAAAATCCTAGCACTTTACACTATTAGCTCTAACCAACGATACACCAGATGATGAGGTAGATGCTTTTCTACACCAGATGATGAGGTAGATGCTTTTCTATCACTTTTGTTTGTATAGGATCTTCCTACAATATAACAAAATTTTAAATGAAATTCTCCATTTTGCTTCAAAAAAACATGTAATATGCAATACTTACAGATTCCAGGATGTCAGGTAAAAATATTGTAAAGAACAGTTAAATGTCAAGAATGCTCTTAATCAGTTGGTGCTTGATAAAGAGTGATGAATAGAATACTTATTCATACCTTCTCCTGGTCAGAAAGTGCCAGGCATCCAATCATAAGACTGCTTAATGGAGATGCCCAGTGCTGAGATCCAAAATACTGGATATTGGTGATAGATAGTCCTACTTCCTCAGCTACTTCCCTTTCTACAGCTTCTTCGATATTTTCACCTGCAACAGTTAACTGATAAAAATTTTGCAAACATTTTATACCATACTAGGAAAATAAGGAGTTTAATATCAAGTAGCTTATTTTTTTATATGCTCAGTTACAAAACTTTTTTATGCAAAATCATCTCAAATTATAATTTCAATAAAAGTATGGAAGAATAGAGAAAATACCCCTTCACTTACCAGAAGGGCCAAGAGGAACACAAAAACATGATCACCCACCACAATATTTCAGTAAATAACTCCTTATTTTAATTTCTAACAGCTGTTACCATTATCCTCTTGTTGCCTAATGGCTTTCTTCTGTTTTCATCCATTTTGTTCCATCTAATTGTTTACGTCACTTTTTCTTTCTATCTTTTCTTGTTTTGTTTTCAAGGTTTCTTGTTGTTTGATAAGTAAGGTTATTCACTGAAATATCGTAGTCTGTGTTCATCTCGGCCCTCAACTTCCCTTATTTCCATTGTCTATTGGGAATTTCATTATTGCCATTACCCTGCAATTTCAATAAGGATGAAAAAACCCTGCACATTAATATGAAGGGATCACACAGCAACACTACAAATAAGGAAGAAGAATTAGGGTGATAAATATTTTTTTTTCTGTCAACAGTCTCTAGACTGGTTTGACGCAATCCTCCAATCCTTCCTATCTTGTGCTAGCCTTTTCATCTCAACATACCCCTTACAACCCATGTCTTCAATTATCAGCTTCATATATTCTAATCTCTATCTTCCTCTGCAGTTCTTACCTTCGACTGTTCCCTCCACTAACAAATTAACTCATGTCTCAAAATATGACCTACCAGCCTGTCTCTTCTTTCTGTAAGACTCTTCCACAAACTTCTTTCCTCACCATAATTTCTAAAACTCGTTCGTTTCGTACTTTATCTGTCCACTTAATTTTCAGCATCCTTCTATAGCACCACAGTTTAGATGTTTCAATTTTACTTCTTTCTGGTACTCCTAAAGTCCATGCTTCGCTGCCATAAAGTGAAGTGATCCACGCATAGAGTTTTAAAAAGTTCTGAGTCTTAGATCAATATTTGAAACTAAAAGATTTCTCTTTTTCATGAAGGCTCTTTTCGCTAGTGCTATTCTGTTTTTAACATCATTCCTGCTTCGGCCATCGGTTGTAATTTTACTTCCTAAGTAACAAAATTCACTAACTTCTGCTATTGCATCTGATACTATTTTTATATTTAATCTACTAATATAGGTATCATCTCTGCTACATTCATCACTTTTGTCTTGCTTTGGTTTATATTTAGTCCAAAATCCTCCTTCATGATATATTTGATAACTTCTCAATATCCTCAACCTGTTCTGCTAACAAGAAATGTCAACAGCAAATCGTAGCATACAGATATTTTCTCCTCAAGCATTTATGTCACATTCTTTCACTTCCTTTATTGCATCTTCTACATAAAGTTGAATATTAATGGAGATAGAATACAATCTTGTGTCAGGCGCCAAGGCTGCACGGGGGTTATGCAACAATTTTAACCTGAACTGTGAACAATTAAGTTCATGACCATGTGTAGCCTTCTGGTACCTATAATATTAAATAGTTTGGCCCACACGCATTCGTATTAAACCCCAAATGTGAAGGGTAATTTAAATAAAGTCACTTGACACAGTTTCAGAGTAACACAATACTTATATTCTTGCAAAAGGTCACTCATACATTGTCGGTACCAGATACGTGAATAAAGCATCGAACAACAGTTTCTTTGAAGATTGCAGATTAAGTACAATTCTACGAGAAGACAAAAACTCACAAAGTCCCCCTAACATTAGTGAGTATTACGGCATGTTGGAATTTGCCTAAACCGCTACCGCATGGAACAATTTGCTCCGCTAACTAGCATGGAGTTGCGCGATCGATTTCTGGCGTAAGAATGAGACAATCTGCGCTTGCTGCAAGGTCTTTTATAGACTTCTCAGATACTATAACGTCAGCAAATTTTTCTTTAATTAATATCTCCAAAAATTCTAAATAGTTTAACTTGAAATTTTTACAGGGACTTTCTATTGTCTTGTTCTATCCGTTTTAATTTAACATTTAAAATGGTTTCTATAATCTTAAAATTGAAGTCATCATGTGACCAACTTCGCAATGGGAAACTGCAAACAGTGGTGTCCCCCAGGGCTCAGTCCTGGGGCCACTTCTTTTTTCTATTTATATTAACGATGTGGCTAGTATCTTACGTTACTGTTATTACCATCTGTACGCTGACGACCTACAACTATACCTTAGTGCATCACCAAGTGACATACTCACGATAATACAGAAAATAAATTCAGACCTTAAGAATCTTTGTGATTGGGCAAAGAGACTTGGATTGAAAATAAATCCCTCTAAAACTCAGGCTGTTGTTATTGCTAGTCCAAAACTGATAGGCAGCAACTTCACATCAAACCTCCCAAAAATAAAACTTCAGGGAACAGAGTTAAACTATAGCGAATCTGTAAAGGATCTTGGAGTCCTAGTAGATAGTAATTTAAACTGGTCTGAAAACACTGTTTCAGTATGTCGCAAAGCCTTCTCTTCTCTTCATGCTCTGTACAAATGTAAAAAATTCTTCCCCATTCATTTGAAAAAGCAATTGGTGCAGACTCTGGTGCTACCACATCTCGATTACTGTGACGTTGTTCAGCAAAATTTGAGTTCGGCAGACATAAGGAAACTTGAACTTGTTATGAACTCCTGTGTAAGGTTCATCTGTGACCTACGATTGTACGACCACGTATCACCTTCATACGACCGCTTGCAGTGGTTGCGCGTTTGGGATCGACGACGATTCCACACTCTATGTCTCCTTCACCGCCTCATACATCTGAAAACTCCCGCATACCTTTGTTCCAATATCTCATACCTAAGACTTTCCCATAATATTAACACCAGATCCCTGAACTCAAACATATTAACCATCCACTCCCACAGCTCGGAAACCCTAGCCAATTCCTTCTTCATTTCAGCGGCTAGACTGTGGAATGATCTTCCCCTAAAAATTAGAACTACCCAAAAAATCGGCCCATTTAAAACTCTTTTGAGAAAGCATTATTTATTGGAGCACTAGCTAACGATATCTCCTTCCATACATAACCTAATTTTTAGATTTGAATATTATTGATGTATACAGTGTCCACCTCTTTATTCTGCCTTCCCTATTATTAGTTTGTGTCTTGTCTCTTCATCCTACTAGTATTAAGTTTGTACCATTTACTTCTTTAACTTCCACTTGCATTAGTTTATACCATTAAATTATTAACTAGTTAAACACGAATACTATTAAGTTCTAAGTTAGTATGTTATTCATAAATATTATTAAGTTTTTTTTTTGTTAGTATTACTCTTGAATTTGATTTAGGCCACATGTTACATTAGTGTTGTATACTGTTAGTTTGTGTAAGGTGTATATTATTTATTGTAAACACCTGGTATGATGTAAGAGAGGGCTTGACAGCCCTAATCTTGCCAGGCTAAATAAACCTTTAAATAAATAAAATAAAACTTGGCGGAATTTTTACGCACTTCAGCAACAATCCGCGACAATCTATCATTAAAAACTTAATTATTCTGATGAATGCTTATGTTTTTTACCAAAATCATTATATGTTCGTAATCGTCTCAATTTGGGCTATCTACTGATAGAAATTTCAAATTAATATTCGTTTTAGTTAAAAAAGTTCATTTTTTCTCTTAATTAAAACTGCTAATTACACTTTGCCAAATTATTTAATTTTACTATCAAAATATCAGGAACAATGCTAACTATAGCTGGTGATAAAAAATCAGTTGTAGCTTCACTCGATTCAAAGCTATTTCAAATCTTAGATTTTTACTTTTCGGATCGCGTATTTCAAAACATGAACAAACCGGAATCTCTCTTAAAATTAACGTTTCCCGATATAATAAATACACTTTAAGGGGAGACAGTCGCGAACAGGCTCAAAAAAATCGAATTTTTCTTTTTACACTTGTTCAAAGCTCCAATTATTTAGCTACAAATTGCCGCTTATTTCATGAAAATATGACGATTAGATTCGGAGTTATTAATTTTTTCGTGAAGCGTGGTTATAGTGTGTCTGTACTGTAATGTATATTAGTTTCTTGTATGTAAAACTTTTAATACAGTTTTTTCTCAAAACTACATTTTTTGATCTTCTGGTACACTTTTCTTGAAAACTAAGACTGATAAAGATATCAGACTTTCAGCATCTCTTTTTAATAATACAATGATTAATCAAATAAAAAATGGGACCTATTGTAACAACAAGAACAAACTTACAAGCTCCAAGATATTTATAAAAGTTATAATTTTTTGTCTTTTAGAACAAAAAATCATTACCCATAAACTATACAACATTTAGTAACAAATCGTTATGTGATTTACAGATGATCTTTTATCTGTATACTGCGAACGTTTCAGGTCTGTATCTCCATTAGTTTCTTCAGAAAGTGTACCTGAATTTTGCTTGTATTAACATTGATTTCTTATGGGAGGTCCTTCGCGACTGTGTCACCTTAAAATGATTTTTATGGTGAAACCTCACTGTGGGAAAGATTACAGGAAAATTCCTTCAAGTTGACAATTACTCATCTCGAAGTCCAACATAAGCAACTTTACAATCGATCTATAAAATATTTTACTACTGGGGATAGCTAGTGGGAGTGCTTTTGGTGAACTAAAGGATACCTAACAATGCGTGGCGGCCTATCTATTTAATATTATAGGTACCAGAAGGCTACACATGGTTATGAACTTAATTGTTCACAATTAAGGTGAAAGTGTTGCATTACCCCCGGGCAGCCTTGCCGCCTGACATGGTGTTACGTTTTTTCGGTTTCTGATAGTGGAAACAAGTGCATTCTACAAGAAAGGTTATTATTTTCGACCGCTACAGCTATAAATCCTGGACTTCAAAAAATTGTGATCACCGGCGGTGCTGTCCATGCTTCGCTGCCATAAGTGTAGTGATCCATTCATAGAGTTTTAAAAAGTTCTGAATCTTAGATCAATATTTGAAACTAAAAGATTTCTCTTTTTAATGAAGGCTCTTTTCACTAGTGCTATTCTGCTTTTAACATCATTCCTGCTTCGGCCATCGGTTGTAATTTTACTTCCTAAGTAACTAAATTCATTTACTTCTGATATTGCATCTGATACTATTTTTATATTTAATCTATTAAGATTGCTATCATTTCTGCTACATTCATCACTTTTGTCTTGCTTTGGTTTATATTTAGTCCAAAATCCTCCTTCATGATATGTTTGATAACTTCTCAATATCCTCAACCTGTTCTGCTAACAAGAAATGTCATCAGCAAATCGTAGCATACTGATTTTTTCTCCTCGAGCATTTATGCCACATTCAAATCTTTCTTTCACTTCCTTTATTGCTTCTTCTACGTACAAGTTGAGTATTTATAAATGTTTCTCGAGAAACAAACCGAGTAATATTATTATTAATACACAAAACTCGGCGACTTTATTCTCCGTCGCCATCTTCAGGTGCAGTTGTAAGTCTTGAAGTCTGCCTTGAAGTCAGCCTTGAGCGTGTTGCTGGTAAACGGGCATAGCAACGACATGTTCGCCTGGGGCAAAAAGACAAATCAGCAGTGGCAGAACATAGTTTGACAGAAGAACATGGTTTTGATTTCGAAGCGACTATGGTGCTGACACATGCAAGAGGCTTCTGGGACAGCGTCATTAAAGCAGCATTTGAAATTCGCCTCGCGTCTGATTTGGTTAACAGGGATTGTGGGTTCCAGATAAGTGATGCATGGATTCCTGTTATTGAGGCTGCTCGTCACCAACGCTCTGCTTTTTGTGTTCCGCGGGTGTCTAATGACATCTGAGATGCTGCTAGGCAACATAACAACGTCTGTCGTTGCCATGCCAGTTTACAAACACGCTCAAGGCTGACTTCAAGGCAGACTTCAAGACTTACAACTGCACCTGAAGATGGCGACGGAGAATAAAGTCGCCGAAATATTGTGTATTAATAATAATATTACTTGATTTGTTTACCGAGACATGTTTATAAATAAACAACGCCGAGAAAAATTGCATTCATTTATAAGTTGAATATTAATGGAGATAGAGTACAACCTTGTCTCACACCCTTTTAAAATGATCCATGTCTCTCATGATTCTCTCCTTTATTATAGCTACTTGATTCTTATAAAGTATTCTTCTATCTCGGTATTTCAGACCCGACTTCTTATAAATTTTGAACACCTTGTCCCACCTAACATTATCAAAAGCTTTTTCTAAATCAACAAACGCAATAAAAGTATCTTTGTTTTTCTTGATTCGCCCTTCAAATATTAATCTTAACGCCCGAGTTGCTTCTCTTGTACCATGGTTTTTTCTGAACCCAAACTGATCTTCACCTACTATCCCTTCTACTGCACTTTCCATTCTTCTGTATATTATTCTGGTCAGCAATTTTGAAGTATGTGATGTTAGACTTATAGTGCAATAATTCTACATCTATCTACCTATCTACATTATCACATTGTCAGCTTGTGCTTACTTAGAAAGTGTGAAGATGACACTTGTATTAAAATCAGTGGGATTCTCTTCTGTTTCAGAAGTTTTGCAGGAATCTCATCAATTCCAACTGCCTTATTTGACTTCAAATCATTCAAAGCTCTATCAAATTCTGTCCCCACAACAGGATCACTTAAGTCATCAATGTCGACATCAACTTCTTTTTCTAATGTACTGCTGTGTGCAAATCATTTCCATCATACAGTTCCTCTATGTATTCCTTCCATCTGTTAGCTACATCTTCAGAACTTAGAAGAGGTTTCCCATCGGCAGCTTTGATGTTTATACCTCTTTTCTTCATTTCTCCAAAATTCTGTTTGATCTTCCTATAAGCCATGTCTACTTTACCTACAGCCATTTCCTTTTCCACACACTTTTCTTGTAGCCAACTTTCTTTTGCATCTTCCTGTTTATTTGGTTTCTAAATTGTCTGTCTGCTTTCTTCCTACTTCATCCTGAGCATTTTTGTGCCTTCTCCTCTGATCCATCAACTCCAAAATTTCAATAGTGATCCAAGTTTTTTGGGCGGCTTGTTCCCTAAAGCCTAATGTTTCTTTAACAGCTTTCATTATTTCGGTCTATAATGCATTTCATTCGTCTCCAGTTGAGTCATTTTGAGTAAAATACCGTAATAATTTTTCAAAGTATTTTTAGCTGTGTCTTTTGAGGCAAATGTCTGATATTTACAAGTTATCTTTAATGAAGACAAGAAGAAGCCGATTTCAACTATTTCTTTTATAATCTTTCACTGCAAGCAATCAAGTTATAGTTCACCAAATATAACTGTCTGGCAACCATCAGAAATTGCAATAATTAATAAGACAACATGTCAAGCAGTTCTCTTGCACGTTGAAATATTACATCAATCTGTAATTGGGCACATATTACTGTAGA
Source organism: Vandiemenella viatica (assembly GCA_031002005.1). Taxonomy (NCBI): domain Eukaryota; kingdom Metazoa; phylum Arthropoda; class Insecta; order Orthoptera; family Morabidae; genus Vandiemenella; species Vandiemenella viatica. Next base: position 93,925,165 of record JARYHS010013631.1, read on the forward strand.
AAGAGATGCAGCCAGGACATAGTGTAGCAAGAGAAGTCAACCAGACAACCAACACACTGGTTGTAATTGGAACAACCTCTGGCTGAGGGACGTTAGAAGAGCAGTTCTACGAAATAATATTGGAAGATTAAATCACAATTACATGGTGGAGCATGGTCTAGATCAATTGGTGTGCCCCAACAAGGTGAAAGGTGTGTCGCAAAATTTTACCCATTATAAGGAATTAATTGTCAAGTTTTTTTATTAATTATATTTTAGTTCCATGAGCCGCGAATTGTTACGTATTGTCGTATTCTAAGAAATTAAATGTCATTTATTTACTCACAGTTGCTGTTAGATTTTTTTATTAATTTTTGAATATTTTTATTCCTTGCCTCTACTGTTGCGCTTTGAGGTTCTGTTATATTTACCGCATCTTCTGTGTAAATGCTTTTCCCACAGTCTAAAACGCTGGGATTAGCAGAACTTTCCAAGCCTTATTTTATTATGTTGTTGCTTCTCCAACAATACTACTTTTTTCCTGAACCGTTGCACCGACGCCTTGTTAGACATTACTGTAAAAACAATCAGCACTATAGTTACTTCTTTGAAGTGTATAAATCCTGCTTCTTAGAATTACTTCAATTCCATCATAGCTGTGCTCTGAAGTGGTCTGAAAACTGTTAACAGTTAGTCTCAATATTTTCTATTACAATTAGAAGACTATTTTATTTCTTCAAGATGGACGAATTCCTTGAATGGAGTGTTCCGTCTATGAGTGTAAGTGGTGAAAACGTTGAAAGAAACAAAAGTTGATGCAGTGAAAATATTATGATACTTACTTATCCACGCTTTTTTTTTTTTTTTTTTGGTGTGGTGAAAAAATGTGCCCAATTCCCGAATATATCGTCTGTGGTGAGAAACCCAGTAATGCTATTACAGTTACCAGTAAACTGAAATGACATTTGTCAACAAAACATTCTTCTCTGTCAAGCAGCGATGTCAATTATTTTTGTCGGTTGTTAGAAAATAAGAAAAAACAAAGAACGTTCATGACCGCAACAGTACGTGTTTCGGAAAAAGTACAGGAAGCTAGTTATAAGGAATCCAAACTCATCTTAAAGGCCAAGAAACCACATACTATAAGTGAAATGCTGTTAAAGCCTGTTTGTAAAGAGATGGTAAGAATAGTTCTGGGTTTAGAATCTGCTAGAGAAATTTCAAAAATTCCTCTTTTTGCTGACTCAGTCAGACGCCAAGTAATTGATATGTTTCGTGATACTGAAGACATTATGAAGGAGTAAATCAACAGTCAGAAGTTCTCACTTCAGATCGAAGAGTCCGCAGATATTAGTCGCCACGCAGAACTTCTGGCTTACATTCGCTACATCGAAGGAGATGTAATTATGAGTAATTTTTTCTTTTGTAAAGAAACTACAGGTAAAGAAATATTTCGTTTGACTGATGAATATTTGCTTCTTAAAGAATTAACATGGAAGGATTGTGTTATTCTTTGTAAAGACGGAGCGGCTGCTATGACATTCCCAATGAAAGCTAAAGTACGCGAAGTTAATCCCAACCTATGATGCGATCATTGTCTCATTCATCATGAAGCCATTGTTGCTAAGTCTCTGCCACCTTCTCTGAAAGATGTGCTCGACAAAGTAGTAAAAGTTGTTAACTTCATAAAATCGCGGCCCCTAATATCGTGACTTTCTTCCATTTTATGTCTAAAAATGGGTTCAGAATACACATATACATACAAAAGTACGCTGGCTGTCACGATTAAAGGTGTTACAGCGAATATATGAACTTAGAGATGAGGTCCAGGCATATTTGATGGTTGAAAGACATAAATACGTGGATTTATTTGCAGATGGCGATTGGGTATGTAAGTTGGTATATCTTTCAGACATTTTCATATACTTTACTGAACTGAACATCAAAATGCGAGGTAGGAACGATAATATTCTTATTAATATGGATAAGATTAAAGGATTTGTGAATAAGCTGGATTTGTGGTTACAGAGGATTGAAAATGGGTCGTGTGATATTTTCCCAACTGTATGGTCACTTGTTGACAGTAATAAAATGGTGACTGACTTAATTAAAAAACATTTAAAAGTCCTGCAGCAGAGATTCAAAAAATACTTTGGAGAATGTGTTGAAGATTTCAACTGGGTTCGTGATCCATTCATTGGAAATTCGGAACATGTTCCAATTAATATTCAAGAGAAACTCGCAGATTTAAAAGCTGATAGAACTTTGAAATTAAAACTTCTCAAAGTTCCTTTATATACATTTTGGCTCACACTCAGGAATGGCAGTTAATATGTTACTGCCATTTCCAAATGCATATTTATGTGAATTGGGCATCTCGACGTTAATTGAGATTAAAACATCCAAGAAAGAAACACTTAAATCCGTCTATGAATTAATGAGGCTTGCATTGTCAACGATTTATCCATGGATCAGACACCTGTGTGCAGTTAAGCAGGCACAAGTGTCACATTGAAAGTATGTGTACAATTATTTACTTTAATAGTAATATAAAACTGCCTAATTATTAATTTTATGCATCCGCTGTTTTTACCTATCTTTTTTTTTTACGTGTTAGGGGGCTTCATACCCAGGAAAAAAATTTCGTATAGTGAGGATTTTTTTGGAAAGGTGTGCTGCATGATTTATGGATAACCTTACTGTGTGCCGCGAGTAGGAAAAGGTTGCGGACCACTGGTCTAGATAACAGTTCTAAGACTCAAGGGAGTGTAGTTAATTTTGAAATACACAGAAATCTTTATATTTATGTATATTAAACGTTTTAGTTTTTATTTCATGTGGAACAGAAGTTAAAACATTTCGGAAAGGAAGTAGCATTATAATCTGTGAAGAAGGAGCACACATGACACATAGTAATAATCTGGGGTACAAATGAATTGGCATGAGGCACCATATTACTGTCGTTACCGAAATTGGTCACTAATAATTGCATTAACCCAAAAGATTTTCTTGGAATGCTGGACTCTTACTTCAGGATTAAGAACTTCTCAGAATATTTGAAAATGTTTGTTCAGCAGTATTTTGGAGCCAGGGAACAGGTTTGACTAGATGTAACATGCTCAAGAATACACGAAAACATTTTGGGGCAAAATGCTTAATAGCAGCTTAAAAGCAAGATATACCTTAGCAAGTATAAGCCTAAAGGCTCTGAATCCAAGATTGTCACGATACTTGGATCAACCAATGCCGGACATGGAAACATGTTATATATTAAGATACGTACAGAATTTGTCGATCCCAGTGAATGTTACTCAGAAATTTCCCAGCACATAAAAAATGTTACATTCAGATGAAAAAATAAGAGGGAAACCATAAGAAGTGATGAAACGTGAAAATAATTGCCACACCAAAAGAAGAATGTTAAGACAAGGAAAGTCATGATTTGCTGGAAAAAAATCAAAAACCATAGGTGGACAACTTCAACCAATGAAATGACTCTCACAATGCCGCCAGCAACAGAGGAAGGAAATTCCTGTCAAAGCTTTGGTGTAATGGTAGTCGCAAGAAGAGATAGACACAGCAACGAATACAGCGAGGCATGAAGAGGTGAGGCACAAAAGCAAGGATCTGTCACGCATAAGGAATGCCGTTTGATAATATCTGGAGGGTACACAAACTCACACAGACAGGTTACATATGCTGATGAGTCTGAAATGTAGGATGGAGGGGAGCAGGTGCTAAATGATGATGTTAAAGGTCCATCGGACACTAAAACAGTGACAGTGACAAATGCCTTTGATTATAAGCAAACATCTTCGACATGCCTCAGTTGGTACTCCTTGATTCAGGGAGCAATGTTTCTGCTTTTTCAGAACATTTAATCAGATGAATGTAGGTGAAGGGTCGATGAATAAAAACAGTACCAATAAGAGATATGTAAAGTGTGTAACAATTTGAGAATTATGTCTAATTGTAAGTGTGTAGTCACATGAGATCGCAGGAAGAGTTTAAGAATGTCTCTGGAGTCGCACGGACTAATACGTGCAGGACAGTGTGATTAAAAGTGGGAGTGATAAACATTTTAATTAACCACAGAAACACACTGGAATAAAAGGCTGAAAAGTGATTAGTTGAGAACGGCGACAATTGGCAATAATGGACTTGTGTTGAGGTGGCGCTGATGTGATGGCAGCGGCAAACGAGGCAACCAGAAAATACATGACGGGAGCTGAAGGCGACGCAGAACTACGACAAGCGACATTGGCAGAACAACACGACTACAGCAGCGCGGCGACGGCATTGCAGCCAAAAGGGAAGCCAGAAAACAACAGCAATTCAACGAAAGTGGAAAACCTTCTACTTAAAGAAAGACACAAACTGACATTAGAACTTTGCTGCTTTAATTGGCATTACAAACCCCATGGTAGCAATTATTCCTTTTCTACTTGTTAATTTTCAAACAGCTGCCTAAGCAAATTTTCTTCATGTAAGCACTATTGCACCTTGGATTAGAGTAAGTCATGTTAGTTTGGGTTCTGAAATCTATTGATACAATTTTCTGTCATTTTCCAAGCAACAAACATGTCAGATAGAATTAATAAATTTCGTCCACACAATTTTCTGTAGATTTCATGATAAAAAATTTTGTTTTTTCTACTCTTCGGCGAGTGCAAAGGTTGATGCCTATTGCTTAAGTAAGAAGTTTTAACACAAAATGCCTTATCTGGGAGCATATTAATCAGTTTGGGACCGTAAACTGATTTCTTTGGCCTTAGATGTGCATGTCTGCACCTTTTCCTTGTGAATGCTGTCTAACATTTCAGTTTCTAAATATTAAATTTTTTTGTAATTCTTACATGGTACTTTCGGAGGAGGGTGTAAACATGAATGAGGTAGGCTTACCTAGTGAGATACCATTGGGGGATCTCCACCACACATCAACTAACCCAACGTTGTCTAGTTTCTTTTCTCGGTTTGAGTCAGTAATCAGTAGCTTTTGAGTAGTTTTTAGTTTGCAGTCAGGTATTCGTAGTCTTAATAATGATATGCAGTCAGTAAAAAATAGTCTTTTAGGTGACTTGTGGTCAGATATCAGTAATCTTCAAGATTTGTAATAAGTAACCAGTAGTTTTCAAAATAAATTGCAATCTTTAAATACCCTTGTGAGAGAGTTGAAAATGTACAGGGAAAATAATACTCCTCAGTTGGGTGAAATTAGGGTCAGCTCAGAGAAGTTTAAAGAAGATATTTTGAATCACATAGGCCAGTTAAAACCGATAGAGAGGTCATGTCAGGAAAATGAGTACCAAGAGTCAACAACTACGGTGGAAGAAGATGAGTTACTGGGAGTGATAGTCCATGATGTAGGTGGAGTATTACGGGAAATAACTGTTGATTCTGCCCAACCTATTGAGCAAGCAGGATTTTGCAGCAGCTTTAGCACAATCGACCACATTCTTGCCCTGCGAGAATTAATTAGACTTGAAAACAACTACCACATGTAAGTTTGTGTAGCATTTGTCGATTCCGAAAAGGTGTTTGATTCAATAAGTCACATGGCTGTCCTACAAGCCTTAGCTGAACATGGCATAGATACAGCTTATATCAGGAGTGTTCAATAACATCTATGTCAGCGTTAGAGAACCAACTACAGAGTTCTGCATCGAAAGAGTTTTTAAGCAATGTGATTCCATCTCTCCAAAATTATTTTTGGTAGTTTTGGAGATGGCTATGTCAAAGCTAGAATGGGCGAAAAAAGGAAATAGAATAAATGGCAGTTTGTATATCAACCTGAGATTTGCTAATGACATTGAACTTGTGGCTAATGACATTTATGAACTCCAAACCTTGGTCGCCAACCTTGTCTCTGAGTGTACAGCAATTGGCCTAAGCATAAATCTTTCAAAAACAATGGGCCACAGAGGGGAATATACAACTAGTTAATAAATTTTTAGAAAATGTCAGTGAGTACATTTATCTTGGTCAGCTTGTTAACATGAGAGTTGATGTAAGACCTGAAATTTTCCATCAAATCAAGCTAGGATGGCAAGAATTGGAGGCATTCTATTATCCTCAAATCTAATATGCCTACAAATCTACATTGCATTCTTCCTGTGCTGACATACGGCTGTGAGACCTGGACTCATGTATTTACAAAAGGTAAATTAAGGTCTGTCCATAGAACTATGGAAAGGTCAATGCTAGGCTTAACGAGAAAAGACAAGACAAGAGCAACTGACATTAAGTCAGTTACGAAGGTCACAGACATCTTAGAGAAGACACCATACTTGATGTGGCAATGGGCCAGCCATATTGCATGTAGAAAAGACCAAAGATGGACCAAAACACTGTTAGAGTGTAGCTCAAGAGATCACCACATACTGAGATGAAGACCACCAAACCGATGGAACAAGGACATACGCAGGGTTGTCGGGAGTTAACTGGCCCTGGAGAAGACTGTTCAAGTTTTATCTGAACTAATGTTTTTAAAAGCCCACATCAGTAAATGATAGAATTGGCTGATAATGGATATAATAGTACACAGTTTTCTCCACATATTTTTCCAATGTTACCAGATTCTTGCATCACAGTGAGGTATGACAATACCCTATGCCCAAATATCATCTGTAAGCTTGACGACGAGCCAGCTAAAGCAACAACAATGAAAAAAATGTGGAAAATCATTGAAGTGGCCTGAACCTAACCAAATCATAAAAAATAGATGTCATATTATATTGATTATAATTGGGAGGACGTGATTGGAAGAATCAGTGAGCCTAACCTCTTATCCAGAACCAGTGATAGTATGAAGACATTTATTTTTTAACAGACCTTTTTTTTAATCTTAATTACTTGCATAATCTTTGATTTGAAAATGCGTCAATTGGTGAAACGTAGTGCAAAAATTGTGTAGTTCAATGAAACAGTGCAAGGTTTTCTCTTTTTTTTATCATAGCTTTTTTGGAATAAAACAAATTTTTAATTAGTTTTATAAATTATTCTTGGACCACTTTCATCCTAGACCTGGTTACATAGTGCCAGCCAAGCAATTTAATGGAAAATCAAGGTATTTCTCAATGTGGAGCAAAGCCTGCAGCACATGACTTTGCTCCACTTTTTTAAAAAAGAAAAACAATAGCCAAATCATAAAAATCAACATTAGTGGCCAGGTTCCATTCTTAAAAAACACTAATGAATTTACATGCTATACTCTGTATCTTTTAATTAGCATTAACAGCCAAAAAAATTCTGAAAGCTGTCAACATTCTGTCGCAACGTAATCTCTGCTTATGGTACATAACACACTGCACATGAAACTACTAAGCCAATTTAGATGGGGTTTTCGTGATTTGGGAGCTTATGATCATAATAGATTATCAATAATGACTACAATAATTACTTCTAAGTATTAATATGGATAATGTTTCAAGTAATTTTTAAGAGTAATTAATAACCTAATTTCTTACATTTCATAAATTAGATTATGTTAAAATACAGGGCGTTCGCCGGAAAACGCTACCCTCCCAGTCTGTTGCCGTCGGCAACTTGCTCGGTCAATCGAGCCAGCGGTTTCCGCCACACGGCACCGTGAATCACCGCACTGTTTAACACCTCCGCTGCCCCAACAGTGCAGTGCAGTGACCCTTACATTGTTAAGAACGGTTTCTTTGCATTGTAGATAGTTTGTGACTTCAGTCTCTTATTAATCAGTGTTGTGAATAAACGTTTCTTTGCGGTTTGGCTGGTTTGGGGCTTCATACTCTTATTAATCTGTACCGTGTTTGAGTGTGAGTAAAATTATGGTACGTTACAGTTTGCAACAAAGAATATTTCTCTACGATACATATGTGAAGTCGTTTAAAAAGTGTCGCAGTAAATTTCGTCGCGAATTTCCTGGCGCTTTACTGCCAGCTAAATCAACAATTCTGCGTCTGGTTAAAAAAGTAAGAGAAACGGGTTCATTTTTTAACAAAAAGAGACTGTCGGTCAACCGTATTCTCACAGAGAAGAAAATTGACGATATCGCTTTTCGACTAGAACAGTCACCCAAAAAATCATTAAGTCAGTTAGGGCAGCGTGTGTCTCGAAATATGTTCAGAAGATGTGAAATGTGCATTACACAAGAGGGTCAACACTTCCAGCATCTTTTATAAGGTAAGCTAATGAATTACGTCACATTTAAATGCTTAGCACACAAGTTTATGAAGCGTAATTATTATGAAATAGTCCGCGGCCGACGGTCGAACAATGCCGGAAACTGACCGCTCGCTTGCCGGGAGCAGTTTCTTCCTTGTAGCGCTAACAGTGGGTTGCGTTTCCCGGCGAACGCCCTGTATAAATAAAACAAGGCATCAGTATGAAAACCAAGTCTGAGATAATATCTAAGAGAAAGGAAAGATCTTAGATGACATTTCCACTTTTGCCTCTTCACAATAATATTTGGTACCAGAAAAAAAGTAAAATATTTCTACACCCACAGAGGTAAGTACGCACAAGTAGCAAGCAGTGGGAAAATGCTAGCTTATGTATATATATAAATTAATTATACTGGTAAGTGATGGGTATGCCAGGGTGATAAAAACAAGAATGATCTGAGATTGAGGCTGGGACGAAGTCTGCTTCAGTGTGTTGGTCCAGTTCTCACCTCCAAGAGTACTGAATGAATATATCATTTCAAGTGGTGCTCTGATGACTCTGACTATGAAATGTTATTGAGGTAATGAGAATTATGAGATCTAGCATGGGCAGCAACAAGGTAGTCTAGATTTTCGGACTAAACTATTTTTTTGTGGCCATTCATTCTGAAGCGTAACTGATGTAAGAATTCTGACAATGGAGGAAGGTGATCTGGTTTATGAGCTAGGACATGGTACAGGTGCCATGGCCTATGTTTCGCCAGTGGTAGGATTACAATAAGAGGTAAGTATCTGACCTTCCTTCATATCTTCACTCCTGACAATTTTATTGCCATATGCCAGATATGAGTGTCAACAGTAAAGCTTCACTAACTCCCTAGATGCAGCAGCTGTCTCCAAGATGCCTTATTTCACGTACAGCATGCATGGAAAGATCAGAGAAACAAATTTGCATCAAATTTTGCTTTAAACTTGAAAAGATTTGTGCGTAGATCATCAAAATGATGAAGACGGCACTTGGGAACAAGTGTATGAGCAAAACACAAATAAAAGAGTGGTATAAATGGTTCAAGGTTTTGGGAGAGACTATACTAGCCTTTTCCAACCAAATGTCAACCTCTCCTTCACGTGGTGCACCCTGTTTGCACAAACAAGGCTCTGGCGACTGAAAGATTCCCAGTATAAGGACTCACCCACTGCTTGCCAACGACCTCTGAAAGGAGGGCAGAAGAGCAGGGAGTGGGTCAGGGCACCCTCTTGCCCTTGGGGTTTTAAACGGCCCCTACAGGCGGATGAATCAGAAATGATCAACAGCATGGGGATGCAGAAGGCAACAGAAAACCACTGCATTAAAGACCCAAAGGGTATACCGAGGACATGTAATCCTCTCAAATTACATATATCATGATGGCTTCTTCATGGGTAAAATATTCCCCCAATCGGATCTCCAGGTGGGGATTGCTCACGGAGGAGTCATCTGAATGGATAAAAACATTCTATGAGTCGGAGCCTGAAATGTTAGAAGTCTGAATAGGGAAGGCAGGTTATAAAACTTAAAAAGGGAGATGGAACAACTTAAGTTAGATGTTGTTGGGATTAGTGAGATTAAATGGAAGGACGAACAGGATTTCTGGTCTGGGGAACACAGGATAATTAGCACACAAGCTGACAATGGAGTCACTGGTGTAGGATTTGTAAGGAACAAGAAAGTAGGGAAACAGGTGAGTTATTATGAACAGTTTAGTGACAGGATTATTTTGATGAGGTTAGAAACTAAGCCCATCCTAACCACATTAGTACAAGTGTATATGCCAATGTCACAGGAATATGACAAAGAAATAGAAAAAATATACACTGAAATTGAAGAATTAGTCCAATATGTTAAGGGGGAGGAAAATCTAATAATCGTAGGTGATTTGAATGCAATAGTGGGAGAAGGAAAAGAGGGGAATACTGTAGGAAGTTTTGGTCTAGGAGAAAGAAATGAGCAAGGAAGCAGGTTGCTAGAATTTTGTGAAAGATATAAGCTAGTAGTGGCAAACACACTGTTTAAGAACCATGCAAGAAGAATATACACCTGGAAGCGTCCTGGGGCTACAGGCAGATATCAGCTAAATTATATCATGGAAAAACAGAGATTCAGGAATCAAGTTCTTGACTGTAAAGCGTACCCAGGGGCAGACATAGACTCAGACCATAATTTGATAGTAATGAAGTGCAGGCTGAAATTCAAGTGATTAAGGATGCAGTATAAGCAGAACAGACTGGAAGTGAATAAACTGAAACAATCTAGCACGAGAGAAAAATTTGCAGGAATGGTAGACTTAGGTCTAAGAAGTAACTATGAAAGGAGCTCAACCCAGGATGAATGAATGCATTAAAGACCGAAATAATGAAAGCTGATAAAGAAACATTAGGCTTTAGGGACCAAGCTGCCCGAAAGCCTTGGATCACAGAAGAAATTTTGGAGCTGATGGATCAGAGGAGAAGGTACAAAAATGCTCAGGATCAAGCAGGTAGAGAGCAATACAGGCAATTTAGAAATCAAATAAGTAGGAAATGCAAAATAGCAAAAGAAAAATGGCTACAAGAAAATTGTGAAGAAGTAGAAAAGGAAATGGTCGTAAGTAAAGTAGATGTTGCATATAGAAAGATCAAACAGAATTTTGGAGAAATGAAGAAAAGAGGTATGAACATAAAAGCTGCCGATGGGAAACCTCTTTTAAGCTCAGAAGATAGAGCTAACCCATGGAAGGAATACATTGAGAAACTGTATGTTGGGGATGACTTGAACAATAGTGTAATGGAAAAGGAAGGCAATGTCGATATTGATGACTTAAGAGATCCTGTTTTGAGGACAGAATTTAATAAAGTTCTGAATGACTTGAAAGCAAATAAGGCAGTTGGAATTGATGAGATCCCTGCAGAACTTCTTAAATCCCTAGGAGAGAAGGAATCAAAAGATTATTCAAGCTTATATCAAAAAGTTATGAAACAGGAGAAATTCCAACTGATTTTAATAAAAATATCATCTTCACACTTCCAAAGAAAGCACAAGCCGACAAATGTGAGAATTATCACACCATTAGTCTAACATCACATGCTTCAAAATTACTTACCAGAATAATATACAGAAGGATGGAAAGGGTAGTAGAAGAGATCGTAGGTGAAGATCAGTTTGGGTTTAAGAAAAATCGCGGTACAAGGGAAGCAATTCTGTCTTTAAGATTAATACTTGAAGGACGGATCAAGAAAAACAAAGATACTTTTATGGCATTTGTTGATTTAGAAAAAGCTTTTGATAATGTTAGGTGGGACAAGATGTTCAAAATTTTAAAGAAGTCAGGTCTAAAGTATCGAGATAGAAGAATATTCTATAAACTATATAAGAATCAAGTGGCTATAATAAAAGTAGAGAATCACGAGAGACATGCATCAGTTAAAAAGGGTGTGAGACAAGGCTGTAGTCTATCCCCGTTAATATTCAACTTGTATGTAGAAGAAGCAATAAAGGAAGTGAAAGAAAGATTTGAATGTGGCATAAATGCCCGAGGAGAAAAAATCAGTATGCTACTATTTGCTGATGACATTGTCTTGTTAGCAGAGAGGGCTGAGGATATTGAGAAGTTACTGAATGGCATGAACAAAATTCTGAAGAAAGATTTTGGACTGAATATAAATCACAGCAAGACAAAAGTGATGAAATGTAGCAGAAATGATACCAATACTAGTAGATTAAATATAAAAATAGGATCGGATGCATGAGTTCTGTTAGTTGGGAAGCAAAATTACAATCAATGGCCAAAGCAGGAATGATGTTAAAAACAGAATAGCACTAGCAAAGAGAGCCTTCATGAAACAGAGAAACCTTTTAATTTCAAATATTGATCTAGGAATTAGAAAGAACTTTTTAAAACTCTTTGTGTGGAGTACAGCACTTTATGGTAGCTAAACATGGACTTTAGGAACACCGGAACTAAAGAAAATCGAAGCATTTGAAATGTGGTGCTACAGAAGAATGCTGAAAATTAAGTGGACTGGCAAAGTAAGAAATGAACGAGTTTTGGAAATGGTAGGTGAGAAAAGAAGTATATGGAAGAAGCTTACAGAAAGAAGAGACCAGCCTGGTAGGTCATATTTTGAGACATGCTGGATTGGTTAATTTGCTTGTGGAGGGAACCGTCGAAGGTAAGAACTGTAGAGGAAGACAGAGATTAGAATATATGATGCAGATAATTGAGGACGTGGGTTGTAAGTGGTACATAGAAATGAAGAGGTCAGCACAGGATAGGATGGGATGGAGGATTGTATCAAATCAGTCAAAAGACTGACGACAGAAAAAAAAAAAAAAAAGTTTCAAAGGTGGCCGCACATCTTTTGATAGTAACCCAAGCTATGGGTGACTTTCAACGACAAAAACACCGGATAATATCGAACATGTGCAAATTGCAATCAATGAAGATTGTTAATTGACTGTGCGAGAACTAGAATGTGATCTTGGAATACGGAAAACTAATATTTGGAAGATTTTAACTTAAAAATCGCAAATGGTTCGAGTGCATGTGAAATTGCTAACGATGGAGCAGAAAAACCTTTGCCTTGAAATCACTCTGGACAATTTGGAAATGGTCAACAATGATGAAACCGAGCATGGTGGTGTAACGGCTAGCGTTCTGGCCTCGCATTCGGGAGGACGGCGGTTCGAATCCCCGTCTGGGCATCCAGATTTGGGTTTTCCATGGTTTCAAAAATCACTCCAGGCAAATGCCGGGATGCTTCCTTCAAAAGGCCATGGCCAAATTCCTTTCCATTCCTTGCTCCCCATCCTTTCCCGTCTCTAAAGACCTCACTGTTAGAAAGACGTAAAGCAGATGAAAAAAAATGATGAAAATCTGCTTATAAATATTATAACTGGTGAAGAATCGTGGGTTTATCCTAATGATCCCGAAACTAAACGACAGTGGAAGCTGTCGTTGGAGCCATGACCGAAAAAAGTGCACCAAAGTTGGAGCATTGTCAGGTCGTTGCTGATTATGACGGTGTTGTGCACCATGAAAATGCTCCTAAAGGACATACAATCAATAAAGAATATTACCATGAAGTTATGAAAAGATTGTGGGACGCAATTAGATGAAAATGGCATCAGCTTTGGTCAAGCAATGACCGGCTTCATCATCATGATATCATGCCAGTGCATGCATCGAATCTCTTGCAACAATATTTGACAAAGCACAAAGTCGTACAGCTCCATAAGCCTCCATACAGTCGACATTGCTCCCTGCGACTTTTGGCTATTCGAAAGATTAAAAATGCCACTCAAAGGACACGAGTTGATAAACTTTGCTTAAGGCAGTAACAAAGTTCCAAGGACTGCTTCCAAAACTGGAATCAATCAAATGGGGAGTATTAAGAAGGATGCCACCAGCCCAGTGATGCAGAATAACACCAGTGAGGAAATATGAAGGAAGGTAGGATACTTTTTGGGGTGGACCTTGTAGGTTGTGATCACAATCATGAAGAAGAATCTGGTTCAGGGATTCATGGCTGCTTTTGGATTGTATTTTTCAGTGTGGTGGACAGTTTAAAGGTCAGGACATCTATTAACAGGCCAATTCCAGAGAATAATTATGGGATACAAGGGCTTGTGTCAAGTTGTTGGAGTGAAGGTAAAGGATTTTTAGTCAGAGAAGATGCATCTGCTTTGGATGGTTAGGCTGTATGAGAACGATCACTTTGTGAGATATGGGTTTCAGTTATCATAGCACAGATATTATTGTAGGTTTGATATGGACAGAGGTATGTAAGTAATTATGAACAGAGATGCCTATATCAAGGAAGGTGATGTGAAAGTAGGACCGTATGAAGTTAAGAGAGTGGATATTGTTCAAAGAATTTAAGGTCAGGAAGAAGGTATTCATCATGGGTCCAAATCATGAATATGTCATCTATATAACTGAAACACTGGGTGAGATTTAAGGTAATATTTTGAAGAAACAATTTTTCTAATCTTCCCGGCAAAAGGTTGGCTTAGGAGGGTGACAGGTGAGTGCCCACAGCATAAATCAAATAAAATGAGTGACATTAATATTTTAATAAACATAAATCAAACACCTTTAGTTTTAATTAAAAATCAGCAATAACTTCTCAAAATCATAATTTTGTACACTAAAATTGATTAAATAAAATAATGTAGGACCTACCTGTTTCAATAAATCCAGCTATGCATGTATACATTCCAGGAGGATGCTTATGCTGACGAACTAATAAAATTTTGCTGTTGTCGCTTTTACAAACTAAAATTAATCCAACAGGCTTTATTGTAGGATAGTAGCACATGGCACATGAATGGCATTTCTTCTGTGTTCTGGCGGCTAAGGAATGCAACTCATTCCCACAACTGCTACAGAACCGACATTCATAGTTCCATCTTATCAATGAAAATGCCTGGAACATTTTGAAAAAATTAGTTGCTGTGCATACATATGTTACATAATCTAATCACAATTAATGTTGGCTGTAGAGTTCTCTCCGATAGCGTACTTTCTTGTTACTGGTATATTACCCAAAAATTTATGCAGAGAAGGCAAGATCATTTTCACTAGAAAACCAACCACTGACATTGATTTAGTGAAGAGAAAAGTCTTTCAATCATTACTTGAACAGTAAAAGATAGATTGAAAATGGTAAAAGTATATGGATATTTAACATTTCAGTAAAAATGTCATGTCTTAAAAATCTTGTTATGACTGTAAATTGATATGCACTATATGCTAACATTAACAGTCACATGTAAGAATAAATTTGATTAATAAAACAAATATAACATATTTTCTCACAAACATTAACTATAGTCACAAGATTTTAGCACCAACGGGTTTTACCTGGAAAATTACAAATAATCATGTTGCAGGTTTGCAGAAGTATAGCAATGTTAATAGAGCATAATTCAATAGAAATTACGGTGACCGCCAACAGCGTTGTGTACAAATCATGTATATCACCTGTAGTCAAAGCAAACACCTGCCAAAGACAATTATTTATTGCTGAAAGCTTTTATAGACGAGTATTTGCTGAAACCAAGAAAGGGTAATCTGAAGAAAAACTATCTCCTTAATTCAAGCATGTGAGGCTCTGACGCCATGTTGAAAGCCAGTGACACAGTGTCTTCAACTGTGAAAGGAAGACAAGTGGCTTCCTGCATGCGGTGAGGGACTTGTTATAAAATGAGAAAGTTGGTTTTGAGAAGAAGGAAAACCTTTGAAAGAGACTGTCTTTAAGTTTGTGTGAGCCCAGAATTTTATTTAGGAATGTTTCTAGCCACCTGGATGATGGAGAAGAGCACCAAGACCATATGACATTTTTAACCAAGGCCAAATTTCTTTGTATACTAAAGTTAACTTTCTGGTTTATGGTGACTAATCAAATAAGAGTGCGGGGCTGTGGAGTAGCTCTATTGGTGGAGGTTCTGGCAGTTCGTAGGACCACTGACTGAACTATGAGGGAGAGATGATTACTAAATCTCTGGTGAGCTTGAACTATTGATCATCAGCTGGTAATAACGTTACCATCTATCAAATGATGAACACCTTGCAATCAGCAGGAGTTGAAGTTTATTAACTGAGTATTTTGTCCAGCACAATGGTAAAGTGTCTCAAATACTAGGCAATGGGAACTACATACCTGCAGCAAAGTGAATCTTGCCAAATGTTAGGGTCAACAGTGGCCTGCCTATTGCTGAAAAATATGAAGCTTCTTCCAAGATACAAAAGTGGTAATAAGCTGAAACACATACAATATGTCCAGTGCTGAATCAACAGCTTTCATTGTTCTATTCAAATCACAAAGCATTCATTTCTGGAGTTTAAAGTAATGAATAAAACTTCTGAGGATGTGACATTAACTCAAACCTTTGAAGATTTCTCTACTCCTAGGTTTTTATATGTAAGATTGTTCAGGTCAAGAATAGATACACAGTAATAATATTAATTAGGAATAGGCCTAACCAATTCTACAAATACTTACTGCACCACACAAAGTAAGACATTTTATGCATGATGAATTATTTGAGTAATTATCAAATATGACATTTCTAAATGAAATGAAGTATACTACAACATCACATTGTGAAATTATATAAACAAAGATATTCACAAAGCACACAACAGTAAATTAGCAACATGTTCCATTTCAATTGGAGTTAGTCAGCTTGAGAACAATATTTAATTGAAGATTATGTCCATATATATATATACAACAGATATCAAGGATGTAGTAATAAATGTCATATAATGTGGTTTAAGAACATTTTAATACGTCTTGTATAGCATAAATCATTTATTAATTTGTTCAAAAACAGTATTTGCTACTTTTCTTAACAATGGTCAAAACATTATATTATATTATATTTTAGCTAACTTGGTTGGTTACAGCACAGGGAGGTTTCTTTTCTTAATTTTTATTTATCATCTTGGAGACAACACAAACATCAGTTTGAGATTGTTCACTGATAATGTAGTGACCTACAGAGAAGTAAAGAACTCAGCTCATTGCTTCAGATTCAATGCAATCTGGGTATTATTTCAGCATGGTGTGATCCATGGTAACTTACATTACTAAACAGATCAGTTATTGACATGGTTTATTGCATGAAGTATTTGGGCATAACAACACAAAGCAACATTAAATGGGTTAAAGAGAAAGTATAGGGAAAAGCTGCTCAATTTGTGACTGCTTGCCACAGCCCTCACGGAAGTGCCACAGAATTGATACATACAGGGTGCTTCAAAAAAATGTATACACACTTTGAACTTCCATAGAAAATTTATTTACCGTTCTACAAAGTTAAATTTCAGGAAAATAGAAAGCTAAAAGTCCAATGTAAATCAAACATAAACAACAAATGTTAATACTGTTCAAATTGGTGACCTGCAGCATCAATACAATTCTGAGTACGAGTCACCACAGATTCTGTACATCGTATCAAAACGTCCAATGAGATTTCTCTACACACTGCTTGAATCTCATTCCAAAGAATGTCTAGGTTACGTGGTTTACGTTTGTACACCTCATCTTTTACTGTGCCCCACAAGAAGAAATCCAGTGGTGTAAGGTCTGGAGAGCGTGCTGGAAACTCGATTGGCCCCCTGCGTCCTATCCACCGGCCCGACAAATTTTGATCCAGGTAAGCTCGTACGTCCCTGTGATAGTGCGGCGGAGCACCATCTTGTTGAAAATAAAAATCATCATTACCGTATAATGCACGAATGGCAGGAAATATGGAATCAGCAAGCATTGTTAGGTAATTAATACCAGTTACAGTGCCTTCAAATCGAAAAGGTCCAATGAGTCCCCTTGAAGACAAACCGCACCACACATTTACACCTGGCAAATTTACAGCTTTTTCAATTGTAATTGTAAGCATCTTAGAATTTTAGTAAATTCTAGCCTCTCACCTCTAGGCATCAGGGGTAAAGCTTATTCTGCAGTAAAAGACAGTTTTCATTTCATGTACAGGTTATGGGAGTAAAGCTTTGTATAGCATAGAGACACAGTAACCAAACACACTAAATAAACCCCTTTAGGAACAATAAAAGTATTCAAAATTAAATAAAAGCCCTAAAGTAAACCTTCTATATAAGAAAGAAAACGTCAGCTTGGGAGGAAATAGATTAAATCCCACAAGTTCAATTTCGAATAATAGATTTTGATATAGGTTAACTTTACAGTTTCTAAACCAATTTGAATGCAGTAAAGACTTTCAGTAGTGGCTAAACGCCGAATATAAACTTTGAATGATAATAAATAAACTTTAAATCAACTGAAAATTAAATAATCATCAGTAATCCAACTTTGTAATTATGAACTTCTAACTGGGGAGCATTTTGTCATTTTAAACCGATTTACGAGCAGTAAAGTAACTCAATACTTGATAAACCAACTATACTAATTTTCTGTAATGATATTAACACCTTTTACTAACCTTAAATATGATAATCCAAAATAATCCAGTTGAGTACACAAGCAATTTCTAATATTTGGCATTTCACTGTTTTCACACACTTTCGAACAAAATAAAGTAATTGTAAGGAAGTAATCATGCAATTAAAATATAAATTCACTAAAATTTCGTAGTTTCTGAACGTTTAAATAACTTAATCAATTTTTATACTTCGTCAGATACTCTGCACTTTTAATAATTTTTTATCTCAAAATCCTAGAGAACATTCGAAATAAAAAGTAGATTTCCGGGAAGACCTAAAAATCTAATATCACATATAATAATTACAAGTAATTCCAAGTAATAGAACCGATCTTATAGAGATCTTAAAATTTATTTTTCATCACGACCATGAGGTCAACTTAGAAATTAATTTCGACCGATCTAAAGTAGGTACAGAGATGAGATAACTTTCAGAATACGTAGTTTAATTCAGTGAATCTCTTGGTAATTTTATATTTGCGAGAAAACTAACAGAAATAAAGTTATAAAATTAAAACTGAAATCACACTTTGGTTACGTCGTAGTTAAACTTTCCCTGCACCAATTTTAATAAAAGTTACACCAATAAACTCAGGAATTTTAGTAGAAAACGGTAATAATAATAACATTTATGTAAATTGTGGCTTTAAGAAAATGACGAAATGTAGAAGTTTCGAGAACAAAAGTAATTCCCCAGAGTAGAGAAATAGTTCACTCCTACACTTACAACTTTTAAACCAGCTGCTTAAAATTATTCACTAAATATCCATTATTTCACAATTAAATATGTCGAAACACTGTCACACCTAAAGTTTTGGATAACTGTTTAGTTACTGAGATATTTCAGATCTAAATCGTAGAAGTGTTAGCAGAAAGTTGTGTTTTGGCTCTGACGTCAGCGAAGGTATAAATCATAGGACGCGGTGGTGACGGCGTCTCTTTTCCGGGTTTGAAGTCGTGCTAATAAGATGTTATAAGCGTGTGCGTTGGTAGGTTGGCAACTCCGACTTGGTTGGTAGCTCAGGTCTTCGGTTGGCACTACCGGGTTCGGCCATGATGGAACATTGTCGGGGGTTGGCATTTGTTTACTTAACATGAACCTTTAATTTTCAACGGGGTGTTGGTCGGTTTCTACTTCTCTCCATAATCTGTGATTTTTGGAACGATTGTTCGATTGCCTAAGCAACTTAAGAATGCTGTTTGAACTTTGAATTTCATTCTAAATAAACTCTGAGAATTTTGGAAAAGTGAACTGTTTTATTTCTGTAGCTGCTGTAATACCTTTTCAATATTTGGGGTCTTCAAATATTGTGGCGACCTGTAGCGTTCTAGTTGTATCCTGGCAACATGGTCAAATTAAATTAAAGTATTCAACAAGTTTTCATCGGACTGGGAGGTGTGATCAAGAGAGTAAGTTAAGGCACATAGGCGATACTCTACCCCGGTGTCGGCCTAAGTTCCTTACATAATGTGAGGATTTTCTTCACCCCAGTAAACACAATTGTGCCTATTGACAGTTCCATTAAGTTTGAATTGGGCTTCATCCGACCAAATGATGCTACCCATAAATCCCGGTTCACGTATCACCATCTCCTGAATCCATTCACAAAATTGCAACCTTCTATCTGGATCGTCGTCACTTAGCTGTTGCACCAGCCTTGGAATGTAAACACGATACTTGCCTCTCTTCAGAATGCGTAGCACGCTGCTAGCACTTACATCACTTTCACGTGCCCCTTGCCTTGAAGATTTGTTAGGAGAGCGTTGAAACTGTTCCAAGACTGCCATTGATGACTCATCACTTGTAGCTGTTCGAGGCCGACCTGAATGACCTTTATGCACATCACACACTGTTCCATGAACTTCGAACTTGTCTCGTATGCGTGTAATTGTTAATCTTGAAGGTGGTTCTGTATCATACTCCCTTCTCCACTGTCTTTGAACTTCATTTACATTCTCAAACTTCCAGTACCACTTAATAACCTGCTTACGTTCTTCAAAACTCAAACGTACGTCCCCCATGTTGATATTACAAATTCCAACTGATAATATAACATAGAGGGACGATTATGCTGGCACCTGGCGAAGAAATATAACACTAGCCTTGTAGAGCGGGAAAACAACAATAGTTTAAAGTGTGTATACATTTTTTGAAGCACCCGGGTATATAGATTTGGCTGGGATTATCTAGCAGGTAGACAATGTAGTTTGAGTTTATTGGTAAACATGTGAACAATACCTTCCATTTATAAATACAATAAAATACTTCACTCACCAACCTATTTTGGTCGCATTCATAGATCAGATAATACTAGAGAAAATAGGTGCCGTATACATGTGTATATGAATACTTTCTTCCCTTGTGCAACACAGGATTGGAAATCACAGAGTTAGTTTTGGTGCAAAGCACATTCTGCCACCCATAATTTTGTGAATAGTATAAATGTAGATGGTGCCTGTCACATAGCATGGGGGTTCGTTGGTTCGAATCATGGTGGTGGAAGAAATTTTCACCATCAAAACTTGTGGTGATTAACAATTCCTTATCATCAGATAGTACACAAATTTCCTGGGCTAAACCAACAATGAGATGAAAGAACACTATTGATGGTGAATCATCTGTTCAATCGGGACATTATTATTATTAATCTTAATTGTGATGGAGCTAACACTCATGGTGGCAATTCCTCTAGTCATCTAATTACCCATTTATATGTATTTTATAATTGTAGTGTTAAATTCCTCCATTTACTTTTCCAATTTATTATGCCTGGCAGCCTCCTAGACATCCCTCAGAAGATCAGACCTGAATGGTCTGTCACAGTTTCACTGTCTCCTTTCTTCCTTTCCTTCACAACACAAACTATACTGAACATACACTCTTTGATCAAAGGTATATGGACACCTATTTGAAACTGCCCTAGGACATTACTATTAATTAATATTGTGCGAGTCCACTCTTTGCTTTTATAACAGCTTTAATTCTGCGGTGAGGATATAAATAATTATCCGAATGTTTGTGGAGCCCATTTTTCCTCAATACCTTAAACCAGAGAAGGTAGTGATATTGGAGTCAAGTCAACAGTCTAACTCATTCCAAAGGTGTTCCACTGGATTCAGGCCAGGACTTTGGGCAGTCCAGCTTGGTTATCTTGCAGCATACATCTGCTCTATTTTTATGCTGGCTATTCTGGACTATACTCCAGAGACTATACTGGGTGGCAGTGACCAAAAGAATATCATTCTCCTTGAATAATGGTGTTTAGTTGTAATACAGATTATTTGAATAATAGATAAAGCAATTCATTTTATCACTAAACACATTTAACCGTGTAGAGTAACAGTGATATACAGAAGACAAAAATAGTGTATTCACAAATTGCAAATATAATTGGATAATTTTTTTCAGTTTAGGTAGTAATACAGCATGGACTACAGTAATAGTGACAGAAAGAACATGAAAATAGAGCTTTCAAAATATAGGGTGCTATGGTTACGTTTAATATGGTCCAGAACGCATAATCCACACATAAGATTCAGTTTTTTGTTTTCTTCTTCTTTCACCACTAACGCATTAATAGCCAGTCACTTATGTTTCATAAATCATATATGCTGCTGCTAGTCTCTAGTGCCAGTAGTGTACAGTCTGGAATGACCACTGTAAGGCCGGGCGCACATTGACGCGCAGTCGACGCAGCGCAGTGCAGCACAGTTTCTGTGTCTCTTATGTTTTGGGGCGGAACAGCGCGTATTGAGACGCAGAGCAGAGCAGCGCAGTACTGCGCTGCACGTGGCCTGCGCGACGTTGTGATCATGACACAGAAACTGTGCCACGCAGCTCACTCGTGCCGGTTTTTGCCGTAACACTTCTTGCGTTATTTATAATCTTGCTTGACTTATAATCATTTTCAACTATGGAATAAGAAAAATTGGTTAATCTGGCGCATAACCAACCTGCGATTCACAATATCAGTCATAAAAAATACATAAAAATTAAATTTAAACAAGAGATTTGGACAATGAGCCCAACAAGTGGCGAGTAAATTCAGCATTTATTTATCATACAACTGTCCACTTACAATTTTCACTTTTCTTTTCTTTTTTTTAATTCATTTTTAATAAAACTTCGAAAAAGATTGATATATATAGGCTATTATCACATTATGTGTTTTCTTATTATTTGTACTACATCATTCAATAGTGTCCCCGAGAAACACTTAATTTGTTGACACTGCTTTTTTAGTTTCAAGTGTTTATGTTCTGTTATATAGTTTTATTAAAAATATAATATGAAATAAAAGAAAGAAACATTCTTATAAATGTCATGTACCGTCAAACGCTAAATAATTAAATAAATAACCACGAAAATACAGCGAGATTTTCTTCAGTTCTAATAGATATTTGAGCTTTGTCGAGAAAATAACAGGTTACATTATGCCGTGAATCTCCGCTCGAGTCATCCGGAAATTATCTTTTGATAATTCTCTTGTCACTGCAAAAGCCAGATGAGAGTTTCTTCTTTTCATATACTAACTTTTGCATAGTTTTATCTAACTCAGCTTCTGTTAAAGTAATAACAATTTTCCAAGCTCGGCATCCCAATCTGATTCAGAAATCAAAAATCGAGTTTTTGTATCGACATGTTTTTGGTTATGTTTTATTGTCGGTTTTTCGCACAACACAATGCTTTGTAAACTGCGCTCTAATATGCGCGAGTAACTGCCAGTCTGTGCTGCCCTGCCCTGCTCTGCGTTGCCCCTACTGCGCCATGCAGCTCAATGTGCGCCCCGGGTAAAAATAGACCAGACATATCCTGCAACAAGGCAGGCCAGGCTATTTCAAGAACGTTACTGTCCACAAACTATTGCCTAACAGATGCAGCTATATGACAGGGTGCCTTGCCTTGGCATACTGATACTAACACTCATCGTCTTCGAATTAGTCCTCTACCATACGTAGAACACAATTGTTTCTTTCTTACATGCAAAAAAGGAACCACAGCCTCACCATGTAAAACACTCCAATACCATAACACCACATTCTCCCTACATCACTGTTCGCGCTAAACATAATGGCAGCATTTTTACATCAGTTTCTGCAAATGCTTTTGTTGGTGTCAAAGATATGTTTATAAATGGCTGCATTTTTACACCAGTTTCTGCAAATGCTTCTGTTGGTGTCAAAGATATGTTTATAAATGGCTGCCGACTATACTGCAGACATATATGATATTTTTCATACGACATGATGTCTAAAGTACCTTTCTTTTTGCTTTAAGATGCATTGTTTCGAAAGGTATATCCCAAGCAACTTGTGCATCAAAATCAGAGCAAATGGATATTTAATTGTCGGTGGGGTAACCTGACCAATGAATGAACAGACCCCAGTGAATGAACAGTACGGGAAAATTATTTAAAAATAATAAAATTGCTTTAGTTTGGTATCACTGGCTTCCTACTACATTTTGAAATCTGATTTTCACTTGATTGTTTGTTCGAGTCATATGCCCTTCTGATACAAAAAATTGCAAATTGGTAATCTAAAACAAATTTTGTATTGTTTGGTGTTCATATAGTACATTTAATGTGTGTTACTACAATTAAGCAATATCAAGGTATATTTTTAATAGTTTTAATTTTTGAAACATGGCTTTGTTTAGAGTTAGGAGGGTTGTTCACTTACTGGATCTCAAATATATGACAAACCAGTAAATGAACAGGTGTTCCTTCACTGGAATCTTTCATTGAAGTTAAATTTTTAAAAACGAGTAGGATTTTTCTTATAACTAAACCTTGCTGATCATGTACAATCTACCGAATGAACACACATTTCCTTCTTTTTATTTGAATAATGGCCAGGGTTTTTTTTTTTTTTAATGTGGAAAAAAATTAGAGTGCCGAATGGGAATACATCAAATAAAATATAAATGAGTGACACTGAAAACAACCCTATTGTTAGCCCCAAAGTTTTTAAATTTATATGGAACCAGCCAACAGTGATAATGACTTAACTTCTCTTCAATCCGATTCTAATGATCAAACTATAAACTTACACCAAAGTAATGAACTCCAGCATAACAGTGAACCTATATTATTATCGACAACACTTGTTACTCCTAATAGGCCTACTTCAACGTCTACGACCCAAAATTCCCTCAACCTCAATGGCCCTAACAGCATACAACATTTCACAAAAAGCTCAAAGTCTAGAGAATATTTGGAAGGAACACCTTTCTTTGCCTGAATTTACTGGAGAACAAGGAAGCCATCAAAGAAAAACAGTAAAAACAAAAATATCTTTTGCAATGCCATCAAAGAAATGGCAAGAAATTCATGAAGCAGAAAGAATTAAAAGGGAAATCGAAGAAAAGAAGGAAGAGAAGCCAATAAAAAGATGGGTGACAATTTGAAGAAAAAGAAGGAAATCATTAAAAAGTGGAGAAGAAAGTTAGAGGAAGAAGAAGAGACACCATCAGAAGATGGAGATGACATCATTGCACGACTCAGATAATTGGATTAATAATCTAAAGGATCCCATATCGCAAAAATCAGACTCGAAAATGAAGGAAGTGCTTTGAATGTAGACAGCATAAAAGTTAACCAAACATATGTGATTGTTGCATATGAAAAACTATTTTTTCCTTGTATCCTAACACAGAAGAAAGGCAAAAAATTTGAATAAATGCCTCAAGTATGTGTGATGTTCAAGGGCTTAATTGGAAATGACCTGACCCTGAAAACAAAATCTGGTATCTTCAAGAAGATATCAAAAAAATAATACAACCTCCAAAGCTCGTATCTGCTGCAGCCTCCTGATCATCAGGAGTTTACACTGCACCAGAGACTGAAAAGTTTAGAAGATCTGACAAGTAATTTGTAAAACATCTGATCTTAGCCTAAGTAATTAGCCAAAACGTATATCTTGTTACTGTATACATGGGCCTAATCTTTGAAAAAAAAATATTTTTTTAGTTTCTTAAAAATATTGTTAATTTACTGGAATAATTGTGTTCATTCACTAGTTACTAGAGTTCATTCACTTGGAATTTGGTACATATTTCAAATTTATATTAATATATGTTAAAATTTAAAAGAATTAATACGTTTTATATTTTTACCCAAATGGTTCACAACCAAATACAGTATTTTGAATATTGTCAACTTACAATGGTTTGTCAATTTTTTATACAATTTTAAACTCTTAACTGTTCATTCATTGGTCTGTTTACCTTATGACCTAAATTTATTTATTTATTTATTATTTATCAATCTTGTTTCATGGATCCCTGCTGAGGAAAGACCTCTGGGATGTGAAACATGTCATGGAAATCTTTAAATTCTGAATTATTGTTTAAATTGGCATTAAATGACCCAGGCCTATTTTCCAGCATCGTGTGATCTATTTTGCTCACTTCGATGACAAAAGCTTTCCAAAATGCTGCTGACTTGAAACTGGCACTCCATTATTCACTTAACAAATAATAATACCTTCGATACTATTGTTGCGTCATAACAATGAAGTGTAAAAAGAGAAGTCCTGAATGAAATAAACTTTCCACAAAAACTAGATTCTGTTGTAAACTTTTCTTCCTTTGACAATGCTGTATAACCAACAGCAAACTGAGGAATTTCATTACGAACATCAAGAAGAACTGCATCCCTTTGTGCATCAAATCCCAGTCTACAAACATCTGAAAAATTCCAATCCTAAATTTTCAAAAAGATATTAAGAAGTGTCATTCAAAATATTTCAAATAAGATGCATAAAAAAACATACCATCATGTGACATCCACATTAGCTTGTTTTTACCACCACTTTTCACAAGCACACTTTCCGAAATGGTGTCAAAAACTAAAAACTTCCCATCCTTGTAACGTTCAAGTGGAAACCGATTACCTTCTTTAATTTTTAATAAATACTTGGCGGCATTCACATAACCATCACTACAATAGTGTTTCAAGCTGATTGGATAGTTAAAATTGACTTTTTTTGGTCATACTGTATGAAAACTTGTAACATGAAACTAAATTTCGCAAATAAATATTGCAATAAATCAGCATGATTGACAATTTTAGTCAATGGTCAGATATCAAGGCAAACACAAATAACAATAAATGACAATAAACAACACATCGACCAGAATTGATGCGGGAAATACATCGATGTTTACTAATCGATGCATCGCATACTTTTGATGTTTAACGATACATCGATGTATTTAATTTGATACATCGAAAGATCGCACAAGTTTACGACGCAATAGGATCGGTTTTAAAGCAAAACAAAAGCAAGAAATATTATCGCTATACGATATTTTTGTCACCTACAAAATCACATCACATTACATTCTTTTAATTGGCTAAAACTGTAGTAAACCACAATTTACTTGAAGATTTCGTGCCATTTTAGAGCGAAACTCAATATTACAACATTCGCATACACTTGTCTGCATCATGGAGGAAAGAAATTACTCGAGGGGCTCATCGAATGTAAACAAAATAATGACCAGTTGGTTACCTCCATGGTTAGTTGCAATTTACGACAGAGGTTTTTTTTTTTATTTAAATGTGAAACTAGCTGGTGCCCACAACTTTGTTCATGTTAGTAAAGAATTTAATTGATAACTTTAATTTAATTGCAATGGAGCACACGCACCGGTGGGAAGTTCCCTACACATCCACCATCCCCCTATCCTGCACCCACCTACATTTGCTCTCTACAAATTTTAACTTTAAATTATTTCAACGTTTTCGGTAAGTTATCCATCATTTCCCTTGGTAACTTATTCCAATCCCTGACACCCAGGGGCGGATCCAGAGGGGGGGGCTAGGGGGCTCAGGTCCCCAGCCCCCCAAGTAACTAAGTCCATCCGCGACATCATAATTTTGGAGACTTTTTTATAATTTTTTTATCGCTCTACTGATATTTAAGGGGTCAGTAATCTGAGGAAACTATTTAATGACTACCCTTGGCCGGCTCAAGAACCCCCCAAATCAAAAGTCCATTCTAGCCCCCCCTCCAAACCAAATTCGTCCTCTCAAGCCTCCCCCCCCCCAAAAAACCAAAATTCGCTCCAGCCAAAATCCTGGATCCGCCCCTGCTGACACCATTATCTAAAAAAGAGAATCTTCCCACACTCTTGTGCCTGAAATCGAGTGCCAGCTTGTGGTCATGGTCATCTTTTCCCTTCCATGCACTACTTTTCATACCTACTCCAATATCTTTCCATGCCTCATCACCAGTATACGCCCTGTACACTCTCATGACCCTCCTCAACCTCCTCCTGTCTTGCAATGAATCCCATTCCAGCTCCTTTATCATATCCGTCACTGATTGCATTCTGCGATAATTTCCAGAAACAAATATAGCAGCCCTTTTTTGCACCCTCTCCAACTGCTGTATTAGATACGTAAAATGAGGGTTCCATACTACACTACCATATTCGAGCAATGGTCAGACCGAAGTTTTGTAACCCAATCCCTTTACTTCTCTCGTACATCACCTCGTCACTCTCTAACTACCGACATGCAACCCACTGCACGATGGGAGACTCGAGGCTAATACCAAACACAAACACCAGTGTTCTGTGCTATGTAGTTGTGTTTGCAAAGTGAAATATAAGGACACACACGCATTTGGTCGAAATAACAAAATACCTCGCCCTACCAATGTCAACCATCATATCTCCCACAACTGCCGACATGCAACCACCACAGTCCACGATGGGAGGATTGTGGCTACTGACATATACAAACACCATTGGTCTTCGCTGGGTAGTTGTAGCTGGAAAGTGAAATGTCTTTCATCGAAATATGAAAATGCCCTTCGTCGACCACTTTCAACCACCATATTTGCCACGCCCCCACAGCTACCACCTTCCAACTACCAAAGTGCACGATGGGAGACTTGAGGCTATTGCTCCACACAGACACCAATGGCCTACGCTAGGTACTTCTGACTGCAGAATGAAATATAATGATACATATGTCTTTGGTCGAAATATGAAAATGCCCTCCGTCGACCAATTTGAAACACCATATCTCCCACAACCCCATAGCTACCAATATGTAATACAATGTTGCTAGTTCCGCCACTCTAGGATACTACACCAGTCGACTGAGCTATGTAGTTTTGGCTGCAGAGTTAAATATAAGTACACACATGCCTATTTTTATATCAGATCGAACACTTTCAAACACCATATGTACCACAACCCCACAGCTACCGGCATATAATCTCCATAGTGCACGATGGAAGACTCCAGGCAGAAACCACACCCAAATGCCAGTGGTCTGTGCTTGGTAGTTCTGTCTGCAAGGTGAAATATGGATACAAACGGTCTTTGTTAGAAATGGAAAAATGCCATATGTCGACCATTTTAAACCACCATCGCTCCCACATAGCTACAGACATCTAACCACCATAATACACGATGGGAGGCTCAAGGCCACTACCACACACCAATACCACTGGTCTGCGCTATGAAGTTGTGGCAGCAAAGTGAAATATGCGGACACACATATCTTTGGCCGAAATACAAAAATGTCCCTGATCGGCCACATTCGACCACCATATCTCCCACACCCCCCAGCAACCGAAATTCAGCCAACGTTGCGTACGATGGATGACATCATTCTACTACCACACACAAACACCAGTGGCCTACTCTAGATATCCTGTGCTTAAAAGTGAAATATAGAGACACACATGCCTTTGGTAGAACAACAGTATCTCCCACGCCCCCATAGCTACCGACATCTAACCACCATAGTGCACGATGGGAGATTTGAGGCCACTACCACACAAAAACACCAGTGGCCTGCCCTATGTAGTTGTGGCAGCAAAGTGAAATATATGGACACACTTGTCTTTGATCGAAATCTGGAAATGTCGCTGATCGACCACATTCAACCACCATATTTCCCACACTACCACCACTACCGACATTTGGCCAACGTTCTCCATGACGGATGACACCATACTACCACACACACAATCACCAATGGTCTGCGCTAGGTAGTTATGGCTGAAAAGAGAAATATGGGGACACACCCGTCTTTGGTCAAAATATGAAAGTGCCCTATATCGACCACTTTCAATCATAGCGTACCTCATCGATCTATAAAAACCACATAGCATGACAGCACCTATCAGCATCATCGGAATACCAAATCAGCTGGTATACTTACAACTTTTCTACCTGTAACTCAGCTACCTGAAGCTGCAACACAAAAATAACTGCCCTTTAACAACAAAAATAATCTACAATATTATGAAACTAGCATTTGCCCGCTGCTTCACGCGTGTATGCTTTGGTTTTTGTAAAAATTCTTTATCGATTTTATTCTATTACCAATTATTAACTAGGAGCGGCGTTAGTTGTAAATGTCTTCTGGAAAGTTTCCTTTGTATTGGTTATTTCCTTAGGTTCGGTTTTCATACTGATATTCAAGAGTTTGTTTCATTAATATTTTAGTGTGATGTAATTGATTAAATAGTGGAAAAGCTACCTGAAAAATTAACAGTACAAATTGCCGGCCTCGGTGGCGTAGGGGCTAGAACGCTAGCTCCACGTGCCGAAGGTCGCCGGTTCGAGTCCGGCCGAGGGGATGGGTGTTTAAGTGTTGTGTGATTAAGTATTGTGTGTGTAAATGTCGTGTCCGTCCTGTAGTGTCAATACTTGATAGCAACAAATCACACAGAGCTGGCTGTATGGCCTCAGTAGCCGAAAGCCATTTAAAAAAAAAAAAAAGGTACAAATTTGCGGTTGTAATTATTGTTCGAAGTATAAGAAGTTATTGTTTAGAAAGGATTTTATTTTTTGCGATATAAGTAAGTGAAGTTTTGTTTAAGAGAAACCATACTTGGTAGGTTGCTAACTCAATGCCTCTCTGTATACCACATTTCTAGTTTGATTGTTTGGTTCAGATACATATAGATACGACCTACCTATCACCCTGGAGAAACATATAGCTGGCCGTGGGAGAAACATGCTGTCCGAAGATCAATTCCTACGGTTCCCAGTCTCTGGCCCTGAGACTTTTTGATTGTTATGGGAAAACATAAGGTTACTGTGAATTGCAGGCACTTAAATTAGAATGGAAAGTTTGATGATACCAATGGTATTCATGGAATGAATATTTCATCTCCTCGTCCACATCCTGTTAAGATAATGGCGTCAACGTGAAACGATTGCAACAGAAGTCTAGTTCCATTGCACAGCTGTGGTGTGATATGTTTCTGATGAGCATGAACGGAGTACCAACTTAAAAATCCAGTTTATGCGCGGGAAATCCAGATGCGCCGAGGGAATATAAAAATTCACCTGGATAATTAGTCTCGTCTTTTTGATCTTCCAACGTGTTAATAGCTATGTAAGTCATCATTATTACTAGAAATTTTAATTGCTCCGCTGGCAGTTCCCCTAGTCATCAAATTACCTCGTTTTACATTATTTTATTTTATAATTGAAGTGTTAAATTCCTCCCGCATTTACTTTTCCGATTTACAAATGTTAATTTTAAATTGTTTAAGCGTTTTTGGTAAATTATTGATGACTTCACTTGGTAATTTGTTCCAATTCCTGACACCCTTACCAACAAAAGAAAATTTTATGCACTATTCCTAATTCTTTGACGAATATCCCAGCAAGCCCTATCACCCCATTCCCTGTACATTTCCAGTATTCTTTTCACCCTCCTCCTTTTCTTCAATAACTCCCAATTCAGCTCATCGATATGGTGTTCATCATGTCCAGGATGTACTTATTGATGTCATTTACGTCTTCAATCACATCTAACAATCAAAACGTTGTCACAGCTGCATTTATCATCACTATGCTGAGATTATATAGAGAATTATAAACTTTGGTAAGGATGTATATGTGGTTATAACGAAAAATATTGTTTTTGTAATATTTAACAGTCGAAGGTAAGAACTGAAGAGGAAGACAGAGATTAGAATATATAAAGCAGATAATTAAGGACGTGGGTTGTAGGGGATATGTAGAGATGAAGAGGTTAGCACAAGATAGGAAGGGAAGTGAGTGAGTTCTGTTACTTGGGAAGCAAAATTACAAACGATGGCCGAAGCAGGAAGGGTGTTAAAAGCAGAATAGCACTAGCTAAAAGAGCCTTCATGAAAAAGAGAAACCTTTTAGTTTCAAATATTGATCTAGGAATTAGAAAGAACTTTTTAAAACTCTATGTGTGGAGCACAGCACTTTACAGTAGTGAAACATGGACTTTAGGAATACCAGAAAGAAAGAAACTTGAAGCATTTGAAATGTGGTGCCACAGAAGAATGCTAAAAATTAGGTGGACAGACAAAGTAAGAAATGAACGAGTTTTGGAAATGATGGGTGAGAAAAGAACTTTATGGAAGACGCTTACAGGAAGAAGAGACAGGATTTTAAGTCATATTTTGAGACATGCTGGATTGGTTAATTTGTTGTGGAGGGAACAGTCTAAGGTAAGAACTGTAGAGGTAGACAGAGATTAGAATATATGAAGCAGATATATGAGGACGTGGGTTGTAAGGGGTATGTAGAAACGAAAAGGTTAGCACAGGATAGGAAGGGATGGAGGATTGCATCAAACCAGTCTAAAGACTGACGACAACAAAAAAAAAAAAAGGAAGGGATGAAGGATTGCATCAAACCAGTCGAAAGACTGATAACAGAAAATTAAAAAATATTTAACTTAACTAAAAAAAAACACACATTTTTTTAATGCTGATATGGAGTATATCATGATAACCGTGGCGACATAAATTTATATCGATATATAACAGTTACACATAGAGATAATAATTTCACCTTTGTTAAACTTTTGCGGTGATTTTATGTTAAATGTGTATGTGGGATTGTATAGTTAATCGTAAACTTTGGTAAGGATTTACATGTGGATATGTGCTTTATTTCCGTAATATTTAACTGAAATAAAAAGTAATCTTATTTTTATATTCGGATACGGAAGATTGCACGATAACCGTGATGTCGCAAATTTATAACGACATAGCAGTTATCTACGACTTAGTCCTCTTAGAAGTGTGTTGTAGGATAAAAGGTTTTTTTCTGTTCGGATATTGATTTTATTATGACTGTATGTTCATTCGATCAGTTATTATGCTTTTAAAATAGAAATTTACGTGGACTAAAATTAATCCTACGCGGTATCACACTTTAAGAATTATTTTTAATTTCCTTGATTTCAGTGACACCATGTTACTAATGTGGTTATTTCTGCCACATGTAAGTAATTCCAAAGTTTAATCGATGCTATGGTATATGAACGTAATCATCAGCCAAATTAGAGGTTAGGTCGAAATGCAGACTGGACCAGAATGGCAACTGACTCGCTTTGTTAGAGCTTAAGACATAATGGTTTTAGTTTATTGTTATTTATGCGGTGTGGCATAAGGTTTTAAGATGCCTAATTAATTTTTAGTTTCATTGGTTCCATGTTGCTGTAGTCATTACCCAAACCACGTATGGCGATAAACATTGCATAATAATATTAATAGAAATACCAGTTTATTTTAGTAGCCGTGGTTTGAACAGCGGCCAAAATTTGTACACACGTTCCTTGGGCGATGTTACTGACGAATATTTACACTTTATAGCCACAAAATATATATTAATCGAAGTGAAGTACATAGAAATATGGAAAGTTCCGCACAAGTCATTGTGGGAAGAAACGTATTGTTAATTGTTGATAGTTATGGTTGCTGTTTTTCAGACATCTTACTTCGAGGAAAAAAAAACTGTTATCCATTATGATATGTAATGAAGAAGTATTGACTTATTAATATTCAGCGTTCAGCGATCACGTAGACATATTGTTCCAGAGACAAACTGCTTAACTGTCTACCAGAGATAATATATGTCTAACACATTTGTAATCTAACGCATTTCGCATGGTTACTTACCTGTTGCGATGCGAGTCAATGCTTATTACATTTAATTCACGTATTCCGTTTATTTTAAGCACTGCGGTCCAGAAAACTAAATAACAAAAGTAAAAAAAATAAAACTGAATCCAAAGTTTTGTCAGATTTTGACGAAAGGAGTGCTCGTCTGAAGTGCATAATGATCGGCAGCCCACAATTTTCCAAATATAAAGGTTTTTAATTGCTTGCTCCTTCCAATGGTACATATAACTCATCAGCTATTTTCGCAGATTTTGATTCGCATCATTAGTTCTACAAATATGAAAACCACGTACAAATTGCTGTCATAGTTTTAAAGCGGCTCCGGTTCAAATAAAGAGACACACGCAGCTTGCTTACAGACTTCTAATAGTATAGATATAAATATAACATCCCTGGGAATAGACAGGAAACGAAGTATCCAACTGTCATATCGAAAAATCTTTGGACAAATATCCATAACCCATTGTTACCCATTGTCCGTACCTTCAATCTGGTTCAAGGTGGCTAATGAGACAATAGTCATAAACATTAAGGGGCTCCGGTAGGGTGTATCTTTCCCATGTATTTCTTGCGATCTTTATTGTAACTTTTCTCAACAACTAATTGTGATACATATCTGAAACACAATAGGGTGCATCTACGATGGTTTTAAAATACTTTAACAAAGGGATTTCCCAAGTTTCCGATTGGTTTGGCAGTATTCTTTCTTAAAAAAAATATTCAAATTTTTTGCACTTTTAGAGGTGCTGTACAGTCAATAATTTACAAACTGTAAGGTATAATACCATATCCCTGTGTTAAAATACTTGCAGAAACATACTTTTAAGGCTGTTAACGTTTCAGGTAGTTCATGTAGGTAATTTCCAAGAAAAGGTACACTAAAACAATCAATAAAATAATTGTTTTAAAAAACATAAAAACCGCCTTTAAAAAAAGCCCTAAAAATTTTAAAATAACTTTATACCTTGCTTAGGACAATATTTTACATTACTGTCATTAAAATTTTTATATTAATTAGTTATTTTTGGAGTGGGTGACAGCTGTCACATTGTGAAGATCGAATTACTGAACTTCTTTTGGTGTTAGAGGCGAAACGGGGAGTCCGAACAAAAATTCCCAATATTTTACAGCATGTCATCAGGCAGATAGCGTTATTGCGGGAGACAACTTAGGAAAACAAATTAACAGTATTTTAATCTATGGCTAGGTCTTATTGGTCATCCAGGTATATCTCTGGTGCTACAGTGTCATTTGGTAGGCTGCATCATGCAGTAATCGATTTACAATTAGTATAATATCGGCGTATCATCTGTATGTTTCAGTTTTGTTGAAACATGTTTCTAGCATTAATTGTAGGTAAGCAGTAACATAATTTTTTATGTATTATTGTTGTTCATTATTGTTTTTATCTTTTTGTTTTTCTTGCTTTCGCTGGCACCGACTCCAAAAATAACTAATTAATGTAAAAATTTCAATGACAGTAATGTAAAATATTGTCGATTTAGATTTACTTTCTCCTAAGCAAGGTATAAAGTTATTTTAAAATTTTTAGAGCTTTTTTTAAGGCGGTTTTTACGTTTTTTTAAACAATTATTTTATTTTTAAATTTTTAATGGTATTATGGTTTGTTTTGTATATTAAATATGCCGCAGCATTTCCCATTTTGCGAACTTCCTGGTAGCTCAGGGATTAAAGCGCTTGCTTTCAAAGAAGAATTCTGTCTTTATATACCACAACAATTTCCAGAACGGGTTGAACTGGCTGTTGTGTTAAGGAATGTCAGTTTACATTTTGGTCCAGGCTATGTTTCGATCGTATCATAACATCTGTTAAAGCTGCTGGTCGATAACAGAAACATGTAGCATCTGGGCATTAATACATACCACATACAGAAATCTGTCTCTGTTTGCTCCAACATCACACAGAAAATGTAGATTTTCAATTGATTTTCACAACGTGAAAACTCGGGTCCAAGTTGAAATCTGAAGTACATGTTGACACATCATGACACATTTATTTTGTAAATAGCTTAACTGATTTTGACAGGATTTAAAACTGTGGATTTTTGTAAAGAACATTGGAAATTAAAAGGGGTGAGTAGTACACGTGTGTAAATTTCTATTGATATCAGATAAAACTGTAGATATGTAAAAAAAAAAAAAAAAAAAAATATATATATATTAAGAGGTGTGAGGACGAAGAGTTGTTTGGTTTTTGTAAGCTAGTGTGGCAGTATTTTTCTCTTTAATCCATCGAAACCAGATACAAACTGTAAAAAAAACTTAACTTAGTCCACAACCCGAAGGTTGGTTGGATCCTCCAGAAGGAGGCATACTAAGCCATTGTGTCAGAGGTAGGACGGCCAGTTCCTTTCCTCTGGGACCTACGGTTTAGCGTGGAATCCGAACCACGGAGCGTCCTGGCATAGCTCATATGATTATGACACAACTCTCAAAATTCCTGCGCATGCCGGGATTCGTGCCCGGGTCAGGAACAGCGGACTGTTTTGAAAGCAAGCGCTTAGGCACTGAGCTACCAGGTAGCTTTGTGTAAAGAACATTTGCAAAAATTAAAAACGGGTAGGGAGTGGGTGATAGGGTTTCGTAAACAGAATGTAGACACTATGTTTCTCTTTGTTTTTAAGTATACATGTGCAGTGTTCCATGGAAATCTGATAAAACTGTAGGTATCTATAAAGAACATTGGATATTAGGAGAGGTGGGGGTTGAAGGGAAGAGGGTGTAACAGCCCTAATACCTGAATTTTTAATAGCATTGTACTGTATTAAATATTTATAGTGAACTAAAGTTTGCTTGAAAGTGATTTGGTATGTTTGTTTTGTAATTTCTTGTAAATAAGTGTATATAGACTTTGTTTTAGGTAAGAAAATTATTTAAAAGTCCATTTAATATGTTTAAGAACCGAATGATGCAAGAGAATTTCTTAAAAGTTTGTAATTCCATGTATTAATGTAAGTTACGATGTCTACAGGACAATTTTCCACCATTTGAAAGGATTTCTGTAAATAATTTTGTATTTAAGTATCTCTAATTACCATTTCTGATCATTTTGTAATGTTATTAATTAATTTTGTATCAATTCCGATTGTTTTTAATATGTTTGATTGTTTGAGTGATTGTTAATGATCGAGAAATATCGGGCGGATGCCTTTGAAGAATTCTCGTAATTTCGATAGACTCTGTATAAACAGATCGCCTGGACAGAGAAGTTAGTATTCATTCAGTTTTTCGATCCACGGCAACTTTCCCAGCCACTTGAACCGGATAGGACTAAGAGATAGCCCCAGATGTGACTGTGCCGACCGAGCAATAGGGGACATCAACCACCTGTTATTCTCCTGCAAAAAATACACCAACATCCAAAACAAAATGCTGAAGGAACTCACAAGGTGCAAGATCCCCTTCCCAACTAATTTAGCCATCCTACTCTCTTCCAACAACCACTCAATATACAGAACCATAATGTCCTTTTTTAAAGAAGGAAATATTCAAATATAAGACAAAGCGGACCAGCCAATCCTAGACCAACAGTCATAAACTAAGTAGATACACTAACCTTTCAAAAATACTCCACATTATCTAGAACATACACACTAAAGCAATACCCAATGAGAATAGTTACAAATACAAGTACGCAACATTATTCACACCAAAGGATCCAAATAGATAAGGCAATCACAGGAACTATTTCATGAATATTCAATTGTGGTGGAAAGATACAAAAAGCGGTCCCTGGGCTTTTGGCGACGACTCACACGGTGCAATTGAAAAGTCAATAACTTGATATATTTTATAAAGAAATTGTAACCCATCTCACATGGGACTTATGAACCATTGTAAAATAAAGGCTAAGAAATTGTAATTTAACTGATACATTAAACATAAACCAATGTAAAATTAAATGTAAAGAACCTGGCAGTATGGCCGACCAGGCAAAAAGCCAACATAAATAAATAAATAAATAAAAGTATTCAGTTAGTATTGCATCTTTGGATTGTAACAACTATGCTTGTGAATATCGCTGACTTGTTGATTTGATCAAAATAAACGAACATCAACATAACATTTGTTTGGTGGATTTTTTTAATTAATTAAATGCAGTAATAAAACCACAGAAGAACCTTAATAAGGGGTTAGGCTTCTTCAACCTAATTTAAACACAATTGTTCTGTATGTATTAAAGTATACGCGTGCAAATTTCCTTCAGAATCCGACAGAAATTAAAGGATGGAAAGGAAGGAGCGGAGTTTGGACTCTTGAAACCAAATGCAGACAGTATTTTTCTGTTAGTTTTGCAGTATACATGTGCATACATCCCTCAAAATCAGAAAGAAACGGTAGCTTTGTATAAAGAACATTGACAGTAATTAAAGGGGTAGAAAGGGGGGGATAGGGTTTGCGTTTTTGTGAAAGTTATGCGGACAGTATTGTACTTTTTCTAATTGTTTTAAAGTATACGCATGCGAAGTTCAACCGAATCGGATTAAAATGTGGGTTTTGTACAAATATTAACGGAATGAGAGCTAGGGTAGTTTTTTTTAATTTTTTGGTCAGAGATCTTATCCATAAAAAATTACATATATATGTGCAAACTTTCATAAAGATCGGTCAAATGGTGTCGACAGTAGCTTTCGAAAAAAAAAAATTAACAAAAATCAAGGAGGTGGAAATGGGGAGAGGGGTTCATTTTTTGCAAACCAAGAGTTGGTATTATTTTTCTCATTGTTTTATAGTAAAAATTTGCTAAGTTCTGTCTAACCCAGATAAAAACTGTGGTTGTGTAAAAAAATTAAACATTTTAATGGCGAAAGGGGGTGGTTTTTGGATCTTTTATCAGACACCTTCTTCTTGAAAAAATACATACAACTTTCAACTTTCATGCTAATAGGTCAAACGATCGTGACTGTAGCTTTTTATAAAGAACATTGACAAAAGTTAATGGGGTTGAAGGAGGGAAAGGGGTTGAGCTTTGGCAAACCAAATGTTGTCAGGATTTTTCTCTTTGTTTTAAAGTATACATGGGGAAGTTCAATAAAAATCAGATAAATGTAAATTTCTATAAAATTAAGGGGTGTTTAAGGGAGACAAGGGGTGTTTTTGTTTATTTATTTAATTTTTTTAATTTTGGGGGTAGACAGGGGGAGAGGGCTTCAGTATTTTCAAACCAAAAGATGACAGTATTTTTCTCTTTATTTTTGATTACACATGTCCAAAGTTTCATCAAAATCGTATAAAAAATGTGGTTTTGTATCAAAATTAAGGAGTGTATAGGGGAGAGGGGTGGTTTTTTAATTATTTATTTTTTGGTCAGATTCTCCATGAAAAATTAGATGTATATGCTAACCGTAATCGGTCAAACGGTGACAAGTATAGCTTTTAATGGAGAACAATTATTAAAGTGGTGGAAGGACGGAGGGGTTGAGCTTTGGCAGACCAAATGTTGACAAGATTTTTCTCTTTGTTTTAAAGTATACATAGGGAAAGTTCAATAAAAATCAGATAAGAAACGTAGGTTTCTATAAAATTAAGGGGTGTAAAGGGGAGAGGGGTGGTTTTTTACGTTAATTTTTTGGTCAGAAACCTTCTCCATGAAAAACTACAAGTAATTGCCAACTTTAATGGAGATCAGTTAAATGGCGTCGACTGTAGCTTTGAATAACGAAAATTGGCGAAAATTAAAGGGGTGGATACGGAGAGAGGGGTTCAGTTTTTTTGGACCAAAAGTTGACAGTATTTTTTTCTGTATTTTTGGCTATATATAGTTTCATGGAGATCGAATAAAAAATGTGGATTTGTACAAAAATTAAGGGGTGGAAGGGGTTAGAAGGGGTGGTTTCTAAATGAAATTCATATGTGACCACTTTGGAGGTAAACCCTATCCACTAAAAAAATTTCATTTAATTCGGTTCTAAATTGGCGAAGATATCGCTGAAGATACATAGAAACAAATATACAGACGAATTGAGAACCTCCTCCTTTTTTTTTAAGTCGGTTAAAAAGTAAACTTACGGCAAAATGCTGTCAAAGTTTCAGTGCATTCCAGAACCATAACTAGGATGATCTGGATTGTCCTGATACCTTTCTTGCAGCCTTTTCTTTACTTTTCTTCTCTTCTCTCGCGCCTTTTCTTCCACTTCCCTCAATGCTTTCTCTGACATCCTAACCCTTTCCTGATCAAGCTGTAGCGGATTGTCGGTGGGGGAGATTAATTGCTTACCTTGCATAATTTAAATCGCCACTTCCACTACTTTCTGCAAGGCATATATATTAATTTCAGGAAACAGAGGTGAAACCATTACTTCTGTTATTAATATTTGAAAAGATCCTAAAATTATGGTTTATTTGGTACTCATGAATGCTTACAGACAGGGGTATATTTATCATTATTCTTAAACATTTGTCTGTGCAAAATACAATTCAATGCAATACCTCGTCTTACAGATGCGAAATGGCAAACAAACAATTATTGTTATTTGAAGCTAAGAAATTGCAATACATGTACATTACAAAGAGTTACAAATTCCATATGCAACTGAAGCAAAAACTCTGATGCATAATGAGAGCGATTCTTGTATTACAAAGATAACATGAAAACATCAGATTTAACTGGATTACATAGGGCGCCAGGGAGTTAATTTGTTCCCACAAATAATAGTTATTGAAAGTTTCCAAACATGGAAGTCAGTCTTTCAGTTCAAACTGGATAAAGAAAACCAAAAAGCACTCGGCTTTTAGACACAACTAGCTCAGGAATTAATGTCCGGCGGCATAAGAACTCTTGCTCATTAGACCGTTAAAGGGTTGTCTCAATCATTCATCTGACTACACACTGTTTCTGGAGGTATAATTACCGTGTCTGTCTGGCTGCACGAAGCGTCGCAACAAGAGCGCTATCGTCTCTCAAATAGCGCACATGTCCAGGTATTGCTAGGCACTTGTCACGTCAACCAGCACAAGTGACAACCTCGACCGAACTTAGCGCTCAGACATCGAAGCCTCCAGAACGAAATCACCGGCACTCTTCTGGCAAGCAGTAGCCAGGCCGATTGTTCTGTATCAAGTCACCACTTCTCGCCTCTCAGAGCTCATATCTCCACACCTCCTCGGCGAGCATCATGGGAAACACTAAATTTTGTAAATTTCCCATGACGTGAGGAAATGAACACATCGGATTGGCTTCGCAAAAATATCCTCTCTTGCCGGCTAATACATTGCCTCTAATTTGCTAAGAGTCTTCTGGTTTTTGTCGGGATTGTTCGGGAGGATATGTAGGAATCATTTTCCCACGAGCAAACGGCGCATTTACGGATCCCTTCCACAAAATTCCCCAGAGTTCAGCCTTTCTCATCGGTATCAGCCTCGACTTGCCAGAGATAATCCCGCGCTTTGTATCGACCTACCGGACACTTCCGGCTTAAGTCAGATTGTCACTCACGCTAACACAACTCTTAGCTAGACGCGGATTTCTGTCTCCAGCTTAAACAAAGAATATTCATTTATTTCTTATGTTTATTAAATCAAACAATAATTAATTTAAATTGTACGAGATGACCCGTCTAGTCATCTTGTTACATAGCCTATACATAGCTTTTATGGTGTGATACCAACACTAATACTCAGTTTCTTCAATGCCTAACACCTTGACAAGTTGCCATTGTTAAAAGTCATTACAGCATCATAAACACTAAAATGAAGAGCCTTAAATGATACAAAAACAGTTTTTGGAATTCTTGACCAAATAACACTGTTAATGCACTCATTTGGATTTTGGGTCCGACAATGTAAACACTTCTTCAGTAGTTGTTCATCAGATAGATACCTGAATATAGGCTTAAGTTCCCCAATGACATCATATGATAAACCATCCTTGAGCACAAATGTTTGAACTGCTGCTCTTGATTTGTTGTACTTGCACTATGGGGCAGAGTCCGTGGTTGGGAGCAGAATCGGTTGAAGCAACATGAAATAAGACAGTCCAAACAGATTCTTTCATTTCTACGACACTGTTGTTTCTATGTCTTTTTTAAAGTATTTCTAGGTTAGAAATATGCATATGTTATACACCAAATTAAAGAGGACATTGCAAAGATCAATAATCGGCAAAAAAAACGAAAATTACAAAATTTATCATTTTCCATCCTACCCGAGCCCCTTAAACTAAATCGCATCCATTTTATAGAAACGGATAGATGTAACCACTGTCAAATGGCAGACACTCTACCTCATAGGATTACATGCCACCGTGTCAAAGACATTTGGAATTGGGTAAGTCGTACCGCAGCACATATATTAGATAACTCCATGAGAAGAATAACTCCTGAACTTCTACTTAAACCAAACATGACAACAGATTCGGAAAGTAAAAGAGACGCCTTAATATCGCTAATCGGAAACACTATATACTATATATTTTTTTCAATAGAATCCAAACATAGAGGGCTATTGGGTCCAACTTGTGGTAGACTACCACAGATTCAAGAAGACGAAAAAAATGAGAAAAATCCTTTCGCAAACTATTTAGATAAAATTATACCATTTAAATAAATTATAATTAAAAGAAGAATAGCTGAATCGTACAAAAAAAGTAACAACTGTCATAGTTTAATGTAGACAGACAAAAAAAAATATATCCATAGTTTTTATTAAAAAGCTTCTTAGAAATAAAAAAAGTAAAAAAAAAAAAGATTTTCATATATCATCACAACAAAAAAATTTGCACGCTTTGGCTTCGTCGAAAAACATTATGTTTCAAATTCCATTACATTATTACATACATCCTTTTGTATTCATGTAAATAGTTTCAAAATTTTGGAACTGTCTATCTGTTGTCACTTGTACATCATATTATAGTAACTTATTAAGAAATATGAAGTTACTCTAATATTTCGCTTCTAAAAACTTATAACTGCAATTGTTCTTAACATTGATGATAAGTTAAAAAAACATATTTCCCACACCCCCACAGCAACCGGCATTCGGCCAAGGTTGTGCACGATGGGAAACTCCATGCTGGTCCCACAAACAAACATCTTGGTAGTTTTAGCTGCAGGGTGAAATATAAGAACACACTCGAGTACATACATATATATAAGATTAAAAATAATGGTCACGATACTATAAGCTAGTCTAGGCGGTGACTTCTAGCTTACTTCACCTGAAGGTTTCCGCTCTTGATGAAACATCAGAGGCTGCTGACGAAACGTTGTCTTTCTATGACGCTATCTAGTCAGACAACCGTGAAGCTTACAATGAATCAGTGCATCGGGAAAGTCTCCACTCACATACGTATAAGCGTGAATGTTGAGGTGAACGTGAAGTGCAGGTGAGTTGATTCTATATTGGTTGACAAAATTGGCAGTCTTGTTTTTCCTGTGTTAGGTAATGTTTTTGTTTTAATTTCGTCTAAATCTAAAATTATTGTGTTATTTCGATAATTGTTGGAAGGATTAAAAAGTAAGTGCTTAGAACTAAGAAGTAAGTAAGTAAGCACGATATGTATTTTAAGATATTTCATTCAATTTGCTATTGTTTATTGCAATATCCATTGATAGTGTTAATGCACATATTTCTGACTTTGTATTAATATGATGTCGATATCTCTACTCGATTTCGATAAAACAATACTTCGTTTGACAAACATGATTTTGGTTTCAAAATTATTTCATTATGGGACCTAATAAAAAAAGTCTTGAATTATTATGCGAAAGTTGATGATAAAACTGCGAAGTATAAACTATGTCAAAAAATTTATATCAGCTGGAAACACCATAAAATTAACAGGGCATATAAAGAACGTTCACAAAGATATTAATTTAGTATTAAAACATCTAATGTGTCAAAAAATCATATTTAGACCTATCATGCCCAATTTCTTCAACAAGTGAACTGGAAGCTATTATTGATTGCGCCAGCATTAGCACCATCTACTACAAATGCCGCACCAGTGCCACCAGCAGACCAGACTATAGACATTGATCGGGATATAGAGATATATTGAAATTCTCTAAGATTGAGAAGTCAATAAGGACAAGGTACAAATTCATTTCCAGTCCCTCACACTCTTTCCTATGAAAGAAAATTTTCCCACACCTTTATGCCTCAAATCAAGTACAAGCTTGTGGTCATGGTCAACCTTACCCTTCCAAGCACCTCTCTTAATTTTTCCACCAATATCTTTCAATGCTTCATCACCAGTAGAGGCTTTGTGCACTCCCATGAGTCTCTTCACCCTCCTTCTATTCTCCAAAAATCCCACTTCAGCACCTTTATCATATTAGTTACCGATTGTGTTCTGCGGTAATTTCCAAAGACAAATCTGGCAGCCCTCCTCTGCACCCCTCCAACACCTGTATTTGATACACAAAATGTGGATACCAAACTACACCACCATATTCCAGCAGTGGTCTGACCAAAGTTTTGTACCCCAATTGCCTTACTTCTCTAGTGCATCCGCTCATCACTGTTTCCAACAGCTGAAGGATTTTGAACCCTTCCCCTACTAACTGTCCAATGTGTCATGCCCAGTTAAGTTTGCTATAATATGTTATGCCAAGGTATTTACATTTCGAGTTTTCAATAAGTAGCTCCCTCCCCACTTTATAATCATAATCAACCTTTAGCTTTTTATCTGTATACCTAATAAGCTGGATCTTATTTGCATTTACCTTCATTCCATGTTTACTCACCCAGCTAATTATCCTATCTGTACCACCCTGTAGCTGTTTACAGTCTTCTATTGTTTTAATCCTTTTATATAACATTATGTCATCTGCAAAGAATCTAACTTCTGACAGTAACACAATCCTTCATTAGAAAAACGAATAACAATGGTCCCAATACGCTACCCTGTGGGACTCCCATGTTCACTCCTACTTCCTTGGATACTGCATTTCCTACCCTAACTTTTTGCTCTCTACTTTTAGGAATTCTTCTACCCAGCACATCACCTTTTTATCAACTCCAATAGTTTTTACCATATTTAGCACCATTTTATGGCTCACTCTGTCAAA
The DNA here is from genome assembly GCA_031002005.1 of Vandiemenella viatica. Lineage (NCBI taxonomy): Eukaryota > Metazoa > Arthropoda > Insecta > Orthoptera > Morabidae > Vandiemenella > Vandiemenella viatica. The sequence continues at coordinate 93,969,218 of JARYHS010013631.1, forward strand.
GGCCTTTGGAAGATCCAATACTACACTATTAACTTCACCTCCCCTGTCCATTTCATCAGAAATATCTTCCATCTAGTATGCTAACTGAGATTCACTTGAATATCCTTGTCTAAAGCCATGTTGCCTACTTGAAAACCAGTTACTTTCATCACAGACACTTCTAATATGGTTGCATATTAATCTCTCCATTAATTTACCTACCACTGATGTCAAGCTGATTGGCCTTTAGTTTTCAACCCTGTTTGTCATCCGACCTTTATGGACCGTTACCACTATCGCACTTATCCAGTCCTCTGGTAAACAACACGTATCCAGACTTAATTTAAATAATGTTTCAAGGTAAGGTACAATGTGCCATCCTACTATCTTTAAGACATCTGTAGACCGACCCCTTTACGCTTTTTTTTAGATTCCTTAGTTCCTTCATATCATCTTCATTTTTAATTTCATTTTTACTAATCTGCTCTCCTCCAACTGGGTGGCTAGGCTTGTTTTCAGATATAACCCTTGAATTATGGTCCCTAATGGTCTCACTGAACCAATACTTAATAACTCTGCCTTTTTCAAATCCTCAGTTACTTCTTCTCCATCCTTATCTATAACTGTCTAAATAGCGTCTCTTCTCCTCAATTTTCCTAATATAGATATAGAAATTTCTAGATGCATCAGTCAGAGGTCCTCCTGCACCAATAATATTTTTCATAAACTCATCCTTAGCCAGTTTCTTGGCCATTATTAATTCCTTGGTTAGTTGTTTCATGACTTCCCTAATGCCTAGCTGTTTCTTAACTCTGTGTTGTTGTCCTCTCACGATCTCTTTAACCTCCTCACCTCCCTGTTATAGTATGAAGGTTCTGTTCTTCTCTTTATTCTCTGTTTTGGAATAAATATTTCGTCGCCCTTTTTTTTTTTTTTTTGTTATTTCCTTGAACTCTTCCCACTTTGTCTCCATTGAACTTGTGCCATTCTTCCATTTAAAAAATAACCCTGAAATATCTTTTCAGATCCAAGATTGTACCTTTTTATTATTTTATCTATTTCCTCCTTCAATTCTGGCTACTGGACTTCTAAATCCCCTTATATCCATCACAACTGCATTGTGATCACTTATTCCTTCAGTTACTTGACACCCGATTAGGCTATCATCCGGCTTTATTAGGAAAATATCTGACATGTTTGGTCCCTTTGCTTTTTGCTCAACCACCTGTGTAAAGCCTCCTTCTCTTACTAAGGTTTCTCTGTTCCTTTGTATTATTATTCTTATTTCCTACCCAGATGATACGTGGTAAGTTCAAATCCCCACCAATAATAACCATTCTATGCTCACTTCTGAACTTTTAACATGAATTTAGTTTCTACCCAAGAGTCTTATCTTTATCATTCATTTCACCACTACGGTAAGTAGCCAATAACCTGACTTTTTTCCCCCCCCCCCAGACGTCTACCCCAAGTAACTCACGGTCATGATCTCTGAACACCACTGAACTGTAGTAGTCTTTGCTAACCAGTATGAATACCCATCCCCCAGTTGCTCCCCTATCTCTGCGCTACACTCTGTAACCATCGGGAAAAACCTCATTGTCTAGTACTCCTTCTTTTAACTAGGACTCTACCCCTATAACTTGAGGTTCACGTATCTCTATTAGATTTGCAAACTCCATTACTTTTTTCGTTATACTTTTACCAGTAATACTCTTATCACTGGCTTTGTGATATTTTCAGCACTAACATTTGCCTTCCCAGATATGCCCCCCTCTGTTATTGTTTCAAAAGCTTCTTCTTTTTCTTTAGTATTAGTGTTTTTTTTCTAACCATGGATCTACACTAGAAATGATAAACTACCTGCCTGGCCTTCGCAAATGATCTCACTCTCCTAGCATATAGTGTGGAGGAAGCTATTCACCAGCTATCATCCCTCAACAACATAGTAGCTAAAGCATGGTTGAAGATTTCCATAAAGAATACTGAGTTAATCACCAATATCAGAAATCACACAGGGGAATGTAACAATAAAAAGGCCTACTGCCTTAAAATATATTGGATAATGAATAACTCCGAACATCAACGAGGCTTAGCCATGAAAAGCTGATGAGACATACTGGAGAGAACATACCACATTTGTAAGAACATGTATGGATCTGAATACCTCTCCCTTAGCCTCAAATTCAGGCACTTTAATACTGTGGTAAGACCATCAGTACCGTATGCATCAGAGTGCTTGAACATAGTTAGAAAGGGACAACAACAAAAACTGGAACAAAAGGAACGAAACATCTTGAGAGAAATCATGGGTCCTGTCAAAGAAGAAAGAAAATACCGATGCGCATAGTAAGGACCTATAGCAACAACGGGAGAGCATTATAACAACCACATAGTTCGGATGGACAATCATAGAGTCACTTCCAAAATCTTCAGCACCGTCTCTTCAGGGAAAAGCGACTAACGCAAAATGGACAAGGTTAACAGAAAAAATCTCGAGCAACTGGAAATTGATCCCAATCAAATTTAAAAAAGGGATAAGTACAGAACGTTGATTGAAGCATCCGATTCTCTCCAGATACTAACAGCCAAAAAACTGCGATGAAATGGACCCAAGAAATATAGGTAACAACAGTGCAAAGATAAAAGAATATTGAAACAAAAATAAATCTCACCAGAGTTAAGAACCACGTGATCCATAGAGGACAAAACGGAAAAGAAGAAGAAAAAGTATAGGATTTGTAAATACAATCATTCTTTTTCTGCAGTAGAGAATGAAGGCTTCAGAAATCTGTTTAAAGTTACTGCTCCTCAATATAAAATACCCAGCAGAACTACTGTAACACGGTGGCTTGATTCAGGTATGACGCGTTGGCAACAATAATAAAATCAAAACTCGCCAATGTTGAACACCTCACATTAACTAGTGATATATGGTCAAACATGCAGCTGCGCAGCTTTCTGGATATCGCAGATCATTTTGGTCTGGACACGGTGTTCGAGTCAATAAACCTCTTTTTGCTAGCAGTATTCTGCTTTTTGCATCATTTTTGCTTCGGCCGTCAGTTATAATTTGTTTCACAAGTAACAAAATTCACTTAGTTCTCATATCGCATCCGTTCCTATTTTTGTGTTTAATTTCCTATTACTGGTATTATTTGTGGTACATTTGATCACTTTCGCCTTACTTTGATCTGTATTTAGTCCATAATCTCCCTTCAATGTTTTGTACATGCCATTCAGTAACTTCTCAATATCCTCAGATTGTTCTGCTAACAAGACGTCATCAGCAAATCGTAGCTTACCTATTTTTCTCCTTGAACACTTATGACACATTCAAATTTTTCTTTCACTTCCTTTATTGTTTTCTCTACATACAAGTTTAATATGTATTGGGGTAGAATATAACCTTGTTTGACACCCTTTTTAACTGATGCATGTCTCTGACGATTCTCTACTATTATTATAGCTACTTGATTCCTCTATACGGGGGTTGGAACTTAAATAGTGGCAACTATTTATTCACAACCGATAAAAAAATCGTTACATATTTGCACCTGTTACTGTCCTTCAAAGTAGTCGCCAGCGATGTGGAAAGCGTACTATACCGTTCGCAGAGCCTGTTCTGTTGATGGTGCGAATGGAGCTATCTATTGCCTGTCGAATTTCTGGAACAGTTCTGAAGCGAATGCGATGTAGTGGTTCCTTCATTTTCGGAATCAAATCAAAGTCACAAGGACTTTAGTCCGGGGAGTATGGTCAACACAGCAAAGGAGTTGAAAGTAAGTAATTTGTACAATAACACTTTAAATATTGTGTTAAAAAACTGGAAAATAGTACATAACATCTTATAGTTATCGCAAACAGGGTCTCCTCTGGAAATATCAGAATGTTTTTATTAAAGTTAGAATGATTGTTAAGTTGGTTGAGATAATTTATTGCTCCGAGTATTTCACAATTTTAATTAATACAAGTCTGAATGGGTTGGAAGAAGTTGAAAAGGATGGGTGGGTTCTGGTAATAGGTCGTAGAAGAAATATGGTTAATAGAACGAATAAGCCAGACACATCAGACATTGTGGGGGAAAATAGGTTTGACCTAATGCCAGAGTCATGCCGACAAGAGCCTTATGTAGATGCAGGAGATGGTAGTATGCAGTGGGCCTTTAGGAATAAGGACGTGAAAGGAAAGACAAGGAAAAGAAGGGTTCTGCTTCCAGGTAGCAGCCATGGGAGAGGTGTAGGCCCTCTTCTGTAGGATCACTATGGCACGGGTTACTAGGTCACACGTTTATTCAAGCCTAAAGCAACACTAGGTGAGGTGACAATGAACATAGGTTCACTTTGTTGGAGTTTCAATGACGATAGAGTAGTGATAGTGGGAGGTGCGGGAAATAGTATTGATAGAAATGCGAGTTATGGTATACCCTAGGAAGGTGTGAAGGAGGCGCAGCATACCAGGGTTGAGTTCATGTATGTCCTAAGTCGCCATGACTGGCCACAATTGAACTATGCTGTAAGGCGGGTAAATGAGGAAAAGGCAGAGCTACTTGGGAATGTACCTGTGAACACCACTGGTAGGTAGGGTTTCACAATGCATGGCCTACACCTAAATAGAAGGTGCAAGGTGGTACTTTCTGAGTTGTTAGATAAAGCTGTGAGGAGACCCCTTTCCAGTGATGATGCGGTCAGGATTGTGACTTTTTTAGGTCAGGGGCTGCTGGTGTAGGGATGATCGAAATAGATGATCAAAGTGATACAGACTGTAGATCCACGAAGAGGAAAATCAAAGATATTAAAGAAATAGCTGAAGTTGTTGAAACAATAACTGACTGGGGCAGAATTGTGTAAGAGGTGGCTAATACTTAAAATATAAAGCCAGTAATAAGGATGTTACTAGTGAACTGTAGAAGGATAATGAACGAAGTAATCGAATTTGCAAACTTAATAGAGATACAACAACCACAAGTAATTATAGGAGTATTTTCCTGGTTAAAAGAAGAAGTACTAGACAAAGATGTTTTTGCCGATAGTTACAGAGTGTACCGCAGAGATATATGAGCAATTGATGGAGGAATTTCACACTAGTTAACAAAAACTAGCGCAGTTCACTGGTGTTCATAGACATGACCATGAGTTACTTGGGATAGATTTTTGGGGTAATAAAAATGAAAAAAAATTCGGTGTTGGCTCCTTACCGCAGTGGAAGATTGACAGATGAACATGAGGTTATTGAGGAAAAATTAAATTCATACTCAAATTTCAGAAGTGAGAATAGAATTATCATTATTGGTGGGGATTTAAATTTACCATGTATAAACTAGGTAGGAAATAATATTAATAACACAAGGGAACAGAGATTCGCAAATATCTTAGTAAGGGAAGGAGGATTTACACAAGTGATACAGCAGAACACTAGGAGACAAAATATTTTTGATATATTCTTAAGTAGCAGTTACCCGCGACTTCGTCCGCGTTGAAGAGTGTTGTAATATAAGATTTTCTTGAGAGGTCTGGTTGCTCAGTGGTTAGGGCGTCCAAATGGAGATGGAAAAGTCCCCAGCTTGAATCCCAGTCTCGGCGAGGATTTTCAAAGGTCCTTAGCTCGACCTTCACCTCTGGCATAGATTGTTGTGTCATGTGAATTACGCCAGAATGCTCACTTAGTTCTGATTCCGTGTTGAACTGTGAGTCCTCTATGTCCGATAGGATTACTGGGTTACGTTAAGAGGCTACAAGAGGGGCTGATTGCGGAGACGTAAAGAAGCCTTGTCACCAGGTCAATACGACCATAAAATTTATTTTAGAGCTATTTTTATTAGTAATAGTAGTAATAAATGATGCAATAAAATAACAAAAATTTATTTATGTTCCACAACTACTTAACCGAATTTTTAAAACAATAAAAATATTCTGTTTGTTAGGAGTACTTTCAGTTTAATATATCCGTATATACAATATTGGGAATTTGTCTCCTAGGTTTTGGCTATTTGCATAGCCCTAGTTTTCTTACATTTCTTTGAAATATTTGAATTTCGTTTACCCAGCATCTCTTAAAATTACTAATTTCATCTCGCGAATAAAAATGAATATAGTTTTAACTAATGGAAGCTCAAAATGTCAATATATTAGCAATACATTGATGCAATCGACTAAATATCAACAACAAAACTAACATCCAAACAGCAAATAAATACATAAGTGGCTCAAGAACGTTCATTTCCGTTAAAAAAATTGCAATAGTATAAATGAATATTTTGATTTGCATTAAATATCTGAAAAAAATCTTTAAAAAAATATTTAAAAAAGAGAACTTAATTCTTCTAATATTGATTTTGTTTTGAGCATATATTGGTTCCATCAACAGAAATTTAGATATTATAGTAGTATGTATAGTAGTAATTGATCCTTTTATCCATAATGATCAGTGGTATTGTGTTAATGGTTTCTCTGTCTGTGGAAACAGTTCATTTGCCTGTAGACCTGTTTACTATAGTTCATTCGTTTGGAGCCATTAATTCTGCGCTAAAATATAAATTTCAGTGTTAAAATAGTAATTGATTCTTTCTTCATAGTTGGTTTCTCAATCTGCCAACAGAATTGAATGTCTGCCGGCAAATTACCACTCCGCTTGTCTGCCACTCCACTATCTCAGTAAAACATTTATAAATTTCAAAAATCGGTCAACGCCACGTGTTCTGCTAAATTATCCACGCTTATTATAAATCTTTTGATACAATATCGGAACAAAGCAACACATGACATCACTAAAATAGCGCTCTTGAAATAACTAATAATGTTTCATACTGGCCCAGGCTACATTTCAACCAAGTCACAAACTCAGCTAATATTACCGCTAGAAAATCAAAGCTTCCATCAGTTGCGCATTAATACATTCACTATAGGGCCTGTTGCATGTTAGTGACGTTATGAATGGCGAAATAAACTTGACTCATTATTTCAGATCGCGATACTAAATGAACCCAAATAATGACGTTGGCAATGTGTAAATTAAATACTGAATTCATATGAAACTACATTCATCCGCAAGAAGTATGTCATCAGCATCATGACAGTTATGGGAATAACGTAATTTAAAAATTATACTAAAATGCTTGTAACTTACAGTTTACAACGGAAAGTCCATAATTCTCCACAACCCTAAGACAACTTTCGTTAATATTGCTGGTCAAGTTAACATCTCGATAAAGTGACTCTTACTGCTAGTGATTTAGTAAGGTGTATAATTGCATTCAATATGCTGAGGTGTGTTCGTATAGTTTGACTTTGTAGCGGCAATATTAACAGAGATAGTTGTTTGGTTGAAATGTTTCCTGGACCAGATTGATTTTTGTTACAGCATAAGGCAGAAGGAACTTAGTTATTATTAGTAATAAGTAAGCAGCTTTCATATGCTCCGTGTAAATTGTGTATTGTGTTGTAAACGACTTCCACTGTTACTTCATGAAACAATAAGTTTATACATTAGCCCATTGAATATATTCGTTTTAACTGTAGCATTCGATAGATATTTGCAGAATATTGAACAGTAAGTAAAAAGCAGTTTCGTGAATCATAGTCTTTATTATTTGTAGAAAAATTCTGAACAAAAAATAAAAAGGGTTAGTTAAGTTTTAAATTTCGGCAAAATAATTTTTAATACAGAGACTGTACATTCAAGTTTACGTCGCGATACACAGCAATAACTTAAGATAAAATTATTGTATCAATGCGCCTGTGATTGAGGCTTTGATTTTACAGGACAATATTAACGGAGATTGTGGTTAGATTGAAATTCTGCCTGGACCAGAATGAAAACAAAACCTTCTTGTCATAGCAAAAGGCAAGAGAAATTTAGTTATCAGTTATTTAAGAAACTTTAATAAGCACTACGTCACGGTGTGACGTGATGTATCGTGACGTAAACTACTCCCAGACTGTATAGTAACAAAAAAGAAACAGGAAATAAATTAAACCGAGATAGAACTACAATATTTTGCACTATTAGTGAACCGACTTTCGTTCTAGTATACTCATAGCATTTTACGTTTTTTTTTTTTTCAATTATGGTGTATTATTTGATATGTCATACTATTTTATGTATGCAAATGAAAACATCTCCTTGCGAACTTGACAACATTACCTACCTTCTTTTTTAAAATTAAGGTTAAGTACAGATTAATATTTCCTGCTTCCAAACTATTATTTGTCAAGTGCGTCGACTTTATGGCTTTTAAGCTAAACACAAACTTGCATATGTAAGAAAGTTTTTGCTTTTATTTCTGAAAAGTAGTGATTTACGTAAAAAGCAAAGAGTAAACGTGGCACTGTTATCTACGAAGTAGGGAACTCTTTGTTGTATCCGAATTGATATTAATGGCAATTTCTAAAAGAACTATGCGTTTTTGTGGGATAAAATCTATCCTATGTCATTTCGCACGCAATTAACTGACTTCATGCCAAATTTCATTTAAATATGTTGATTTATTAAGGCGTTATTGATTCCAGAAGTACATCCAAACACACATCCGAACTTTCTCGTTTTCTCATTTATAGATATATATATAGATAAAGCCGAAAGAAAACATTTTGGAGTGTCAAGTAACTAAAGGAATAAGTGATCATGAAGCAGTTCTGATGGACATTAGAGGATTCAGTGAACATGCAGCCAAAATAGGTACAGATTTCGAACTTGAAGAGATATTGCAGAGAACGTTTTAGCAAATGTAAGGAAGGCACAAGTACAGTAGAGTTAAGGTGGGAAGAGTTCAAGGAGATAATAAGAAAGGGGAAAAAAATTTATTTAAAAAAAAAAAAACAACAGAAAATAATGAGAAGTAGAGAACCTGTGTACTATAATAGGGAAATGAGGAGGTTAAATAGGTTGGTAAGAAGAGAACATAAGAGAGTTAAGAGACAACAAGGTAGTAGGGAATATTAAAAACAACTAAACAAGTATTTAATAATAGCTAAGAAGGTGGCTAATGATGGGTTTGTTAAGAGTATTGTCAGTGTAGGGGGACCATTGATAGATACATCGAAAAATTTCTGTGGCTATGTTAGAAAACTGAGTAGAAGGGAGAGTGTCGAGACGCTTACAGATAAGGATGGAGAAGATGTTACTGAGGATTTGAAAAAGTCAGAGATATTAAGTTACTGGTTTAATAAGAAGCATAGGGGCAATTAATCAGAAACGGGAGGCTCTATATTGGATAACGAGCTTAACAACACAATTAGAAATGAGCAGACCAAAAAATTTGACATTCATCCTGAAGGTATCATGAAGGAACTAAGAAAGATGAAAAAACATAAAGGGGCTGGTGTAGATAGTTTTACTACAGATGTCTTAAAGATAGCAGGATGTGACATTGTACCTTACCTTGAAATATTATTTAAACTGAGTATGGACACTTGCTGATTACCATAGGACTGGAAATGTGCGGCAGTAGTGCAGTAGGAGGGGTGGGAAATAGAGACGAAAATCAATCATTTTGACATCAGTGATAGGTAAATTAATGGAGAGATTGATATGCAACGACATCAGAAATATATATGAGGAGCATAAGTGATTTTCAAGTAGGCAACATTGCTTGGGGCAAGGATATTCATGCAAATCTCAGTTTGTGGGATATTTGCAACATATTTCGGATGAAATGGACAACGGAGGCCAAACTCATCTTTCACTAGATCTTTCAAAGGCTTTTGACAGAGCGAGCCATACATAAAATCGTAGTAAATAAAGGAAAAGAAAACTGGATGAGAAAGTGATTTGCTGGGTAGAAGAATTTAAAAAAAGTAGAAAACGAAAAACAAAAATGCGAGTGCCACAGGGTAACGTATTCGGACCATTGCCATTCATTATTATGATGAACAATTAATTGTATTGAACGTTTACTATAATAAATTAGATTGTTTGCAGATGACATAATGCTGTATAAAAGGATCAAAACGGCAGAGGACTGTAAACAGCTGCAGGGTGATCTAGACAGGATAGCTAATTGGGTTTGTAAACATGGGATGAGGATAAATGCATAGAAGGGTCAACTTATTTGATACACAAATAAAAAACTAAAGGTTCATTATGACTTTAAGGTGGGGAAATAATTGCTTGTTGAAGACTTGAAATATAAATATCTTGGCATTACATTTGATAACAAGCTTAACTGGACAGGACACATTCGGCAGGTAGTAGGAAAAGGTTTCAAAATTCTGCATTTGTTGGAGAGTATGATGAGGGTATGTACGAGACAAGGAAAGGAACTGGGTTACAATACTTTGGTAGACCATTGCTTGAATATGGTAGCGTAGTATGGGACCCACATTTTGAGTATCAAATACAGGAGTTGGAGATGGTGCAAAAAAGGGCTGCTTGATTTCCTTCTCCAAATTACTGCAGAAATCATTAAGTAACAGATATGATAAAAGAGCTGGACTAGGATTCATTGGAAGACAGGAGAAGGGCGAAGAGGGCCATGGGAGTTTAGATGCCATATATTGGTGGTGAGGCAAGGAAAACTATAGGTGTAAGAATGAAAAGTAATGCATGGAAATGAAAAGATGACCATGATTACAAGCTGGCACTCGATTTCAGGCATGAGGGTGTAGGAAGATTCTCTTTTTTCTGTAAGAGTGTCAGGGAATAGAGTAAGTTACCAAGAGTAATGATTAATAATTTACCAAAATTTAAAGTTGAAATTATGTTTGATGACGTGAGATTGTAACTTCTGAAAGTAGAACGTGATGATGCAATTTTTTCGTAAGCTAATTAAATATTACAATAATTTCAGTTAATAATCACTTAAATACTCCGCATTCGTTCTCAGAAATTTCAGATGTTTTATTATTTGTTAAACATTTCAGATCAACTAAATTGTAACTGGCATTTCTGAAAATGTATTCATATCCCACATAATTCTAATTCCAATACTGAATCCAAAGATAACCAATAATGAACAAAATATTTGTCCATGTTGCCAATGTTTTTATCCTGAATATATCAGAATGAACAGAGAAGAATATTCATCTTTTGTAAAAGCTGGAAATAAAAAGAGTACATGCGACACATGTAATTGTTTATCACTCTCTCAATATACATCTGGGGTGGGGTGGGACATTCTCCACCAGCGAAATATTGGTACTGACCTTTTGAAATTAGGATTAACTGCTTCGTTATAATGTCCTCTTCACGTTGTACACTCTCCTTTTCCGGAAAAGTCGCCACGAATTAAATAAAAAATGCCTAAATATGACACAGCAGCGCTGCTATTAGTCGCCGCCGGCGCTGCTAAATCAATGATATTCTCTTGAAATGTTGTTTTAATTCTTTGTTGTAATATTTTCTTGCCGTTTTAGCTTCACTTCGTTGCAAAACGTCGCATAAAATTAAAAGATACAAACATTTTATCCGAAATGCAGTACTATAAGGTTCACCATCTTGGAATCGATATAAGCAGTCAGTTGTAAACAAATGCGCAGTTTGTCTCTGGTTTGTGACATGGGCTGCCGCAGAACGAATTTACCGTAAACTTTTTATTCTTGGTCCAGGCCAAATTTCAATCTAACCATAATCACTATGACAAAACGATCCTATTTAGGTTGATATGATCCCTGTACCGATAATTTTTGAGTCATTTTTACAGTGCTGCTAACGTTTCGCGGTTGCGGAGCATCCTATATTTCGGCATTTTTAATTTAATTCGTGGCGACTTTTCCGCAAAAGGAGAGTGTACAACGTGAAGAGGACATTATAAGGAAGCAGTTAATCCAAATTTCAACAGGTCAGTAACAGTTTTTCACTGGTGGAGAATGTCCCACCCCACCCTACATCTGCAATAATGTCAGGAAATGTTCCTTCGATTTTAGAGAAGATGAAAAATTAAAAAGGGAAATGTTCAATGTTAATAATCAGCTTCCTTAAAAGCTAACATTGTTATCGCATCATAGAGGAAAACAAGTTCAGAAATGTAAACAGACATGATAATGCATCGTTAGAATAGCAGTAAAAAGGATCTAATAATCATCTTAATAAAATTTTAACTTTTAAAAGTTCCTAAAAGAAGCGTATTGAGTATTTTAAAAACATGTATCTGGGTAACCGATCTTCGTTCGGCATCTTTTGTTTTCTGTTAAATATGCAGGATTTTGAGTAAAGTTTGATTAATGTTAAACCTTTTTTTGCAGGCTTCCTAGGGAGTTTGAAGTGCACAATTCATTGCTCTAATCAAAGAGATTCTTAAATAACGTCAGTAGGCAGTGGTACCTAAAGCTTCTATGAGATGAGTTTAGAGCCATTCCAGAGATACCAAATACAAGAATCACTCTCTCTCTCTCTTTTTTTGTAAAATCGTGTTAGAAAATTGAAAACAAAAGTTTTATCTGCATATGAAATTTCATCAAAATCGCTATAGCCATTTCCGAAATCGTCTGGTTTACCACCTCATGAATTGCTTTTAAATAAAAATGCTAATATTGCGGTAAGTTAAATAAAAATCTTAATGCTAATTATGGATTAATTAACGGTGCAAGATTAGTGCTAATTCATTTAGAGGATTACATCGTCAGTGATGAAAACATGAAACTATGCACATACCTCGCATTAACCTCGCATCTTGCGATCAACCATGGCTTTCCAAATGGTAATAAAATAATTCCCAACAGAAGTAACCTTCGATATGAACATTAATAAAGCAGAAGGTCAGACGCTTCAGAAGGCAGGATGTATTTATCAGAACCTGCTTTTACTCATGGACGTGGCTTTGTCACGATTTTGTAGATTCATTTGTGTTAAAGACACAGTATCAGGATTACCGATCTTCACTCGACATCTTTCGAATTCTGTTCAATATGAGTAAGGTTTGATTAAAGTTGAAGACTTTTTTTTTTTTTTTTTTTTTTTAAAAAAAAAAAAAAAAAAAAGCTTCATAGGTATTTTTAAGTGCACATTTCCCTGCAAACAGAAGCTTAGCTAACATCTGTGGCTTATTGGTACCTGAATCCTACGAGATGAGGTTAGAGCCGTTTCCGAGATACCAAATCCAAGAATTGATTTAATTTTTTTTTGTATGATTATCTTACAAACTTGAAAATCAGAGCGTTATCTACATATGAAATTTCATCCAAATAGCTAGAGCAATTTCCGAGATCGTCTGGTTAACCACCTCATAAATTGATTCAAAGAAAAGTGCTACTATTATGTTAAAAAGAAGGTTTAATCCTAGACTGCCATTCCGCCACTGACCGGCGTTGATGTGACGTTGTTTTGACGTATTCGCTGTCGACTACCAACATAATTAGGTTTATTCCTTTTAGTGCTATTGTGACCGAGCGTAGCGAGGTCACAATAATTTATAACTGTACAATATCAACCTAAACTGATATCCCGAAGGTGAATCAGATGCAGGCGGCCGCTGGTAAGCGGCCGCAGATGTCCGATAACACAACCAGATGTTCAGTGTTTGATGTATTATCGGATTTCTGCGGCCGGTCACAATAATAAATTATCTTTATGTTGGTACATCGACAGCGAATACCTCAAAACAACGTCAATATGACGTCACATCAACGCCAGTCAGTGGCGGAATCGCAGTCTAGGATTAAACCAAAAAGAAATATTAATCCTAATCAGAGATTAATTAGTGGTGCAAATTAAAGGTAATTCTCTTAGACGAGTACATCATCAATGCTAAATTAATTCACTCCGATAAAACTATGCTCTTACTTCGCATTAACGTCACGCCACAAACCCTGCCTTTCTAAATGAACGTCAATAAAGCACAAGGTCAGACCCTTCAAAAGGCAGGATTATATTTATCAGAACCTGTTTTTCATATGGATACACGTATGTGTTTTTTTCATGAGTTTGTTGATTCTTTAATATTTATTTTTGTGTTAGATACACGATCTCATTAAACCTGCTAATATTGTTTTCAGAGAAGTTATGTAAAAAATGATTTCTGATAGAGCCAATAAAATTTTTTTTTTTACATTTTTACTTTTGAAATGTTTTACAGTTAAATATGTAGTATTTAATGTTAACGAGTTCTTACAGTGAAATTTATATTTATTACTACTCTTCAAAACAAAATGCCATTCATCAAAAAATACTTGCATTCACTTTTTTCCTCATCATTATATTACCATTCGGTGATTGATCATGATACTGTGCAAAATATTCGCATGGGTCAGTTTTTTTTTATTATTATTTATTTGGCTTTAGGTCTTGAATAGACCATACAGTCAGCCTGGTAAAGTTACAAGGTAATAATATTAATAGTATATAAAAATATGCAGATATATAGATACATTAAATATGTAGGTCACTGTCTTTAATATAATCCTTGATGATACTATAGATTCTGTTGTTATTTGTAGCAAATAGTACTGCAATGCTAGTTGGAAATGGCTGCTGTGCTCCCACAAGAGACTTGATGAATATTGATTGCTATTGCTGAAAATTGGAACAGTTGAAAAATAAGTGATTAAGGTCCTGTAGTGCCTGTCCGTTGCATGTGCAGTAAGGTGTGTTTACCGCCTTGATGCGAAAAAGATGACTACGGAAGGCGCCGTGGTGGAATCTCATACGAATAATAGAAGTAATGTACCGTCGTTGAGTATTCCATCTTGAAAACCAAGATTTTCTTGGGGGGTACGTCTGAACTAGAGCGTACTGTCGGCCTCTGTATTGTTTAGATTCATTCCAGCTCCTCGTCCGTTGGTGGTATGCATTGCTGACCATTGTTGCATGATAACCAGTTGTATTGCTGCGATTTATTAAGCTTCGGCCCGAGCTACATGCCTCCTTGGCTAACATATATACGTACTGGTTATGCCTAATTCCAGAGTGCGCGGGTATCCAGATATAATTAACGGTGCAACCGCGTTGATTAAGTTCTACAGTCTGTTGAACTATGCTGATGTTGTATGTATTAGTTCGCTGGAGTATAAGGGGTATGTCTAAGGAGCAAAGAACACTAAGTGTATCAGTGAGTATTAGTACACTTCGCCGTAAAAATCTTCTGGCGTATATAAGAGCCCGATTGATGGCAATGGCATCCGCCGAGTAGATTGGTAGGTGACCTGGAAGGCGGAACCTCTGAGCGTGTTGTGTCTCGGGGCAGTAGAATGCACAACCTACCCTACCCGTCAAAGGTATCTTTGACCCATCGGTGTATATCTGAACTGAAGATGGCCATCTAACGGATAAATATTCCTGGCAAAGTTGCTGAACTGCATGGGTCAGTTAGTATACATGAATTGTTCGTTTAAAAATATGAGTTCCTTGTTGAATCCAAAGAGAACCTAACTATTAGTAGGCTTACAGTACCTAAAAAGTCTACGAGATGGCGTTAGAACCCTATCAGAGATTCCAAACTCAAAATTGTTCGTTTTTTGTAAATTCGCGTTATTTACAGGGAAGACACCTATTTAGATAAACTAAAAAATCAAAACGTTAGGTAAATATGAAGTTTCATCCAAATCGTTAGGGTCGTTTTCGAGATCCAAAATATATATATACAAGAATTGCTCACTTAAAGATTTAAGATATGGTCAAAAAGTCAACGATGATTACATTATAATTGATAGTATTGTTTTCAAAGAGGTTTTGTAAAGTAAAGAAGATTGAAAAAGGTCATCTGGCAGAGTCAATATTTTTTAAACAGTCTACAAGTAAGAACACTGAGGTATAGATATAAAAAGGCACAGACTTTAGAATCGTAGAAATATTTTAAGGAAACGTTTAGAAAATGGAAGGATGACACAATTACAGTGGAAGCGTTTCAGGAGATAATAAATAAGGTAAGGAAATGTTTATTCTAAATCAGAAAAGGCAGGACTTTATTTTTTACTTATGGCTTTACGCCTCGTCGTCGTGGTCATTAAAAGCGGGATGGGGTTGGAACATGTCGAGGGACATCACTGAACGATGCATCTAGAAATTTCTGTGGTTATGTTGGAAAACTGAGGGGAAGAGAAGGTTTTCAGACAATTGTGGATAAGAATAGAAAAGAAGTCACTGAGGATTTGAAAATGGCAGAGATAGTGAGTGACTGGTTTAATGAGACCACTAGAGACTTATCATCCTGCGATGGGAGAAAATAAATCAGAGGAGAGTCTCCCTGTAAGAAGCGCCAGCTTTAGGGGGGGGGGGGTGAGGGGCGGCCCGGGCGACTGCCCGGGGCGGCGGGGTCTGGAGGGCGCCGCGCTTGCCAACTTAACTTAACCATTTAACTTAATTACCTATTTCTGTCGATCTAAAGAAAAACGAAATTCAGCGTATTAACGTTTGTGGACTTATCTCGTGGGTGTAGGTATTTAGCAGGTGTAACAAGACCTGTCATCTCGTTGCTTGTCGTATCCCTCATTAATAGGCTAAAGGTGCAATTTCTATGCAGTTAATCACTGCTACATAGACTATCGAGAAAAGCGAGGGGCCAGGAGAGCAGGGGTGGTAGGGTCCGCCGGTCATTCCTGGTCCTTCGTTGCCCACACACACGCGGGAATGTTCAAAGACACAGCCGCTCACTTTCTCTTTAGGGCGAAGTTGCTACGGACCCTTTGAAGGGTCTTCCAATCTTTGGGACACGTTATACCTGAAATCTGCAAAATATTGTACGAGTAACTCAGTAATGATTATATGAAGACAAATGTATATAAACATATTCGTATGTATCTACATAAATATAAATGGATATACATGGGAATGTCCCGTACAGTTTAATAAAGTCAGTTAAGACATCTTTGCCATGAAGACGAGCGTCCATTGCAGCATATGCGTCAGTCCAAGACGGTCTGTCAGACTGTGTGTTAATAGCGATCGAGGGATCACACGCTGACGCTTGGAATGTGGGGTGAAAACCCTGGCGTGTAGTCGTCCTCAAACTAGAAGTATTTGCGATGGACTCGGCTCACCGCATCCCAGGACTGCCCGTTTCCCCGCTAATGTATGGGCTGCTATATGGAAAGCAACGAGAGCGCTTTCTATGAAGCGACCCGCGTTCTCGGAAACCGCTGCTTGAGCTGCGCGACTGTATCGGTCCCAGAGCAGTGTAGACTCAGCCGCTAGCGGAACAGTTCAAATATATTTGCAGAAAAAGGTGTTATATACAGCGGATAAAGATGAAAAATTGGTGGAAGTAGTGTTCAAAATTTCCGTGCACATATGTTGTTTCTTCACCACTGTACAAGGACCAATATGTAAAGGACAATATTTGGAAAAATAGAGGAATTACTTGAAATATCAGGTAATAAAAATACAGTATAATCTAACAAGTGTTTTTTATTTTTTATTACCGTGTCACTCGTTATTATATATTTATAGCTGGTACCCACGACTTCGTTCGTGATTGTAAAGAATTCATATTGACAGCTATAGACATCTAACCACCATAGTGCACGATGGGAGACTCGATACTATTACCACACACAAATACCAGTCTTCTGCGCTATGTAGTTCCGGCAGCAAAGTAAAATTTACGGATACACACAAGTCTTTGGATGAAATACGAAAATATTCATGATCGACCAATTTCAAACACCATATCTCACACACTCCCACAGTTACCGAATTTCGGCCAACGTTGTGATCGATGGGAGACTCTGTGTTACTACCACACACAAACGCCAGTGATCTGCGATTGATAGTTTTCAGTTAAAAGTGATACACCGTACACATACGTCTTTGGCAGAAATATGAAATTGCCGCACGTCGACCATTTTCATCCCCCATATCTTCCACACCCCCATAGCTACAGACATCTAACAACCATAGTGCACGACAACAGACACGATTCTACTACCACACATAAACACCAATGCTCTATGCTATGTAGTCGTGGCAGAAAAGTGAAATCTGTGGAGACAGATGCCTTTCGTCGAAATACGAAAATATCCTTGGTCGGCCACTTACAACCACCATATCTCCCACACAACCACAGTTTCTGAAATTCGGCCGCTGTTGTGATCTAAAGGTGACTCTGTGTTACTACCACACACAAACGCCAGAGATCTGTGATCGATAGTTTTCGCTGAAACGTGATACACCATGACACTTTTGTCTTTGGCAGAAATATGAAATTGCCACAGGTCGACCACTTTCAACCCCAATTTCTCCCACACCCCCATAGCTACCGACATCTAACAACCATAGTGCACGACAGGAAAGACGATTCTACTAGCAAACACAAACACCAATGCTCTATGCTATGTAGTTGTTGGAGAAAAGTGACATATGCGGAGACAGTCGAAATACGAAAATATCCTTGGTCGGCCAGTTACAACCACCATATCTACCACAGTTTCTGAAATTCGGCCGCTGTTGTGATCTAAAGGTGACTCTGTGCTACTACTACACACAAACGCCAGTTATCTGTGATCTATAGTTTTCGCTGAAAAGTGATACACCATGACACTTTTGTCTTTGGCAGAAGTATGAAATTGCCACAGGTCGACCACTTTCAACCCCCATTTCTCCCATAGCCCCATAGCTACCGACATCTAACAACCATAGTGCACGACAGGAAAGACGATTCTACTACCACACACAAGCACCAAAGGTCTATGTTATGTAGTTGCGGCAGGAAAGAGAAGTATACGAAGATACGAATTTTTGGTCGAAATATTATTACGCCCTGCACTGACCAACTTTAATCATTGTATCTCCCACATCCCCACAGCTATCGGCATTCGGCCAACGTTGTGCACGACAGGAAACTCCATGCTACTTCCACCCACAAACATCAGTGATTTGTGCTAGGTAGTGGTGGCTGAAAAGTGAAATAAAGGAAAAAACACGTCTATTTTTTTTATATATAAGATTACTATAAAAGCCTTCAGAAAACCCAGCTACTTCGCGTAATGTATTTGCAATATACCACGTAGTTACTTTTAATTAAAACTTCATTTGGTAGTAAAACTGATTCTAACAGATATAGCAAAACGTAAAATTTTCTGGCAGTTTCCACTACTCGTATTATTTTTACTCTAATAAAAATTTAACTGTTGCATTTGCACAGAGACTAAATTTTTGTTCAGATTTCGAATAGAACTCGTACTTTGCTCCGGTCGAACTCTGTGGTTTATAGGCATGTTAATAAAAATATTCTTTCATTCACTTATCTTTATCTGTATAGTTATTAAGCTCAACATTAATAATTTCATAATTTTGCTTGTGTGATATAAATTAATAAATAATACACAAAATTAATAAGCCTAATATAAATTCACATAAATACTAGTGTGAATTTTTATTAATATATGTACATATTTTTAATATAATACAATTAGAAAGTGTAACTCGTGTTAGTCCTCCTGTATCCTTTCTTCGCTTTTTTCATACTCGTAAGTTCACAAGCACTTTTTTTTACTTTTCAGACCGTCACCGCACCAACACTCGGCCTAATTAGGGAGCATCCATAAACCACGTAGCTCCATTTTGATCTCTTCCGACCCGTCTCTAAAGACCTCGCTGTTGTGAGACTTAAAGCAGTTAAAAAAAAAAAAAGATCTCTTCTGAACCCCTCCCCCCCACCTACGTAGCCTGGCGTGGCTTTTGTCTCTACTCTTCCCCACCCCACGTAGTATGTAGATATTTGCCCTATTCATTCTAGAAGACATTTTGTAGGTTTTGTTTTCTCTTGTCAGACTATCGTAAATTACATACGGAGATAATTAAATGACGTAAATAAATATTTACATGCTCTTGAGTGTTCTGTACCCCATTTTAACTGTGATAAGTAATATGAATCAAAAACTACATTGCCTTGCTCGGAACCCCTCCGGTCCCCCTCTCCCACGTAGCCCAGTGTAGCTTTCCAGCCAAACCCTCCCTCATATAGACCGTGCCACGTAGTTTATGGACGCTCCATGTCAGTTCGCCCTCTTGCGTCCACACTTGTCCGTAGCTCGTCCGTGTGATGGACGGGTTCCTACGCGGTCTTCAGTCTCCTTTAACTTTTAAATTTTGTTTTTTCACAGTATTAATGTAAAGAAAAATTACCTTAAAAATTATATCGCTCATTTGCTGCAACAACGTCATAACTCAAAAATCGCAATTTTTCAGGAGACGCATATGAAGTTTTGAATATGGAATTAATCTTTGGAAACTATAATAATAAATGATAAAACGGCACAATTTGGTCGAGAAATATATGATTATGATGAGGAGGTAAATTAGTGCCCGAAATACACTGTCTCCATTAATCTGAAATCCACCCCCAATTTCACTTATGACATTCTTGCTGCTAAAATCAGTTTTCTAATGAGATATAAGAAGAGTTGTGACATTATTGTTGATAAAAATGGGTTATTACAAGGTAATTTAATAAAAATTTCTACTTATGACCAGTGTTATTTTTTCCAGGAACTGAAAATAATATGACAACGATGAAACCATTTTAAGGGTATGAAATAATAACAAATACTATATCGATGGTATACTTTATTTATTGTTATAAACAAAATTATTGTATTAAATCAAAGAACAAAAAGGAAAAGCACAAATCTTCAAGTTAAATAATATTTAACTTATGATAAAGATTGTAAAAGTTATACAGAAATAGTTATACAAGAATAAAGATTACAACTGCTAGTAAAATGGTTTATAAAATTTAGGTATGTGATATTTCTGAATAAGTTCAAGAATGTCCTTTTTCTTGTTATTCGCTAAATTAGGCTTTGTGTTAAATGTCCGTGTCAGTGTAATACCATCCTTTATCTTTTTCTTTCTAATGATATTTGCCACATTAAAGTTGGCATCCTTATAAGATGTTTTATAAAATAAGGAAGTTCCACACAAAGAATCTTCACTGTACCCATTTTTATCTGTAACATATTCAGGGGTCCCTTTTCAGTTGCTAAAGCTTTGATATTGGAAAAATCTTCGAAGCACAGTTCCGTAACGTTCAATGGCTTTCCATTTTTTTTTTTTTTTTTCATTACGGATTGCAGCAATGAATGACTTCGTCGTGTACATTGGGCCACTCTTCAGCTTTCGTTTTACTTGGGGCTCAATTAACGAATGCGCTTAATCTCCCTCATTTTGCGTGTGGCCTTTGATCAGGTACTTATGGGTAATTCTATTTACACTGAGATAAGATACAGCATAGAGGTAGAGTGCGATCATGAATTTATTTTTTTGTTGGCCCGCACAGTTGGCAGAGTAAAATATGAAGTCTTTATCGCCTGAAGCAATTCTTTTATTCAAACAACGAAGAACGCAGGTACCCAATTCCTTAACTCCTCTGTGTCCATTGGATTCATCCCAAACAAAACATTCGCATTCGTTACTTTTCAGATCGTAAATTGTAAAATTGAATAAATTTAATTTAGACTTATAGTAAAACACTGAGACATCGCCTTTGGGAACTTGCATAACGCCTTGTAAGTCATACACTGCCACTGAAAAATTGAGCTCCTCCTTATCACATTTTCCTTTCTGGACAATTCTTTCTCTACTAAATGCTGATCATAACATTCCTTTTTCTTCTCTTTTCTTCCCGCTCAGCATTTTCATAGGCACAACACGTTTCACATAAGTCTGTTTTTGGAGTAAAGAATGAAATATTAAAATCCTCCTTAAACATCCGATAAAACATAACGTAGTTTACAAAAGGGATGTTTTTTCTTTACAATCGGTTATGTAATCTCGGTGAAGATCCGCAATGGATTGCTCCCGTCTATAAAATGTTTACTAGTATTGGCTCGCGTGTGATGGCTTTCTATTTTTGGAATTTTCTCGAGAAAGTTCTTTACCCCTTCCTTTAAATCAACATAAAGCTTCTTTTGTTTTCCATGCTTCCCTCTGCGATCTTCCTCTAGAAGAACTGTTGCCAACTTGTTTCTTTTCTCTTGCACAGTCCGATCATTTATATCTAACCTGTTCTTGAAAAATAATTTGCACACTCGGACTTTTTTACCTGTGGAAATAGAAGGCATTATTACTCTCTCTTCTCTTCCTGGTACCACCAACACGCAAATACTGATACTGTATCTTGGTTGAACGGGTTCCATGTTATTCCCAATAAATTGTCGTTGTTTTTCTAATTCACCCAAGTCCCAATATGAAGTAAAGATCTGCATCCTTTCCTCTTCAGTGAACTTTATAGAACATTTCACTTGCACTTTTCCGTACATGGAGGTCCCATTTTTCTCTCTTTTCGGACCTTGTTGCCTACAGTGTGAATTTCATATGCCTTTCCACTGTTTCTTAACTTCTTATTAAGATTCCTTATCTAGGTTTTCTAGTTTCTTTTACGCTTCACTCCTTTCTTAAGTGGACTTGTTAAGATAATCGAAGTAGGCGTGCTGGAAAAACTGGAAGTGTTCTGGTGGATCCAAGAGACGCACTAGTAGTTGAAGAAGTTTCGATATCGCCATTATTGGTATCACAAGAACCAACGTTGGAACTGGCTTCACAATCACCACCGCTATCACTGCTAACGTTGGGCGGCATGTACGTAATATCAAAAATTAAATCGTCATTATCTTCGGAAGATGAAGAACTTGATGTCGATCCAGTAGATGAGCTTCCAGAACTATTACTAATCATTTCCAATCTCTTTACTGATTGATTGGCTGCATGTAATACATTTCCTTAAAAAAATAATAATGCTGCATTGTAATATAGAACTCATTAACACAAAATATAATTTAACATAATAGTAGAAATAAATATGATTTATTTAAAAAATCAACTGACAAAATATATCAAGTTGGATATACGTTTGACAAATAGAAATAAAATATATTAACATACCACTTTAATTTGAAGGGTCTTCGCCAGAGGACGAATTTGTAATCAGTTCTGCAGATGGAGTCTTAATTTTCCATTCTGTCGTGTTTCCTTAAGGCTATTAACAACGTTTTCACTCCTCAACTATTTGATTGCATGATCCTCTCTCTGGGAATAAAATTATACTACGAAGTAAACAATACGAACTCATTAATAGTAACTGTCACAAGTCCGTTCGATGGTTATACATTATTAGTTTACAATAAATTATTGCAACAATATTGACATAATTAGAAATAATACAGTGTGAAACATGAATATGAAAGACTATTAGTACAAGAGTGTCATAATGTTACATAATTCTACAACTGATGATAAGGATGCAAATACTTTTCTTTGTAACAACGTCTTAAAATCAAATAGTATGACAATAAACACGGTACTTTTCTGCAAGAACGTCACATCACTACACAAGTCAAACAGAACCTTCCTAATTCTTATGTGCATAACGTCACATATTAAAATAATACATTGTTCATAATAAAGAGCAAGATGGAAAATGGTCTTAACTTTGCAGTTATATCGTCACAACACGAAATATGTCTCTGTTCTAGGGAAACGAACAATGTTTGCTGTATAACAGCTGGATTACATCTGAGATAAGGCATTGTTGCAACTAATACAATGGAGGAAACGTAGTTAAGCCAAATCGACAATACCGCCATCCCGCCGGGAATCTTGAAAGCTCAAAAGTGACACTCTACCAGTTAAAAGTTCACATCTTTAGAATCATCCCTATGGTATTATCTCAAAATTGGTGATATTTTAGTTATGACGTTGTTGCAGCAAATGAGCGATATGGGAATCGCAGCTAGGGTTACCTCGCGTACTTTATTATAGAGTAGTGTATTTTATTATTTTGCGTAGGCATACTTTATAATCTACGAAAGTAATAAGGTATGATAAATACTTTCTTTTATCTGATTCCTGTTATCTCACTGTTTGATCTCTTAAGCACAAAAATTGTATCCCAACGCAGTTTTAACAAATGATTATCACACTGTACTGGACTGAAAAATTCTCGTGTATCTCAACATAGAATAAAATGTCAAGCGTCATCACTTCACATTTGACGTGATTGTTTTGGTTGAGGTTTCTTTCGATTCACTTGAAACTTTTTGTTAATAAAGAATGAGATTATTATATATTTTAATTTAATTAGAGACCGCAGAAATTGTGTATAACAATATTCTAATAGCATCATATGATCTCAAAGGTCCAGTCACGGAGTTTCTTATCAGTCGCGCAGTACACTTCTATCGTGCAACCTAATTTGTAAAGGAGACCTACAGTTTAAGAGTGAAATTCGAACCACGGAGTGTCCTAGCATCTCAGCATTAACAAATCAAATCTATGCGAGAGGTGAATGCCAATTCTAAAACCCGTAAAAATTACAGCCGAAACAGAGATTTGAACCAGGGATTTGAACCAGGGACTATCAGTACCCCAATCGTACACTGTAACCATCTGAGTCAATGAAAATGTAATCCCAGAAAAATAATTCTTGTAAAAAGGGGCCAAGTCTCGTACTCTTGTAGTAACAAAAAGTTAGGAGATCGTTTTCTGTGACAAGTCTAAGCTTTACAGTGTGTATTCGCTTCACTTTGTGAAATAGAATAATCTCTCTTGGTATTATAGATTTAATTTAGAATTTAAAAAAAAGTTATGATGACTTGGACATTGCGCATGCCATGTTTTAGTAAACCTATATAAATACCTAAAATGCATTGCTTTATCAAATTTACAAATACAGAAAATATATTATTTCCTTCGCACTTTTTCGAATTTCACAACTATATATTACGCCTTCCATTTCAGTAAAAATTATGACATGTGTAATAGCCAAGTCACCATTTTTTTTGTTCTAAATAAAATCTGTTAACACCGAGAGAGACTATTCTGTTTCACAAAGTGAAGTGAATACACACTATAAAGCTTATACTTGGCCCAGAACATGATCTCATAACTTTTTGTCACTACACGAGCATGAGATTTGGCCTGTATTTACAAGAATTGTTTTTCTGGGATCTCATTTCTTTTTGTAAGTTGATCGCTTATTCTGAATCGTCGCTCAAATGTTACGATTACATTCGGAAGTCGGTAAATAAGAACATTTCAGAATTGAAGACATCAATATACGTTGCTAACTAACAATGCCCCACTCTGAAAACAATGAGTATGCAGATTGCCGCTGGTTTTAACTGCCACATAAGTAAATAATGAGTAACTGTAAGAATTGATACTTTCCCGGCGTATGCTTGATATGAAGTCTTCACGGGTATACCACCGGATAGTGTTTTGAAAACACGATATTTCGACGACTAGCTCCGTCGTCTTCATCAGGTGTCGAGACATCTGCACAGGTCAGCTGCGGGCTGACCGTCGGATACCGAGACAGTCCGTCGTCGTCGTCGTCATTGGAAGTTTGTGCCACCACTGCGGGTCGTGGCGACACAGAACGCTATTGGGCATCTCCTGCCCCTCCGAGAGACAGCCCAGGTGCCGCACCTCCTTATATAGGCCAACGGCTCTCTCCGACGCCAGTGCCCGGCGGCTGGCACACACACACAGCTGACTTATTCGTCCAGGTTCAGTTTTTCCCGGAGTGTAGGGAAGTTCTTACAGCGGTACTGTATCTCCTTCCATTTTCAAGTAGGTTGTCATAATCGATGTGGCCTTATTGGAGTGTCATTTCCGGTTTTTCATTGTCGTGCTAGGTGGACAGGCCACCTAACGTTGTCATTAACTCTGGCAGTGCTGCCAAGTTGCTCAATCAGTGGGTTGGCTGATTGTGAGCAATTTTTGTAGAATTGCCTAGCGAGTTTGGCGAATCTAATTCTTAGTGGCTCGAGACCGCTGATTTTATGAAGAGCGGCGGACGGCGTGTCCCTTGGTAGCTTGAATGCAAAACGAATTGCTCTGTTTTGGGTCGTCTGGATTCGATCAATGTGGTTGGAGGCGGCATTGCCCCAAACCACTGCTGCATAATCTAGAACTGGTCGTACTAGAGCAGTGTACAGCAAAGAGTCAAGCGGTCTTTATCACGGAAGGTCCCTCAACTACCGGCAATCACTCTCTTCAGTGAGCCCATCCCATGGACACAAACTGCCACTTACCTTGGAGTCACACTCGACAGAAGATTAACATGGAAGCAACATGTAAATAAATTGAGAGCAAAAGTGGAGGGCAGGATGAAATCACTTTATTCTGTGCTAAACCCATCATCGACGCTTAAATCAGGCGGCTGGCAGTGAGTGGGAGTGGCTACATTTGCTCGTTGCGGGCCGAGGAAGTTAATATTCGGCCGTTTGTGGCGATTGCTGAACATGCGTGCCACAGATGTTCAGAAAGGAAAGAAAAGGAGTAAAATTTAACACATTAGTTAAAATCAGCGAGCTCCCTCTGCAATGAAAATTAGAGGTGTATAAAGGTTTTAGGTTAGAATGCGATTTCACGTTATGGGTAGGAAAGAGGTAGTTATTGGGAAATTTACTGGTTTCAGACTTTTGTTATTTATAATATGTGGGTAAAATGGTATCTGTGTACCAAATTTCAGCTTTCTAAGACTACGGGAAGTACCTTAGACTTTTGATAATCATCAGTCAGTCCGTGAGTGACAAAATCGCTGAAATTTGCATAACATCCAAAGAAAGAACAGTAACGAAACGAAATTTAATCATGGAGGAAGGAAATATATGGAGACGACGCAAGAGACCTTCACCACGCATTGAAGTGAAGCAGGGCGGAGGAGGAGTGGGGGAGGCATGGCCGGAGTGGAGGGGGCATGGCCGCTTCCATACAGACACGGGGAATATGTACAAAAACCTCAAGGGGACTCTAGGATAAAGGTGACGCCGCAATCTGGTGATGGATTATTATGTAACTCGATATGACAAATAAAAAATGAAGAATAAAATTTTTTGATATCCTGCTTAGTTTTCGAGATATTCTGTCCCAAATGTGAAATGGTTTTGGTTGAAATTCAGAAGAAAAAAATGGTCAAAGTCGAATTTGATGATGGATTCTTATTTAAAAAGACGAGACAAATGAAAAATAAAGGATAAAATTTTTCGATATCTCACCTAGTTCTAGAGATATACTGTATCAAAAGTGATCTGTCTTGAGTTGAAATGGAGAAGAAAAATTTCGCTAAAGTCAAATTTAATGATCGATTCTTATGTAACACGACGAGAAAAATCGAAACTAAAGAATAAAAATTTTCGATATCTTGCTTATTTTTCGGGATATACTGGGAACATCGCAATTTTTTGGAAGCGCAATATCGCCGCTGCCGCCACTGCGCATGCGCGAGCCTGCTTCACCAATTTAACGTCACTTCTCCTCCATATATTTCCTTCCTCCATGAATTTAATACGCGTGCAAAGATCGCTGATATCTATACATAACAGCAGTGGCGTAGCTATGTCAACAAGGGCCCCGGTGCCAAAAATTAATTTTGGGCCCTCAGGCCAGACGGGCGACCTTTTTTTTGCCTTGTGTGCTGGTAGGGGCCCCCTGAACTGAAGATGGGGGCCCTTGAATTGTTCTTTTAAGGGCCCCTGAGCAGCGAGGGCCCTTAGTGAGGGGCTCCTGTGTTCTCAGGGGTGCTTGAGGGCCCGTAGAGGTGCGCTTAGGGGCCCCTTGAGGTATGCTTGGGGGCCCCCTGAGCGTGAGGGCCCCGGTGCACTGCACCGCCTAGCCCCATAGTAGCTACGCCCCTGCATAACAGAAATTTTAGGCATGTAGCATTACCACGACCGAAGAAATTGAGATTCAAAAATTACCCGAATCGCTTCGAGAATAGGGTTGACTGTGCCGCCGCTGATTCGACTTGAGTCAATGTAATGAAAAATAAACATTCAAACATAATAAAATAGACGTATTCTTTTTGTATATCATTTATTTTTGTTATTCCAAAACAGATGTAAACGGCATGTGATTCGGGTCTGGAAGGTTCCTGGTTCAAAATCCGGATCTCGCATGCAATATTTACGGGCCTTGAAATCTACTTTCACATCTGCGGAAACTTTTATATGTTAATGCGAACATGCAAGGATTCTACCTACATTTTACGAACGTCGGATAAACCTAAAGTTAGGCTGAATAAAAGACACTTTTCTAACGCAATCAGTAACGATAAAACAACATAACTGAAAAAGGCAGCACCACACCATGGCTTGAAAATAAAACATATTCCGGCCTCTGACTTGATCCACCTACTCCGTAATAAAGCTAGAACGGAATGGAACAGAGAGTGGAGATTAAAAGACCTACACAAAGCTAGTCATTATAGACAGATCCGCCCAACAATCCCACGGACCCACTGGTACGACAACACGCCAAGCCAACTACAAGGAAGGTCACATCATTTGTCTCCAGACTGAAATTCAACCACGGTCGCTATCCGAGCCACCTCTACAGGATCAACATAGTCAACTCCCCCATGTGCTTTGGGAATATTGACCATATATTTTTTGCCTGCAGACGACATTGGGATGAATCATTAATATTAATAGCAGAGTTGTGCAGTCTCGGGGCAGAACTGCCTACCAAGATGCAGACCCTCCTTCAAAAGAATAAAGCAGAAATCTTCATGACCCTCTTCAAGTTTGTAGCGAGGAACAACATCGAAATATAACACCTGAACAAGCCGAATAAAGAGGTCACACGGGTGGACCTTAAACACAACCATATACACGCAACAAAACAACATATCCTATAACAACGCTGACCAACAGAATAATCTGAGTGAAATATTTTATTTTATAAATTTGTATGCGACATATTGTACATATATTGCATGACATTTATCGATAAATAGCTGTAAATTTGACCCTGTACTTAACCAAAGGATAAAATGTAGTATTTGATAAGATGTAATCTGCTGGCTGTATGGTACACACCAAATGCCAATAAAAATATATAAATAAATAAAAAGTTACGTAAGAAATTATTAGCAAATTTGGCTTTGGTGAAATTTTTATTTTGTTTCAGGTTGAATTTTAACCTTATTTGGAGACAGTTTATCTCGAGATCTAAGCGAGTTATCAAAAAAAGTTTTTTCTTCTTTTTCGTTTTCTCTAGTCGAGTTATATAAGAATCCATCAACAACTTGGGGCGTCACGGTTATTGTAGAAACCCAAATTTTGCAATTACTTCTGTTATATTTTCATACAAAACTTATATCATTATGAAAGTTAATGAAAATTATAGTGACATCCATATTTAATTTTATGAATAAATGTAACGCCAATGCAATTGAAATTGTTATTTTACCTACACGCCACAAAATAGGCAATGAGTTTTTAACGGGTCGTCAAAAATAATTCTAATAGTAACCGGGTCTTAGGAAAGAAAAGTTTGGGAAATGCTGCTCTATCCCTTCTTAGCAGAAACAAAGAGTTGTGTGGGATATGTACCAGAGATAAAAGATTTTCGACTTAATATTATTTACCTACATCTATGGATGCTTTTGCAGTAATAGCCTGACTGGTAAGACCTGGTATAGTCAGAAGTTTTGGTCGGTTCTGTGGTCGGTTGTTTGTCATGGATGGAAATAAAGACGAGGCAGAAAGATGCATTGAATATGCTATAAAATTTCTTTCTGAAGGGAAATCTGATAAAGCAGAGAAGTTTCTGCAGAAAGCTGAAAGATTGTTTCCTACACAGAAAGCAAAAGGTATTTACATATTTTGTTTTTCTATGTCATACATGCATATGAATGTGAGCAGACAGGGTAGTTTTTTGAGCAGGGCAAGAAATTTTCGTATTAGTTATAACTGCGCGAGATTCAAACCTTAATTACAGCTGTGAAGTTTAATTGGAGATAAGATTGAATCAAGAAAAATATCGACAGTTCCTTCTAATGAGTGGAAGAATTTCCTTCAAAGGTATCCACAAATTAATCTCCAGTAACTTGTATAAATGCTGTTGTTATAATTAAAGTATCTACATAGTATTCAACATACTATTCTGTTATACCCATTTGTTTTGTAATATCAAGATTTTGTTGGAAATTGGTCTCTTACAACATCCCATATAGTCAGTCTCTGAGTCTGCTGGAGATCAGGATTATGCTACAACAAAGATGTCATAATACTGCAACGAAAACAAGGAATGATAGAGAAAACAACTTGTCATTTACCACGGATGAAGGGAGAAGGGTCATATGAATGCAAAAACCATCCTGGCTCAATCCTACCAACATGAAAAAGGTTTTAAATTGAAATACTGAGAGCCTAATTTGTGTTTGTGCTCTCGCCCTCCTGCCTTCGTCTGTGGTAAGTGACTGGTTATTTTCTCTTTCCTTCCTTATTACCATGAAAATAGAAGATGAAGCACATTTGACTAAGTTTGCATGTCTGCCTGCAATCTTGGTTCCAGCCATGCAAATGGTTGTTTTTAGTTGTTAGTTGGGAGGTGATGCAAACAATCTTGTTGGATTTGTTATATGCATAAAACAAATTCATCATTAGGTAGTAGTTAAATATGGAAAGGAAAGATACAAAATAGACCCACTGTTCACCATAGTTAAAGGAAAGATTTCAGCAGAGACAGAAAACACTCGGCGCAATTGGGTATTATCTTGATCGCGATACCGCTACAGTCACTTAACGCTTCGCAGACTACAGCGTTGTAAACACAAATAGCTATGATGTCACTGTGTTTCCGTGTGTGATGTGTTCAGCCTTCGCTGTGCAGCAAATGCTGCGGGACTGCACGGAAAACGGGTTTTAGGGCAGTGAGAAATAAAATATTTAACTTTTGGTAACGAAAATTCTTATTAACTGTATGAACATAAATATTAATCGGAAATTACAATCGCAGTTGCGAAGAAATTTGATATCGGTTTTTAGAATATAGTCCATCCACGTAATTCTATATGGCGATACCTTACGAAATAAAATATTTATATAAAAAAGAATTTGTTAATAATCGTTTTTTATATGTTGTAACGCAGCCTGGACCACATCAACAGCGATAGATAAGATTTGTAAATTGGGTATCAGCAATATCGTGTGCGACGGTTACGTTTCACTATGGTCCAGGCTGCATTAAGACTTAAACGACTGTAACAGCGGTAGATACAACATAGAAATTAGGTATCCACAATAAGATGTTCAATATCCCTTGTATTTCCATATTTGTTGCTAATTCAATATAAAAATTAATAAAATATGTTGATGATAACTAAAATTACAGCTGTTGATGTAGTTTTCGATATCACCTATTAGAAGCAAGTAGAAGACGTTAATTCAGGATTCTAATAAGATTATTTTTGTTTTTTTCTTCTAAAAAAAAACAAATTTGGAATTAAATTTTTTGTAAATACACTGCTTTTTTTGTACCCATCCGAAAATCCCATACTTTCCATGGAAGTGACATTTAGAGCTGCCCGCGGAACGCATACGTCACATTCAGTAATGTAGTGACGTCATTTTCTCTCCATCCTGAAGTGTTTACATCGCGAGATGGTAAGTGGTTGAAGTGGTATCTCGCTCTACATAATACCCAAGCAATTAAATAAATATATAAGACCAACAAGTGTGATGCAAGCATTTAGGTGCCACCACCGTGATTCCTGGACCCCACTTACTGGCCATTCTGATAGAAATTTTTAGACAATTGCTTGCAGTCACCTAGGTGAATGCTGGTATCATCTCCAGTCTCTGTCTCATAAACTACACATTTAACAAATAAAAATACACATATTATAGAAAACATAAGGTATGTGAAGTCAGATATCAATCCAACAACTGACAATCTCTGGTTCCAACAACCCAATGGAAACATAGGATGAATTTTTAATTATAAGATATGATATGAACCATGGATTTGCATGGTTCAATAGGATCCATCAGCATGTAATAATGATGGTTGGTTTTGGATTGTGCAAGGAGACAATCAACGTGTACTACAAAGACGGGAGTATCTTTGACGTTTGGGAGAACGTTCACAAATTTGTACAAGGGGGATATACACTTTGTTAGTGAGCTGCACGTTACAGAAGAAAACACACAGTAATCTATATGAACAATAATTATCGTTTAAATTAAATGTTCCTTGTTCACATTGTTTTGATGATCATTATTACATGCTAAAAACAGTAACAAAATACGTCATTAATTTTGTCTGTTCTGTACCGAGTATGGTGGTTGAGTGGTAACGCTCTAGCATCACAATCGGGAGGCCACGGGTTTGCATCCCCATCCAGCCATCTCCAAATTTGGGTTTTCTGTGGTTTCCCCAAATCACTCCAGGCAAATTCCATTCCTTCTGATTCCTTTCCCTCCTCTAATGACATCATATATAATAAACAAAAACAACAACAAAAAAAAGAGGAGAAACTAAATCTGTACCAGCTATGTCAGTAGAGGTGTTTATGGGAATACGATAAAAGCATGATAACGAAATAGAGAAAATGATGAAATGGAGGATCAATCCAATATGTGAATTGGGAGAAAAGTCTGATAATCATGGGTGATTGATATGTGGTTGTGGTGGGGGGGGGGGGGGAGGGGAAAGGAAGGAAAAAAAAAAACAAGTTATGACCTATTGGAAGGAAATTGGTGAGGGAGCAGATTCTTAGAATTTTGAGAAAAACATAAATTGTTCACAGCAAACATACATAGTATTTAAAAATCAAGTGTGAAGAACATACATCTGAAAACAGCCAGTGATATGGGTAGATGCTAAATATATCATCAGTAAACAGAAATTAATGGCCAGATTATGGCACTGATCTTCCTTAAAGTACCAAATGTTGTAATGGTAATGTGCAATTCTGCCCCAGTGAATATTTTGGAAATCAATAGGAAACATAGGAACCCCATGAGTTTTACCTTAAATAGGCATTCAGAAACCAAGTTCTCGATTCTAAAACATATCCGGAAGCTGATATAGATGCTGACCATGATATTATAGTTAAGAAGTGCATTCTGAAATTTGAGAGAAGAATCAAGAGAAAACCAGATTTGAAATGAACAAACTGAATTAATACCACACAAGAGAAAAATATGCGTAGGTTGTAGATGTCTAAAAAATACCTCGGAAAGAAATTTAGCAGAAATATCTACTACACTGGGTGCGAGATAAAATATAGTGAAAATGATATTAGTGAAAAAGCAGGTGGAAAACCTGTAGTTACAAGAGATTGATCGGAGGAGAAGGCACAAACTTTCTCAAGATGAAGCAAGAACAGAACAGTACATATATTTCAGAAACCAAATAAATGAAATGTAAGAAAGCAATAGAAAACTGGCAGCAAGAAAAAATGTAAAGAACTAAAAAAGGAAATTGCGTTAGGTAAAGTAAATGCAATATATTGGAGGACCAAACCGAATTTTGGAGAAATGAAGAAAACAAGAACAAACATTGATGCTAATGAGGAACCTCTTATAAACTCAGGAAATAAAACTTAACTATTAGAAGGAACACAGAAAAACTGCATGATCACATTGATATGAACAGCAGTATTTTGGAAACAAAGGACATAGTCAAAGAAGATGACCAGAGATAATTACAGGAAAGTATAATCTGTATAAATGCCAATCAAACTTAAATAATAAAGATGTTAAAATTTTTTTTTCATGAAAAGCAGAAAACTGTAGTATATGAATTCATAAAATGAAAAAGTGTGTATACCTGTACATAATAAAAATAAAGTGGGATCTTAACAGAGGTTGAGGCCAGGGGGATCCCTGGTGTTGGGGATACATTGGTAGACCATTTTCCACTTAAGGAGTCTATTTAGAGATTGTACCTATTCTTCAATCCAGATGCACCTTTGGTTGTAGTCTAGCTAACATGGAAACCTCCAACATTTCCACAATAATTGATATCAAAATGCTGTTTTTGCTAAATAATTGCATGTAAAGGGGTGAGTAACTTGTCATAAAATGACTATTTGTAATGTGTATGTGCAGTGAAATTCAACAAATTGTTTTTTTTTTTTTAACTGCAAACAAAATTGGAAAGTATGTACAAAATAGAAATTCAGGTATATGTAATAGAAATGCCACAGGTAATGTGCAAATGTGGTTTAAATGTGTGGACACAACTGCTACTTCAAGTTGCTGGTCCTCTAAAGTCAATTATATTTATACATTAGTTTTAGGCATTATTGCAGTACATTTCATTATAATCGCTGTGTGATTGGTTTCCTCTTTACTCTTACTTTCAGATGCTGTTGAAATGTATGTTTTCAGTTTCTCTTTTAAAAACCCTCATTTGTTCAATTTATATGTACATACAGGTGTTACAAATAGTTACTATATAAAAAGTTGTTTGTCCCTTTACATACCCTTATTTTTCAAAGTCAAAAGTTTGTAACACATAGGTTCTATTTTTTTTTTTCATTTTACCTTAAAATGCGTACAAATAAATGTTACACCATTCAGAGAACTGTAACCCATGCCGACTTGCACCGACTCATCTTCAGATAAGTTACACAAGAGTACTGGCGTGCGCCCATGTTAATTATTACTGTCATTACAGTTGTTGAATAGGTATCACATATTGTTTTGTTCTAATAGATGGATTTGGAATTACAAAGTGCTAGAACGAGCATATTTTTTATTATGAGAGGCGAACTACCAAATTGCAGGAGTTCTATCAGTTTTATTTTTTAATACCCATGAAGGCAAATTGACTAAGTGAAAGCCCTAATGTTACTGTACTTGAGTGATTTATATTCTGGAGAATATTATGGAGAACTTGAAAAAGAATGCAAGCAAATCTCTGGTTGTTTGTAAGTGAAGGGAAGAGCATTTCAAATGTTAACTGGATAATTTTTATGGTATTTCACACATTTACACCATCAAAAGGATATAAACAAAGGTGGGTAAAATCTTACAGCGACAGAGAGCCAGGGAGTCCAGGTTGCTTAGTGTGGGTGTGTAAAACTAGCTAAAAAAGGTTAAAACAAATGAGCAGAAAAATACTTGAATATACAGGGTGTTACAAAAAGGTACGGCCAAACTTTCAGGAAACATTCCTCACACACAAACAAAGAAAATATGTTATGTGGACATGTGTCCGGAAACGCTTACTTTACATGTTAGAGCTCTGGTTTCTACTTTATGGTTACTATCAGAGTGCAAAGCTTAAGCAGACATAATCTTATGAGCTGATGATTTAATGTCAAAAATGGACTGAGTGTGGTGGGTGAGCGGTTAACGCTCTGGCCTCACATTCGAGAGGATGCCAGTTCGAATCCCTGTCTGGGCATTCAGATTTGGATTTTCCATGGTTTCCCAAAATCACTCCAGGTGAATGCCGGGATGCTTCCTTCAAAAAGCCATGGCCGAATTCCTTCCTGTTCCTATTCCCCATTCCCATCCCGCCTCTAATGACTTCGACGAGGCATAAACCCATAAATAAATAAAAAGTAAAAAATGGGGCGTTTCCTAACAGTAAGAAAGCAGCTTTCCGAATCCAAAATGTGATTGCAGGATTATTACAAATTTGACCATTATTGTTCCAACTACCAGTTCACACTAATCCAGTAACATATGGAGGGAGAATAATTGAAAGTAGAGCCTACAATAAAACATTTAAATTGGCTTTACTGACAATATTGATCAGGTGATTTAGCACAATAACACAGTGAAACATCATTTATCCAATTTCAAATTTGAGCTTTAGAGATGTCTCAGAGTTTACTGGGCCGAACCTATGATACAAGAATCTCTTTCCGAACATCATGGTGATTTACCATAGCATCTGTGTGTGTTGAGAAGATGGTCACACAAGTGGCGTCTTGCTTTCAGCTAGTGTCTGGCCGAGTCCCTCAGAACCCCAAGCAGTCTTCACTGTTGGTAAAGTCACCAGTTGCTTCTCCTGAATCCTCTTATCATTTTCCTGAGTAAGGCTCTCTCCTCCTTGATTTAAGCCATCTCTACACATCACCTAATGGCTGCAGAAGCCACGTGGCCCATCACAAATCAGTGGCTTTGTATCAGCCATGTCCTTGGCTGCCAACACGAACTGTTACTATGAACAGCCCAGAGGTGTATCTAGTAATTTTGTATTCAGTTCTGTCCAGATGTTCTTAAGTCTACCTCTTAGTTACCTTTGTCAGTAGCAATAAATCCTTGGCCCATCTGTTTGCACAAAATTGGCCATTACTCATGTGAATAGGCAGCTAGCTACAGACAAAGCTGCTAGGTCGGGTCCATCCCTTTGTGACATTTCAGAGTGATCATAAAAAAAACACTGTTTGGACTTGCTGCTCCCACACCAGCCTTAAAGGACACTACAATTTACCCATTCTTCTGACAATTGTTCTGTAGAATAATTTGATATTCCTTCGTCCTTCCATTTCATGACTGTCCTAATCACTGTTTTCATTGATCAACTCTCTTTTACCTATTAACAACTTGCATCGTTTCAGAGAAAATACTCTATCTTCAAAGAACCTTCACGTAAAATATCATCTGACCAGACCTTCCCTTATTGGGAATGCTTTCTGTTCTCCCAAAAGTTGTAAGCTTGGAAACTAGACAGAGTAAGGATACATCGAGAAATACTTCTTAAATGTACAAGCCTTATTATTTAACAAATACATTTCTCAGTTTCACATTATAATACATATTTTACATCATTAACATTGTGTGTACTGCCTGGAAACATTACACAGTGTGACATCCCAACAAATCTTCATAATGACAATTCTGCATATAACATTTAACACTTAACAACTTTGCTTCAGAGACACTGTGTGTCCATGAATTAATTAAAAAATACATCTAAGCTATTTCTGAAGATTTTCCCTTTTATTTGGTAATTAATCTCCTGTTGGAAGAAGTATTCCCTGGGGTTATATTCTTCCCCACCATTAACTCAAACACCAACACTATCTAGTAATCACAAATGTTTTTTAAGTTATACCAGGTGGCATTTTACAATTGTATACTAATGCTTTTTAATCATTTACTATTTTTTTCTCGTCACACCAGCTTCAGTACAAAAATTTGCTGTTCATAGCA
This sequence comes from Vandiemenella viatica, assembly GCA_031002005.1. NCBI lineage: Eukaryota > Metazoa > Arthropoda > Insecta > Orthoptera > Morabidae > Vandiemenella > Vandiemenella viatica. The sequence goes on from JARYHS010013631.1 coordinate 94,005,970, forward strand.
GATCGTTGACACTCATTATCTTAATGGCTGTCTCCCTCGAAACAACTTCCCAGACTGGCATTATTTCAAATTTTTATTTATTTATTATCTCTACATTCAGATGGTTCATTTGCTAGAAACTACAATGAACCATTATTTCATAATACTACAATAACATTTTATACTTAACAAAATTTTAAAAGATAAACAAAAATCCTATAAGCTACAAAAATGGTATGAATAAATTATTTCAAATTGCAATTTACTCCTCCAGACTGTCATGACACCTCTCATCATCTGCTCTGCTGGCTGACCATTTGATTTGAGTAAACAGATACCTTGCTAACTCCTTGATCTGCAATCCTTCCTTCCCTACCCCCAGCGGTAGTGAATGACCTACTCCCTTCTCCCGGCTGATTGTCTGCTATACCACAAATAATTGCTTGTCCATCATACCGTTACCCTGTGATCTTTAAACAAGCTGGGTAACTCTGGTCCCAATGTTTTCATCCCAAAATTTGTCCTTCCATTTGACCCCGAAGTTTATACATCTGTCACATTATAGAGATAACTCTAATATTTAATAGTCCACCATCTTATCGATTCTGCCAAACATTTCTTCATATTGTGTGCACATCAAATTATACTGCATCAGCGCTCTCCACTCTATATCAGTTCAAATCTTAACTTGTCACAGGAATGTTTCATTATACCTTATACCAAGCTAGAAAGAAAACTACTGGTACCTTACAAATTTTAAAAACTTATTAACCTAGCATAAAAAACATCTCAAAACTCTGCAGAAAGTGCTAATGAATAGTCTGCTTACTCACTGGACTGTGTGAAATTAAGCCAAAGGAGTTTACATGCAGTGAACTTGTTACTTTATCAAATTATCTTTTGCCATCTCTAATGTGGAAAGAAGTAGCTCCACTTGGAAAAACTTGAGTAGGAAAACCTTCACCAATGTGTCAGTGATTTAAACTCGGCAATGCTTTCGCTAACCTCACTAATCTGTTTTCCAAGATGCACTGTTGCCCATATCAGTTTCCATGATACACATATTTAGTTGGTTTTCCAATGTTTGACATGTTCTTTCTTTTCTGCTAGATGATTGCCATTGTGATCCGTAGCACTGCTCAACTTTTCATGAACCATCTGCAGCATTTGCACCTTCTCCTTAATTTCGTCCACTCTTTGCCCATCACAGCTGCTAATTCCTCTCTTAGCTCTAATATAATTCACTCTTACACTTCTCTGAGAACCGATAATTGCTCATTGATTTTCTTTCGTCTTTCACTTATGGACATTTATCATTCATTAACGAGACTCAGTAGTTGTTGTCTCATCTGCACAATTGCCTGTGGGGTCGTCATTTTGCTAGCCTGGCTTTAGCAGTAGCGATATGAAGTGATTGCTAAGTTCAGAAGATGGAAGACTTCTTCGTAGTGACTTCTTCGCTAGCCGTTTCATGAATGCTTTGCTGAAAATTCATGTCCACGTTGTTATCAATCAAATGACCATGACTTTCTTACCTTGAAAATTTGAAATTCTTTGACTCTGATGGATTTGAACGTTGTTCCATTCTGGCAGGTTTTCCTGATCTTAATTGCACTTGGTAAAATTACAAACCATCCTTTCACACTAAAAACTCCCCCACCAATTTAGAAACTACTTACATACACAATTTCATCAAACTTCTCACCTTGACATTCAATATCCATCAATATAAATCCCCTCAAACATTCTGTTAATTCTGAACTGCAAAGTTTCTCATAGAACAAATTCTCGGTTTGCTAACACACACAAAACTTAATTTTACAGAACGACAACACTGGGTGCATCCAAAACACGTGCGATTCAACCTCGCAGAAGGCAAGAAAAATTTTCAAAATCCGTACTCATCACCGAGGACAGCCACCAATCAAGCAGAAAATTAGACAATGCTGAGACACTTGAAAGTTGTACATTTTTGGAGATAAAATTCATCCACTTCTTCTAATGCTACCATCTCCATGAAAACAACTGAACTGTTAGTAATACAAAAAAATTGAACAGAACCAAAAACTATCACATCACATTTCAACAACCACTAATCACAGATCATCCTACGACATTAACAAATACATATCCAACATCTTACAGCAAATAATTATTATGTTCTCTACTTGCGACCATTCATGTCCCAAAGCAAGAATCAACACAATTTATATCATAGAATGTCATATACATGTCATATTACATAAAGTTTTGTGTGCTGGCCTGGTTCTGCTGAAATAAACCTTCAACATTTATATGTTAATATTGAAATAGCACTCTTGCAAACATTTGTATCGCTAGCCTTATGTTCTAGGATGCCATTTTGTGGTGTCTACTTTAAGGGTTACTATTAAAGTGAAAGTTCAAGCAGACATTTCTTGACGAATTTGTGATTTAATTTCTAGCACAGCGAGGGCTCAGGTTCGACAATGTTTCCGATCCAGAGAAAAGCATCATGATTGGCTAGATTACTAAAAGTTTGATCACTATTGTTCCAACTACCATCATTTCAAGCTAATCAGGTAACATACAGGAGGAGGGTAATTAAAACTAGAGTTTACAATAAAACATTTAAATTGGCTTTAATAGCAGTGTTGATCAGTTGATTTTGCACAGTAACAAAGTGAAACATTGTTCATCCAATTTCAAATTCAAGCAAGAGAGGTACCTCGGGGCATTTACTGGCCTAAACCTGAATTTCAAGAGTTTCTTTCCAAACATTGTGGTGATTTACTGTAGCCTGTGTGTGTGTTGAGAAGACAGTCATACAAGTACCATCACACTATAAGCTACTGCATTGTAGAGTCCTTCAAGAACTCAGGTCAGTCTAAAAACTCGGCGAAGTCATCAGTTATTTCCCTGAGTTCCCCTAAGCAAGACTCCTCTCGCCAATATCAGATTTCCCTCCACAGCTTCAGCCAATAGTGGCAAAAGTTGTATAGCTTCTTGCACATTTAAGAAGACACATCGCGTTTTACTAAAGCTGTGATTCACTGTCCGTACACACAAATTTTTCAGGGAAACCGTTGCATTGGCTGCCAAATCAAACATTCCAGCAGTGTATGTCTAAAAAAATTTCTGTTTAGTTCTGTCTAGATGCTCTTAACTTTCTACAATTGCCTGCTCCCACACTGGCCTTAGAGGACACTGCAATACAAAGCATAAAATACAGACTGAACAGAATAAAGTGCTTGACATGAATTACAGTTGGTGTCTAGATGGAAGCAACTACATAGTATCATAAAATATGGTTGTGAGCCCAGTCTGGTTAAAATGTTAGCAACAAGGACAGTGAAGAGTCACTAAACCAAGGAAAGAATAGACAGGAAACAAGAGATCACAGGTGATTGCATAGTAAAGATAGAAATTACAAAAAAAAGAAGACATTTGTAAATACTTGAATAAGTAAAAAATAATAATTGGATAAAAAAAAGAAAAGAATAAATGAGCAAGTATTTGGAAAACTTAGCACGGCTAAAAAGTTCCCGCAAAAATACAAAACAGTTTAATAGAGAATGTGATAGATGTTTGGATTCAGTCATTAATTATAGAGCTGTTAATTTTTTTAACTGACTTCAAATAATGACAATTTGATTGTATTTTTTGTTTTTACACACATGGTCTTTCTACTTCCATCTCATCACATGTAGTGTTAGTGAAGAAAGATATGCAACATGGAAATGGAATTCAGAGGAGGTACTCAACTGAAATACAATCCTAATCCTAACTTGATCACATGCTAAACTGGATGTGATCTGCTCTTTTGGAGCAATTGAAATTTAAAGCCAAGCTTGGTGGGTAATTATTATTGTTCGGACCTGACATTTGGGAGAACACAAGTTCTAATCTTGTCCAGCCATCCAGATTTCGGTTTTCCATGAATTACTGAATTCACTCCAGGCAAATGCTGGGTGCTTGCTTCAAAAGCATGGCTGAATTTCTTCCCATACCTTCCCCCAACCCTTTCCCACCTCCAATCACCTTGATGTTGCTAAGGTGTTAAGAAAAAAGAAGGAATTTAAAATTTTTCTTGTAAACACTAGCATTTGGAAATGCATAGCAGTGAGCAGATAATATTTACAAAACATTTACTCGGTATCTTTTGTTATTAAGTTTCCTTGCCTTTCTTTGTTTTACTTTTTAAATCTTCTACATCCCTATCACAGCAAATCTTATTTTACTTGTGTAGTGTTGGTTAGTAAACCCAAATGTGGCAAAGAGACTTCTGCCTGATGAAGTGGCATTGAAAGTGGGGAAATTGAGGAGGCTCTCCCATGGTTCTGTAAAGATTGTTTCAAAAGTAGGAAGACATTGGAGCAAGAGGAAAGGATTAGTGCCCTTGAGGCTGAACTGATAGAGGCTAGAAAGGAGTTGGATAGGCTGCGCAGGGAGGGAAACAGAGATGGTTGGGAACTGGTGAAAGGGAAAAGGGCAATTAGAACAAGGTCTTCTGATTCTTTTGTTGTTGGGGTGCAAAATAGGTTTGCCCTGTTGCCAAAGTTAGACAGGGATGAGCCTTCTGTAGTTGTAGGTGTAGCTAATAAGCAGCAGACTTGTAGGAAAGGATGTGTAGTTAAGTCTGGTCGGCAGGGATTATGGAAAAAGAAAGTCTTGCTTCTAGGTAGTAGTCATGGACGAGGTGTTGGGCCATTGGTGCAGGAAAAATTAGGGTAAGGTTTCCAGGTTCTTCAAACCTAGTGCTAGTCTTGGTAGTAGAAGATATAGGTTCTTTGTGTAAGGATTTCACAGATCAGCATCATGTAGTGATAGAGGGAGGAGCGGGAAATAGTTTGGGCAGGAATGATAGGTATAGTATCAGAGATGACCTGGAGAAAATAGCGGGAGCAACGTGCCACACTCGGGCCAGTGTGATGTCTGTCTTGAGATGCTATGATCGGCCACAGATGAACTCTGCTATGAGGCGAGTGAATCTGGAACTGGAACGGTATCTTATGTCTGATATTGGCTCTGGCGTGGGCTTGGTACCTGTAGATGCTATTGATAGGTGGGGTTATACTAGGCATGACCTACACCTCAATAGTAGAGGGAAGGAGGTTCTTTCAGATCTCATAGCAAAACAATTAATTGGGGCCACAAATTCACATGGAAAGATTCCTGTTGTTAACGGTGTTAGGGCAGCTCCTTTTTTAGATTAGGATCATGTATTAGGCAGAGAGTTTGAAAAGAAACAATAATGAATTTTCAGATACCAAAATTACAAATTGTGTAGGGATTAATTTATTACATCAGAATATCAGAGGGTTAACAAACAAAGTGGATGATTTGCTAGTCAACATAAATGAATTAAATTATATCAATAGAATTTTGGTTTTATGCTTGTCTGAACTCCACATAACTACAGGAATAGGTATGTCAAATGTAACTGACTTTAATTTAGCTTCTCATTATTGTAGAATGAACTTGGAGAAAGTAGGCAATGGATTTTCGGATCATGATTCTCAGTTATTAACCATCATCACTTCAATAGGAACTAGCTCTAAGAGTAATGTTTTTAAACAGCGCGTAATAAATGATGAGTCAGTTACTTGTTTTAGAAAGTGCCTCAATGCCACAAACTGGGAACACGTTTACAGTGCACTAGGTATGGATGAAAAATACAACATTTTTAGTAGCATCGTATTAAATTACTTTTAAAGTTGCTTCCCCTTGAAAAAGTGTCGTGCTTCTCGAAATGAACAAAAATCTTGTATAACTATTGGCATTAGAACATCATGCATTTATAAAAGGAAGCTGTATATTGCCTCTAGGAACAGTGAGAATGCTAATGTTAAAACACATTACAAACAGTACTGCAAAATACTGAAAAAGGTTATTAAAGAATCTAAAAGTATGTACTACAAACAGAAAATTCATGATTCTGAAAATAAAATTAAGACAATATGGGACATTGTAAAAAAGGAAATAGGGAAAAGTAATCATCAAGTAATGATATTTTTATCAAAGAAAATTCAGTAGAATATAATTTTTCAATTGCTGATACATTTAATAAACATTTTTTATCTGTTGCTGATAAATTGACTGCTAATAGCTCAGTGACACACAGTATGGATTTTGTCAGAACAGGCTTCCAAGAAAGATTTAACTCTGACTGTAAAATTAGCTATTCCAGAAGAACTAAGAAAAATTTTCAGATCCCTTAAGAGCAAATACTCAAGTGGTTATGATGGGATTTGCAGCAGATTAATTAAATTGTGCTCCTCAGAATTAAGTAATATACTAAGTTATCTGTTTAATATATCTTTACTTGAGGGTACTTTTCCAGAAAGGCTTAAGTATGCTGTAGTTAAACCACTCTATAAAAAGGGAGATAAGGCATCCATATCGAATTACCGACCAATTTCATAACTAACACCTTCTCCAAATTTTTTTGAGAAAGCAATGTACAATAGAGTTTATGAACACCTTAAAAATAATAATATTCTAACTATATCACAATTTGGTTTTCAAAAGGGTCATTCAACAGAACAAGCTATATTTGCATTCGCTGACAATATTTTAGAAGGAATAAATGATAAATTAATTCCTGTGGGAATTTTTGTGACTTATCTAAGTGTAGACTGTGTAGATCATAAAATTCTGATACAGAAAGTATCAATGGAGAATTTTAAGGCTGCCTTAAGAGGTCCACTGTTTTCTGAGTGGAAATTAATCAGATGTGGAGTACCTCAAGGTTCTAAAATTATAAATGGCCAACAACAGGGTTCTATATTGGGGCCACTATTGTTTTTAATATATATAAATGATCTACCATGCGTTTCATCTAAAAATTCAAAATTTTTCCAATTTGCGGATGACACAAACATAGGAATTAAAAATACTCCAGATTTATCTACAGAATATATTTCAAATTATGTCTTTGAACTGATTAATAAATGGTTTACAGCTAATGGCTTGTCTTTAAACTTTGATAAAACTCAGTATATGCAATTCAGTGCATCACACAGATTAACACCAGATATAGACATGAAATTTGCAGGCCCGTCAATTCAAGAGGTAGAGAGTGTGAAATTTCTAGGTTTTTATATTAATCACAATTTAAATTGGAAAGTACATGTTTCTGACTTCCCCGCAGGGGCCTGGTACGCAAGTGCCAGGTACGGGTTTGGCGAACCCGCGGTGCCCGAGCTGGAAACTTGTGAGCGCCGCAAGTTTCCCACACCGTAAACTCCTACCATGCTTCAACGACCACCGTAGGGCGTGGCGGTGGAACGTTGTGTGCTTAGGAGAACGGGGATCTTGGCTTCATCGCCCTGATTGCGAGGATGGTAAAAACCTCTATAAAAAACCCCTCAACCTCAAGGTCAGCCACGTGCCGAGGTGGTGAATGGGTGGAGAGGGAATTCACTCGCTAACGTGCAACCTCAGGGGCACCTGCGCACCCCTGTTGTATTAGCGCTTCTTTTTAAACTGGTTTTACTCGTGGGACCAAAACGAAGTCTACCACAAAAACCAAAAAACTCTGCGGTACGGGTGTGCCGCAGGTTAATCCCAATACACCCAGTTCTAAGAAGCGGGTGAGGGTTGATAGCCCCCCCACTTCTGAAGTAAATAGTAACGGAAAGGTATGTTCGATTCCGAATGCCTTTGTTGTAATGCAAAGAGTGGAAGGTTCATTTGAGAAAGTATCGCCTTTCTTTATTCAAAAAGGACTACAGGGTATTGTAGGGACCCTGAATTTGGTTAAAAAGCTTAGGAACGGGACGCTGCTGCTGGAAACATGCACCAGTAGGCAAGCGACCCAACTCCTTAACTGTGTGAAACTCGGGGAGTTCGCTGTCACTTGCGAACTCCACAAATCCCTGAACAGCTCTAAAGGTGTAGTCACATGCCGTGATATAATGGAAATTGGGACCGAGGAGCTCGTTAAGGAGTGGGAAGATCAGAATGTGGTTGAAGTACGTCAGATACTGCGAAGGGTCAATGGCAGTCTTGAAAAAACTGCCACCTTCGTCCTGACGTTTGACACTCCAATACTACCGAAGAACATCAAAGCAGGGTACATCATCCTGAACGTCCGTCCGTATGTTCCGGACCCGATGTGCTGTTTTCAGTGTCAGCGGTTCGGACATACGACGGCGTCATGTAAGGGCAACCCCACCTGCGGTAAGTGTGGCAAGGGGGCACATGAGCCGGGCGTTAGTTGCACGCTACCACAGGTGTGCGTCAACTGTTCCGGATCGCACCCGGCCTGGAGTAGGTAGTGTCAAGTGTATATTGAAGAGCGCAAGATACAGGAGCTGAAGACCAAAGAGTGGATTCCCTATGGGGAAGCTAAAAAGAAGGCCAAGTCGCTCGCCGCTCCAATTTTTGCTACTAGTTTTGCACAGATGGCTTCAGCTCCCATCAGGAAGCAGAGTGCTGCTACCCAGACGTCCTTTGCAGAGATGGGCACGAGCACTTCGTGCTCATGTCAATGCAAATGAGGTGCTAAACCCGCTAAGGTCGTTATGCCTAAGACCGCAGATGTCGGTAGCAGCACGTCTGACACTTTGACCACACCAGCAGCAGCAGCACACGTTCCACCAGCAACAACAGCAGTTAAACTCATTGCACCTCCTATTCCTCCACGCGCACTGATAGGAATAGCAACAACATCTGCTACCAGTACTAATGGAGGTGACCAAAAGATCCGGGGCCCGAAGTTTCGACAGACGGACCCGACTCTTTTTGTAAAATCCCCCTCTTCATCTCCTCCCAGACTGCCCAGCAATAGGGAGGAGAAGAGGCAGAGGAAAAAAAAAAAGAAAAAGAAAGGGGAGGAAACTGAGGAGTCCTCTGGGTCGGAGATGTCTGTCTCCGCTTCCCTGCAGGACGAAATTGAGATGCTGGTGGACGAGTCTGGTCCCGTTCCTCAGCAGACAGCGACCGAAGACCCACCCGAACAGGGGCGGGTGAGGATCAACAGGTAGGATGGCTCCCATACTTCAATGGAACCTTAATGGTTTTATAGCTCACAAAGAAGAGTTACAGCTCTTAGCACGGTCTGATCCATTGTGTCTCTGCCTGCAAGAGACACATTTCAGACCAGTTCACCAACCTGTGCTAAGAGGTTATGACGTGTACCGTAAGGACGATACCGAGGGTGATCGAGCGAAGGGGGGAGTGGCTGTGTTTGTACGGAACACTGTCCACTCCGAACCTGTAGCTCTCACCTCTCCTTTACAAGCAGTAGCAGTTAAACTGCATGGACCGGTGCAACTGACTGTATGCTCCATATATCTACCGCCGGGATCACCAGTTGATTGCGGTCAGCTGGCTGACATCACACGGCAACTCTCTCGGCCTTTTCTCCTATTGGGAGACTTTAACGCGCACAATGCGTTGTGGGGTTCGACCACCAATTGCCCCAAAGGTCGAGAGATTTGTAGGTTATTGGAGCAGGAGGATCTGTGCATCCTAAATACCGGTCAGATGACACACTTCACTACTGCTTCCGGTTCGTCCTCTGCCATTGATCTCTCTCTTTGCTCTCCAACGATTGCAGACTCTGTGCATTGGGAGGTGGATCGTGACCTCCATGGAAGCGACCACTTCCCAATTTGGCTACACATAGAGTGTGAACGGGGCGAAACAGTCACTACACGGAAATGGAATATCGGCAGAGCTGACTGGCAACTTTATAGCCGGTCAGTCATACTAGAACATCGCCAGACCACCGATGACAAGGTGAAACACTTCACAGAAGTGGTTCATCGGGTGGCCGATATATCCATGCCTAGCAATTCCGGGGCGATGCGCAGAACGCCTGTCCCTTGGTGGAACGATGAATGTCGTTCCGCTATTCAGGGCCGGAGACGGGCCATGCGCCGGTTTAGGTTGCACCCAACACCTGACAACCTCGCAGCGTTCCGGATTGCTAGAGCTAAGGTGCGCCGTGTAATTAAGGAGAGCAAAAAGAGATCATGGCAAAATTTCATGAGCACCATTAACCGTTCCACGCCATCAACAAAAGTATGGGAGTCAATCCGCCGTATATCCGGGAGGTACTCTCGACCGCCAGTATCTGGATTACTGGATCAGGGGCGTGTAGTCACCGACGAGCAAAGCATTGCGCAGCTGATGGCAGAGTATTTCGCTACCATCACTTCGTCTGCCGGATTGGACCAACAGGTTCAGCAACGAAGAACATCTGCCGAAAGGCAAACCTTTAACTTCAACTCGTCGGAATTGGAGGACTACAACAGACCATTCTCATCGTGGGAGCTGGAGTCTGCTCTACAAAGCGCCAAAAACACGGCGCCAGGGCCTGACCTGATCCAGTACCAGATGCTGAGGCATCTTAACAAAGATGCTAAAGAGTACCTCCTGGGTATTTTTAATGATGTTAGGACCGGATGACACTTCCCCGACTCGTGGAAAGAATCAACGTTAATCCCGATTTTAAAGCCGGGAAAAGACAAGTTGTTGCCAGGCAGCTATCGCAGCATCGCCTTAACGAGCTGCGTTGGGAAGACATTAGAGCGAATGGTGAACCGCCGCCTCGTGTGGTGTCTCGAGTCCCGTAAGCTGCTGAGCCGTTTTCAGTGCGGATTCAGGAAGTTCCATTCCACCACGGATAACCTGATCCTACTGGAAGCGGCAGTTCAAGACGCTTTCATCCACAGCCAACACCTTTTTTGGTATATTTTTTGACATCGAAAAGGTATACGATACTACCTGGCGACATGTTATTATAAAACAGTTATATGAATGGGGATTTAGGGGAAATCTTCCCCCATTTTTAAAATTATTTTTATCGCGACGTTGCTTCCGGTACCGAGTCAGTAGGGAAGTGTCCGACATTTTTATTCAGGAAAACGGTGTTCCTCAAGGATCAGTTTTAAGTGTGACTCTTTTTGCCATAGCAATTAATAGCATCTCAACTGTTATAAGGAGGCCCATCCGGTTCTCCTTATACGTTGACGACTTTTTAATTTTTATTGCATCGTCTAGCCTGAGAAGCGCTGAGCGGCTGCTGCAGCTCACGCTTAACAGGCTGGATGAATGGTCAGCACACACCGGCTTTCGTTTCTCTGCCGAGAAAACCCAGTGTGTGCTTTTTAGCCGCATTAGAAGTCTTTTAGCAGAACCTCATCTCACCTTGAGGAACACTGTTTTAAGTTTTAGCGAAACTGTTCGGTTTCTGGGTCTCATTTTCGACACTCGGCTTACTTGGCTGCCACATCTTAAAGATGTTAAAGCCAGAGCCTTGAAATCGCTTAATGTTTTAAAGTGTCTGTGTGGCAGGTCGTGGGGCGCTGACCGCTCCTGCCTGCTACAGTTTTATAGAGCCTTTGTACGGTCGCGGTTGGAGTACGGTTGCATTGTCTATGGTTCGGCACGGGACAGCTACCTCCGTATTCTGGATAGTGTCCACCATGCAGGAATTCGTCTCGCCACAGGTGCATACCGCACCAGTCCGATACCCAGCATTAGTCTGGCGAGCCGCCGCTTTCCATCCGCCGGCGTCTCCTCATGGTGCGACACTATATACATATTGCCACAACTCCTGGCAGTCCCGTGTACGACGTAGTTATTCATCCTAACTTTGAACGGCTATATTCCAACTGTCAAAGAGCAACTAAACCGTTCAGCTACCGTACAAAGGCTATATTGGAGGAATATGGGTTTCAGATGCCCTCTTTTTATCACCAGGGTTGGAGTAAATCTCCTCCCTGGCTTTTAAAGAGGCCTAGAACAGTTTTAGAATTGTCGCGGTACAAGCAGCTGTGTACCGCCGACAATGTTTTTATCCGAACCTTTAGCGATGTTTTAAATCAGTTCCGCGATTTTACCCCGGTATACACGGATGGATCTAAGCAGGCTAATGGAGTTGGCTGCTCTGTTGTGTTCCCCCGAGCGACTTTTAACTACAAACTGAATAGCTGTTGTTGCGTGTACACTGCAGAGTGTTACGCTTTGTTAAAGTCGCTCCAGCATATGAAAGTAAGTCGCGGCACGAAGTACATCATATGCTGTGATTCCCTCAGTTGCATCCAGGCTATAGGAAGCATGTACCCAGCAGATCGTCTTGTCCAGGATATACAGGACACCCTTCGATCCCTTCAATCTTCCGGAAAGGAGGTAGTTTTCTGCTGGGTACCCGGTCATGTGGGAATCAGGGGGAACGAGGCAGCTGTTGAAGCTGCCAAGTTAGCCTGCACCAAGGTCCGAGTTGACTTTGATCCGGTCCCAAAGTCTGACCTTGCCTCGGCGGGGAAAAGATTTGTTTTTGACATTTGGCAGAGGCAGTGGCTGGAGGTAGAGCATAATAAGCTCCGGCTGGTCAAACCGACCGTTCAGCCGTGGAGCAGCTCCCTCCAGCGGGCGAGGAGGGATGAGATTCTCCTCACTCGCCTCCGTATAGGGCACTGTCCTCTGACTCAAAGCTTTCTTTTCCGCCGGGAGGCCCCTCCCGAATGTGATGCTTGTGGCGTACCTTTGACGGTGCGCCACATTTTAATTGATTGTGTATCTTTTATAGACTTTAGGTCAGATGTTGGCCTGGCCAACGATTTGGCCCTGATTTTAAATAATGAGACCAGCAATGTGGCCAAGGTTTTAAAGTTTTGTGTATCTACCGGCCTGATATCTAAAATTTTAGGCAGGTCGGCGTAGTTTTAGAATGGATGGCAGGCCCCTTTACAGCCCACCATCCATGTGCTCTGTTATATTTTTTATTTTGTTTTAATTCATTTCGCGCTGGCCCTTTTACAGCCAGCGAGATATTCAGTGTTTTTTTAAGTATTCTGTGAACCTGTTTGGCTCCTCCACAGCCATCCAGGTGTACAACGGTCTTAGTTCCAGGCGGCCCCTTTAGGGCTACATCTTATTTTTGTGATTTGTTTTATGTGCTGTCTGTATGGTCGACCCCTTTACAGTCGACCATGCAGACAGTACTTTTATTATGAATTTTAATCACAGCCTTTGCTGGTAATTGTTAGGGCGCTAATGACCTCGTTGTCGACTTGCCCTAAAGCCACAAAAACAACAACAACAACAGTTTCTGACTTAGTAAAGCGATTGGGTGCAGCCACATTTGCAATTCGTACAATTTCAGCTATAGGTGATTTCCGTATGAGGCAGCTAGTTTATTTTGCTTATTTTCATATGGAATAATATTCTGGGGCAATTCTACCCATAGAGACAAAGTTTTCGGGGCCCAAAAGCGGTAATAAGAATTGTGTGTGGGGTTAGCAATAGAACTTCATGTGGAGAGCTGTTCAAGAAGTTAGGGATTTTAACATTAGCGTCTGAGTATATATACACATTAATGTCCTTTGTAGTCACAAATTATACTTTGTTTGGAACAAATAGTAAAATACACAATTATGGCACTAGAAGTAAAAATGATCTTCACAAGCATTACAAGTCATTGTCATTTGTTCAAAAAGGGCTCCGATATTCAGGGATACATATCTTCAATAAGCTGCCAACATGAATTAAATGTCTAGCAGATGATAAGAATAAATTCAGGAAAAAATTGAAAGAATTTTTAATTGACAACTCCTACTCTATCGAAGAATTTATTTCTAAGGTACCTAAAAAATAACTGCCAGTAGCTTGTGTAAATGTAGTTTACATAATTAATTTACCATGTATGCTATGACTGTACATCTCCTGGTGTATGTGTTATTTTGTTATGCAGTTGTTTATGGTACCATGTATGCTATGACTGTACATCTTCTGGTGTATGTATTATTTTGTTATGGATTTTTTTAATGTACCATGTATGCTATGACTGTACATCTTCTGGTGTATGTATTATTTTGTTATGGAATTGTTTAATGTACCATGTATGCTAAGACTGTACATCTACTGGTGTACTTATTATTTTGTTATGCAACTGTTTATCTGTAAAATGACAACTTTCCACCTCCCACAAAGCTAGTCTCTTATATTGGGATCAATGGAAAATGAATGTATTGTATTGTATTGAAAGTTATTTGTGATTGTGTGTGTGTGTGTTTTTTTTTGGTTCGTGAAAGTTAGCAAGATGTTATTACAAATGTTTTTGGTTTTTTACAGATCTGTTGCAACAAATCAACATGAATCCTCAGAATCCACCAGAACCAGAAGCAGCTCCAAGAAAACGCAAAAACACAGGTATTTTAAAGTTTGTTCCTTAAAAAAACGCAGACTTTAGTAGAAATACTTTTGTTGTGTGAGTTAATTTATCAAACAGCAGTATAAAATAGATTTTTTCATAGTTTAATCTCTTTCAACTGAAGGTAGTGTACAGTGGGAAATTGCGAGTATGGGAAGTTATCTATAGCTTTAGGCATGACTGGTTTAGTCTGGCTGACTTATGGTTATTCTGGAGGTGGTGAGAGGAAAGAGAATAACAATTTAGTTTAGTAACAGATAGTGTGAGGATTTTATGTAATAGCTATAGTTGGAAAGTGGGTTTCAATTTTTAACAAAGTATGTATGTTCTGTTAATGGTTCGATTCATATATGAAACCAGAGATGAGTCTCTCAGAATGGGAAAAGATATAATGTCACAAACCTTAATTTGAATTCTGGGATCTCTTGTAATTTTATAATACATCATTGATCTCATGCCAATTGCTACAAAAGTTTAAAACTTTTTTTTGATAACAGTAATTTGACTAAAGATAGCACTGTTAGAACTGAAGCACTCGGTAAAGTGGTAAATTGGTTAATGCAAACATGCTGAAATTGAATTTTAATAAAATACCTCATATTAGGTTTAAATCAAGGAAATGTGCATTAAAGAATGATTAGCGATAAATTACAGAAAAATTCCAGAAACACACTCTTATAACTCCTTTTTCTAATATATTTATACACCAAGAAAATGGATGGCTTGCACAAGTACTGTGGAGGCGAAATGGGAAGAGATTAAGTAGATAGTAAAAAAGGTTGAGAAAATGTTTATTCCAAAGCAGAAAATAATGAGTAGTACAGAATCTACATACTACAATAGGGAGGTGAGAAGGTTAAAGAGACAAGTGAGATGAGAACACAACATTGTTAATAGACAGGAAGGCAGTAGGGAATACTTAAAACAACTAAACAAGCAATTAATAAGAGCAAAGAGAGGAGAATGGGTTTATGCATTAGGATCACTGAATGATGCATCTATAAATTTCTATGGCTATATTAGATATAATTGAGGGGAAGGAAAGGTATTCAGACTATTGTAGATAAGAATGGAGTTGAAGTCACTCGGGATTTTAAAATTTCAGAAATA
This sequence comes from Vandiemenella viatica, assembly GCA_031002005.1. Classification (NCBI taxonomy): domain Eukaryota; kingdom Metazoa; phylum Arthropoda; class Insecta; order Orthoptera; family Morabidae; genus Vandiemenella; species Vandiemenella viatica. Next base: position 94,021,205 of record JARYHS010013631.1, read on the forward strand.
TTGAGTGACTGGTTTAGTGAGACAGCTAGAGACTATCATCCAGTGAGGGGAGACAATGAATCAGAGGAGAGTCTCCTTAAATTATAAATGTGGAAACTCCAAAATTTGATATAGGTTCTGAGTAAATTATGAAGGAACTCAGAAAACTAAAAAAATGTAAAGTGGCTGGTGTAGATAATATTATTACAGATGTATTAAAGACTAGCAGTTACCCGCGACTTTGTCCGTGTGTAAGAGTGTCGTAATATAGGATATTCTAGAGAGGTCTGGACACTCAGTGGTTAGGGCGTCCAACTGGAGATGGAAAAGTCCCCATCTTGATTCCCAGTCTCAGCAAGGATTTTCGTAGGTCCTTAGCTCGACCTTCACCTCTGGCACAGGTTGTTGTGTGATGTGATGGACGCCAGAATGCTCATCTGGTTCTGATTCGATGTTGAACTTTAGGTCCCCTATGGCCGGTAGGAGTACTGCAATCTTGTAACTCGTCGATGCGATGTAACATCTCTCGTGTTGTCCTTGTGGCACACGGTCGGGGTGGATCACTGCCTTGCAGCTCTACAACTTGTCGAGTGGCGGGCCCCATCAGCCTGGCGGTCCCGGGTGCATTTGACCCGCTTACCCCCCTCCTCCTAACACCGGCCCTAACTTTGGGCATGTTGTCCAAAACTGTTTTGAATTCCCTAACCAAGGAATTGTTGTCGTGGAACACCCTTTGTATTTTTTTGTGTTGTCTCTCTCTGTCTCTTCAATAATTCTATAACGTCTTTCAGTTTCTGCTTCTTCATCGCCCATGAAATATACCTGTAAAAACTGTGGCTTCGTATTCGACAAAGGAAGCATAGATCCAATTCGGTCATATACTTGCCCCTGGATAGTAAATGTCGGTGAAAATCCTTGCTTTGCAACAATTCTATCGGTTCCAAAAGACACCATATGGAAGCAGGAATTATACTTTCTGATAAGATTAAAAAATAGCCGTGATTCATCTGTGTTGTTAGAAAACAGCTGTTTCAATGGTTCCATACCTTGCGTGATGATGTCGCCTAGCTCGCAATTGTTCCAAAGTTGCAGCAATGATGCCGACCGAATATGTGGCGTTCTGTCGTCGTCGATTTTTCGTTTGCTTTGGTGTTTCAGCAGCTCTTGAGATCAATTGTCGTTCGGCTTGCTCTTTGCACTGAGCTCACATTTTTCCTGGTGTCTCGGCAGATCGTCCCGACACCAAGTATTTAGTTTGCTGTCGTCGCCCAACTTGCGACTGCTCCGGCAGTTCCATCAGCCGCAGAAGCCCCAAGACGTGCCAACTGATCAAGCCTCTGCAGCTCTGCTTGAGGTTTTGTCTCCTGGGTTTTGGCTATTTTCATAGCCCTAATTTCCTAACATTTCTTTAGAAGATTTGCCTTTTGTTTACCCGGCATGTCTTAAAATTACTAATTTCAAGTCTTGCGAACAATAATGAATATAGATTTAATTAATGGAAACTCAGAACATTAGCAATAAATTGATGGAATCAACTAAATATATATCTATATAAAAATACTAACATTCAAAGAGCAAATAAATACCTAAGTGGCCCACAAAAAATAATTTTTTTTATTTGCACTGAGTATATGACAGTTACTGATTTTTTTAAATTTATTTATTAAAAAAGAGAATTTATTTTTCTCATTGAATATGGATTTTGTTCTGAGGATATATTGATTCCATCAATTAATTCTGCTTTAAAATAGAAATGTTCGTATTATAATAGTAATTGGTTCTTTATGCATAATGATCTGTTAAGGATGGTTTCTCTATCTGTGGAAACAGTTGAATACGTTTAGACCAGTTTACTATAGTTCGTTCGTTTCGAACCATTAATTCTGTGTTAAAATATGTTCCAATGTTAAAGTAGTAATTGATTGTTTCTTAATAATTAGTTTCTCACTCTGCAAACAGAATTTAATGACTACCAGCGAATTACCACTCCGCTTGTCTGCCACTCCACTATCTGAATAAAACATTAATAAATTTCAAAAATTTACTTCGGGCAACGCCGCGTGGTTCTGCTAAATTGTCCAAGCTTACTACAGATTTTCTGATACAATATCGGTACAAAGCGATACATGTCACTAAAATGGCACTCATGAAAGAAGTTTAAATAACTAATAATGCTTCAGTTCTCATTTTGTCCGAGGCTGCATTTTAAAATTACTGCTAGAAAATCAAAGCTTCTATCACTTGCACATTAATACTTTCACTATATTCTCTGTTAGTGACATCATGAATAGCGAAATAAACTTGACTTTTTATTAACGCAGTAAATTAAATACTGAATACATCTGAAACCACATTCAGCCGCATGAACTATGTTGTCAGCTTCATGACAACTATTGAAGTAACGTGATTAAAAAAAGTTATACTAAAATGCTAGTAACTTACAGTGTACAACGAAAAGTCCATAATTCTCTACAATCGTTAATATTGCTGGTCAAATTTACATCGCGATAAAGTGACTTTTATTGCTCGTGATTTAGTAAGGTGTATAATGAAATTAATTGTGATAGTAATTTATGCTATACTAATTAGGAATATTGATATAGAAAATTCTGTTACTACTCGAAATGTAGTTCCAGTGCATTTAATGTGTTGAGATGTGTTTGTATCGTTTGATTTTGTTGCGGCAATATTAGCAGAAATAGTGTTTTGGTTGAAATGCTGCCCGGACGAGAATGTTTTTGTTACAGCATAAGCCAGAAGGAATTTGGCTATTAGTCTTATTAGTCTTCTTATATATAAAAATCAATGTTTGTTTGTTCGTCTTCTATGCATTCCTATACCATTTATCAGATTGCAATGAAACTTTGGAGAGTTTTCGAGTGTGCGTCTGCAAAGGTTCCTGTGAAAAAAAAATCCAAAATGTCACCCCCTATTCCCCATAACACCCCATAATTTAGGCAAAACCACATTTTTTATCCGATTTAGATAGGAATTTGTACACTCATACTATAAAACAAACATAAAAATACTGCCTACATGCGGTTTACGAATATTAATCCCCTCTTCCCCTTCCACCCCCATAATTTTTTCACTCCATAATTTAGGCAATACCACATTTTTTATTCGATTTAGATAAGAATTTATACACTTATACTTTAAAACAAATAGAAAAATACTGCCAACATATGGTTTCCGAATATTCATCCCCACTCCCCCTTTCCACCCCCATTACGTTTTTACCCTATAATTTAGGCAAACCACATTTTTTATCCGATTTAGATAAGAATTTGTACACTTATACTTCAAAACAAACAGAAAAATACTGCCTACGTTTGGTTTCCGAATATTCATCCCCTCTCCCCCTTTCCACCCCCATTACGTTTTTACCCCATAATTTAGGCAAACCACATTTTTTATCCGATTTAGATAAGAATTTGTACACTTATACTTTAAAACAAACAGAAAAATACTGCCTATGTTTGGTTTCCGAATATTCATCCCCTCTCCGCCTTTCCACCCCCATTACGTTTTTACCCCATAATTTAGGCAAACCATATTTTTTATCCGATTTAGATAAGAATTTGTATACTTGCTGTTTAAAACAAACAGAAAAATACTGCCTACATATGGTTTCCGAATATTCATCCCATCCCCCCCTTTCCAACCCCATTACGTTTTCACCCCATGAATTAGGCAAACCACATTTTTTATCCGATTTAGATAAAAATTTGTACACTTATACTTTAAAACAAACAGAAGAAAACTGCTTATGTATGGATTCCGAATATTTATCCCCTCTCTCCCTTCCAACCCCATTACGTTTTCACACCATGAATTAGGCAAACCACATTTTTATCCGATTTAGATAAGATTTGTACACTTATAGTTTAAAAAAGAGAGAGAAATACTGTACACATTAATTTCACAAAAACCCAATCCCTCTCATCTCTTTCCACCACCTTAATTACCCCCTCTTCCCCATAACACCCCATAATTTAAACAAACCCGCAAACCGTTCGTCCGATTACGGCGAAGCTATGGTAAATTGTCAAGGGGGTCGAAAATGGTTCCTGTCAAAAAAAAAATTAAAAACCGAACCCTCCTCCCCATAATCCTATATCTTTAAACGAGCAAGTCTTGTATATATATATATATATTTCGGATCTCGGAAACGGCTATGACGATTTGGATGAAATTTGATATTTAGATAACGTTTTGACTTTTAAGATTACCTAAATAGTTGTCTTCCCTACAAAAAAGCGAATTTACAAAATACGAACAATTTTTTCACTCGTTATCTCGAAACCAGCACTAGCGCCATCTCGTAGACAACTTAGGTACCAGAAAGCCTACAAATAGATTCTCTCTGATTTCAAAGAATATTTAAACGAACGGTTATTGTATAGTGGCTGACCCATGGAAATATTAACACTGCAAGTTGAAAAGATAATTAAAAATTTATTATTGGTTTTGTGAGAGGTATACTTTACAGAAATAAAGTAATAAAGTTATAAAATAATCATCGTTTACTTTTTGATCGTAAAATGTGGTTGTTAGTTTGTCATTAAATACTACCACGCGAGGTAAGAACATAGTTTTATCGGAGTTAATGAATTTAGCACTGATGATGTTCTATCATTACCGTCACGTTGCAATCTGATGATAAAATCTTATAGAACTCGACGAAACATATCAAAAATAAACAATAAATGTTCTTGATATCTCGCTTGGTTATCGAGATATAGTTTGTCAAAAATCAGTTATAGGTATAGTTCCTAGTGTTTTTGGCGACGTTTCTTCTGGTCCAGGCCGTATTTCAACCTAACAACAACCATTAGGAACAAAATAAAACATTGAAAGTACATTTCCACCGTATAGACATAGTGGTTTTGGTGGATTGTTTTTCTGGTCCAGGGCGAATCTAATCCCTACCTCTTCACTTGAGATATCAAAAAAATAAATTATTTATTTTCGATTCATCATTAAACTTGGCTATGACGAAATTTATCTACTGGTCCATGTCGCATTTCAACCAACCACGTCAAATATTTATAAAAAAAAATATTTTTACTTTCAATTTTTCTCGTTGAGTTACATAAGTATCCATCATCAAGGGTTTTCGTAGAATCCCCTGAATTACCACAAATCTCGCACCGTTAATTAGTCCCTGACTGGCATTAAGATTTCTGTTTAACATAATAATAGCATTTTTCTTTGAAAGCAGTTTATGAGGCGGTCTCGCAAATGGATCTAACGATTTGGATGAAATTTCATATGTAGATAACGGTTTGCTTTTCAAGTTTTTAATACGATTTTTTTTTTTTTTTTTTTTTTTTTTTTTTTTTTTTTTTAAAAAAAGCAGCAATTTTTGTATTTGGTTTCTCTAAAACGGCTCTAACCTCATTACGGAGAAGGTTCAGGTACCAGTAAGCCTACTGATGTTAGTTAAGCTTCTCTTTGGTTAACTGTGCACCTCATAACGCCTAGAAATCCTTCAAGCCTTTTACTTAAATCAAACTTTACTAGAAATCTTGGATATTGAACAGAAATCGAAAGATGCCGAGCGAAGATCGGTCACCCAGGTACTTTAGACAAAACCACATATTTCATATGATTTCAATGGGAATTTGCACACTTATATTTTGAAACAAACAGAAAAATACTACCTGCATATGTTTTCCAAAGCGCATCCCCTCTCACCCTTTCCAACTGAAAATGAATGAAACAGCAGTTTAAAATTTAATTGTAAATATTTTTTCATTTAATCTATGTGCCTACTCAAGTCCAGCAATAGTGAAGCATTGCCGGGTCAGCTAGTAATCAATAAGCAGCTTTCATAAGCTCCGTAAATGAGGTATATTGTTTTGTAAACGACTTCCAGTGTTGCTTCATGAAACAATAAGTTTCTACATTAGCCCATTTAATACATTTGTTTTAAGTGTAGGATTCGATAGATATTTGCAGAATATTTAACAGTAAGTAAAAAGCACTGTTTCTCTACTATTTGTACAAAAATTTTGTACAAAAAATAATAAGGGTTAGTTAAGTTTTAAATTTTGGCAAAAATAATTTGTAATACAGAGACTGTATAGGAACAAAAAAGAAACAGGAAATAAATTAAACCGAGATAGAATGGAATCCTTGACATTTTTATAAATACGACATTTCGGGCACGATCATGTTGCACTTATACTGAATCTACTTCCGTGCTGGTATACTCATCGAATTTTATGTTGGTTTTTTTCCAAGATTTGATTTTTAACATTTATTATGACGCTTATATTACGAATGAAATTATGGTGTAATATTTGAGATGTCATACTATTTTATGTACGCAAATGAAAACATCTCTTTGCGAACTTAACAACAGTACCTACCTTTTTTTAAATTTAAGGTTAAGTACAGATTTATAATTCCCGCTTCCAAACTATTATTTGTCAAGTGCGTTGGTTTTATGCTTTTAAACTAAACACAAACTTGCATATGTAAGAAGGTTTTTGCTTTTATTTCTGAAAAGTAGTGTTTGCAATTTACATAAAAAGCAAAGACTAAACGTGGCACGGCTGTGTATTTAGTAGGAAACTCTTTGTTGTTTGCGAATTGATATTAATGCATTTTTGTGGGATAAAATCTATCCTATGTCACTTCGCACACAATTAACTGACTTCATGCCAAATTTCATTTAAATATGTTGAGTTATTAAGGCGTGATTGATTCCAGAAGTATATCCAAACTTCATCATTTTCTCATTAATGTATAGATAGATAGATTGTGGGAGATAATATTGTGCCTTACCTTGAAATTTTATGTAAAATGAGTGGAGTTTTGCTGCTTACCAGAGGACTGGAAAAGCGTGATAGTAGTAACTGTTCATAGAGGAGTTACAAATAAGGTTTAAAATTACTGGCCAATTAGTTTGACACTAGTGATGTACAATATGACATGGAGATTGATATTATAATGATAAATTGTGGGTTGGGATGTACAATGTTTGGTTGCTGGGAGTGCTTCCAGCAATCAACTCACCCCAGTTGTCATTACTCTGTCACAGGATTCTGAAAACACTCTTCAGTATCTTGTTATTGTTTGAAGACTTAACAGAGATTATATGAATAATTTGGATCATGGAAGGAACGTACTGGTATACTGCTGAGCACGGGGTAGGTTTTCTCACAGATTTCAAAAGACAGCAATAGTTGCCACCCGGGTTCCAGGAAATTCAGTAAGATTACTAATTCAAATGTCTGTCACTAAAAGGTTACTGCTAAAGAATGTTCACCAGATTCCAGTAGTATTTTAAACTTTTTATTTCAAAGCTCAAATACCCCAGTTCCGCATTACAATGAAAGTTTAGACATCAAACTTCGACATCAAGAAGGCAAGTTTGCGGTTAGAAAACTGTGCGCCCTAATTAGCACACATTGACCTGATAGGGTTACCGCATGAATTCAACTGTCTTTGCAGCTTACATTATTGCTTGGTTGGATAGTAGAACATGCCCGTGACCTACCAAAACACTGCACTTGTCTACATGTGGATCTACTACCTCACAACCGACATGTTGATCTTTTTTGGATGTTTGGTAAATACTGATACTGCAATATGGCTGCCTGTTGTCTTAGTTTGTCTTGTCGCGTATTAAATCATATAAACAAATGTGCTTTTACTGTTTATTAAACTCTCTGACAGCAACAACGTAACAACAAGCTAAATAAAAACAGAGTCCACAGATAATGCATACATAATAGCTAGTCCACAGAAAGAACATAAGCTCTTATTCTCAGACATCCTCCCCACCCTGGTTATTCTACCAGGTGTGTAAATATGAAACCGGAATTTTTGATCAAAAACACACGTTCATTGCATAAAAATGGTTCGACATACCTTATTCAAAATATTGTCCATTGCAAGATATATATTTTTCCCATCTCTCACGCCAAAAAAATTTTCTCTTTTGATGCAAACCAGTCATCAAGCCATTTCCGCACATTTTCGTAAGAACTGAAGCGCTGCTCGGCGAGTGCGTGTCCCATCGATGCGAAGAGATAGTAATCCGACGGCGCAAGGTCAGGCGAGTAAGCCGCATGCGTCAGTATCTCCCAACTAAGCGACTCGATCATTTCCTTGACTGGTTTTGATGTGTGTGATGGTGCATTGTCGTGAAGCAATATCACTTTGTGTTGTCGTTTCTGGTATTCTGGTCGTTTTTCCCTCAATGCTTGGTTCAAACTGAGTATTTGCTGTTGATAACGTTCACTATTAACAGTTTCACCAGGTTTTAGAAGCTCGTAATAGATCACATCACTTTGATCCCACCAAACACAGAGCATTGTCTTCTTCCCATAGCGATTTGGCCTTGCAACTGACGTTGACGGTTCACCTGGAGATACCCATGATTTTTTACGCTTAGGGTTCTCGAAATATATCCACTTTTCATCACCAGTCACAATTCTATGGAGAAATGATTTTCTTTTTCATATCTGGCGAGCAGCATTTCACAAGTGGTTTTTCGGTTTTCTTGCTGTCTGTCAGTCAGTTCATGTGGAAGCCATTTTCCGAATCTTCTGGATTTTTCCCATCGCTTTTAAACGTATGGAAACAGCTTCCCGTGTCACATTCAATTGATCTGCAAGTTGTTGTTGCGTTTGAGCATCATCCTCATCCAACAATGCTTGCAACTCACTGTCTTCAAACTTTTTCGGAGGTCTTCCACGGTCTTCATTGCTGATGTCAAAATCTCCACTTCTGAATTTTTTAAACCACTCGAAACACTGTGTTTTCCCGATAGAACGCTCGCCTGTAAGCTTCGACAAGCATTCAATGCGATTCTGCAGCAGTTTTCTTTAAATGAAAACAGAAAATCAACGATGTCCGCAAATCGTAGTTTGTGGGCACAAAAGTCTACATCTTCAACAGTGTTAAAAACCGCACTATCTTATGAAACTTGTGTTGTTGGGAGTGGAAAATCACAGCCGGCTGTCGACAAAAGAAACTGGTGACAATGGCGCAATCGGGCGGTAACTGCTTTGATCGCTACAGCCATCTATTGGCAAATTCCGGTTTCATATTTACACACCTGGTACAGAAGGATGACCAGCTGAACAGGTCTGGTAATGAATCTGTCTTCTAATATGGACTTCGCAGCCGTTCGTATAACCCTGTCTCTTCCAATCTTCTGCTCGTGAATTCTTGACTTCCTCCACGTGATGTTGCCACACGTCTCCTACTTTGTCTGCTGGTTTCTTCCTACGATTTCCCATTTTGTGTAAACATTGAAGAAACAACACTTACTCCTTACTCCACCGTTTCCAAAAGTGATTTACCAACTGCTGCTGCAATATGAATTCCTTTACAGACGTGCTTGTTGCGGATTCTGGTCCAGTAATGTGAGTTGGCCTCTGACCAGGAAGTGAGACGGAGAAAGTACATCTTAGTTTTCCTCGTCAATTGTCAGGGGTCTACAGTTAAGTGTGGCTTCAACGTTGGTCTGTACTTTCTGCAATTGTATGTCCAAGCACATTTCATAGGTAATGTGTTATGCAGCCAACTATTCGCTCCCACAATCCTCCCCACCAAGCCGCATGTGGCGCAATAAATATACACATGGTTTCTTGCTGGGTAAGATGCTGATAAGTTTTCTTTGCTCAAACATCCGCCAGCTCCTTATTGGTGAAATGAAAGGCGAGAGCATTGTCCCTGTAAATCGCATGTGGTATGCAATGTATGGCAAATAATCTCTCCAAAGCTTGTAGAAATCTTTCAGTGGTAATGTCAAGTCGTGGCAATGTCACTGTCTTCACAGGAGCAAGTCTACTTTTGCTACAAACCAACTGAATTGAAGTGATGCCATCAACTGAAAATTCTAAGCAAAGTGGATCATAAAACGTGGCCATGGTCTGTAGCATGTTTGGCTTCAATGTAGATCCCTCTACTAGTTTATCGGCAAAGACATTGTGGTTGATGAAGAATGTATCACTTGTAGTATTTTCTGCTTTTATTTCTCATTCCTCAGCCATCCAAATTCCTTGTAACGGTAGTGAATTTGCATGTGAACTCGTTTAGCCATATAGGTGTGTGGCTCACCATGTTCTCGGTGTGGCTTCTTGCGGTCTCCTCGTCCGGCCCTTTATCTTCTTTGTCTTCGTAGTCGGAGACCACCGCCGAAGCATGTGAGGGAACAGTGGCTCGCCTTTCGCACTTATCCACAGGCGGCATTCATGATGGGAGACTCAAGGCTAATACCACACACAAACATCAGTGATCTGGGCAGGGTACTTATGGCTACGAAGTGAAATATAGACACACACATGTCTTTGGTTGAAATATGAAAACGCCCTCTTTCGACCAATTTCAACCATCATATCTCCCACACCCCATAGCTACCAACACGAAACCACCATGGTACACATTGGGAGACTTGAGGTTAATTCCACACACAATCACCAGTGGACTGTGCTAGGTAGTTTTGGCTGCGGAGTGAAATATAGGGACACATATGTTTTTATATCAGGTCCACCACTATCAACCACCATATCTACCATATCCCCACAGCTACCGTCATGGAATCGCCATAGTGCATGGTGAAACACTACAGGCTACTATCACATCCAAATACCTGTGGTCTGCGCTTGGTAGTTCTGGCTGCAGTGTGAAATATAGGGACACGCACATCTTTGGTAGAAATAGGGAAATGCTCTACGTCAACCACTTTCAACCACCATATCTCCCGCACCCCCATAGCTACCGACATCTAACCACCATAGTGCATAATGGGAGACTTGATGCTACTACCACACATAAAAACCAGTGATCGGCACTATGTGGTTGTGGCAGCAAAGTGAAATATATGGACATCATGTCTTTGGTTAAAATGTGAAAATGTCCTTGGTCGACAACATTAAACCACACCCCCACAGATGCCAAAATTCGACCAACGTTGTGCACGATTGGTGAATGTATGTTACTACCACACACAAATACCAGTGATTTGCGCTGGATACTTTTGGCTAAAAAGTGATTCATAGGGACACACATTTTTGGTTGAAATGCGAAAGTGCTCCACGTCAGCCACTTTCAACCACCATTTCTCCAACTCCCCCATAGCTACCGACATGCAACCACCAGAATGTACAATGGGAGACTCGATGCTACTACCACAAAAAAACACCAATGGTCTACGCTATGTAGTTGTGGCAGGAAAGAGAAGTATAGGGACACACAATTCTATGGACGAAAGATGGAAAAGCCCTACATTGACCACCTTTAACAGCCGTATCTCCTACACCCCCACAGCTAACGGTATTCAGCAAACGTTATGCACAATAGGAAATACCATGCTACTGCCACATACAAATACCAGTGATCTGTGCTTGGTAGTGGTGGCTGAAAAGTGAAATATATGGAAACACACATGTATTTTTAAATATATATATATACGAGGCATGTTTTTTAAGTAAGTACCGTTCTGAAATCAAAAAAAGACGTGCAAATATATATCCATAAAGTGTGCGTGGAGACTTTCCCGGCGTACTGAAGCAATGTAGTCTTCACGGCTGCACACCCGTGAAGACTACATTGATATATCAATAATTTTATTTTTACATGATAGCCTGTATCTTACTCTACTTTTCTACATAATTCCCTTCAATATTGAGGCACTTGTCATAACGTAGTACCAGTTTTTGAAAACCCTCCTCATAGAAGTCTGCCGCCTGACTTGTTAACCACTACATCCCAACTGTTTTGACTTTGTTATCGTCTTCAAGACGCTGACAGCCCAGGTGTTTCTTCAAGTGCAGGAACAGATGGTAGTCACTGGGCGCCAGATCAGGGCTGTACGGATACTTCCACCTCATTTTGGTACTGTATTTCCTACCCTAACTCTACCTTTCAAGAATTCATTTTTCATTCACACCTCTGGTTTTTATCTTATTCAACTGCATTTTATGACTCGCTCTTTCAAATGCCTTCTTGGAAGGTTTACTGCTATACTGTTAACTTGGGCTCCCTTGTCCTTTTCAGCTGAAATATCTTGTGTATAACTTGCTAACAGAGATCCACATGAACATCCTTGCTATAGGTATGTTACTCATTTGCAAACCAGTTTCTTTCCTCACAGGCATTTCTAACATGATTCCATATTAATCTCCATCAATTTAGCCACTACTTATGTCAATCTTATATACTTGTAATTTCCAACCCTATTTGCCAACCCTCATACTATTACACTTTTTCAGTACTCTGGTAAGTAGCAAGTTTCAAGACTTAATAAAAATAATATTTATACAGTTCCAGTTCCACAATATTTAGTACATCTGTAATATTTCTATCCACACTAGCCCAGGACATTTTTTTAACTTTCTTATTTCCTTCATATTATACTCAGTATCAGATTTTTTTTAAACCTGACAGTCCTCTGAATAAAACCACAAAGGATGGCTGAAATGTCAGATTAAAAAAAAAAAATGCGTGGCGTCATGCCAATCTTATGACAAAGACCATGGAAGTCTATGTATCCACCAATATTGGCCATTCTATGCTCACCTCTGAAATCTGAATATGTATTAGTTTCTCCTTAAGACTCGAAATTTTATCATATTTTCTTTTGCTCATGTAAGCAGCCAAGACCTTATTTTTTCTTTCTTATCACACCGCAAATCTACCCTCAAGTCACTTATGCCTATTATCTACAAATATCTTTGATATCCAAAATGAATACACCACCATCAATTCTTCCTATATCTCTGCGGTTCAACCTAGCTTTTAACGAAAATCTCATTGTCTGGCATCCTTTTATGTTACCAGTACACTACCCTAATAACTATATGTGGTTTTTGTATCTGTGTTAAGTTGCCAAAATTAATTATGATTATAGGGTGGGGTCAGAATTGCTTGTTGAAAGTTTGAAGTGTAATAAATATCTTGGCATAACGTTTGATAACACACTTGGTTGGGCAGAGCACATTGGGCAGGGGGTAGAAAAAGGTTACAAAATCCTTCATTTGATGAGAGGATGTACCACAGAAGTTAGGGAATTGGGTTACAAAACTTTGGTCAACCATTGGTTAAATATGGTGGTGTAGTTTGGGACCCGCATTTTGGTTATCAAATACAGGATGGTGTACAAAGCAGAGCATCTAGATTTGTCTGTGGAAATTATTGCAGGACCCAGTCAGTAACTGATACGATAAAGGAACTGGATTGGGACTCACTGGAGGAAAGGAGGAGGGTGAAGAGAGTGCTGGGAATGTACAGGGCATACAAGGGTGGTCTGAAAATTTTCCGACCTAACAAAGATACAAGGACATTTTTTCTGAATTTTTTATTTTTCAACATAGTCTCCTTCTCCCAGCGATGCTTCCATCTCTGTAACCCGTCCAAATAGTACTCGGCGTTTTTCTCTGCAAAATAATTGTTCATGAAGGTAATTGCCTCTTCATTTGATGAAAATCTCTGTCCTCCGAGCACAATTTTTAGATGAGGGAACAAAAAGAAGTCGCTTGGGGCTAGATCTGGTGAGAAAGGCAGATGGTCAAGCAGTTCAAACTGTATTCGTTAATTTTTGCCATGGCAACCGCTGAGATGTGAGACGTGTCTCGGTGAAACAGGATTTTCTTTTTCTACATATGTGGCCGTTTTTCCGCAAGTTCTGCCTTCAGCTTGTCAAGTAATGATGCGTAGTATGCTCCTGTAATCGTTTTTCCTTTTTGCAGGTAATTGATTAAAATAACTCCATGACTATCCCAAAAAAACAGTCGCCAGCACTTTCCCAGCCGAAAAAAAACAACAGTTTTTACTTTTTTGGAGCCTGTTCCCCTTTGCAGTCCACTGTTTGGACTGTATTTTTGTTTCGGGCGTATAATGGTGTATCCAAGTTTCATATACAGTAATTAATTGGCACCAAAACTCTGATTTCTTGCGCCTAAACTGCACCAACAGAGCGTTGTAAATGTTCATTTGAACACGTTTTTGGTCTAATGTGAGCAAACGCGGCACCCAATGTGCAGACAGCTTTCTCATACCTAAATGTTGATTTAATATGTAACAAACATGTTCTTTTAAAATGTTCATAACCTCTGCTATCTCTCACTTTAATTCGGCGGTCGTCTAGCACCAATTGGTGAACTTTGGCGATGTTTTCGTCGGTAGTTGCAGTTTTTTGACGTCCCGAATGTTCGTCTCACAAGCTCTTACGGCAACGTTTAAATTCAGCTGCCCAAAATTTCACTGTGTTAAGTGATGGTGCAGAGTCCCCTTACACAAAATCCAACTCATCTTTGATTTGCGTAGGCGTATTGCCTTTCAAAAGAAAATATTTAATGGCCTCTTTATACTCGATTTTGTCCATTTTTACAAAAACACTCATATCAACTCACACAAACGAGTGTTACATGACAACTGCGCGTCCAAAATGGCTGAAACTTTGGTGAGTAACTGTCAACAGATAAACAACGAAATTCACTAGCTTTTATTTACGAGTGCTGCCATCTTCACGTTGAGGTCGGAAACTTTTCAGACCACCCTCGTATGTTGGTGATGGGGCTTGGAGGGAAATTGGTCAAAGAATTAGGAATAGTGCATGGAAGGAGAAAGGCGAATATGACCACAAGCTTGCACTTGATTTCATGCATAAGGGAGTGGGAAAATGTTCTTTTTTTTTTGTAACGGTGTCAGGGACTGGTACAAGTGATGAAAAATTTACCTAAAATGCTTAAAAAACTTGAAATTAAAATTTGTAAATCGGAAAAGTAAATGGGAGAGGAATTTAAAATTTCAATTATAAAAGAAAATTTGAAATATATATATAAAAAAGGGGAAATTGGATGACTAGGGGGATGCCACCGTATCGTTAGCTTCATTGCAACTAAATAAATAATAATAATATCATTGTTCATTATATTTTAGAGTTAATTGTTAAGATTTTTATAACTGGTTTTGTGAAATTTTCTGCATTACTCTTCAGCTTTTTTGTTGTGACATCTATTTTTACTATTTCATCAGCTTCAACCACTTCTTTAGTATTTATGATTTTTTCCCCATCATGCATATGCATTCAGTATCCCCATTTGGTCACCAATTTTATACGACTTAAATTCCAATACTACTATACTTAGCCTCTGTCGAAATTTATAATTTAAATATTTAAGCATATCATGTTTAGGACTACCATGGCCAAATTTGCTTATGCATTTAAAATGGAGCATAGTGGGTAAGTGGAATCACTCATGCCTTGCATTTGGGAGGACCGTTCAAATTCATGTCTGGCCAACCTGATTTTGGTTTTCTGTCTCATCTCTAATGACCTATGTGCGAAGCCATAATGAAAAGCAATTATTTTGAAGTATTAAATGATATTTCAAAGAAAAAATATTTCGAAGTAATTTCTTTTGGTTCGTTTGCAATAGAATTCTGTGCTCTAATGCTATGAAGTTTCTATATGAAAACGAGTTACTTACAGCAAACCAACATGGACTTCAGAAGAACAGATCGTGTGAAACGCAACTGGCCCTATTTTCGCATGATGTAATGAAAGTTATTGATGCAGGATCATAAGTTGATGCAATTTTCTTGGACTTTCAGAAAGCTTTTGACTCTTTACCACACAGAGTTTTAGCGAAGATATGAGCATATGGAATATCGGATCAGATTTGCGAATGGATACAAGATTTTCTAACTGGTAGGTTGAAGTATGTCATTGTTGACGGGGAAGCCGCTTCTAAGCTAGATGTTACTTTGGGCGTTCGTCAAGGAAGTGTGTTAGGACCACTTCTTTTCCTAATTTTTATTAACGATCTCGGTGACAACTTTAATTGCAGGATGTGATTGTTTGCTGATGATGCACTTATCTATAGGGAAGTGAGGTGCTGTGATAATTGCTTAGAAATTCAGAGCGATCTGGATATTATTTTGGAATGATGCCATAAATGGCAGCTTACAATTAATTGCCAAAAGTGCAAGGCAATGCAAATAAGTAATAAAAAGTCCCCGTTTACTCACGAGTACAAGATTAACAATTCAGTTGTTTACACGGTAGATTCCCTGTAGTATCTAGGCATAACAGTACAAAGCAAAGCAACATGAAATGGGACTTGCACATTACTTCCGTCGTAGGCAAAACTAATTCTAAACTACGATTCATAGGTCGTATTTTGAGAAGTAGTAATGCTCATACAAAGGAAATAGCGTACAAAACACTAGTGTATCCGAATTTTATTACTGTTGTGGAATTTTGGATCCATATCGCAAGGGATTGATTGACACATTAGACAAAGTACAGAAGAGAGCTGCTCGATTTGTGACCGCCAGTTACAGTCCTTACATAAGTGTCACAGAGCTTTTTTTTTAACTGCATAACGTCTCTTAACAGCGAGGTCTTTAGAGACGGGAAAGGATGGGGGGCAAGGAATGGGAAGGAATTCGGCCATGGCCTTTTGATGGAAGCTTCCCGGCATTTGCCTGGAGTGATTTGGGAAACCATGGAAAACCCAAATCTGGATGCCCAGACGGGGATTCGAACCGCCGTCCTCCCGAATGCGAGGCGAGAACGCTAACTGTTACACCACCATGCTCGGTGTCACAGAGCTGATACGTGGATTGGACTGAGATTGTTTGGCAGACAGATGACATTGTGTTCGTTTGAATTTGTTGGAAGATATGCGAAAAACTTTAATTTACGACTGCAATGAAATACTTCTTTTGCCAACCTATTTAGGTTGCAATGACAGGAGGGATAAGATTCAAGAAATAAGATGCCGTACATTTATGTATTCTTTCTTTCCTCGTTCTGTTCGGGATAGGAATGCACAGAATTGGATTGGTGCTTAGCACCTTCTGCCACCCACAGTATTCGTGAATAGCAGAGTATAAAATATGTAGATGTAGAAATAAGTAATGTGATTGTGGACATATTTGTAATCCAAAACTTTGGAGCAAAAATTTCATTAATATAATATTTTATTTGTTTGACTAGCCTCAAACCCAACCAAAAATGATGGGTTGAATGTATTTTTTCTGGAAATTCATTTCCTTGCAGTTGCTTAACTAAATAGAATTGTTATGAGGGTGGCCCAGAAACTAATACCCCATATTTTTTTTCTTCAACAATTATTTATTGAACACAATGAAACTTATAAACAAGAAAGAATGATGTTTCTTCTACACTCCCAATTTTTCCACGTAATCTCCTTCCCATTGTATGGCCTTCCTCCAGTGAGTCACAAGAGCGTGTATTCCCTTGCGGTGCCACTCCTTGTACTGTTCATGAAGCCATTTCTTCACTGTGCGACTCACCTCTTCGTCATCCTCAAAATGTCTCCCACGAATGGCATTCTTCAATGGCCCAAACAAGTGAAAGTCTGAGGGAGCAAGGTCGGGGCAATAGGGTGGATGGGGTAACACTGTCCAATCCTGTTTGGTGATGTGTTCCAATGTCCTCAAACTTGTGTGAGGGTGTGCGTTATCATGTTAAAGCAATCAATCATCTGGGTTGTTGTGGCGTTCAAGTCGCTGGAAGCACTTCTTGAGTGTGGTTAATGTGTTGACATATGCCTCAAAATTAATGGTGGCACCTCTCGGCATCACATCAATGAATATGACACCAGCACAGTCCCAAAACACGGTGATCATGACCTTACCAGCAGAAGCAGTTGCTTTGAATTTTTTTCTTCTGTGTAGTGTCAGGATGGCGCCATTCCATCTATTGCCCTTTTGTTTTGGGCTCAAAATGATGAACCCCGGTTTCATCACCTGTCACAATGCGGGACAAGAAGACTTCAAGACAGCTTCAAAACGTTGCAGCAACACAGAAGAAATGTTTTTTTTCTGAAAGTTTTGTGTACCTTTGTAAGACTGTGAAGAACCAATGGTGAACACTTTTTTTGCGTAATCATGAGCACTGACGATTATATCCACTCTTCCTTAGCTGATTGACACCTTCCACACCAACTGCTGAGTTGTTATGCATCGATCCTCACAAATGAGTGTATCAGCATGCTGCATCTTGTCAGGTGTTACAGCCGTGGGTGGCCTTCCCAACTGCTGCAAATCTTTAAGCTCTGCAGAACCGCTTTCAGATGGCCTACCCCTCTGTACCCAGTGACTAGCCGTACTTCTGTCGACTGCTGATGCTCCATAAACTACACATAAACATTTGTGAATGTTTCCAACTGTTTCTTGCTCCACAGTGAGAAATTAAATAACAACACACTACTTATAACGTACATCACTCATAGGCGCTATGTTGAACCATTGCTGCAAGTACACTATCTGTTGGAAGAAACGGATACTTTGGGTGAGGACTCTGAAAACTTCAAAGAATTCATATATTAAGTTTCGCATTTGTACCATTGTTGGGGGCTGAGGGGGGGGGGGAAATGTGGTGTACTAGTTTCTGGGCCACCCTTGTAAAATAAATGTCAATCTAATTCCATGTCCCTTGCGCTGTAGCAAAAAGTTACTGTTGTCAAATTGGTCCAGGTTGCATTTCAGCCTAACTACAAAGCCCACTAAAAATCAAAGTTTCAGTCACTCGCGAATTAGTACATTCGTTGTAGTGCACGTTAGTGTCATCATGCATTCCAATATAAAATTGACCCAAAATCTTCACGGGTATCAATTTGGAGCTATTTTCATTTAAATTAAGTTGCGATTTAATTAAAAAAGCAACCAGTAATTAATATGCTGATTTAAATGAAATTCGTACTTTTCTTTTGGTGTTGTGGCAGTTAATTTCTTTCAGTTGCTTAATGAAATATAATTATTATAAAATAAAGTTCAATGTAATTGTTTGTCTTGTTGTCATCCTGGTTCAGGTGGCATTTCAACCTAGTCATAAACTACGATAAAATAGCCAACAGAAAAACAATACTTCAATCACACGCATATTAATACATATACTGTATCGCATGTTGGTGGCAATAATGCATCACGATATAAACTTGATCAAAAATCTTTACAGATTCTTACATCTTCCTTTTTCGTTATTCGTGACTCAGATCGATATTACAAAGTTTGAATGGCTGACATGGTTACAGGCAGCTGAAATATAGCATAGGTGAAAGGAAAAATAAATCTTAACAACTTACGTCATCACACGTAACATTAGTTTTAATTGTTGTCTAGGCTGTATAGATTGCAATCAGTGTGGAACTACAGTAGTTCAAATGAAATAATGATTTAACACTCAATACTTATGCCCTCCACTGTAACGTCAAGTGCCAGTTATAATAAGAATCTAATGAAAACTGCCGCTAACATTTCTAATCAAAAATTAAAGGTTTTTATCTTACATATCTATTGGCAAATATTATAATGAATACTTTTAGTTCGAGCGAATTTTAATTTCGAAAAAGCAACTAATAATTATTATGTCAATTTAAACGGAATACGTATTTTTCTTTCAGTGTTCTGACAGTTAATTCATTTGTAGATGCTTAGATAAATAGAACTGTTATTAAATAACCTGCACAACCTAGAACATCTCTGGTCGTAAGTTGGGCAATGAAGGTGAAAAGCATGACGTTATAGCGTGACGTCTTACAAGCAGTTACAACATGACCAAGACTTGTTTTTTATAGGCATATATTGTATGGCGCAAATACAGTCAAAATTATAATTCATATAATTTTATTTTTTTAGGTCCAAGAAAGGAAGAGACTAAACCCACTAATCATGAAACAGATTACAACAAAGAACATATGGAAGCTGTTAAAAGGTACCTCATTATCAATTGGCTAATTTTTTATTATTTAAAATTACTGAATAATTTTTTGACTTGATTATCAGTAATGCTATTAAATTGGTTTCTGTCATTTCATTTTGCAGGGTAAAAAAATGCAAAGATTATTATGAGATTCTTGGAGTGTCAAAAGATGCTACTGATAGTGACATTAAGAAAGCTTACAAAAAACTTGCACTGCAGCTTCACCCTGATAAAAATAAATGTCCTGGTGCTAACGAAGCCTTTAAAGGTTTGTGAATATTTTTATTATGTACTGGAGTTGTGATGGGTATGCTAAATTGCTTAGAATTGTTAAATTTGTTTACATTAATATGTTATACTTACAACAGAGATAGAAAAATGTGTGCTCTTTATATCTTATTCTACTAAATTAGTTAATCGTGTGTGTGTGTGTGTGTGTGTTAACAATGATAATTAGTGAACAGCAATTATTGTTATTATTATTAGGATAGTGGAAACAAAGAAATTGCCATGAGGCTCTGAAAATAACATAGGATAGGGGAAAAAACAGATACCCGTCACTTATCACAGATGAAGGAAGGAGGGTGAAACGAACATGTAAAAACACAAAAACATAACCACAAATGCACAATATTTCAACATGGGTCTTAATCATGGCAGGGGGAAGTTTATTAGCAAAAGTATAACAAACCAGACAGAGTTACTTTCCCATTTATAACATTAGTGTAGATATATTTACTTACTGTATGTCTTGGCAATGGCTTGATGGTTTTCAATGAGATTTGCCAATTAGGCTTCTTTTTGGGTCTAAATATTGATGTATTAGAGTCTAATCTTTATTACATTTTTTATTTCTAAAAATTATCTTGTTTCCTTATTACCAAAATAGCTAATCAGATTTATTCAAGAGTCAACTGCTCAGCTTTAGGTGGCGGGGTCAGCAATTCTTATATCTTGTACTACTAAATTAGAAATTTTTGTTCAAACAATTGGATTTTTTTTTTTTTTTTTTTTTTTTTTTTTTTTTTTTTAATGGGTTTTTATGGTCTCATCATTTGGAAAATTCATTTTGAGGTTTTAATTACATTTTTATTTTTACCTTCATGGTAAACGTAATCAACAAATGAAGGCTAATGTAAATAAAGAATGCAGAGGATGGACAAGATTGTGGTAACTTGTGTATGAAATTATTTCTAAGGTACATTTTTTTTCTTTCAAGTAACAGTGTGTACAGAAAATCAATTTCAAACCCCGAATAATTACTCTAGTATTCTGTTTGTAACACCATTGCATTTACTATAGGAACTTTCTTCTAATGGTTTAAATAACCATTCTTTCAGTGATTGAAATCTATAGTAAAAAGTGATTTACAGATTCTTGAATTTTATTTCCCTTACTATTTATCGCCAAGAAGCATTTCTTATAGAATTCAATTGCTTGGCAATATATGGTATGTTCATTTGCTATTATGGTGTACAAAGGGCATGATAGAACTTGTTAGTTTGATTGTGTAAACCTTACAACATCAGTTCTTATGTACAGTATGCTGTATGTAGCATTAGCTCTCTCTCCCAAACACCTTGTTCCAAAGGCCCTCTGCAGTATGCACATTGATGTTGGCTTTTGTCTGTGCTTTTCTCTGCTAATGGAGTCTTTTTAAATACTTCTATTAAAACTACAGTTGTTACGAGTGAATTACTCCTGCACATGATGGGTTCCTTACACAAATTGTGTATTAAATTGGATTCACAATAAAAGATTACTAACGTTCTGGCCTCACACTCGGGAGGACGTGGGTTTGAATCCCCGTCCAGCCTCCAGATTTGGGTTTTCAACGGTTTCCCCAGACAAATGCTGGGATGCTTCCTTCAAAAAGGCCACAGCCGAATTCCTTCCTGTTCCTTATCCCTAGTCCAATCCTGCATCTAATGGCCTTATTCATCGACATGGTGTGAAGCCACAATTAAAAAAAAAGATTGCAATCATATATATTATTTCTATAAAGTATTTTTTTGTCACAATCCATTATCTCCCTTCATACTTAACTGAAATCAATGAATGAGGTGTCATTTTAAAGCTCATGGTCTCCAATTTGGTTGCATCATATTTTAAGTAACGAATACTTCGGAATTCGACCCTTAAGGGGCTAAAATATCAATATTTCTACAACGCAATTTTGTGTCATGAGCAATTTGTCTCGCTTCATATCTAACCCATATATATAAATGAGGTTTCATTTTAAAGATTAAGGTCTTCGCCGTGGTCACATTATATTTTAAGAAAGGAATTTTTCGTAATTCGACCCTTAAAAAACAAAAGTATTAATATTTCTACAACGCGTATTCGTGTGACTAGCCTTTTATCTGCCTTAATATCTAATTGATATAGATAAATGAGGTATCGTATTAAAGACTAATGTCTATGCCATGGTCACATTATATTTTAAGAAAGAAATGTTTCGTATTTCTACCCTTAAAGGGCAAAAATGTCAATATTTCTAAAATGCATTTTTTGTGTCTTGAGCCATTTATCTAAACGAAATTGATAAATGAAGGAGGATTATGAAGAGTAATATCTCAGCTTTCGTGACGACATATATTAAGAAAGAATTTTTTATGGATTTCCACCCTTAAACGGAAAAAGTATCAATGGTTCTACAATTTCATTTTTGTGTCACAACCCATTTGTCTTCATCTAACCGAAATAGATAAATAAAGTATCATTATAAAGACTAGACAACCCGTGCAAAAATTTCGCTATTAAAATAGGATGAATAGTGAGGTTGAATGCTTGTAATATAATGAAAAGTAGAACGGCACTTTTGTAGCAAATATTTATTTTTGTTTAGTGTAATAGGTGTAAAATACTTACAATATATTACGAAACAGAAAAATTTAAAACACAGTGTATGTACGACAAACTGTCACTGACCTTAACAGAATACAACCAACCTGAACAAAATGCAAACAGCATATCAACATCCCTGTGATATGTGTTGCTGTGCGAGTAAAATGTATACATTGGAATTGGTAAGCAGAACAAAAATGTTTCTGTAACTGAAAAAAATAAGCGAGAAGCTATTTATTTTATATAAAAAAATGTTTACCGACATCTCTGTGAAATCTGCTGCTGCAATCTATGGACTTGGCTCTGAACAGTCTCATACGCTTAACCACTTTAAGCATCAAATTTCAAAAAATTCTTTCTTAATTTATGATTTTACCTAATTGGAGACATTAATCTTTAAAAAGATATGTCATTTATCGATTTTGGTTAGGTATCGAAGGAGATAAATGATTCGTAATTAAAAAAACGTTGTGGGAATAATATTAATACTTTTGCCCTTTAAGTGTTGAATTCAAAAAATTCCTTTTATAAAATACGGTGTGACCAAAGCGGACACCTTGGTCTTTAAAATGATACTTCATTTATCAATTTCGGTTAGGTATCAAGGGAGATAATTGGCTCGTGACAGAAAAATGCGTTTTTGAAATATTAATACGTTTTCCCTTTAAGGGTCGAATTTTAAAAAATTCCTTTATTACAATATGGTGTAACAGAACCAAGCATTCAACCTATCGTATTTTATTCACGAAATTTTCACACGGGTCGTCTAGTAACAAGTTATTTTTTATTAGAGTTAATATATGTTTTCTGCAATAGCATATATAACATACACATTAAATATTTCAGTTAAAAAGAAGTTATTGTGGGACTTTAGAAGTTTGAAAATTCTAAAAAGTATTTTCATGACATAGTTATAAATGGATTGATGAAATTCTCTTTTAACTGTTATATATGACTTTATTTCAAAAAATTATCAGATAAGTCAGAATTGCTAATTTAATTAATTGTGCTAAAACCATAAACTCCAGAAAGATTGCTTTGGTTTTCCCATAAACTTTTGGGGATTACACATTAGCATAAATTTTTAAGGAATTATTTGTGAGTTTTACGGGAAGCGATTTTTAAGTTTTTTTAGACTAAAGATTCCTCAAATTGTTTGATAAAAAGAAAAATCAAAGAAATTGAGAACCAGTTGATTACCAGCTTTCATTTGATACTCATGAAGATTACCTAGAGAAATTTTTCCTTAATCCACCCACTAAATCCCATATAGTTAATTACTTTTACTCCCCATTATTTGAATGTTTTATGTTGCTTATCTATAAAGTTTGTTTTCTATCGAGGTTAGAGTTGTACCAGTATTGGGTGTTACAGTAATGCTGAAAAGTTAAAGCAGATGTATATAATAGGCACGCAGTTTCCAAAAATAGGTATAAACATTTTGATATACAGTTTATATATGGAATAAATTAGTTAAGTAAATTGGTAAATTCAGTAACAAAGGCTGACGGAACAGAAGCCCAATTGATGCAAATAGACAAGCTGAACAATGGAGATCACATTATTCAATAACATTACCTATATTTTAATAAATGAGAAAATAGTAAACATGTAACGTTACTTGTAATTAGAAAAAAAAAACGTAGTAAGTAGTTATATTGGCAGATGAAGGAAATTGTACAACAATCAGAAACTAAAATTAGACAACAATGTGAAACAAGATAAGTTTTAGTGATAAAAGCATGACGGTCAAAGGGCTTGAAATTGTTCTTTAATGAAAAGGTGGATTTAAAAATTACTAAACAACAAAGTAGTTGAACAGGTTCCTTAGTTATAGATTTGAGAAGGGGCATGGTAACCAAATGAAAGAGGGTTTCAAAATAGAAATAATAGTGACAGTGCCATTTAAATATAAGAAAGGAGTAGAAAGATATTGAATTTCGAAGTATAACTGATGACTAACTATGTGACATGTAAAAATGAGTTCTGGTCAAGTGTAATATAATTACGCAGTAAGATTATACTTAAAAAAAAGAAAAGAAAAGTAGGATTTTAAAGCAATTTTTTGGTGATAAAAGATTTAGCAGAAATTAAAAATTTGGAAGAAAATAGAATTCAAATATAAATTTGGTGAGCCCTTCAATAAATTCCTACAGTTAAACTGTTACTTATTTTGACATAATCATAATAACGTATAATATTCAAAAGTAATTAATCTATCCTGTATTAAAAATTGGCAATGAATGGTTGGATAAAATTTTGGGGACAGTCTTTCTGTGGCGTTGGGAAACTATGATGCAATAGAGATACAAATACAACAGCCTAAGCCTAATTTCTCAAGAGGGTACAAATTAGGTCTGCAGGATAGTCTTGACTGAGTGTTTTACCAAGTGTTTTCAAGAGTGTGTGTCGTGTGGCTTGCTGTGGTAAGAAAGTGAAGAGGGAACTTGAGATGTAGCTATGATGGGCAACAAAGTGTTTAGGTACCAACCAAAATGATTCAATGTTAGTCTCTGAAACAACTGCAATATACTGAGCTTGGTGGGTGAGCGGTAACACTCTGGACTTGAATTTGAGAGTATGTGAATTCGAATCTCTGTCTGACCCTCCAGATTTAGGTATTCCATGGTTTCCACAAATCATTCAAGATTGCCGGGATTGTTCCTTTAAAAGGCATGGCCAGATTCATTTCTTTTCGTTGCTCCCAGTCCTTTCCCACCTCTAATGACCTTGATGTCAGTGTGCCATAAATACATTAAATTAACTGCAGTAGACTTTCTTAGGGTTATATAAACTTGTTTCAAACTGTTTTCTTTGATTTTATTTTATGAAACTTAAACTCAGAGTTCCTGTTGTATTTGATGCTAGTAAGTGAAAGCTGAAATTGTTGGGTGTCTCGGAAGGTAATCTGCTTGTTTGTGATAGGTCAAATCTGAAAAGACTTTCATTGTCAAGATGATGTAGATACCTTATTCTTCTTTTTTTTCTGTCAGTCGCTTAACTGGTTTGATGCAACCCTCCATCCCCTATTATATTGCGCTAATCTCTTCATCTCAACATATCCTTTACGACCCACATCTTCAATTATCTGCATCGTATACTCTTCCCACATCTGTAGTTCTTACTTTTGACTGTTCCCTCCACTAACAAATTAACCAATCCTGCATGTCGTAAAATGTTACACACCATTCTGTCTCTTTTTTTTTTCTGCAAGACTCTTCCACAAGCTTATTTTGTCTCTCATCATTTCCGAAACATGTTCATTTTGTACTTTATCTGACCTTTTAATTTTCAGCATGTTTTTGTAGCACCGTATTTCAAAGGCTTTAATTTTACTTCTTTTTGGTGTTCCCAAAGTCCATGCTTTGCTATCATTAAGTGCTGTTTATCCACCCATAATGTTTTGAAAAGTTGTTTCTGAGTTCTAGATCAATTTTGAAACTTAAGTCTCTAGCAGAAAGAGCCTTCATGAAAAAATGATTCCTGATACCAAGTTCAAATCTTTTCACAATAAATATAGTGAAATTTATTTTCTTGTGGAAATTCTTTTAAAACAACCTATCAGTACTATTGCTATGGATAGTAATAAACTTATTTAGCGAAGTATTGAAAGCGACTGGTGACAGTTTATGTGGAAAGAAATATGTGTTGAAAGTACTTATTATATTCAGGTGTGTCAGGAACTACATATCCTCGGTCAACAGATCACATAATCTAGGAAAAATAAAACCTCACTACTATCATAATATAAATTCACAGAAGCACCTCCACCCTATCTTATGTGACACTAGTTTTGTAAATCAATGTACAGTGTATATAAAATTTTATCAAGCAACTTTTTACCATTTTAAGAGTGCTAAATGTACTCTAACATAATTACTACTTGGTGTTCATTATTGCTGTATCACATGCTCTATATACCTAATTATCTTGATTAAATATACCTGTAGCTTTTCTTTTCCTTTAAGGTTACTTCATCTATGCTATGACTATCTAGATGGAAAGAAATCAAATAACCTGCAGTACTAATAAATTGCATAAAAAAAGAAAGGACTTAAAAATCAGTGTAATAATCAGTTTAGGACAGTTTATTATAAAAGTGGGACACTAGTGATTAAAGAAATTTTTTTTCATTTAAGTTATTAATACACAGCAACGTCAATAACCCAGTTTTTACCAAGTGTGTGTAGCAAGACATAGAATAGGAAACAGACTAGCTTCAGACCAATTAATGGAGTAAATATCTTAATATTTTAGGTAATACAGCTTATTATTTTTGCAACAATAAATCTGGTTTCATTAGATGAAAAATTCCAAGACTGTTACTTCTGTTGACGAACGGATAATACAACAGACTTCCATGTGCAGCAGTGATGTATAGCAACCCACCACAAAATTTCATCTAAAGTTAGCAATAAATTCTCTGTGAACTTGCGAAACTGGCAGCTAAAACCCATACAATTTTGATGCAAACTTACAGGAATGAAGCGATGGTTTGGGTGAGGTGTTTTGAATGGCATGTGTGTTTTAAAATGGCAGGACATTACCAGAGGAAGACAAGAAGCCAGCATGACATCACACATAACAATCTCCCAAAATGTGGAAAAAAAAATTCAACAAATTGTGTGTGACCAACATCTGACCATCAGAGAAATTGATGTAAAGTTCAAATCCCTGTCTTGAAAGGGATTTTGTAAGGCCATTTACTTAATCTTTAGCTCTGGCACAGCTTGCTATGTAATGTGCAGTACACCAGAACACTTCCATGGTTCGGTTCCAAGTTTAAATTCTAGTTCCCCTAAGCCTAGTTAGATTACCAGGTTTGTTTAACTTAGCCATGACAGAGTGGCATGTGCAGCAAATCGAAACTTTGTTAATCGGCAACCGAACTATTCAATACACATACACATTTAAACTAAAGAAATTACTAACATCATCAACATCTCACTTTGATACATCTCATGGAGGAAATTCATCAGAAATGACAGCAATTTCGGGAAAAGTGTAGCTGGATGCTCCATCACAATGCGCTGGCTCACTGATCTCTGCAACAAGCCAGTTTTGCACCCATAAAAATGTTCTTCGTTCCTCACCCCCAACTTCTATGGAACTGTCCCTCCTGTGGTTTTTCTCCGTTTCGGTAGATGAAATTGAGGCTAAAGGATCACTATTTTACCAAGATGGAGGAGAGCCAGCACAAAACATAGTATTGAAGAATGCTACTTCCAGGAGGCATACCAAAAATGCTGGTATTGGTTTTTAACTTCCAAAGGGAACTACTTTGAAGGTTATGGCATCGAAATTTAAATCAGTTGTCTTTATTTCCAGTTACGGAAGTATCAGATTTTAATGATCATACTTTGTTCATACCTAATTTTAAGTTAGAATGTAAGAAGGTTTCTGTGACTGATCCGTCTAGTGTAGCTAAGTAAAAAACTTAGTTTTTTTGGCAGACACGTTTCGATTATTTATTCAATCATCCTCCGTACCTAAAACTGAAATGGTTCTGTGAAGTGATTATTTCTGTGATGATTGTGGGTGGGATGTTATTCTGAGTTGTGAGGTTATTCTCTATATGATGCATGGTTTCATTAACAGGAATTTTTTAGAACATACTCTCCACTTTGAGGATTCCTGATACAGCAACTATGGTATCATCTCACAAATCAAACTCTATTCAGAACACTAAAAACAATTCCATAAAATATATACTAAGGGTATGGAACAACAAACACAAAAAAGAACAAACACAAGAAAAGCACAATATTTCAGCGTACGGACTTATTCTTGCAGAAGGAAGATGCCTGGTGGGTCAGACATTTACACAAAGATGGCATTCTGGCACATCTGACTCTGCCTGGTGTCTCACTTCTGCAAGTCATCGTTTCCAGCTGCCTTCGTCTGTGGTACGTGTTGGGTCATATTTCCCTATCCTTCCTTAGTTTTATTGCCTTTAAGCATTTTCCTGCTCATTGTTAGAAATTAAAAGATGCTAAGTAGCGGAATCAAATTAGGATAGGGAAATGAGCCACCACTTACCTTTAGATGATGGATGTGGGGCACGAACACACAGAAAAGTCACACACAAATAATAAAGAAATTTTCGGGGGGAAAAATCAACGAGAGAATATTATGAGAGGTGGGTGCAGCCGGAGACTGCCTCACAGAAAAACCCTATATATATATATATATATTATTGGTAAGATACTTGTAGGAAATAATAAGCATCTCTGAACACATTACTGTAAAAAATAACAAATGCATGTATATTGGTTAGTGTACTTTCAAAATGAAGCAAGTTTGTGCGATTAGAAGGACACCACAGTGTATGTGCGAAATACATAAAATCAGCAATACAAATACTGAAATGGAACTTCTCCAGACTTAAATGTAAAAACAGGAAACAAAACTTGTAAGTAGAATTTAATATTCATAGCATTTAATAACAGATTAGAATTATAAACATACTATAAAAATGTCAAAGCATGTGCTTAAACTGTTCTAGGACACGGAGGATGACTGAATACATAATCGAAATGCGTCGGCCAAAAAAACTAAGTTTCTAATTTAGCTACACTAGATGGATAAGTCACAAAAACCTAATTATTAAAGCAGCTAAGGATAAAAAAAGGCATGAATATCAACATGCAAAATGTAAGATTTCAAAAACTGAAACACTAGTTAAAGTCAGTTCTGTGGTTTTCATTTTATGCCAGACTACCTGGTGCCCATCTCTTCGTTCGTGTTTGTAAGGAATTTTGATTAGCAGTTAGCAACATGTAACCACCATAGTGCATGATGGGAGACTAGAGGCTAATACCACACACAAACATCAGTGATCTACGCAGGGTATTTATGACTGCAAAGTGAAATATAGGGACACACAATTCTTTGGTCAAAATATGAAAACGCCCTCCGTCGACCAATTTTAACCATTATATCTCCCACACCCCCATATCTACCAACACGACACCACTGTGGTGCATGTTGGGAGACTTGAGGTTAATGCCACACAAAATCACAGCGGACTGCGCTATGTAGTTTTTCGAGTGAAATATAGGAACGCATGACTATTTTGATATTAGGTCTACCAATTTCAACCACCGTATCTACCACATCACCACTGCTACTGACATGCAATCAGCATAGTGCATGGCAAAAACTCCAGGCTAATGCCTGTGGTCTGCACTTAGTAGTTCTGGCTGCAAGTTGAAATATAGGGACATACGCTGTCAGGCCTAGATCTTCATGGGGGCTGCAACACTTTGCCTAAACTATGAACATAAGTTCATGGCCTGTGTAGCCTTCTGGTACCTTAATATTTAATAAAACAGTTGCCACGGGTTTGTATCATAAACCCCAAACACGAAGGATATAATTAAATAAATTCTCTTAACATAGTTTTAAGATCACACAATACTTATATTCTTGAAAAGTTCATTCTTACATTACCGGTACCAGAATTGTGAATAAAACATCGGACAACAGTGCCATAAAAGATTAACAAGCTAAGGCAGGGCTGGCCAACCCACAGGCCGCATGTGACCCGCCTGGAATACTTTTGCAGCCCGCGAGATCCATCACACTTTTACAAAATATATTTATTTTATAATGGCCAAAGTAGCGAAAACCAGTGTATTAAAAATTACATTATTTGTGCATCCATATTTTCAAAATTTATTTCATATATATTTATATATTTTTATATATCATTTTTAGTGTTATATATTTCTTAAAAATGTGCATTTAGTAACATTATTATTATATTATCAGTGTTCGCATGTAAGAATAGTAGTAAACACAATAATAACAACTCGTTATGTTTCAATTTTTCACTCCAAAAAAATGTCTATAGTAGGTCTAAATCTAATATAAGGATATATTTTAAATGCGGCCCACGGAGTTATGACACATTTCCAAAGTGGCCCGCAAGATCATTTGGGTTGGCCACCCCTGGGCTAAGTGCATTCACATGAGAAGACAAACTCACTAAGTCCCCCTAACTTTAGTGAGAATACGATTATGGCAAGTTACAATGTGCTGTAACAGATACCGCGTGGAGCAGTTCGCTCCGCGAACTGACGTGAAGTTGGCTGTTTCAAATCTGGTGGAAGACTAGGCTACGTAGCGACACGAAGTTACCTCTTTGATAACTATCGAAAGACTGGGCAATTTCAAAATGGCTGCAGGGACTTTTATCAACTTTCCCATTCTTATACGTCAGAAAAATCTTAATATCTCCCAATATACTAAATGGTTTAACTAGAAATTACTACAACGGCTTCCTGTTATTATATTCTATCTATTTTAATTTAATTCAACATTCAAAAGGGTTTCTATAAGCTTAACCTTGAAGTCTCTTGCGTCACCAGCTTGGCACAATTTGTCGCATTTCAACAGCAACTGACAATCTATCTTCAAAATCTTAATTATCTTACTTATTCTTAAACTTTTTACTGAAACCACTATATATTCGTAATCCTCTCAATTTAAGCTATCTATTGGTATAAATTTCTTAATACTATTTGTCTTAGTTAAAAACTTTTTCTCTTAATTAAAACCACTAATTAAATTAGTTAATTTTAGTATCAAAATGTTCAAAACAGTGCTGACCTAGCTGATGATAAAAGATCAGCTGTGATTTTACTCAACCCAGAGTTATTTCAAATCTTAAATTCTGTCTTTCCTAACAGCGTGGTTTAAAACATAAACAAACTAAATTAATACACTTAAAAATGATTCTTATAACGAGTTGTCACTGTGGAAATGAATGCAGGAAAAGCCATTCAAGTTGAAAATTACTTTACGTGAAATTTCTATGTCCAACATAAGCAACTTCAAAATCGAACTATAGAATATGTTACTGCTGGGGATGGCTAGTGGGAATGCTTTTGGCGATGTAACCGGTACCTTAAAATACATCTTTGGTAGAAAAAGGAAAATGTCCTACATCGACCAATATCAACCTAAATATCTCGCACATTCCCATAGCTACCAACATTTAACCACCAAGCACACGATGGGAGACTTGATGTTACTACCACACACAAACACTAGTGATCTGTACAATGTCATTGTGACAGCAAAGTGAAACATACAGACACCAATGGCTACGGTCGAAATGCAAAAATATCCTTGACCAACCAATTTCAACCGCCGTATCTCCCACACCCATACAGTTACCAAAATACGGCCTACGCTGTGCATGATCGGTGAATGTATGCTACTACCACGTTCAAACGCCGTTTATCTGCACTAGATAGTTTAGGTTAAAAAGTGAGTCATAGAGACACATATGTCTTTGGTCAAAATATGAAATGCCCCAGGTCGGCCACTAACTATCACCTTATCTCCCACACCCCATAGCTACCGACATCTAACCACCATAGTGCTTGATGGGAGACTTGATGCTACTACCACACACAAACACCAGTGATCTGTGTTTTGTTGTTGTGGCAGCAAAGTGAAATATACCAACACACGTCTTTGGTCGAAAAATGAAAGTGTCCTTGATCGACCACTTTCAACCACCATATCTACCACACCCCCACAGTTACTGAAATTTGGCCAACATTGTGCACGATCGGTGAATGTATACTACTACCACGCTCAAACACCAGTTATCTGCGCTGGATACTTTTGAACAAAAGTGATACATGGGGACATACACGTCTTTGGTCGAAATGCGACTACCATATCTCCAACTCCGTCATAGCTACCGACATGCAACCAGCATAACACACATTGGGAGACTTGATGCTAGGTGTTCAGAACAGGTTTAAGTTTCCTACTCCATTGCCCTCAAACTGTAAAAACTCCTTCAATCTCTACTCATTAGTTTCTGCATAATGCCAGTATAGACACAGCTCTATTACTGATACAGTTTGGACAGTAATTCATTAAAAAAAAAATCATTGTAGGCTCTCCTGTTTCATAATCGAAGTACGTTATGGTTTACTTTATTAAGAAATATAATTTTTATTTTTGGAGGAATTTGTGGTATTTTACTTTATTATAGGTTGTATTAAATGCCTAGTTGTGTAGCAAAAAATTAGTCACCATAAAAGTTTGTGATTTGCTCAACGAGTCCCCCTAGCACTCAGAAATAATATTATTAAAAACGTTTTGCTACATAATTGTACTAATCCTGAAATAATTAATAATAAATAATTAATTAACAATTGTACCAACACCAAATAAAAACAACTTTACATAGAAATGAAAAAAATCACTTTGCACCAAATAAAATTAATAGCAATATCGTTTTTTTTACTATTGTGACAATTATTTTACTATTTATGTTCTGCAAACTGCTACACAGTAGTAAGTATTTAATAGCGTGACAGGCTCAGGACAAACAATATTTAAATGGTTAACTTCTTTGCATCCTTGTTTTAGACATATGTTTTCTCCTTAAGTAATTTATGACTCGGTGATTTCATACTTAATAATGCCTTCCATGATGATTGGCTGTCTTGCCAGGGCCGGTTTAAGGTTACCGCAAGAACTGCAGTCGTGGGGGGCCCCAAGCTTGAGGGGGCCCTGCCACGATGCCCTTCAAAATTTGTCATTACTTAATGAACAATTTTCCTGCTAAAATAAATAATCTGCCAATTTAGAATGTTAACAAGCTGCGTTCACAATAGACATTTCTGAGGCGTGGAGTTCCACGAGAAGTCCTTCATCAGATTCAGTTTTGAGAAAGTCGTATCTGATGTAATTACAATAGGCCTTAATATTTAAAGGCGTGTACTGCTCTCAGCCTGTTTCAGCAATTTATGTAATTTCGTTCGAATAAACTCGCTCATCTTTTGATGTTTCATATAAAAAAATATTGAATTAAAATGTGTATGCCTGCTCACGTGTATCCACCCCCAAAAAAGGAAGTAAGTGTAAAGCAAAGAAAGGCAAGAAAATGTAATGCAAAGAAAAACAAGAAAAGAAATGTCGTATATAAAAAGTGTATTATAAATATAATAGCTACAAAATTGAATACAAAAAGAATTTCAGTTGACACAATGGACAGCAGGGCTTAGCCAGAAATGAAAGTGACAGTAGTTGGGAGATCCATATGAGATGCATTGATAAAACACCAAAGATTAGGCGAGATTGGTCTCATTCAGCTAATCTTATATATATAAATAGACGTGTTTTTCCACATATTTCACTTTTCAGCCACCAATACACAGCATAGATCACTGGTGTTTATGTGAGGAAGTAGCATGGAGTTTCCTATCGTGTACAACATTGGCCGAATGCCGATAACTGTGGGGATGTGGAAGATATGATGATTAAAGTTGGTCAATGCAGGGCGTTTTTATATTTCGACCAAAAATTTGTGTCTCCTTATACTTCTCTTTCCTGCCACAAATACATAGGATAGACCATTGATGTTTGTGTGTGTTAGTAGCAGTGTATCTCCCATCATGCACTATGTTTGATAGATGTCAGTAGCTATGGTGGTGTGGGTGATATGGGGGTTGAAAGTGGTCTACCTGAGCAATTTCATATTTCTGCCAAAGACACATGTGTCTTGGTGTATCACTTTTCAGCGAAAACTACCTATCGCAGATCACTGGCGTTTGTGTGTGGTAGTAACACAGTCACCTTTCGATCACAACGTTGGACAAATTTCATTAACTGTGGGAGTGTGGGAGATATGGTGGTTGAAAGTGGCCGGTCAAGGATATTTTCGTATTTCAACCAAAGACATGTGTGTCCGTAAATTTTACTTTGCTGCCTGAACTACATAGTGCAGATGACTGGCGTTTGTGTGTGGTAATAGCATCAAGTCTCCCATCGTGCACTGTGGTGTCAATCCACATTCTTTACAAACACGAATGAAGGTGTGGGACCAGCTAGTACTCAATAAACTGCTGGCCGGTTTTTACACAGATTTAGAGAAACCTCAGTCCGTCTCTTTAATCGCTGTTTGAGCTCTTATATATATATAAAAGACATGAAAATTATCTAAAGTGTAGGCAAAAGTACATCTAGAAAAGAAGTTGGGGACCTCAAAATCAAACTTCGCAGGGGGCCCCGAAATTCCTTAAGCCGGCCCTGTGTCTTGCAATCTAATTATCTATGTAATTCCTTTCTTAATAAATATTTTTGTATTAATTGTTCCTTTAGACCAAATTAACATGCATTTGCAAAATTAACATTAATTAATTAAACTGGTTCTGATTACTTAAAGTAACTTTTTTCACAGTTAATTAACTATCTGACTGCTTGGAGACTTGTTTAATCCAGAAGTTAAACAAGAAGTGCCTCATAAAAATTTCAACAGTATTCTGTATCCAGTTTGACTCAAATACCCTGTAGCATGAAACCCATATCAATCATGAAATGTATACCGTAATAAAAACTAAATACGAATGTATAAAACAATTGGTAATAATCCTACAACCTGTTGCACATATTTAGAAGTAAAAAGTCCAAGTGAGTGACCATGTCTGTCCTTCCATTTAGGAGGATGCAGCTTCGAATCCCTGTCTGGCCGTCCAAATCACTCCAGGTGAATGGCGGATGGATCATTTTAAAGAAAAGCTTGAAACCATAAGCATAATAATAATAATAATTCTATACTATGAATGTTCTCTTCATAGTCAACATGTTGCTGCTGTCAAGGGAACTAGAATGGCTAGTTGTGAAATTAATATTTTATTGGACTTGAAGATTTTGCAATTTTAGCCATGGCCCAATAATGGTGTAAAGGCCAAATGATAAAGTAAAACTAAGTATAGTGAGCGACTGAAAATATTTGTACCTGACATTTAGGTGTATACAGGCTCGATCTCTGTTGTAGACATTCATGCAAATACCCGCATGGTCCATTCATAAAGGCCATAATTGATTCCATTCCTTTTCGTAGCCTATAATCTTCCTCTGCTCTGATGACCTCTTTATCAACCACCTATAAAGTACTAATTCCAACAAATAAATGAATATACAACTAGACGACCCGTATGAAAATTTCGCGAAAAAAATACAACAAATAGTGAAGTTGAATGCTTGTAATACAATGAAAAGTAGAACCGCACTTTTGTAGCAAATATGTATTTGTTTAGTTTAATAGGTATGCATCAAAATATTTACAACATATTACAAAACAATTAGGAAAATTTAAAACACTCTGTATGTACGACGAACTGTCACTGACCTTAACAGAATACAACCAACCTAAACAAAATGCACACAGCATTTCAAAATCTCTGTGATATGTGTTCCTGTGCGAATAAAATGCTAGCTGTAAGGACATAACCTATACTAAGGGTAGAGTATAGGCTTAGTACCTTAGCTGAAAGTTCACTTGAATTTGACTTAATAACTTTAAATTGACCATGTGCCTGCCTGGAATACTCAACTAAAGTGCTTAATGGTCGCCACTCACCCTTTGTAACCCCAAAGCTGAGAAAAGGGTTTCAGTTTACTATGAAATCACAAAAAAGTTCACTTGGACAAAAATTTGGAGTTTATTTAAAAAGTCACATTTTTCAAAATTAGCATTATACAGTTGGGTAGGCAATCGAACAAATGTTTCCAGAAAATTGCAGATTGTGGAGAGAAAGAATACCGACCAAAAAGAAACCCCTTTAAAATTTTAGAAGTTCATTATAGTTGTTAATAAGACACTGTGGTTAGAAAAATCATCATGGCCGACACACAATCTCAGGCTAGCTCAACCAGTTTCCGGCTACTGCCCGACCCGCACCAAAACAACTCGCGCGGATTCAATTTACGTAGCGTTCCCGGAATAAAGACCAAACGATAAAGACGAAACAATAAAGATCACAACCTCTATGAGATACCCACTTATATAACCCATCTGCGCGACGTCAGTACTTGACACTACTTTCCCAAAATAGTGTAAAATGATTGTGATTATAGAAAGTGTTCAAACTTTGACTGCATATAGCTTTGTCCTCACGATACATAAAGAGTGTTTAGTTAGAATTCTCGAATGATTAGTTTGTTTATAAACGAATTTAGTTTTTAAACTGCGTACAGTCCCAAAGTCCAGTGGGGTCCCCCTAATTTTATCTGAATTTTAAGTACTTTTTAGGTCAACTCTCTGAATGACAAATAATCTACATAAAATTAGTGCCAAAATGTTCTATATCAATTCCCGATTCCAGTGATGTAAATTTTATCGTAATCTTTGGTGAGATAATGAAGTTACGATTTTAACAAAATTTGGTAGTGCCACTGTTTAGAAATCACTTGGTTTTTCATTAATAATTCTTAAAGTATTGTTTCTATCGAAAAAGTGAAATTATCGGAATTTTCTTTGAATTTAGTTACGTGTTTTGAAAGTTATTTTATTTGGAAGTGGCTTAGTTTAATTGCAAATAAATCTCGAGTGAAACCACGTGTGTTTAATTACAAAATAATCTTTAAAATGTATATAAAATCTGTTTTACTACATGGAATGTTATGAAATTTAAATATGTTGAACTAGATTTTTGTTCTTTCAGAAAATCTACTTTTTTAGTTCGGGAAATAATCGAAAACATATGATAAAAAATGTTAGAAGTGAAAGTGCATTTCTCGAAGTGTTTAAAAATTTATTTTCGTTATTTACATGGTCAGAACCTACAGAATTTTAGTGAATTTAGTTTTCTTTTGAATTATTATTATTTTAAAATTACTTTACTGCTTTTAAAAGTGTTAGGAATTGGTGGAATGGTCACGTAGCAAAAGTCCATTGTTAGCAAATTGGATAATAATGGATTATCCTATTCCAGGTTAGTATAAAGTTTCTTTACTATTAAATGAAGTTTATTTAATGCTTATATTATGTGCTGAGTGGCTTTACTGTTTCTAAATTGGTTTATTTAATGAATTGTTAGCAGTATCAGCTTCTATATGAAAAGTTCCTCCCATAACCAGTACTTGCAGTGAAACCTTGTGTTAATAGGAAAGCTTACTTCCTCCCTTCTATCTGAAGCTAAGAAAACTAG
Organism: Vandiemenella viatica; assembly: GCA_031002005.1. NCBI lineage: Eukaryota > Metazoa > Arthropoda > Insecta > Orthoptera > Morabidae > Vandiemenella > Vandiemenella viatica. The sequence continues at coordinate 94,058,693 of JARYHS010013631.1, forward strand.
AATTTACCAAAATTCTAAGGGGCTTACATAGCAAAACAAAAATGTTTCCATAACAGAAAAAAATATCCTAAAAGTTACTTATTGTATAAAAACAGTTTGATATCTCTGATATCTGCCGCTGCAATCTAGGGACATGGCTCTGAACTGTCTCATATGGGCGACCACTTTAAGTATCAAATTCCTAAAAATTCTTTCTTAATTTATGATTTTACCTAATTGGAGACATTAATCTTTAAAACGATATGACATTTATCGATTTCGGTTAGGTATCGAAGGAGATAAATGGCTCGCAATAATAATAGTAATAATAATAACGCTTTAGAAATAATGTTGATACTTTTATCCTTTACCAAAGCAGACACCTTGGTCATTAAAATGATACCTCATTTATCAATCTCGGTTTGACATCAAGCGAGGTAGAAAAAAAAAAGTTGTAGAAATGATTATATTTTTGCCCATTAAGGGTTGAATTTGGAGAAAGTTCTTTCTTAAAATATGATGTGACCAAAGCGGATACTTTAATATATAAAACGATACCTCATTTATCGATTTCGGTTAGGTATCAAGATAGATAAATAGCTCATGACAGAAAAATGCGTTGTAGAAATATTAATACTTTTGCCCTTTAAGGGTCGAATTTTGAAAAATTCCTTTCTAAAAATATGGTGTAACAGAAGACCTTACGAGGACCTGAGTCTTTAAAATGATACCTCGTTTATCAATTTTATTTAATTACCAAGGGAGATAAATAACTCGAGGCACAAAAAACGCGTTTTAGAAATATTGACATTTTTGTCCTTCAAACGTTCAATTCGGAAAAATTCCTTTCTTAAAATATGATGTGACCACAGTGGAAACCTTAATTTTTAGAATGATATCTCATTTATCTATTTTGGTTAGATATTACTGGAGATAAATGGCTTGTGACACAAAAATGCGCTGTAGAACCATTGATACTTTTTCCCTTTAAGGGTTGAATTCTAAAAAAAATCTTTCTTGATATTTGATGTCACCAAAGCTGAGACATTACTCTTCTTAATTCTACTTCATTTATCGATTTCAGTTAGATATCCAGGGAGATAAATGGCTCAACACACAAAAAACGAATTTTGGAAATATTGAAATGTTTCCTTTTAAGGGTCAAATTATGATAAATTCCTTTCTTAAAATATAATGTGACCACAGTGGAGACCTTAATCTTTAATATGATACCTCATCTATGTATATTGGTTTTAGATATCAAGGGAGATAAATGGCTCGTGACATAAAAATGCATTGTAGAAATATTTATACCTTTTCCCTTTAAGGATTGAATTCCAAATATATATTCTTAATATCCAATGCACCAAACCTGAGACTTTACTCCTCATAATCCTACTTCATTAATTGATTTTGGTTAAATATCCATGGAGATAAATGGCTCGAGACACAAAAAACATATTTTAGAAATATTGACATTTATGCCCTTTAAGGGTCGAATTCCGATAAATTCCTTTCTTGAAACATAATGTGACCATGGCAGAGACCTTAATATAATACCTCATTTATCTATATAGCTTAGATATGAAGAGAGATAAATGGCTCGTGATAGAAAAAAGCGTTGCAGAAATATTTATACTTTTATCTTTTAGGAGCTGAGTTCTGGAAAATGCCTGTCTTAATATATGATGTTACCAAAGTGGAGATCTTAATTTTTAAAATGATACTTCATTAAATGATTTTAGATAGGTATCCAGGGAGATAAATGACTTGTAACACAAAAAACAGCATTTTAGAAATATTGGCAGTTTTGCCCTTCAAGGGTTGAATTCCGAAAAATTTCTTTCTTAAAATATAAAGTGATCAAAGTGAAGACCATGAGCTTTAAAATGACACCTTGTTCATTGATTTCGGTTAAGTATGAATGGAGATGAAGGCTTGTGACAAAAAAATCCTTACAGAAATAATATACGAGGGTTGGAACTTAAATAGTGGCAACACTGCTGTGTAGACACTATGCAATGGAATCTACTATTGTCGCTGGTAGCACATGTTGTTGACATACCTACCTTACTCCGAGCAAATGGACTCGCTCGTCCCACCACCCCGGCGTGTGCACAGTCGAGGGAAACCCAGTCACTTGTGAGTGAGTGGTCGAACGTAATGGTGTCACTATGATTTTGAAACAGGAACAACAGAGTTGGATCAAGATTGAATGTGCCTGAGGTCATACAGCACGACAGTGTCATCAAGGTCTTCAAGAGATGTGCGGGGAATTGGCATCGCCGTACAGAACAGTGGAACGTTGGGTAAAAGCCTTCAACGAAGGCCGGCAAACTGTGGCAGACATGTATCAGGCTGGTCGTCCTAGCGTGTCTGAAGAAGAAGTGCATACTGTTACCGCTTTAGTGATAGACGCCAGATGATTCGTGAGCTCGCCTACGAAACCGGATTAGCGCATACGACTGTGCTTCGCATCCTGAAGGAACGCCTGGGCATGCAAAAAATTGCATCACAATGGGTTCCGCATGAATTGACGGAAATGCAGAAATGGATGCGTTACGACGCTACTTAGATGCACTTGGAGTGCTATGAGCACAAAGGAGAGGCTTTCTTACGCCATATCGTAACACTGGATGAGACATGGGCCACATCGAATGAGCCAAAACTGAAACACCAATTCAACGAATGCCGTCATTATGGGTCGCCGCGAAAGGTCGTTAGAGCCCCAGTATGGTGAAAGTTCTGGTGATTCTCGTGTACGACTGTGATGGTGTTATCCTAAAGCATTACGTTCCTCCATGGCAGACCGTCAATGCACAGTATTACTGTTCGTTTTTGGAGCATCACCTGCGACCAACTTTGCGAAAGAAGCGGCAACACTTTCTGCGCAACCCACCAATCATTTTGCACGACAATGGGCGGGTGCATACAGCGCAAGCTGTGGCTGCTCTGTTCGGTTGATGGGACTTGGAAGTACTGTACCATTTACCATACTCCCTGGACCTAAGTCCTTGTGACTTTGATTTGATTCCGAAAATGAAGGAACCACTTCGTGGCATTCGCTTCAGAACTGTTCCAGAGATTTGACAGCTAGTAGACTGCTCCATTCGCACCATCAACAGAACAGGCTCTGCTAATGGTATACTACACCTTCCACATTGCTGGCAACGGGTTCTGCACAATGCTGGTGACTACTTTGAAGGACAGTAACAGGTGCAAACATGTAACGCTTTTGTATCGGTTGTGAATAAATAGTTGCCACTATTTAAGTTCCAACCCTCGTACGTGATTGTTCTGGGCCAATGAAGATGATTGATTATTACTGACATAAATTGTTGAATAATTGAGAAACATTTCAAATTGCAGATAGATTATTTTGTTTTGTCCTTGAGTAGACAGATACATACTAGAGAGAGAGAGAGAGGGCTGACTTGGAAAGACAAAAGGATGTCAATCTTGATTCTGATAAAGTCTTCGGTCTTTTGACTCTTATGGTTTCTACTTGGAGGACATAAATAGAGGTATAAAATAAGCTACAGCAAAGCTACAATACCATGAAGCAAAGAGAAACTTAATTACTATTAAATGATTGGGTTATTTGTACTGGTTACAAGATTTATGTTACACTTCAACCAAGGTGTATAATTCAACTAACAGTAGATGTGCAGCCAGAAAATGTCTGGTATTCAATGCAATGAGGAAAGCATGAATGTTTCTTTACTAATACTGGTTAAATAGGTATATTGGCATTGGAATTAAGGTGACTTCTTCTTCTCTTGTCGATGAAAGCATTAAATATGTGGTATTTTTCTTCTAGTTTGATGGCTATGTCAGTAGCTGATTGGAGGCCAAATTGGGAATACATTCATTCTGACCTGTGGACAAGACAGCAGATGTACCAAGTTTTCTCTCTCTGCACATGAACATGTGGTATCTGTCTGTTCTCCCAAGTATCCCCATGTGGCAAGAGTATCTTTGCAACGGCCAGCTCCAACTCGAAGCCTGTTTAACGACTTCCATATGGATCATGGTTGTTCAGACCCAGGTGGTAGACCCTCTTTTGGCTTGATCCACTCAGTCGTGTTGCACTCTCTTCTCCCAAGCTGATATTCTTTCAATGCTTGGTGCTCCATTTAGTGGCTTTGAAGTCCACATGAAGCTTGATTGGGACTTAAGTCTTGATGGTGCTGGTGTATAACCATGTAGAGGGTGTCGAGTGTCTTCGTTCGCTACCTTTGTTTTATATTCAGCACTATTCTTGAGTTGTAATTACCCTTGCTGAACCTACAAATTCTGTGCTTTCTTCAAACTGATTGGGATATTGTTCAAACGTTTCTAATATCTTTGAAACTTTAATGACACATGTTGTTACAGTCCTGTGTTGTCAATGTGTGAATAATGTTTATTTTAATTTTTTTCATTATGGCTTGATGCTTCGTTGACATCGAGTTGTTAGAGGTGGGAAAGGATTGGGGACAAGGAATGGAAGGTATTCGGCCATGACCTTTCGAAGGAAGCATTCTGGCATTTACCTTTAATGATTTTGGGAAACCAAGGAATCTGGATGCATGGGCAATAGATGAAACACAAAACTGGGATCAGTTAAGCTTCGCTCAGGATATTTGCTGAACATCCCTCCTCCTCACCACTCTGTCAATCATAGGATGAATCAGTGCTATCATTTTCCAATAGTGGGAGATGAAAGTTATATTGTTGTAACCCAAAGTCCATTCATATTTGCTAAAAATTTGGCTAAATACTGGTTGTAATGGCAGCTGCCCTTGATGTCAATGTACTCAACTCACCATTATACTAATTCATTGATGTTAGATGAAGAAAAGAGCTATTATTTTGATAATTAATAAATTAAACATTTACTGTAATTGCTTACAATGTAGGTCATGACAATTTTAGTAAGATAAAATTGGCGGTATCATTGTGGGCATATATAGATTATTTTCTCAGTTTCAAAATCATCATACTTTTAAAAATCTCATAATGTTCTAGAACATAGATATGTATCAAATTTCTAATGAGTAAATGTGTACTAGATGGGAATGTTTAGAGATATTTACTATTTAATGCACCTAAACTTTTCTTTGATCTAAATCACATATGTTTCCTTCTGCAGCTATAGGAAATGCTGTTGCAATATTAACAGATCCCGAGAAGCGAAAACAGTACGATCTTTATGGATCTGAAGAAGAAAGACTGCAACAGTCGGGCAGACACACTCACCGTGAATATAATTACACCAGAGGATTTGAAGGTACATTAAAGGTGTAAGACAATTTAAGTTGCTTTTGATATCCTTTCCTTTTTAGTTTTTCCTTATTACAGTGTTCCCTGTTCTTTTATTGTAAAAAGTCAATATTAGTATATCTTCTGCATTAGTATAGTTTAAATCAGTCTCTAACTTCTTCTGAATAATAGAAATCTATGTTCTAGTGTACAGAGATACCTGAGAAATATGGTGAAAGCAGCTCAGTATTCCGAGGTGAAATTATTTTTATATGCCTATGATCAGCTATAGCTACATCTGATGTGAGTAAATGTGGTGGCTAAGGGAAAAGCATAGGTTCTGTCTCAGGGCTATCCTTGCGGATACCATTAGTAGGTGGTGTTATGTTACACGATAAATAGGAGGAAGATTCCAAGTTTTTAATTAAAGATGTAAGACTGCCTACTTGTAATTATAATTGGGTTTTGGTAGAAGCTGCTGGCGGGTGAATCATAAATCACACAGTGGTGAAGGTAGAGTTTGTGGCATATTTGTACAGGTTAACAATTGCTTGCATTCACAAATGGTAGACATTGGTTGCTAGAGGTAGAATTCTGAGTACTGAGTAAAAATTAATGATCATGTATAGTAGGAGGATCAGTGTATGAAATAATGTCCTTGGTTTGAAATTGAATGCATATTTATTTAATTAGATGGAGAACAAAGGATAGTCATAATGGGATATGACTGTAATATATCAGGTATGGATTAATTTTGAATGGAACTAGAGATTAGAAAATTCCTTTTTGAGGGGATAAATATGATCCACAGGTATGAAGCAGGTCACAAGTAGGCCAAACATATTGGATATCTTGTTAATAAAGCTAATTGAAAACTGCATTGATCTCAGATCACAGAAGAAATAAGTGATCATGATTTATTTTTGATAATTATAAGAAGGTTCAGTAAACCAATAGCTGAGAAAGAAGTTGTATATAGGTGTAATTAGACGGCATGGGTGTCAGAATTGAAAAGAAATTTCAGAAGAGATTCATTATGTGAAGGAGGCCACCAATATATTAGAGAGTAAAATAGGAGTAAATCAAAGAGTTAGTGTGTATGATGGAAAAATTGTTTATGACAAAAAGAAAAAAAAGCATGGAGGTAATGTGACCAAAGACATTAATAAGAATAGGGCACAATGAAGTAAGGTAGCAGCTGGGAAGTATGGACGCTTGAAAGAAATAAACAAGGAGCTTACATCACCAAATATGCTTATATGAAAGCTATTGTGGAGAGTATAAGGTTAATATGTAGAAAATTTCCAAGTCCCAATTATGGAGCCATATTATGAAGTATTTAGTCAACATTTTCCTGAGTCCTTGAAATAGGAGCAATACTACAAGTTACTTATTGAGGTACTTGCCTCTTGGTATGTCTGAATTATTCAATACCTATCTGACCAACAGTGGCTGACACCACAGGAACCAAATGTCTCTTAATTTTTTAGCAGAATGCCTTGAAAAATATTGTTGATTCTTTGTTTTGCTAGCAATTTTTGAAACCTCCTGTCTAAAAGCTGTAATTAGAACTTGCTAGTGAAAAGAAAACTGGATGTTTGTAAACTTCACTCTGTACCAGATAAAATAATTACTCAATTTGATACTATTTGTTTACATGAAAGATTTAAAATCACTTTTCACATTACAAACTTAACTCCCAAAAGTTGGAAGCTGCGAGGAGTGAACAACATGAGACAAACAAAAATACAATATTTTGGCTTAAAACCTTCCTCCTGCATGAATAAGGTTTTAAGGCAAAATGTTCTATGTGTTTGACTTAAATTTTTGTAATCATCTCTCGTGTTGTACACTCATTGCAGCCTTCAGGTTTGGCGAGTGATTGATTACTAACCCTATCCTTTGTTATTTATCTTGTTTAAAAGCTGTTTCCTCTTTACTTAATATCATTACATAACTTCAGTAATTCTGGCTGCAGTATCATTTAGAAGGCTGTAATATTCCCCAAGAACAGTTAACTGTTCATTATCAGACCACACAGAGTCACTGTCTGGCTCTGTATACTTCTCCTAAACAAACTACTTCATCAGTAGAACCTCTGTGGCTAATACTATGAATAAAAGGAATACATAAATTATAAATACATATTGAAAACACACAAATACTATTATGCATTCCCCATTCGGGTGCAATCAATTTTTTTTGTTAGAAATAAATAGATAAGATGAAATGCATAATCTGTAAATATTTAACAACATGTTTACTTATAAACGTTTCTCGGGAAACAAACCGAGTAATATTATTATTAATACACAATATTTCGGCGACTTTATTCTCCGTCGCCATCTTCAGGTGCAGTTGTAAGTCTTGAAGTCAGCCTTGAGCTTGTTGTTTGTAAACGGGCAGGGCAACGACAGACGTTGTTATGTTGCCTAGCAGCATCTCAGATGTCATTAGACGCCCGCGGAACACAAAAAGCAGAACGTTGGTGACGAGCAGCCTCAATAACAGGAATCCATGCAACACTTATCTGGAACCTACAATCCCTGTTAACCAAATCAGACGCGAAGCGAATTTCAAATGCTTCTTTAATGATGCTGTTCCAGAAGCCTCTCGCATGTGTCAGCACCTTAGTAGCTTCGAAAGTAGAAGAACTTTTGGTGGACGCGTCTTACCGAAAAGTGTCGAAAGATCCAACCAATGTCGTGCCGAAGAAAACAACAGCTCTGCTGAAATGTTCAGGGCTACCAGAAGACACTATTAAACAGTTACAACCCTGCGCAGCTGTTCCACACAGACTTTATGGATTACCAAAAATCCATAAACAAGAAACACCATTACGGCCAATAGTGTGTACTATTGGATCGGCCACTAATAATCTGGCTCGATACTTGACCGGGCTGTCATCACCAATTGTGGGATAATATGTTCGCCATGAGAAAAACTCGGCGGAATTTATTAATATTGTTAAAGAAATTCACCTACGTCAACAGGATTTGATGGTGAGCTTCGATGTGGTTTCCCTCTTCACCAGGGTTCCTCTGGCTGATACGATGGCTTTACTACAACAGCACTTCGAGCCCAGGTTAGTTGAGGTGTTCCGCCGCACATTACAATCATTGTACTTCTTGTATGATGGGCACTACTATGAACAGATCGAGGGAGTTGCAATGGGCAGTCCCCTGTCACCTGTTATAGCTGATTTCTATATGGAACATTTTGAGGAGAAAACGTTGGAAGCCCAGTGCCATCTTTCAGTACGTTGATGACACATTTGTTGTTTGGCCCCATGGTAGAGACAACCTAGATAAGTTTCTCCTTCACTTGAACAGTGTCAAAAAAAACATCCAATTCACGATGGAGGTTGAAAAGGAAGGCCGCCAGCCCTTTTTGGACATTCTGATTTTAAAGAAAGCTGATGGAACTTTGGGACACACGGTGTATAGGAAGCCAACGCACACGGACCTGTACCTAAACGCGCACAGTCATCATCATCTGGCACAGCGCATGACAGTACTAACTACTCTTGTCCACAGAGCGCAGGCAATATGTGATAAAGACAGCCTTCCTAGTGAGTTAAAACATCTACATGATACCTTCAGAAAGAATGGGTACAATGAACATCAGATACAGTTAGCATTCCGGGAAATGAAACGCGGGCCTAATAAACACGAAAATGGTCCACAGGATAAATTAGCCTTCTTGCCGTACTCTGGCGCCACAACATCTAGGATCGGAAGAGTCCTGGCAAGAAATGGCATTAAGACCTACCATCACCAAAATTGAGAAACATTTTGCGCTCTCCAAAAGATGACCTTGCCCTTCGTACACCCGGAGTTTACTGCATCCCGTGTGAATGTGGAATGAAATACATCGGCCAGACCATACGGTGCGTACAACAACGTTGTTTGGAACACGCTCGACATGTTCGCCTGGGGCAAAAAGACAAATCAGCAGTGGTGGAACATAGTTTGACACAAGGACATGGTTTCAATTTCGAAGCTACTAAGGTGCTGACACATGCGAGAGGCTTCTGGGACAGTGTCATTAAAGAAGCATTTGAAATTCACCTCGCGTCTGATTTGGTTAACAGGGATTGTAGGTTCCAGATAAGTGATGCATGGATTCCTGTTATTGAGGCTGCTCGTCATCAACGCTCTGCTTTTTGTGTTCCGTGGGCGTCTAATGACATCTGAGATGCTGCTAGGCAACATAACGTCTGTCGTTGCCATGCCAGTTTACAAACAACAAGCTCAAGGCTGACTTCAAGACAGTTTAGAGATTTACAACTGCACCTTAAGATAGCGATGGAGAATAAAGTCGCCGAAATATTGTGTATTAATAATAATATTACTCGGTTTGTTTCACGAGAAACGTTAATAAATAAAAAATGCGGAGAAAAATTGCATTCATTTATAACATGTTTACTGTTTCGCCTCTTAACATATCGCTAAATAGTGTTTTTAGTCACTTAGATTTGTTAATAATCCAGCTTACATTATTAATAATCTCTGTCCATAACAACTACAGATTAACTATCTGACACATACTGAATGCTATACTTTTCATAAATTCAAATGTACTACAAATCCACACATACCAACAGTTTACAATCACACTTCATGTACTTCATACAACCTTAAATTAACTGCATTTACTAACTATAACTTGATGTTAGAAGCAGCCAATTGCCAAAATTAAATGTGTTCAGTTTGTGCCTTCATATTGCACCTCATTTTTTCCCTTATCTTCCAAATTTTTCAAATCTCCTTTTTCTTTTGATATCACATCCTTCATGTCATTAATCTTGTGCAAACTTTCTACTTCAACCTGTTGATCATCATTATCTTGCATTATAACAACTGATCATAACTTTCTTGAACCAAAAATCCTTACTCTGCTGACGGACCTCTCTGTAATCTCACTTTTTAACTGCACGATTGTACAGGAATTCAGAAACAGCAGTTACTTTACTCCTGGTATTCACTAATGCACAATTTTTTTTTTTAAATCAACATTGATTGGGAGTTGCTTTTCACTTTGAGTTTTTCTTCTTACAACAAATAGTTTTCTGTGCTTTTATGGGACCATTCAAATAGTTGTTCACCATTCACCATTTTTTGCCAGACATGCTGCTAATAGTGTTTTGTTGTAGGGAAGTCTGTGGTGGCAACACATGCTTCTTGTGCATTTACTGATAATGAATGTGTCAGTATATGTTCGGAGCTGGCTATATGCTTTAACTTAAAAAAAGTATGTGAAATTTCATTGTATATCTGCAATGTGATGCTGTATTCAGTGTACTACTTTCAACCATCAAAGCAATTTAATTCTTATCAGTAATTTAGATCACAGATCGTATTTTAACATCACTCCCTCCTTTGCTTTTAGACAAGATTTTTCTTTACTTGCATCTTAATTGAGGAACTGTATAGTAGTAAGACTGAGAAAAGTTAATAAATGGAAGACTAATTATTATCACATTTACAGAGCAAAAACAACAGAACATAACTATGTGAAGTCGTTAGCTATGAGGATGAAGATATGTGAGTGTTTTTCATAAAACTTGCACCTTCTGTTACAGCACCTCTGGGAAATATTATGGGATAAATGGAGGGGGATGAGATGGGATGTAGAGGCTGGTGATAGATAGGGTGAACAAAACTGCCATTATTTCTGGGGTTGTGTGGTTGTCTAGTCTAACTTGGGTAGATTGGAGGAACTAGTGTTTTTTGAGCAAGGGTGTGTTTGACAAATTTTTAATCTTGTATTAAGGAAATGAATTCTCTCCTATTTCTGAACATTCCTTAAATATCATGATTTGTGTTACAATCATAAACTTCCTGTGTCATCATCACCACTAATCAGCTGTTTACATATAGTGACCTTAATTAGATTGTAACTTCTCAAAACAATACTAACATTAGTAATGTTAACATATGCTTGGTGGTCCAAAATGTGAGTGTGCTATAAGAAAACGGCAACACATCTAACCGTGTAAGCGAAAACTCTCATATCTGTACAGCTATGGCACCAGTCATCTCTGGGCCTAATATCTCTTCCCTCGAGAATCGTCCTCTGCCTTCAGCACTATTACCAGTATCAGCACCACTGTACCCATACCTTTATCAACCATGCAGTGAGCAAGAGGAGTGTACATAATTGATATGTGTGAAGTACTATTTAAATCCCTAATGGTATACATAACCGTAGGCTTGTATAGTCTGTATGTTTTTTGTGTCACTGCAGTCTTGCTTCCTTCAGCTTCGGTAAGTGATAAATTAATTTTCTACATGCATCAAACATTTATCTTACTTTTTGTACTAACCCAAGTTAACTGTGAATTAACATCAGTAAACATCCTGATATTTCTTTGTCTTTATGGTTATGAAATAATAAAAAGCTTCTGAGGAATTTTCCTATTCTAATAACTGATATTTTTCAGCTGACATTACTGCTGATGAATTGTTCAACATGTTTTTTGGCACTGCATTCCCGAATCAGAATGTTTATATGCGAAGAGGTGGCAGATGGCAACGTGCTTCGGAAGCGCAGACACAGAATCGTGAGGTAAAGAGTAATTGAAATAAAATTTCTTTACTTTTTAATTATTTCAGCGTAGTTAAGTTAGACCTTTCTCTGTGAATTTAATGTTTAGTAATGCCTATGGAAAGGACTGGGGAACTACCACACTATCATTCTTAAGAAGTTTATGGTCAGAACCTCCTTGTAGAAAGCAGTTCATGTTCACTTCGACTTCTGTAGAGAAATGCACCATGATGTAGACCATATTATAGGGGGAGGAAAACAGAAGAATTTTGGAGTGATAAAAACTGGAACTTGGAACTTGGAATATCATTACATGTTTGCAGAGTTTGTCTTCATCTGTAATGACAGGTTATTTCCCCTATCCTTCATTATTTTCATTGTCACCATTATCCCATTAAAATAAGTGATGGATTTAGTATGTTTATGCGGGTTGAGGTCACAGACATGGGTGTCAGTTGATAAGACAGTTCATATATACATCGTTCAAAAGGGCTGCTGGTTTCTTGAAAGGCTAAGTGCTGTCATGGTGGATCAGTTTTTAGTATTCTGAGTTGTGCAAAATGGCACTTGACATTACTGAATGGTATAGGTTGTTAGTGTAAACAATTTACCTGTAGCCTTGTGGCCTGATGGAAAAATGATTTGCAATGATGCAAATGCAGCAACTGGGACAGTGGAGGCAGATTAGCTGATATGTAAGCTGTGCTGGGGGGATGTGGCATGGTGAGTAAATGACTAGTTTTTCTCAGTGGTAGAAATAGGGTAGGTGCTACAGGCTGGTAGTATGCTGCAAGTTATGCAGCACTGTCTGTTGGTAGGGTAGGATCCATCTGGTGGTTTGACAAACTTATGAGATAAATGTTTATAGGTGATATTTTTAATGGTTGATAATAGCCTCTTCCCCGTTCCACATCTTTCAATAGACTAAGAGGAGGATACATGTTTCAGAATTGAAATGGAGGAAGGTACACACCCATTGTTAAGGATTTGATTGATGGTGGATTGTGATGATAAATTTTCTTTTGTGCTCTGCCTGTGGGGCAACAATGGAAATGAGTGCTTGTGGAATTGGCACGCTTAGTGTGTAAAGAATGGAAACTGTCAAAATGTAAGTTCTGCTGTAAATGTTTTGGTTTAATGTGGACAGAGGTGTGAAAGCAATCATTCTGGAGGAAATTGTCCACATTCTGAAATGTACCTCCTCCTTTCTGAAATGCTTTGCCCTCATTCTGCCCTACCACTCTGACGGGTGTTTCAATAGACCAGTCAACCTTCCCTAACATCTTTTAAATTTTTGAAACCTCCACAAGGATTTATGAGGTGGGAGTTGGTGCATGCAATCTCGTCAATGTGTCATATTTCATCTTTCTGCACAGTTAATAGTTCTCCAAAAATATTTTAATTTTTGTTTTGCATGGGTCTTCAGTCATCCTGTCTTGTACTTTAAGTGATTGGTTTACTTTCCCTATGCTTCATTGTTTCATATTACCTTAAAGCATTTTCCTTCTCATTTTACTGATATCAAATTAAGAAGAGTAGAATTATATTGGTTATGGGAAAAGTGCAGTGAATTAGATAAATTGGAAAATTAAAATTAATGTAACCTTTTGTTAAAAAAATGTTATTGGTCTTCAGTGAAGAGACAGAGAGCAACAATGTGGAAATAGAAAATGCAGATAGAAGAGTGGCTAGTCAGCCAGAGGAAATTAAGAATATACACAGGGGAAGAGGCAGCCAAAGTAGGGGGCTGAATGGATGAGCACAATAAAAGTAGAAGTATACTAGAATCTGAATGTAAGAGGGGGGGGTGAAGAAAAAAGGTTTTGGGAATACGCAGTACATTGGTTGAGTTGCTTGAAGGAAAAGGAGAAAGAACTGATGGGCTTATGTAACCTGATAAATGCTTTAGAGAAGTGCCTAAATTATTCAAGATATATTTATCAAAAAGAATAATAAGAGTTTATAATATCAAGCATATTGGACAATAAGTCCGACATTACTTGTACTAAAACAAATACTGAAATTAGGTAGCTAGGAAATGAGCAGTAAAAGATGGGTATTATAAAAAGAGGCAGAAGGGCTGCTGCTGATGATTGGAAACAGATGTATAGAGAAAAGCTGTAAAAATATATACTTTTTTTCATTGATTTGTAAAAGGTTGTATTTGACTGTGTGATAAAACAATCTACGAACATATGGAGAGAAAAACATAAACTATGTGGCTCCTTGTTGAGCTCCATGGAGCCCCCCCCCCTCTCCCCCTTCCCCCACAGTAGCCTGGCATGGCTTTTGCCTTGACACCCTCCCTCTTCTCTTAAAATAATTTCATATGCAATAAGCACAACTGATATTTACATTATATACTTTTCTATAATTATAAATATTCTGACTGAAATGTTGACACTAGCCACTCCTGAAAATGATCAATTACCAGGAAAGAACCTTTCTCAGGTACAGTCAGCTATCCTTTTCTTCTAAAGGTGTTACTAAAAACATTCTCCTTATCTCATTTATCATTGTTCATTAATTGATAAAATATAACAAATTATAACTGCCACATAAAAAAACATATTTGTTTTCTTTTGCTTCAGTTCTGTCACCTTTCTTTCTACTTTACTAGGGAATGTTTCTTTGGTCTGCTTGAAAGATTTCTCTCATTGGATAATGAAAACTCATTGGAAAAACATTTTCTTCAAGCCTCGTAAAATTTATTGTGCAGCGCCATTTCACACCACACTTTGAACTTGAAATAACACTTCAATGAGCACTATAATTAAACTTTCACTGAAATTCACTTGGAAGAATTATATCGACAAGTGGTATATTCACACATTGAAAATCCTAATCAAAACAGCTTTATTTCAAACCATTAAAACAATACAAACTATCACTGCCTTGGAAAATCTCTTTTGACATCTGTAAGAGAATTTTAGTCTAAGTTCGGCATGTATAATATTTTCGAATCATAATGTGCCGTCGTGTGTCGGTTAGTTCAAATGTGCCGGCCCTGTGTAATGCAATGCTGTCACATCAAGTCACTTGCATGCACACTATTGTTAGCATATAGGATATCTAAATTACATACGGAGATAATTAAGTGACTAAAATAAATATCCACATTCTGTTTTATGTCATATATATTATTTTAAATTACAAGGAAAGGGAAAATGACTCATCACTCACCAAAGTTGAAGGCAGCGACGGGTGAAGGACATACAAGATTAAAACCGAAATATTGTGTATACTTGCGTTCATCTTATATGTTATTCACCCGTTGGTGCCTTCAACTTTGGTGAGTGATGAGTCATTTTCCCTTTCCTTGTAATTTATATTGTCTAAAGCCGTTTCCTTTTTCCTTATTTTAATATCTTATTTTAACTGTGACAAATAATATGAATGAAAAGCTATGTGGCTTGGCTTTGAAACATTCTCCCCCTCCCTCCCTCCCCGCTCCCTCCTGCCCTCCCACATAGCCCACCGAAGCCTTCTACCAAACGCCCTCACTCCTAGACCGAGTCATCTAGTTTATGGATGCTCCCAAAGGATTGACTGGAGAGACTGGTTTAGAACATATGTAGTAACCAGATGGAAAAAGAGAGAGTAAAAGGATAACTGACAAAAGAACCTACCAATTCAATGAGCATCTGTATACAAGATAAGATTGGTGCATGTCTCTGTAGATAAAAAGATCATTTCCTTGAGAGGAAGCAATATAGGTCTATACTACCTAAGATTCACTTGACATCGTTAGTGAAGGATAAAAATGAAGTAGAGATGTTGGAATACATGAGCATAAGGAGAAAGAGTAAGGGAGGAGGGGGAGCTGCATAATTTTAGGGGGTATAGGAGAGACACACAGAACTGAAAGGAGACTGTGTAGTACTAGTTCAGAGATTTAATCATCTGACTTATAATATTGCAGCAGATACGCTCCAATCATCAAAAGAAGATAATATAGGAATGTGCTATAAGGACATCTGAAAGATACTGGTAAATTTTTCCATGTGGAATGTTGCATTGCATTGACCTGAAACATGAGCTGCTAGGAAATAGGATGAACTAAGAATATAAATACTAAGGATCCGGTGGATATGTGGTGAAGTGGGAGGTTATGTTGTTCAGAAGAAGTTATTGAGAAGAGCTGATAAAGAAAAAAGAATGATAGCCAAACTCAAGAATATAAAGATGAACTGGGCATATTTTATGAACATAATGTTAGTTAAAAGGACAGATGAACCTGTTAGATGAGGAAAAGAATAATAAGTTTTTTAAAATAAAAGGATTTGAGAAATATGTGTGTATAAAGAGAATAACAGATGGCAAGCCAGAGAGGAATGTAAAAAGAAGACTGTACCTTGAAGAAACCTGCCACAAGGCAGAATGGTCAATTACCATCAATAGAGAATTGTGGGTGGATTTTGGGTCAGATTTAAAGCCTGTAACTGTGTTTCAATCAGTTTACATACCTTCTAGTACAACTTTCTCTACCTAAACTTCCATCTCTTTACCCTAACCATCCAAATATTGGTTACAAATCCTACCAGTGTTTTTTGAAAATTATTTTTCTGAAATGATCAAGTTTTTAATATTGAAAAGTTTTGACTTCTGTTTATAAAGTTTGATTTTTTTCCTCTCTTTCTTTGAATTATTATAATTAGAAGACACTGTGTAAACGGTTTGATACAGGTAATAAAAATTTTGTGAATGGGGATTTTCCCGGCGTATAAATGCAACGTTCTTTCCACGGGTTTGCTGCCAGATATTTTATTTAAATGATGGCAGTGTTTTGACATCGTCCTCTGTTGACATCAGGAGGTCTCTTGCTAACGAGTATCTGCAAGAACATTGTGAAACTGCCGGACATCAACAATGTCAAGCTGGATTCATCTACTCATGGTTGTGGAGCCAGCAAATCAGCGCGAATCACACGCTGGATGTTGTTGGTAGTTGAGACCTTGTCCAGAAACAGTTGCTAGGCTGCCCAATCATTGCGTCGAGGAACTGGTATTAGCTGAAGATGGCGTAACAGTTAGCAGTGCAGCAAAGTCGAAACCTCGTTCAGAAGCGGTGGTTGCAGGCCGCCCAATCGGAGCATAATGGTAGACAACTGTGGCGCGACAGATGGAATGAAGGCCAAGGTACACGCAAAGATGAAAAAGAAAGAAATTGATGAGGCACTCTCTCTCACCACAGAATTGTCGTGCACTGTAGAGACCATCATTATAACAACATATGGTCCATTTGTGTCATGGCTCTATTCATGTTCTACTCCCTTGTGCTCCTTATTTTAATGGCTTATTTTATTACCAACTCCCAAAAATAAGGGATCCGGGCCAGCATCTTCACATATGCAAAGTCTATTTTATGGCCACTCTCAATGACATGTTCTGCTACTGCGATCTTACTTAGTTCCAAGAGGCGAAGGTTGCACTTGTGTTCAGTGCAGATGGTTTGCCCTACTTAGAATTCACAGAGTATGCTGTACACTCCTGGTGTCTTTAAACTCAACTCATTCTTCACCAGTTGGAGCCAATCCCAAATTTTTGCGGGCGGGTGGAATGTACTCTTGATCTTGAGGCAGAGCCAAAATCTGACCTACCTTAACAGAAAACACTCCTGCATATGGGTCCAAAGCCACATCCTTTGGATGGTCTCCTTGTTATGATATCAGGAGTGTACAGCATACCCTGTTAATGTGAGAAATTTTACATAGGACAGACCAACCGAATCATTGCTTAACACGAGCACAACCTTCGCCTTTAGCAACTAGATAAGTCCGCGGTTATAGAACATATCAGTGAGAACGGCCATAAAATAGACTTTTCAAATGGGAGGTGCTGGCCCAGATCCATTATTTTTGGGACTCGGTGATAAAATAAGCCACTGAAATAAGACTTGGTGACAACATGTTAAACAGAGATAAAGATTTGTTTCTGAGCGATGCTTTGAAACCGGCACTTACAATCCTAAAACAGGAGTGCAACGGAGATGATCACTTATAGAGCCATGACACAAATGGACCATCTGCTGGCATATGCCATTTTGAAAATGTTCTCGATGGTGCACAACAGTTCTCTGCTGAGAGGCAGTGTCTTATTAATGTCTTTCTTTTTCATATGTGTCTTTGCATGTTCCTTGGCCTTCATTACATCTGTTGTGCCACAGTCGTCTACCACTACACTCTGATTGGGTGGCCTGGCAACCGCTTCTGGACGAGGTCTTGACCCTGCTGCACTGCCACCATCTTCAGCTACTACCAGTTCCTCAATGTGATGATTGGGTGGCCTATCAACCATCTCTGGATGAGGTCTCGACTACAGACAACATCCAGATTATGCTTCGTGCTGGTTGGGTGGTTTCATGGTCACGAGTAGATGACTCCAGCTCGACATTGCTGATATCCTGTAGTTTCACAATGTTGCAGATTTTCATTAGCAAGAGACCTGATGAAGAAAATAGGGGAAGTTGTTGAAATGTTGTCATTGTTTAAAGAATATATCCAGCTGAAAACCTGTGAAAGCTGTTGGAATAAAAATTTTACTTTATTAAATAAGAACATTTTCAGTTTATATAGATTCTTTTGAAATAAACTTTTAAACTCAAAAGTTTATTGAGTTTATGTAAATTATAGTTGAACTTACACTTAAGTCACAAAAATTTATGGTTGTCATATCAGTCCCTGGTTATCTGCAATATTAAATAACTATGAATCTTCAGATACTATGGATGTTTTGGAAAGAAAAGTATCATTTAAATGACGGAAATATAGAAATATCATTAAACTGAGTGTACTTTTCTTAAAATCACAGACTTTTGGAATCTTTGCCTGATATATCATTTACCGCCTTATAATAATTTACATATTTTTGTAGATTGCATATTTATTAATGCTTAGAGATTAACTTACTGGTGTGATTTTGCTCCCCGTTACAGCAGGCAAATGGATACACAGTATTTCTGCAGATGCTGCCTATTCTCATCTTAATTGTTTTGTCAATGATGAGCAGCTGCTTCATATCTGATCCAGTTTATAGTCTAAATTCAAACTCGTGAGTATATTCAAATATCGAATTGAATAAGTTATAACCTAACAAGAAAAGCATGACTGTGATAAATGTTACACATATTTAATCCTTTGAAACATTATTATTGGAGACCCCATTTCTGATTCATAAAATACAACAGTGCTTGACAAGTATTTTTTCCTTAATTGTAATTTGTTGTTATAATACTTTGTACAAAAATGTGTCTATCAAAGCTTTGTAATATTTATGCATATAAGAGAAAAATAAAGTATGTTAATTTGAACAGAGAACTGAACCTCAATTTATAGAGAAGTTTTAGTTTGGTATTAATACTAATCAAGTTGTTATTGCAGCTGTGTAATATATATTCGCATAACATTTAGTGATAAACTCAATTGATCCTGTGGTAAAAAGGGGTTTAAAAATCCTTGGTTTATTGCAGAGGATGATGAGGGGACATACCATAGATAGGAAGCAATTAAGTTAAGGCTTTGGACAGATCATTGCTTCAATATGGTAGTGTACCTTGGGACCACATTTTAGGTATCAAATAGAGCAGTTGAAGGGGTTCACGGAGGGTAGCTACATATGTATGTGGAGATTACTTCAGGATAGAATTGGTAAAGGAACTGGATTGGAGTCCTTGGAAGACAGGAGTGAGGCTTGGAATAATATTGGTAGAAGAATGAGTAGTCCATAAAAGAGGAAAATATGGCCATGACCACAATGTATCACTTGATTGCAGGTGTAAGGGAAAGGGAGTATGAGAATTTTCTTTTTGTGGGTAAGGGTGGCAGGAATTGGAATAAATAACTAAAGGAAGTGTTTTACATTTACCAAAAAACATGTAAACAATTTAAAATTAAAATTCATAATGGACAAAAGTAGGGGGGAAGAGGTGGGGGAAGCTGCACTCAAAGAACTTAAGATAAAAAGCAAGAAATTGAAAATAGGTTTGTTGGGAAAATTCCACTGGAGCATATGCTTCATCACAAATGTGTACAATCATATGATGCAATTACTTGTATTCTTAATAAATATTCATGAATTATTGTTAAATAATACACAAATTATTTACAGCTCAAAATCTACTTTTTCACTTTTCACTTTTTACTTTGTAAGCAACTGAAGTTTACTGGTTTTTTGCTGTATCTTTCATATTTTTTATAAATAATTATCATCCTTATTTGTATGCCCCATTTGTGTGTTTATTTCTATTAATGTCTTTCCCACAGTTAATATTGCCACTGATATTATTTTTGTTCCCTTACCACCTATGCTCAGCTCGTAATGGCCATAATCACCATTACTGTGGCTCCGTTG
The DNA here is from genome assembly GCA_031002005.1 of Vandiemenella viatica. Taxonomy (NCBI): domain Eukaryota; kingdom Metazoa; phylum Arthropoda; class Insecta; order Orthoptera; family Morabidae; genus Vandiemenella; species Vandiemenella viatica. The sequence goes on from JARYHS010013631.1 coordinate 94,078,813, forward strand.
ACCGCTGGTGCCTACGCGAGCCCAATAACGTGTTTCTGTTTTCTCAAAATATTGTGTTTGTGGAGTGGTTTTTTTTTCTTTTTCTTACAGCATTTCTTCCTATGCCATTGTTGCTGAAACTAAGAGTTTAGGGTGGTAACAAGCAAGTGGATCAATCTCGGAAATACTATTACCCATTACGGAGCTAACTGCACATTAGCCTTGAGCATCACAAAGGCAGCTTACTAGTGGATAGTCAATTAGTGGAACTACATGCTTCGTTCAGACCTGCTGAGTTTTCTAAATCGTAGCTCTGTGTTGTACAAATCGAGATGAGTTGCAATACTAAACAACAGGAATGATGCACTTATGCATAGAAATGAGCGAGAAAGACATTTAATAGGTCTCTCTTGTACTCTCTCATCCATCTGTTATTTTTAAACTGTCCAAGTCTTGCAGTGTGGGGGAAGTTGGTCTTGTGGTAAAATCGTGAGGCAGTTCCAAGATTGTATAATCAAAGTGAATCTCTTATATGGGTAACTTTCAGGAACTATATTATCTGAAAATTGTGTATTTAATCTTGGAGCTTGTGGCTTATCTTGTGTGATTTATATAATGTGGAGTAACATGTAGCAGTGATTGAGCAACGGTCTCAGATAATTTGAATGTAGTAAGTATATTAAACTTACCAAGATAATTACTTGTAACTGTTTCTCCACACATCAGTTTTGTCATAATTTTATAATATGAGGAATGGAAGCAGTCTTTAGAAACTAGCTCATTAGCAGGATATGGAGGATCGACTGGTGACACCTACTATCTGGTGAAGAGTAAATGTGCCTGGAAATTATTAATGCAACATATTACTAGTGAGAGGTTAAAAATTGATGAACGTGTGATAGAACAAACACATTCAATTAAACAGGAAGGACCCACATGAGCAGTAACATTAAATTCCTATTGTTGTCGAATGGTTGAACTTTATTCTGGCATTAAAGAGAGTAATAACTTCTTTGAAAAGAACAGTTACAGAACAGAGTAGGGGAGATAGTACTATGGCATCAAAATCATAAATTGATACTGAAACTTATGCTAACCATATCAGAGCAGATTTGCAGATGCTGTTACTGAACTGAATGTCAACCGTTTTGGAGCAGAATTTGCAGAAATGGTTTTAAATGAAAGAGATCTAGCAATGAGACAATGCCTAAAGGGATTTGGAGTGGAAACTGACAATACAATGAGTGGAGGAATGTTGCACTTGGTCACCAATGCTGACTTAGTACGTCAAGTCATGTCACGTCAGGAATACGACCAGAGAACAGCAGTTGTCAAATGTCCATGCACTGCACACACTATACTTAAGTTAAAACTGAAAAAGAATACAGCTAAAAGGAGATAAACAATGATGATAATAAAAATAGAATATCAAAGATAAAAATTGAGAGAAGTGTGTGTGGTGGAAAGGCAGAAAGGAAGGGAAAGAACATTAGCCATTAGCCAAGATAAGGATCTACTAACTTTTTCGTAATGGGGAAACTTGTATTATCAGTGTTCTGTTGCTTTGTGGAGAAATAAAACTGAAATTTCAATAGTAGTTTTTTAGGTATGATTCAGCTATGGCAAGGAAGCAGTGTAGATCTATCTATTTAAGTCATTGCTCCTGATTGTCTTTGCAGTTCAGTAGGATTAAAAAAAATGGTTAGTTATGTGGCCTTGTTCACATATGTTCTTACCCATTTGATGATTTTTCTTAAATGTGTTTTTATTATTTTTCAGTATTCTTTGACAATGTTTTGAATTTGTTTTTGACCTTATTGTAACTTCGATGAGCTTTCCAACCATGATATTGTTAAATGGATTGATATCTGTTATGCGGTGGGGTTGGTTTAGAGTCTGCGATGATAATGGCATTTTTGAGACTCCGTTTCTCTGTCACAATATTGCTGTACCTTATCGCATTGATTATATCTCCTTTCTCTTAATTACATTCTAGATTTAGTCTGGTCATACTCCAGGACAACTTCAGAATTCCATTAGAAAGTTACAAGTTCAACTTTTTGTGACAGAAAAGTGTTCCTCTTCCATGGATTGTATGTTGCTCCATAGTGGTGAAACTACACACATAAGAAAATAGTCACATTCCACTTTAAATGTCCCAATAAAGTTCTTTGTGTTCTCTTTGATAAATAGTAATTTTTTTATTGTTTATAACTTAAACATAGATATCTCAGAACCTCACAGATTTTTTTAAAAGGAAAACTACATCAACCTTTAGTTGTGCCAAGGTAGTGAATGGGTTGTGAGGCAAACCACTTGGTAGCATACAGTCTATAGAGCAGCTGCCACATCATGGCTTGGCAACATGATATGGGAGCTCCACATTACTCATTGTCTATTCCTCTGGAATCGTAGGGAAGGGGCCAGATCTCATAAATAGAAAATTCCATTGTGTCATGCATGGGTAGATTATAAGGGTCTTGATACACCTAGCAGTTATAGAAGTGACTAAGGGTAGTAAAAGAAAGGCTCTGGTGGTTGAGAATGCTCTTATAGCTATATCCAGTAGTTAAGGCATCATTTCTATATTTCAGATGGTTTATAGGGTCTACCATGGATCTCAGTGAAAAAATTGATGAAAGTACTCAGCTGCCAGAAACATCTCTTACTTGGCAGGCTACCCTCCTCTTTAACTCTGAGAAGTATGGGAAGCTTGCAGTAAAATTCAAACCCCAAAAGTCTCTAAAAAGCAGTAAGAGTGAATAATTCATGTACAGACTGAGGAAGTAGACATGGGAAGCTGAAAAAGTGATTGAAATATCTCAAAATATACCTGTATATACTGGACCCAATGCACTGCTTCAATTTCGAGAGGTTTGTTCAATTGAGGGTGTCCTTCAGAGGCAACCCCACCTGCTAGAAATTTGGCAAGGGTGCATGTGAGCTGGGTAATGAATGCACCCTTCCATGGGTGTGTGTAACTGATCCAGGCTGCACCACCTAGCCTGTAGCAAGAGGTACTTAGTATGTCTTGAAGAATACAAGCTACAAGAGTTGACAGTCGCAAAATGCATATCATACAATGGAAAAAAGCAAATGTAGGTACTAGGTAGCATGCCTTTGTTTAAAGCTTTTATCCGTAATTGAAAATTCTCGCTGAGAATTCAAGTGTTGCTACACAGATGTCTGTTTCCAATGCTTTCACAAGCACAATAGGCTCCTGTGAATGTAAGTGTGCAAACTCCTTTGAGTAATAACAACTGAGACCACAAATATAAGTAAGCAACACCGGTTAAAACCACTGAAATAACAGCAGCTTCAGCAGCAGCAATAGCAGTACAACAGCAGCAGCTAGTATCATGTTGCAGATTCTCCACAAAATCTGAGGTAGGAAATTTCATTACTGTTGGATAAATTTGTGAAGTCTATTCCAGCCTTATCTCCTACACCATCAAGTTACAGAAAAATGGAAAGGAGGCATGTCCAAAGAAAAAAGTTGGATTTATTCAAGCACTATGCAGAATTGGGGATGTGCGCTGCATCTTCCAATCCTGACACTGCCTAATGCTGGTATATGAATCTGTTGCCATTCTTCAGTAACCACTGATTCCAAGACCACAGCAACATGGTTGGATTATACTGAAAAGGTAGGATGGCTCCATTGAAACATAAATGGTTTTTGGGCTTGCAGACACGAAGTTCAATTTTTCCATTGTGTCTCCAGTAGACCCATTTTAGACTGACACAATATCCTGTACTTAGAGGATAGAGCTTTTATAGGAAAGACGATATTAAGGCTGATCGAGCAAAGGGTGGAGTGGCCATAACTGTTCAAAAAACCTTTCACTGTTGCTGTCATCATCCCTATTACAAGTTGTTTGTTTGGATTCATTATACTGCATTTTACTGGCTCAGGGAAAGTAATCTGAAACAGATGGGGAAGATCAGTGGATCACCAACAGCTGCAGAGGTTACTTAATTATTTTTTGGAAGAATGGCAGCATTGGTGGAAAGCCAGCAACGATAGGAAGAATAACTTACAATAACATCCCTTGACTGGTACACTACTTAACATGGATCTTAACAATAGCCAACTGCAAAGAAGGACGGAGGGAAATGACAGCTGCAACTGCAGAAATGAGAGCACTCTGGAACATTTTGTGTGAAAATGTGCTCAAACAACAGAACAGAGAGCACTATACCACCAAATATTACAAGGCAGCTGTCATTTTTTACAATCTGTGTGTCCAACTTTGTCTCTGAATAAGCCAAAGAAAAGTTCTTATCACAGACTTGATTGGCAGCAGCTCTTGAAAAGTGTTGACACACCATGAAGAAAAGGCAATAAGTGAAACAATCAGGGCTTTGATAGAGGAAACATCAAGGCATGCACTCCAGGAAATACAGAGAAAGGTATACCAGTGGTTGAGAGCTCTTCTTCCAGGAGTAATTTCTTGATGGGGGATGGTTAGCTACTGCAAACTGGTTGTTCCAGGGGTAAATTAGACTGTGTCAAAAGTAGAGCGGTCTAGTGATTCAGTGGTTAAGGCATCTGATGGGAGATTGAAAAGTCCCCGGTTCGAATCCTGGTCTTGAGAGTTTCAAATGCTCTTCACCTGACCATCACCTCTGCCACAGCTTGCTGTGTAATGTGAAGTATGCCAGGACGTATGCATGGTTCAGATTCCACATTAAGTTGTAGAGCCCCCATACCCAGTAGGATTCTGGGTTAGGTTAGTTAGTTATGAACAAGGATGTACGGCATGGCAAATCGAAAATGCTGGCACTTGATGGCCAAACTATCCTTCAAGATCTCCTGGCCATCAATGGCATACAGTGATTTGATTTTTTGTGTGGCAAAATCTTAGTGGAAAAAACTGACAAAAGTAGGTGCCAGTTTCACATGTAAGTATATATACGGGGTGACTCAAAAAGGACTTTACAACTTTGGAATGATATAGAAATTTATTGAGATAACTTACAGAATCAGTAGATGTGTCATTGTATGGCAAACATCCTCCAAGTTTCACATAAAGGTATCAAGCGTCATTTTGGTTTGACGTGACTGCCATTTGTCATACGGCAAACATCCCACCGGTAATCAATTTCTTCCCACAATCATTGGAGCAAATCAGTTGTAACTTGTGCAACGGCAGCGTAGTTTTGATTTTTCAGTTTGGCCAAATTTTTAGGTAGGGGAGGAACATACACACAATCTTTAATGAAACCCCAGAGAAAGAAATCCAGAGGTATCAAGTCTGGGGAATAGAGTTGGCCATGTGATTGGCCCTTCACAGCCAATACACCGACCTGAGAAGCAATTATCGAGGAAATCTCAAACTTCCATTAGGAAATGAAGTGGTGTGCCATCTTGCTGGTAGTAGACAATCCCATCTTGGTCATCTTCATCGATCTGTTCAGATAAATAGTTTTCAAGCATATCCAGATACACAATAAGAGTGACAGTTTTCTCCATGAAGAAGAAAGGGCCATACACCTTCAATTTGCTAAGGGGACAAAACACATTTAACTTTGGGGTTGTCACGAATGTGTTCTAGGGTTGCATGTGGATTTTCGCTGGCCTATATTCTGCAGTTGTGGGTGTTCACCATGCCACTGATGTGAAATGTTGACTCATTGCTGAATATTATTGTGTTCAGGAATTTCCAGTCATCCTCTATCCAATGCAACTTTTCCACACAGAATTCCCTACAAACAACCTTAACTGCATCACTAAACCTTATATGCATCACTAATGTGCTTGTGCCATTGTGAATCTGTACGGTTTAAAGTGTAAACGTCTTTGCAGTACTCGCTGATCAGTCTTTAATGGAATACCAGTGAGACACTTATTGTGTTGGATTTTGTGGACTGCGCGCAAAGCTCTCCCTAACCTGTTCGACATAATTATCAGCACGTGGGTGACCTGGTGATTTAGTATCATGTCGCAGTGAACAACATGTCTTGACAAAGTTCTTGTGCCAAGAGTAAATTATTGGCCTGCTTGGAGATTCTTTAGCATATTTGGTGTGAAATTTATGCCAAACAGTTGTTGCAGAGTTTGTTTCATGAAACCAAAATATACAGCAAGCACGTTTGGCTCCAGTGAAAGTAGTCATTTTAACTGTGCACTACACTGGCACTTCTGGTGATGGAATGGTGTACTGGTGGACTAAGTGCATCAAACTTGAGGCTGTTTGATACAAATGACATAGCTACTGATTCTGCAAGTTATCTCAACAAATTCCTATATCATTCCAAAGTTGTAAAGTCCTCTTTGACTCACCCTGTGTATAAAATGTTTCAATATAGTAGGCACTAAACAGCAGGACAAATAAAAGATATGTCTAGAATACCCACCACTTACCACAGTTGAAAGCAGGAGTGTGTCGACACAAACAGACCAGTACACACATTGAGCTTTGAAATCTTTGGATTTATATCTCTTCAACAATAGAGTGAGGTAGCTGCATGTTGCTGGCTAGTGGCCAAATGGAGACACAGATTATTGGTCAGTGGCTCGTGGTGGGGGAAAATCGACATGGCAGGAACTATGGGTGAAAATCATAAGCCTGAGCATTGTAATATTGGAAACTACATCATAGGAACAAGTCATAGGCAGGTGGAAGGACACTACAGAAAATATATTCCAGTAAATTTTTTGTATAAATTTGAAATATAATCAGACTTGAACGAAGACTCAAAGATATTAGACTCTACTAAAAATCAGATCTGGTGACTGAAAGAGATAGAGGTAGTGAGGATTGGGTGCAAAAGGATGATTACTGGGTGTTATCTTAAATTAATACCTGGTGGCTGCTGGTATCCATGTTTCACTGGTAAGCCAGTTCCTTCCTTCTGAATACAGAGAAGGTGTCTGTCTGTGAGCATTCTGATAGCATGGATGGTGAAGCAAGAATTAAAAATTTGTTGGTACCATGTAGATAATGGGTGATTTGGATTCTGGGTGAATAAAGTCTGTTGGTGGCCATTCATTCTTATCGCTAATAGACTGATGGTCAAACCTATATAGGAAGCCAGACAATAGATGCAGGTTAGCTGGTGTATTGTATGGGAGGTTTCATAAGTGGCATGTCCTATAATTGGAAATCTTTCCTGGTGACTGGGTTTGTGAAGGTGGCAGAGGCATGGTGTATGATGTGCATTTTCCAGCAGGATCTTTTGCATGGGAAAGGGTGTTGGGACTGTATGGGGGATGTTGAAGATCATACTATTTGTGGACTAGGAGTTGACTAAAATTAAGGAGTCTACTGAGGTACTGAGTGATCAGGACTGTTTTTCCCAGGACTTGAATCTATCAACCAAATTATTAAGGTTATTATTTCCTTGAAGCTTACCCAGAAATAAGATCCCTGCTCCCCAAAATCCTCCTTTCTCCTCTTAGGACATGCTTCAGCTGACCTTCTAGTCCACATACATGGTCTTATCCATCCCTCCAGACAGAACCAAGGCTCATTGCTATGTTACAGCTCACATTGTAGAAGGTGTGCTAATTCTCGTGTATGTGGATAGGAGAATAACCATTGCTTACAAATGTTGAAGATTGCAGCGGTGTTGAAACCAGGATAGACACATGGATTTTTGGGTTTATATCTCTTCTACAACAAGCTGCATGATGATAGCTGGCAGCTAACACGGCGTAGGGAAAGTATCAACCAGAATACATCAGCTCCCCTTGCCGTATGTCCCCCTCTAATCTTGATTAAGATTTATTCCAAAATATTGTAAAATGTCTTTGTCGTGACACTCCTGCCTTCATCTGTAGTGAGTGATAGGTTTACTTTACCTCTTCTTTCTTATTCTTTTTTGTATTCACGTGTGTGTAAGAGAGAGACGTAAAACTTGTAATAAATTGGAAAGGTGGGCACAGAACAGATGAAAGGTGCTGGAATATGCTTTAACAGGATATAATAAATAAATGAGTAAAAGTTATAAAAAAAATTACTGTTCAGTTGAACAGAGTATATGCTCTATTTATTTACCGTCTAATGCCCCAGTTGATTTTGAGGCCCTGGCTAACACATTAGAGCACTTTACTAAACTATTTTCCTTGCCACAGTGCATTTTGGGATTCGTTAAATGATTTATTTAGAAGTAAAGTAATTTTTAAGCTATGCCTGATGGCCACAGGGAAAATGATGCTTAAGGTTCGTACTTAGCCATTGATCCTACATAGTGCAGTTCTTCTCTTGTAGTCTCTGCCCAGTGGGATGTAATTTGGCAGCTTCAAGAGTGCAATCAATCATTTCCTGATTTGACTGTAACTGGAGTTAAGAGCTGAGTGGAGAAATGCACCTCATAACTAGCTTCAGAAGAGCAAATTTACAGTTGTGAAACTGCTTAGTTGATTTAAAGCATCATGACATCACTTTGGAAAGGTGAGTCACCTCACAAAAGTGATTCACAACATAGTTGATTCCTCCATACCAAAAAGCTAGGAAATACTGAGAAAAATACAATTTGCTGCTTTAGGTTACAGCCAATCAGAGAGATCATTGCAATGTTTTAAGTTGTTAGAGTAAAGGCTCTTTGTGATATTAAGGAGTTCAAAAAAAAGTCATGGCAGAACTTTGCAAGCACCATTGTTACAAGACATCATCAAATGCATGGAATTCTATCGGTTGTATACCTGGAATTAATATCAGTTACCAATATCTGGATTACTGGAATCGTGATGAACTAACCATTGTACAGTTAATGCAAAGTCCTACGCTGCCCTCGTTTCGACTGTCGGGTAGTGCACAACTGCTGCAGAAAAGGATAGTCTGTGCTTAGTTTCATTGAGCATCAAACAATACAAGTCATTTCCTATGTGGGATTGGCAGTAGGTTGTGCTGAGACTGCAACATGGCCAGACCAGATCCAGCATCACATTCTTGGGCATCTCAGTAACAAGTACTTCCTACATATTATTAACTCCTTATGGGATAAAGGATGTATTTGCAAAAAAAAAAAAAAAAAAAAAAAAAAAAAAAACTGTGTGAATGCCTCTACTGAAATCGTTAAAAACAAGAAATTAGTGGATTCTACTACCATGGTTTTGCCTTGACACTATGCTTTGGGAAGACAATAGAGCAGATTTTGAATCACTGCCTCATTTGCTGTTGTGAATCCCAAGATTTACTGAACAACTTTCAGTGAGTGTTGAGGAAATTCTGTACCATCCTGCTGCAGGTGATGATTCAGAATGTATTTGTCCATAGCTTACATCTTGCGGCTATTTTTTTTTTAAATATATATATATTTATAAGGACTAAAGTCCTACCTGGTGTCATGGAATTATTAACGTCATTTTCTACTGATAAGGAGTTCTGTCTGATTCTCCCATCCCTAAAAATTATTTACTTTTTCTCAGTTGACTTGTGCCATCATATTTTGCCATTGGTTGGGAAGAGATATACGTTCACTCTTTCCTGTGGATTAATACTGAAGAGCATATTTTGGGAGTCTGCTGGTTTCCATTCTTGGTAGACAATTGTTGCATCTGTTTGTACCTTGACCTGACTGTGTGGGTTCCTGATATTTGCAGCTCCCGACTAACATTATTGCTTTAGATCTTGTTTAGGAGTAAACAGACCCTGACTACTCATAGAAACCTCATTTCTGCCATTTCCATTCCATTCTCCTTTCATATTGTACAGTTATCACCCAAATTTCACTATGATACAGAGCAGCTTGGTGGCTCAGTGGTTAAAACGTCTGACTAGAGATCGAAAGGACCCCAGTTCAAATCCCTGTGTCAGTGGAGATTTTCATAGGCCATTAACCCAACCTTCACTTCTGGCATATCTTGCTGTATAATGTGAAGAACACCAGAAGACTTCTGTGGTTGGATTCCACGTTAATCAGTAGGTCCCTCGTACCCAGTAGGATTACCAGGTTAGACTGACAGCTACAATACAGGCGGATTGCGCTGCCTGTTAGAAACCCTGTCACCAGGCCATTACAACCACACAAATTTACTACTGTACAGAAACATTTGTCTTGCTGCTACTCTGTAAAACCTTATCTGTGTTTCCTTCCGAGTTTTCTTGAAGTTTCTTCTTATTGCTTAAAATCAATTTAATTTCTTTCAAATCAGGTTCCCCATCTACATTTAAGTCACATCCCAGGAAAGCGAAATGGTTTACTTGTTTGAAAATTATATGTTCTATGAAGATTTTTTAAGTGTATCATAAATATTCCTTGAAACATCCTATCCTTTCTGTTTCCAGAAATTTTCAGATTCAATTTAATTTCTTTTCAAATCAGGTTCCCCATCTACATTTAAGTCACATCCCAGGAAAGCGAAATGGTTTACTTGTTTGAAAATTATATGTTCTATGAAGATTTTTTAAGTGTATCATAAATATTCCTTGAAACATCCTAACATTTCTGTTTCCAGAAATTTTCAGATTGTACTCTTTACTTAATTTGTTAAATTGGTGCACAGATCTCTGAAGTTTGTCTTTAGAGCCCTGTATAATTATTCGATCATCTACAAAGTTTTAAAAGTTGATGTATAACTAATTTGAATTCTGAGATCAGAACTCTGCATTTTCTTAAGAGATTATCAAATGTAAGTATTGAAAAATATAATTAGCAAACTGTATCCTTATTATACTCCTTGGTTAGTATAAATTTAATTGCATGTTGCCTGATCTAGTTGGGGTTAATTTACTACTTCAGTATTTGTTGTCGCCTGAAAGTTGAAACATATATATCAAATTCCATATCAGCTGGTCTATTTCTTATATGTTTTAAACAAAAGTTATGCCCTGCCCACAAGCAGGTTGTTTGGTGTTGATTTTCTCCTACAGTGTTTCTGGCTGCCCTATGAGAAACATTTGCACCATGTTTTATCTGATTCAACCTGACCATTTTCAAACAGTAACTAAATGTTTTGGAAAGTTTGAGAAAGATCCCTAAATGCATGGGCATAGCTGTCATTCTAAGGGTTTGATTAGACACATCTTGGCAGATTGAGACATATCACATTCCCTTTTGTTATAATTCAAAGTTTAACTTTTGCTCTAAATAGCAGACGTGACATTTGAAAAATTCCACTTACTTTTTTCGGATTTAACATTACCAAAATGTTGGCAGTATCATCATCATTGTAGCAATGCTAAACCTGCAAAAGGTAAGTAGAATTTAACTTTTGCTGTGATTAAAGCTCAAAATTATTTCCTTTCATTATGAAGCTTTTTTTTATTTTGGAACTCTAATACTAACCATTCTTATAGTTGAGGTGTTATGAACATTCATTTCAGTAACTGTAAAATAAGATAGGGTAGGGAAAAACAATCAGTCACTCACCACAGATGAAGGCGGGAGAGCCAGACAAAGACAAGAAAACAAACACTCCTCACAATATTTTGGTTCATAACCTTAATCATGCAGGAGGTGAGAAATATGACAGGGGGAAGATGTGTACACATCGGGACTTACCATATGAATGATTCATATGGTAGGTTTCGCTGTGTACACATCTTCCCCCTACCAAACATCTCGTCTGTTGCATGATTAAGTTTACAAACAGAAATATTGTGAAGTGTATTTGTTTTTATGTTTTCTTACGTTTGTCTGGCCCCTGCCTTCATCTGTGTGAGAGGCAGGCTGTTTTCCCTACACTATTTTATTTTCAGCACTGTCACCATTATCCAGTTTTAACCATGAATTAAGGCAGATTGCCAATCCACCCCTTGTGAAATTTGATTCACACACTTCAGTCTGTCAAACTAAAATGCTCTCTACCTCATGATCCTTAGCATGGGAAAATGACGCCCCAATCCATATAGCTATTCAGCCGGTATAGGTTATGTGGCTTTATTATTGTTATTTTTTTTAACTATTATTCTGTGAGATGCGGAGGGTGTGTTATACCTGTCATGATGTGTAATCATTCATGCATTGGAAGGAAATTATGGGATATGGATGAGGCACCCATGGACTATTTTAAGGAACCATCGTGGCATTCACCTGGAGCAGTCTAGGTAAACCATTGAAAACCCAGATCAGGATGACCAGAGAAGTTTCTTGAGAACTAACCCTGTCAGATTTTAAGCTTCCTATTCCATTCTCTATTTCATTCCCAAATTGATCGTGGAAAAAATGTGTGTATAAAAGAATCAGTTCTGATTTGTCTTATTTTCACAAACATTCCTAGTGATGAATGTTGCTGGTAGTAGAATGTGTTTGCTGTCATCCTGAAATAGATATCATGAACTTTTCAATTAGCTTCTGATGAGAGCAATGACTATGGTATTCCTGATCATCCCAATCCAACTATTTCAGTCAGCAATGCGTGGCGGACACATGACAAAGCCAGAACGTACTGTTGGCACTCACTCCATTGAAGTTAGTTCAAACAAGACCGCTTACTGTTCGACACCCTGGCCAAACGGATGGCTCAGGGGCTCCAAGAAGAACTACCGTTCACTTTTCGTGAGCGACAGCTCACTCTCTTTCAGAAGAACTGTTCAAAAGAATTGGTTCACTTGCGAATGACACATTTCTATTGTAGATGTTACCCCTATATATTTAGCGGAATCTACCGTACGAAGAACAGTGTCATTAATTGTATATTCAGAGCTGGTATTCCGTCAGTGTTGTGCAGTTTTGCAATTTTTAGCCCTCTGTTTCTTATAAGCAAAGACTCGTCACTATGAATTGCATAAGGGTTAGATACCTGAGGTGTCATATTTATTATCATTCCTACAGAAATAAACCGAATATGATGCTAAAAAATTGTAAAGTCGAAAAGATATTTTTATTTCCTGCTCTGGTGCCAGATCTCATGGTCATCAGACATAACACATATCTTAAGTTAGATTTAAACTATCAAACCATTGAAACTCCCATTAAAATCTGTTGAGTAGTTTTTGCATGATACTAGAATATACAAACGTTGACTTTTCTACTTATAGATTAATACTGCCTGCAGCATCGCGTAAGTGGATGTAGATATAGGGGAATCTTTTTAAGCTATTACTGCAATTTTATTAGCATTATCAAAACGATAAAGGACACACTTACAGTTTTCTGACAAAAAAGTGGTATAATAATAATAATAATCATCATCATCAATATGTATTATAAATAAGTGTACAATGTGCGTGCCGCTAGAACTAAAAAACGAGTCCCAGTGCGATCAAGGGAGTTATATGGTGTGGTAGCCCTCTATCCCTTATCCATGAAGAAGGTTTCTGTTTTTACCTGAAGGGCATGATTTTGAAGATAGAATGGCTGGAAGTTTCACCCCAGAAAAACAAACAGTCGAAGAGCGTGAGGGACGATTACGTTGCCAACGAACAAAACAAAAAGAACAGCGAAATAGTAGAAGAGCACGAGGAACTTTTATATTCTCAGCGAATGTGCATGAGTAGAGTGAGAAGCAGAGAAACCGAAGAACAATGAAATGAACGAATTAAAGAATCAAGAATTGCGACACAATCTTATAATAGAAGACTGCGAACCCAAGCCGCCCATGAAAAAAATCACCATACGAGAAGTGCGAACAAGGACAAGTAAACAGTATAATCTGACAAATAAAGCATTCCACTACTACCCGACAAAACAATATAATAAAAACAACCACATCGTAATCAGAAAAATGGGTAACATCTACCAATATTGCATTGCGAAAAAATTCAGTGGAAAAACACCAGGATTCTGTTGCATGAATACAAAAATTAGATTACCACCACTGGAAGCACCTCCACAGGAATTTCTACATAACATTACCCGGGAAACTCTAGAATTGGAACACACAGTATTAATCCTCAGAATACCCCTGATATCTATTGAACTGCTATTCAAATTTAAAATACTGCAATTTCCAATCAAATTAGCCTATAGATTTACAATTAACAAAGCACAAGGACAAACTTTAAAACATTGTGGCACCAACTCCAAAGACTCCTGCTTCTCTCATGGTTGACTATATGTCGCTTGCTATCGAGTAGGAAGTTCTAAAAATTTGTACACGTGTATCCCGTATAACTAAATGAAAAATGTTGTTTATAAACAAGTATTGCAAAAGTTAGAATATGTTTGCAGTAAAAAAAATTACCTCTTATATTTTAAAGTTTACCTTTTATTCCAACTACCACACAATCTTGTATCAACTCCCTGAGCAAAGCTGGGTACCTCAGCTAGTAATAATAATACAATGTAAGTACTTTCTTTCCTTCTAGATTTTTTCTTGTATCTGAGGTTTCTCAAGCCCTATTATAGATTAGATTTAAGTTTTATGGGTAATTAGAGGTTCTTTATAAAAAAAAAAAGAAATAAAAACTTGGTTATGATAGCAAACATTGTAAATTAGCCAAACTGATAAAATGATCAAATTGAATATCCCTTATTTCAAAAGCCAAAATGGAAACATTATTAATAGAATCATATTTAAAAATCAGTCTAAGGAGCAATATTGAAAGTTTGTTTTTATGGAAATTAAAAGTTTGAACAACAATATGGTTTTAGAGATTTAAAAAAAAATCTATTATTTTAATCGGTAAACATAGATTAAGTTGCAAGGCTACCGAAAATGAAATCTTTTGTATAATAAGAGATGAAAATCTTATTTTTATTAAAAATAAAAATGTGATATTAGTTCTTTATAAGCATCAGTTTTGCTCCTGTGTGTTTTCATATGTCGACAATATGTGCGTCATTTATTTAAAAATTTAGTTTTTGGTTATCAATCCATACATCATGTAATATTTGCAATTGAAGCTAGTTTTCCATAGAAAACTGCTCTAATTTACTGAAAATTTGTGTAAAGGGGTTGGAAAAGTATTTCCGATTGGCTGAATTTTGGAAAATCAAAACTTTCATCAAAGAATAAAAATTCAAAAATTTTAAGTGCAATTTTGTGCTGGAAAATTTATTTACTGTCATATAATTAGGAAAAGTTATATAAAAATGAAGTCTTTCTCAGCATTTTTTTTTTTTTTTTTTAATTACCGAGCGTGGTGGTGTAATGGCTAGCATTCTGGCCTCGCATTCAGGAGGACAACCGTTTGAATCGCCATCTGGGCATCCAGATTTGGGTTTTCCATGGTTTCCCAAATCACTCCAGGCAAATGCCGGGATGCTTCCTTCAAAAGGCCGTGACCAAATTCCTTGCCCCCATCCTTTCCCGTCTCTAAAGACCTCACTGTTAGAGAGATGTTAAGCAGATAAATTTTTTAAAAAAAGCATTTTATTTTAATGTTAGGCTTTAGAGCAGGGGTGGCCAACCAGTGGCCTTGAACATTTGTCTGGCACTAGTGAAACCCAATGTATTAAAAAATTTGTGCATCCATATATTCAAAAAGTAATTGTTAAAATTATGAAAATATTAACTTTGATTTTAAAATAATACTCTTGCAAATATACAGGGTGCGGCAAAATGATCTGACTGTTTTCACCGCCGTATTGCCGAGCTAGTAGTTGGTGGGGGGTGATGGGGGTAGGCGCATTTCAGAGCCTACACGTGGACATTTGTAGTAGCCATGGAGCAGTGGTCAGGTGAGCACCATGCGTTTGTTGTCTACGCGTTTTTTGAAAGTGGCGATTCCTGCGTTGCTGTTCAGTGGCAGTTCCGTAGACGTTTTAATGTTGGTCCAAGAGGAGTAGTCCCAACTGGTAACACAATTATGCTATGGGTGAGCACCTTCAGAGCTACTGGTTCAGCGTTAAAAAAGAAGTCAACCAACATCATCCAGGACGCCAGAGAATATCGATCGAGTAAGAGAAGCTATGGAAGTCAGTCCTCGGTCGTCGGTCCATAAACAAGCTGCTGCTTCAAATGTCTGACCGCTCGGTAAGACGAATATTGTGTTTGGATCTGCACTTCCACCCGTACAAAATGGCTATTGTCCAGCAGTTAAAGCCTAGTGACTATTCAAAGCGTAAAGCATTTGTGGAAGAAATGATTGCTATGTTGACTGATTAAATTTTTTTAATGAAAGCGATGAGGCACATTTCCATCCGGATGGTTATGTAAACAAACAGAACTTTTGTTATTGGTCAGTTACAAATCCAGAACAACTGCATGAACGTCCTCTGCATAGTCCTAAGGTTACCGTGTGGTGTAACGAAAAGGTGTGTCATTGGGCCACACTTCTTTGAAGAGGGTGGTCGAACCGTTACAGTCAATTTGCAACGTTATTTGTTGATGTTGGAAAATTTCCTGATCCCTGAAATTAAGAGAAATCTTTCATTGCGCAGGAGGATATGGTTCCAGCAGGATGGGGCAACTGCCCATACAACCAATGAGGTTATGGATGTTTTGAGAAGCAAGTTTCGTGGTCGAGTGATCTCGCGTTTTGGGGACATTGAATGGCCAACTCTATCTCCAGACCTCAGCGTTTGTGATTTTTTCTTGTGGGGGCTCCTTAGAGCAAGAGTTTACACAAACAAACCCCGCACACTGGACGAACTAAAAGAAGCCATACGCCAAGAAATCGTCAACCTGCCTCTTTCAATGTTAGAGCAGGTGTTCAACAGCTTCATAGCGAGGCTGGAAGAATGCTTGGTCAAAGATGGGCATCATTTAAAGGACGTTATATTCACATCTTAAATGGATGAAATTGGTTGTTCTGATGTTATTTTCATTAATTTACATAACACCCTTCTGTAATAAGCAATAAAATATTTTGTATCACTTTTATTTTTCATGTTGTTTTTACATAAAAACCGTCATATCTTTTTGCCGCAGCCTGTATGACAGATATTGCCTGTTTTATTTATGAGTTTACAATTATGAGTTCACAGGATACTTAAATTAAATTCTGCGAAGTCATGATGCTCGCGCATGTAATATAACAGGTTCTCTGTTTCACTCGTAAATGACTTAATCTAAATCTAATACGGGTTTGTATAATTTTATGTGTAGCCCGCTGAGTTATGATGCATTTCCAAAGTGGCCTGCAAGATCATTTGGGTTGGCCACCCCTGCTTTAGAAAATAGAAAAGTTATATACCCTAGAAATAGTTGCTATTATAAGATAAAATTTATTTTATAAGAGCAGTATTAGCAGAGGCATTAATTAAGTTTAAAATATTGCTGATATACTGTGCCCCTAAGTGTACATTGACCTCACGCAAGAGTTTGTTGCAACAATATACCAATCACAACCATGTTATTGATGAACAGTATCCCCTTATCATTCCCAAATGACTTATACAAACTGCCTGACAAAAAAGTGAAGCACACAGAAGGGGAGGAGGAGAGCAAATTAAACTTCACAGGTTGAGAGGGTATGAAAAATTTTGCCACGATACTTTCACATGAGAGATAATATATCAGGAACATACCGTTGTGCCATCACAGAGTTCCCTGAATCACTACAAGCGGTGACCTGAAGTCATACCCAATAGCTCCCCCCACCATGAGCCTGCCTTTCCAAAACATGGAAGAAGGGAACCTTTCCAAGGTTGCCGCCATACTCTTTGACGATGGTTGTCCGAGTTAGTGCAGAACCACAGTTCATTGCTGAACTCAATGCAGTGCTATTGATCATCAGCAGTCCATGCTTAGTGGTCATGACATCACTCCAAATGGAGCTTTTTATGTTGTGGTGTTAACGGCAGTCTATGCTTGAGATGGTAATTTCCGTTGGGTGGGTAAATTGTTATTTTCTGTGACAGGTAGAATAGCCATCAGAATGCTTTAGTGTCATTCATGTTTAGTGTTGCCAGTCCTACCAGTGTAAATAAGGAACGTGAACAGTATCAGATGTTGAGTTATCACAGTAAGGTACATGGTGATGCTGCATGGTCATCTGAGACATTATCAGCACCTGACAGAATTTAAAAGATGCTTCATTGTTGGCCTCCATTTGTCTAGCTGGTCCAATCAAATTACAGATTTGGGGGTCATTCGGATGTGACAGTGACACATTGTTGGCGGCAGGGGAACATGAGGGCAGGCTTACTCTGCTTCGTCAAGGTTCTGGTTGACCACATCTGACAACCGCAAGGGAGGGTTGCCATATTCCACACCAAGCACACTGAAACCCCTTCACATCTGTACCTGCTATCTGAGAGCAAATAATGGACTCCCTGCAACATTCTGTGTAATCCAGCACCATTGGTCAGAGACTAGAAGCATGTGGACTCTCAGGAACTCCGCAAAATCCTCTAGATGATGACCCTATTACCATTTGGTGCATGATTAACAGTGTTTGAATCATTGGCCCCTACTTTTTTAACTCTGAACAGTACTTTCAAATGGTTCACACTTTTATGGCACCAAGAATCGATCCATTACAGTTTCGGTGGTTTTACGGTATCAGCAGAACAAGGCCATTGCTCACACGGCCAGTTATATTTCCAACTGCTGAGACAGATGTTCCCAGGGCACTTAGTTTCTTCATGTAACGACATTTTTAGGCCAGCGTGATATCCGGACCTTACTCACTGTGATTTTTTCTGTTTTTTTTTAATTGGGGTTTATTGAGCCAAAAGTTTACAAACCTACGACATGCAGTGCGAGAAGAGATTGATTATATTATTCACGATATATTGGTTAGAAGAACCATCTGTGTTTTATTCAATCTTTATGAAAGGGAAGGATTTTTGCCACACCCTGCATTTTCTTGTTTTTGCATATCACACCTATACATTTAGGCTTTGTTTTGTGTAATCTCTCTTATTCTTCTTTTCTGATTGATCTGACATTCAAAACAGCAATATGTAATCTTTATAAAATCTCTATATTTGTCGTCGGTTTTGTGAGCTATCCTTTCTGAGGTTTTTGAAGATGGTGGTCTTTACTTGCGAGTGGAACTAGATCTCTGCAAAACATTCAACCAAGGAAACCAGGGACTCTCTTGTCACGGTTATTGTATTTGGGAAGCCTTAGATTTAGGACATCAAGGTCCCAACTTTCATCCTCTCCCATCTGCTACACCTCAGTTGAAATGAGTTTTTTGTGGGCCATGCAGCTTTTGTTTCCATAAACAGGAGAGTACGGTTCGCTGACAGAACTGCCAGATGTAGCAGAGGCATTTCTTAATTGAAGCCATGCTCTAGCTTCCAAAAAAATTTCCTCAATGTGTATATAAATAATATTCCAGGCTTACAGATTTTAATATTTCGCAACTTGTGCTGAAATTACTGAAATCTGAATGGGCAGAATGACATCTCCAAGTATCTTTAATCTGTTGGGGGTAATTCTCCTGAAATTTCAATTTTTCCTATAAAAGTGTTACCCACAAGCTTTTATTCACACTGATGAGTAATAATATTTTTCCCCAGATCTTTGATGGGAATTTTGAAAAACTTTTAAAATTGAGTAATTGGGTTGCAGAACTTGTTCTTTTACAATCACTTGTAAGATTTTTTTCTTGTAATTGAACACTTTTCTTCTTCATGAAACAAGACAATTTTCCCTTCACATTCCCAAATTTGGAGTGCTACTTTATCCTCAAAAAAGTTTTTCACAAATTAAAAACAGACTTAATTTCACTTCAGTATTACATATTGCAAAATTATCAAATTGGAGCTTTGCATTTTGGAAACACTCTACAAGAGATTTATACTCTTCACGTAAGATATTTTATAACTTTCTTTTCTGTCATCTCTAGACTGGATTTATGCAATCCTCCATCCCTACCTAGCTTTTGCCAGGACAGAATATCTAAATGGATAGGTCAGCATAGAATGAAGATAAATGCCTAGAAGAGTCAGCTTATTAGCTACACAGACAAAAAACGGGGGGGGGGGGGGGGAAAGCTAAAGATTGTTTATGATTATAGGTTGGGGTCAGAATTGCTTATTGAAGGATTGAAGTGTACTTATCTTGTCAAAACGTTTGATAATAAATTCAACTGGGCAGAGCACATTGGGCAGGTGCCAGGAAAAGATTACAAGATCCTTCATTTACTGGTCAGGGTGATAAGAGGATGTACCAGAGAAGTTATGGAATTGGGTGCAATTTGATGCAATAATTTGTTGAATGTGGTGGTGTAGTTTGGCACCAACTTGGGTATCAAATAAAGGAGTTGGAGGGTGTGCAAAGACGAGCAGCTAGATCCAGTCAGTAACTGATATCATGAAGAAGCTGGATTGCGAGTCATTGGAAGACAGGAGGAGGTTGAAGAGAGTGCTGGGAGCGTACAAGCTATGTATTGGTGATGGGGCTTGGAAGGATATTGGTTGAAGAATTAAGAATAGTGCATGGAATGAAAAAGATGACCATGACCACAAGCTAGCACTTTATTTCATGCATGAGGGAGTGGGAAAATTTTCTTTTGTTGGTAAGGGTGTCAGGGATTAGACCAAATTACCAAGTGAAATGAAGAATAATTTAACAAAAATGCTGAGGAATTTAAAATTAGTATTTGTAAATTGCAGAAGTAGATGGGGAAGAATTTAACATTCAAAACATAAGATAAGTAAAAAAATAAAAAGGGGTAATTAGATGACAAAGGAAATTGGCACCAGAGTGTGTGCTCTTTTGCAATTAAAATTAATAATAATAATTCTTTTTTGTTTTGTTCCTTATGCTCCTGGTATCAAAATAACTCAAGTAAATGTTTTATATTAAATAAATAAATAAAAAATCGGGAAAAATGCATTCCAGCCTAAATTAAAATAAAATTACTTTCAGTTTTATTTTTTGTGTTGTTTCACAATTTGTCAAACGAATGGAGATTTCATTTCTATTCCGTTAATAGTAATTGGGGACATGTGCTTAATGACATCAAACAAGATGAAAATAAAAAGATAGGAAAAATAAACATTTAGCTTGGAGGAGATTGTTTATTAATTATTTGAACTTTGAATTAATATGTTGTTATAGTTAATAATTGTGATGGGCTATTTTCTTGCATTTACAAAAAGCCCATGTTTGAAATTTCACAATTTATTATTTATTAACAAAAACGAAAAAACAATTAAATTAAATGTAGTTTATAAGACCTTTACATTCATGGGCAGAAAATCTTACATGTGAATTTTAACTAAACAGGGCATCACCTCAGCCAGCAATTATAAAGAGCACTGATGAATTTCTCTGTGAAAGTAAGTCTCTCTGTCAGAGCATTTTGGGTTCAACCAAAACTGAAGAACAATGCAGTTTTGTTAATCAACAGTATTTACTGGTGTTTGTAGCCAGTCAGCACCGCCGTAGCATCTGTACACTTCTGCCTTATAATTCCACAAGTGACACAACAAAGAAGATGGCTTCACTACCCGAAACCATCTCTCACATACACTTGTGCATATTGACATTGTCTGTGCCATACTAAAACAACTGCTGGTCATGCTTCTCATAATTGTGTCAATCAAGCCAAGTGGTTCCATTCACTATGAAATCTTTCCATAATACTGTCCCAGCACTATGCACACAGTCCCTCGTCAGGTCAAACCTCCTGCCGTGCAAATCGCTTAGCATTGGCAGACTGCCTCAATATAAAACAAAAACATCTCTCACTGTCTTCGCATCACAAAAATACATCTGTTCCTTCTTGTACATATCATGATTATGAACTGCTTCAACTTTTTACTCATTTCAAGTTGATACATGAACACCAATATGATTGTGATACATTGAGAGCATCGGTTTGAATGAATATTTTTCTGTTGAATTGGCAACAAAAATATACGTATGACACACTCATGAAAGTTGTGAACGATGGAACTAGAGGGATTTTGTTCTTGAATGTTCCCAGTGAAATTGGAAAAAGTTTTTCGATCACATTGATTTTGGAAATGATTTGCTTGCAAAATGAAATTGCACTTGCACTTGATTCATCAGAAATTGTGGCTATGTTGTTGGAAGACAGTCAAACAGCTCTTTCAGCAGTCAAGTTGCCATTGAATATGAAAATGAATTAAACTCCAATGTGCAACCTTTCAAATAACTGTGCGATGGCCAAAGTTTTGCAGCAATGCAAACTGATTGTTTAGGATGAATGTAGGATTGCACATAAAAAGTCTTTGGAGGTATTAGACTGAACGATACTAGATCTACAAAACAATCAAAACCAGTCTGGTGGTGCAATGATTGAATGTAAATAAAACACCTTGAGATTCATTGAGATTTCAAATGTAATTGAAGAAAATAAATCATTTGGTTAACATGAAATTCTGACTTTATTCAACTGTGACTTACATTTTGGATCAAAAGCGCATGGTTCTAAGTCGATCACATTCCAGGTTCATCACACATCTCCAGCATTTCAGCAGTGTACTGCCAATAGAATTCATCTCACATGTAAAATTTCCATATCAAAAATAGCCTGCTCAAATGGAATATCTATGGACAATTGTTAATAGATACAATGATCACTCAGAAATGTTTTTCTTTTTTTCCTCATTTTTACTTTGTTTACTCATTTCCAATAGCTTTTCACAAATTCACGAAATGATCACAAACAAATTTATTGAAATTTGGACAGGACAACCTCTGTTGGGTCAATTAGTTTAAATATGTAAGTAACTAGTAGAAGAATTGCTACATGCTCATCACAATTAAATCTCAGAGCAGTACTTTGTATCTAATAAATATTTGTGGTCAGCTCTCACTATTTAAGGTGATTTGAATTGATGCATAAAGAAGAATCTCATGGCA
Organism: Vandiemenella viatica; assembly: GCA_031002005.1. Classification (NCBI taxonomy): domain Eukaryota; kingdom Metazoa; phylum Arthropoda; class Insecta; order Orthoptera; family Morabidae; genus Vandiemenella; species Vandiemenella viatica. The sequence continues at coordinate 94,101,359 of JARYHS010013631.1, forward strand.
TGAACAGAAAGTGAGATATTTTGTGGATGTCTAAGGCCGATGAAAGCTGAAAGAATTTTCGGAAGGCACTCTTGGTGTACCATTTTGCTGCAACAATTTCTGTTTTTCCAGCACCATCCATTCCACAATTTTTCTGACAGTGAAGGTGCCTCAGTTACGCACACTAACAGATATGTATTCGTCTTCAAACATTCAGTCTTTTTACTGGATTTTACTAGAAACTTCTTAAAAATAAAGTGTGTTTTTTTTTCATGTTTTATAATGTCTTTGACATAACTAGATGTTCCATTTTGTAACTTCTTGAGCATCTTGTGATACCATGAAGCACATTTTGCCATCTGCTCAAGTGTTAAGGTATTGGGTACAGAACAACATGAATTTCTAGTACAAGAAACCTTTATTTGACGATATGTCTCTTGCATGTTGCTTTCTAGCATCTTCCTGAAAATGGCAGTGTTAGAGACAAGGCTTTCTGTCCTATATGTTGAATGTCTTCCAGGTTGAAATTTCTTCTTTGGAACTCTTGATACCACATGAATATAGTAGTACAGTAAGGACAGTCATCTCCCAGCACAGGAGTCATTTCCCCCCAAAATTAGCCAAAAATTAACCTGTGCACAAAGTTGAAGCAAAAATTGCCCAGTATTCTGCTATTGGCAGGGACAACATTTTGAACACTTAACATTGAAACAGCTGAGAAGGAACTTGCATCAAGAATTATCCCTGCTGGTTATAGTGTGTTTAAAACATATTTCAGTGCATGTAAACGTCTCAAAAACTGCAACTATTGTTGTTGTTTTGCAGAATTTTTATAGTTACCTTTCTATTAAGTCTATTTTACCTACAAGATCATTAAATTCAGATAGTAGTTGCCACTATAAAGAAAATTTTAATCTGTGAGACCAGAAAAGAAATTCAGCTTAAAATCTATATATTTATGAACAATTTCTGTATTGAAGTGAAACCTGTGTACTTACAAATAAACAAATTTCGGCAGCTGCTTAAGTCTGCAGAAGACTTGATCTTTTTCACTGTCAGAATGTACTTTGGAACTTGGTGTTGCTCTAGTTGTAGCTGTTTATGTAAAGTAGCTATGTCCACGACTTCATTGACATGGGATTTGTGCCGTTACGTCACTGATAAACTATCAAAGAAATTTTAGAGCCCCAGGAAAAAGCAAAATAGAAGCCCCATTTTTCCTCTTTAATCTTTTCTTTCTGAATTTAGATTATATGTAAATGTTTTAAATGTGTATTCAAATCAGTTCTGTGTGCCACCTCTTGAAACTTTGCAAAATTTTATGGTAATTGATGCACACAAACACTCTTCAGCATTGTTCACATAACTTCTCTCTAAGCATTGTTTGAAGCGATTTGGTCCGGAGTGTGTACTAACACATTGCTTTATTTGCCTGTAAATAAACTATGATATAAAATCCCTAATTCAATCACAAATTTAATCAATTATAGTTTGAATGATTTACACACATTGCCATTGCATATTGAAGGCTACCATCTGTCGGTAAGTAACTGAACTAATTCTGTATATATGAGAGAGAAATTAACATATCCATAAAATTTGCTTCATAACTTGTATTATGGTTACTGCGATAATTAATAAAATAAATTGCATTTGGCATTGTTGGCTGGGAGACACCAAAGGGAAGTTTGTCTGCCAGATGACAGTGTTTTGATTTTTTGTCCTTTGCGCTTCTGTTGTGGCAGTACCTGTTCTTTAATATTGAGTCTGAACCATGGACCACCCTGGCATATTCATATGATAAAAACAAAGTTTGTAAAAAATCCTGGCCACTCTAGGAATTGATCACGGGACCTTGAGTTTTATAGGTGAGCACTTCAACCAATGAGCTCTCCCAATGGGATCTTATTAGTATGTACATAAACTTTCCATGTTTTACATCTCATTAAAACCCAGTACACTGTTTGAAACTGTGATTTTTGTATGTTTTCTTAAGCAACTATATGACTTATCGGGATTAAAACGTAAGCTATCATTATGAGTAGTTTTGTTGAAGTCTGTTCTTTTATTTTAGTGCACTCTTTGCACAAACAGGCAAAAAATCAAAACTTCACAATTGTGGCCTATGTATTGTCAGGAACTATGGTTTTTATACAGTTAAAAAGTATCCTATATGTTAACTGATGACAAAAACTGTCATGTGTTGTTCAATTAAAATCCATTCATTAGTCTTTGCTTGATTTGTGCAGAAATGGACAGAAATTCTTTGGCCTTCTATCATTGGGAACAATGTTACTAATCCACATAAATAATGCCCTATACATTAATCTTTGACATATCACTGTGGCAGTTTCCTTAAAATCAGGCCATTAGTTTGTGTGTTATGTGTGGGTAGACAGCAAAAATTCTAAATTTAATTGTTTTGGCATCTCTATAATCAATAGTGTATATCTCAATTACTTTAAAAATTATAAATTTCATGTACAGAGACAACTTTTATACAATTTTATTATAAAGTATAGATATAAGAAGTGATTGGGTGAACCCAAATTGAAGATGCACGACTCCAGACTCCCAAAAATAACTAACTACAATCATAAAGACAAAAACAATATCTAATGCATTACATAAGTTTTATGGTATCGTCTGTTGCAAGGGAAGGAACTATAGTATTTCCTTACTAGATGAGGATATTAATTTTTGTGTGGAACATATTTTATTAGGTTAGAGTACCTCTTGTAGCATATTTCAGTAGGATAGGAAGATTCCGAGAAAGAAGATGCTCCATTTTGTGACAGGATTGAAGAAAATCATTATCATATCATTGGTAGTCATTTATAAGCCTAGGAATTATTGAAGCTGGAATTGAACTGTGGTTGGTGTTGGCTGATGGCAATGGATGGCAATGACTGTAATTAAGTTGAGAAAGTAATGCACTTATTAAAACTTTCCCAACATTTTAATTTGATGTATTTTGTTGTGAACCTCACCATCATTTGAAATTGACTAACAGCATCAGTGGAGGGTTTGGCAGAATGAGTAGATTAGGGTGGTATGGTAATTTTTTTAAATTGGAGGTTAGGTATGTAAGATTTTTTTTAGATGTATTGAGATTACTACGTGTTCATTCCAAATAGGGAGGTCAAATCGTCTGTGCAAATAACTTTGATAGAATATCCAACTTCAAGTAATACCATTTTTACAATAATAATAATTTAAAGATTGGCTGTAGTTGCAGACTACAGCTAGTATGAAATAAATACATAATGCATTTTAAAATTCATGAATGATACACCATGGGAAAGTGTGTAATTTACACTGTTCTAACTTAGCTGAAATCACCTTTAATGATGTGCAAGACTTTTGGTTGCAAAAAGCAACAGGTATCTATAACTCTTTTATGGGAGCAGAGAAAGGAAGAAAATGAAATTATAACTTACAAAGCAAGTGTTAGTTTTATGTGACCTGAATGATCACATTTGATCAAGGATCACATTGATCAAGGATTTAAGATCACATAATTAAAATTTAAAAAAAAACCTCACAAGCCTACAAAATCTCTTCCACAAATGCAATGGGAATCCAGTTGGGTAACAACTGCCAGAAATGAGTTAAACGACTGATGATTTGCAGCCACAATATAATCAGCACCATTTAGTTCCATATGTAAACTTCTGTACGTAGAAAGTGTTGGTGAAATTGTCCCTTTTCTAACAGCCTTTATTTACTCCTTCACCCTAGGGGTACTGATATTTTTTTTTAGTATAACTAAATAATAATAATAATAATAATAATTTCGTTTGGTCTTAATGACATAGTAACAGTGTTTCTTACCCTCTGTTGTAGTGGCCTAAACCTGGCAATTCTACAAGGTAATAATTTCATTTCAGCTCCAAATAATACTGTGTCATTGGTGCTGAAGTGTTAATAATTTTTGCAATAATTTTGAAAATGGCTATTTATTGTGACTGCCAGCTTTTGATTATTTATTTTGGCACCAGTAAGAGTAAACGGGGATGTTCATGTAGTTAGATTATTGAACATAATATTAATAATACTCAAATACATGAGGATATGCTGGGATATTATCTTCACTATTAATTAATACCCACAGTTTTTTAAAAAAAATTGGGGCCTATATTTAATTAATTCCTTGAACCAACCGATCTAATACTAACTGTTTATTCTAATGTAAAACTCATTCAGCAAAGGTAATTATGCCTATCAGTTAGTAACAAAAATGAAAAACTTGGTAGTTCATAACTACAGTCAATGGAGAACATGGACATCTCTCTGTGATGTTGCTCTCAAGGGTCTTTCAGAGATAGTTACTGTTATCAATAAATTGTGTTGGTTATTCAAATTTTACCATGTGTTTGATGTAGAAACTGGAAGTAGCAGCACACAATGAATCTTCACTGCATCCAGATTGCAGACAGGCATCAATCAACCTCTCAATCTGTGATGGCTAAGTTGTTGCCTGTAGCTAAGAACGTAACAGGTACAGAAAAGTCGTCAGCATCAGACAAATGAACTGCGTTAACTTATCCCTCTTGCAGTGATTGATCTGGTATGTCTCATAATTCAGGTGTGAACATTAGAGCATTCTGTGAAGTCTCTCAGTTGTGAGCTGAGAACTGACTTCACGGTTCTTCCTGTTCAAGCTTGCGCACTTATATGGCATGAGCCATATCGGTGTTTTATATGGTTGCACATATTATTCTGGTCCATATAATACCAAACAATGGCCGATCGTGAAGAACTGTAAGTCAGTTACAGTTACACTTGATGGCAAATACAATATAAGAAACACTGCTCACGAGTTGATACATTGACATTTCATAGAACCAGCATAGGCAAAATAAAAACTAGATCTTTTCTCATCCAGGTGAAATGTTCAGTAAAAGCATATTGTATCTTCTGTTCTTTTCTCCTCAAGCTAGCCCCAGGTCATTGTGTGAACATTCCAGCAGCAGTTACTTTGCCAATGATATTGCTCTCTCCAAATACTCGGGTTAATGATTCCATTTAGAAAATCGTAGATATTGAAATATTAGTGGCGCTAACCGATGATAGTTTGTCAGTATTGAATAAGTAGTATTTACACATACATCTACTCATACACACAGGTTCCTTTGGCTCTGGCTTCTTCATTCTCCTTGCTCTTTAATGAAAAGTGCACTTAAATCTTAAGCTTGAAATTGTTCTACATACCTTATGAAACAGTATCTTGGAGCCTTTACCACAGGGTATTTCCAAAGTCTCACTGGAATTGTCACAAACACTTCTCAAGCACTTAGTGTTTTCACATTTCATTGCTCCCCTCTCAGTATTGTTTGTCTCATTTGGCGAAAGGGTCACCTCACTTTCCCAAGGAATGCAGGTATTTCTGAGCTCACAGCTCTTGCCTGCAGTGTTTGTTCCTAAATTTATATAAGCCATTTACAAGTCTATACGTGAATATATTATTAATTTCATATTTTTAGCTATAAAATTGTTATTAGCACTTGTATTACATTGCAGTATGTATCCTAGGATCCATTTCAAGTGCAAGAAATAACTTGCCTTCCTCAAAATCCTACCAGCAGTGTTTTTTTTCGGCAGTGCTTTTTTCAGTGTTTTTATTTTGCATGAATCATATTCAATGAAAAATTTGAACTAATTTTTGAACACTTTTTTAAATAATTTCTCAGTTTTCTGCAAAAGCAAACATACCTTATCTTAAACTTCGTATGCAGACCACTAACTGACTTTCACATTAATTTCCTTTGCTAAACCCATGTTGCTTCTCCAAAACCACTCTTTGCTCACACGTTTCTTATCCTTCTCTATTATTGATTCTTAACTCCCACTGTCATCGGTCTCCAGAAGATTCTCGAGGTTCAAACAAATATCCAGAACTATTCATGTAGAGGCCCACTCAGTCTAGCATAATCATCACTGTACTCTTGAAAAACCATCTTGCAACCAAAGAATCTGCTGACAAGGTCTCATTCATCTCATTCAATTAATTTTTGTAAGCCAGAACTTTATTGTCTTATAACTTAATTTTACCATTTAATTTTAGTGCAGCTGCGATGGAGCATATGTTCTGGTGGCAATTTCTGTACACCCCTATTTTCCTGTGTTTTTTTTTAAAAATCTTAATTACTTTAAATGTAATTTACTCACCAATGTACTTTTGTCCTTTACAAAATTTAATTTTAAATGATTTTGGTAAACTATCAAGCACTTCTCTTGATAATTTATTCCAATCCCGGACACTCTGTTGATGTTAAATGCTCTGATGTTTCAAGTGATTCGATACTAGATATTTTAAGTATTAATGTTCAGTAAACATCCTATTATAAACCTATGTTATGTAAACCCATGCTCTAAAGTTAATGTTAAATTTAAGTTATCTTAATGTTCAATGTTGTAAGTTAATTTTTATGTTGAGTATATGTAGATTGTTTCAGGTCATTAATCCTCTATGACCTTCCCTTTCCCCTCCCTCTGATAAAATCACAAATCTGAGCACAAGTTATTCAAAATGTCATTTACTTGTGTTCTTGTTTTTGATATGGTATTAAACCTTTCCTTACAACAGGTGACAGCAGACACAAAGGAATACAGCAACATGGACCTATCTTGAAACAATTCATCAGCAGAACAACATATTTTATTTGTTTAGGTATATTCTATGTCTGACTCACCTTCTTTCCTTCTGCTGACATTTTAGATCTTAGCATTAATTTCTCCCCTCCTCTCCTTTGGCACATGGGCCACCTCTAACCAGTTATCTTTGACCTCGCAATGTGCTTAAGGTTACCTGTCAAAAAATCCAATTTCCCTGTATTTTGTGCTGTATTAATCTTGATGGTTTCTCTGACTTTCCTTAATTTTTTTTTGATAATTTGCGTCTTTTGTTTAAAGTCTGACTTGAATGTAATAATTTTAGTTTGTCTGTGTTTTTTTTTTTTAGTTTTTTTTTTTTTAGTTTTCTTTTTTCTTACTATAATTTTTGCAGTTTGTTTTAATTCAATCCCACAATTATTATTATTATTATTTTTAATAAAAAGAATTGCACTGTGATGCAGCTGATAACATAGTGAACTATACATAATTTGTACTGTTGTTTACAGAAAATATCCTGTTCAGAGGAAAACAATGAATCTAAAGGTTCCATATTACGTGAAAGAAAATTTCCATTCCCAGTATCAGGGCAGTCTCCGAAGACTAGAAATGACCGTTGAAGAAGAATATGTGAACAATCTTCGTCATACATGTCACAGAGAAAAGAATTACAGTAAGTAATTTGAAGACACATTAACTAATAAAATGTATAATGACATAAATAATATTTATGAAATCTTTTGTAAACCCTTTTTTACTATGTTTTTCTAAATGTTGGAGGTTCATGGACAGTATTTCCTTCCCAAATCATACTAATGCTGTTAAATCACATCTTTTTATTATTTTCGTTGAGGTTGCATATTTGTTATTTATATGAATTTTTTGTATGGTACATTTAGAGTAGCTTTTTGAAACCAATGATTTTGTTATACAGTATTCGCTTGTAGGGAATACTGTTCTAAGAGTTATTTACAGTATTGAATAATTACTATACATTAATTAAACATCAGCTTAACATATCATGAATAACATGACATCTGCAACAAGAAATGTTCCCTAAAAGTCAATAGTCATCAAGACTTTCTCCCACATCATAAGATAAAAATTTATTTTCATTTGAATTTGGAAGTATCTGATAGTTTTTAAATATCTGTAGCTGTTTCTTATATAACTATTATAATTTACTTTTTTTATTTATCTTGAGTCTTAACTGTTGATGCTCATTGCAGCACCTTTGTGGTGGAAAAATATTCTAGCAGTGCCATTGCCCAGGATTCCTCCAAGTGTAAAAATTAGCTGATTCTTCTAGTAGACTATTGCCATGTTCCACAAATTATAATTGTGATGAAGTTTATGCCTCATTGGCAGAAAGGTTTTTCCCTTTTAGCACTGAGATGGTGAACATGCTTGCTGAACAACATCCACTTCCTATACTTCACATAGAATTTTAGGCCAGTGGGATGCCTGGTGTCAACAATGTTGGTGGGCTTTCGTACCCTTCCTTATCTTCATTGACTAATAGCAGTTTACCCCTGTATTGAGTAGCAGCGTTAGGGATGACAACCCGACCAAGTACAGCTACCTTCCATATTATATTTATATGCATGTCAGCTTTTCTAATCAGGTGATGTAGTGATTCAGTTGAGCTGGTTGTCTAGGATCATCTGAAGTAATTGATCTTGTCTTCTTAGTGGCAGCCTGAAATCTCTAGTTTGAGGTTATCAAGGTTATATAGAATTATTCTTTTTGAAAAAAAGCATAACTATTTACTTATCACTTGATAGTTCTAAGCCATTGTAACATGTGGCTGAGGACTATAATTGCTTTGTACAAGTCATCTTTGAGCCAATGCTTGATAACAAATTGGTTTCCATCATACAGGGAGAAAAGTTTCCTGGTGCTACCATAATGTTTTACTTGTATTGCTTTATCTGCCACTCTTGATATTACGTTTGTAAGTCATCTATAGGTCTCCTTCCCTGTTGTTTGATCTGTGACACTTCTAGTTTCTTCTTCAGTGAGTGTATAGAACCCAATCAGCCTCATTTGTATTCCACTGCATTATTGGGTGAGAAGGGAATTCTTTATTGAATAGAAATCCTATTGTTTAAAGCATAGTGTAAAGACGGGACCCCACAGAGTCTTTCGGCACCCGCCAGATGGATATGGATGATAAATTGGGAGAACAGTCAAGTGCTGAAAGGTAACTTTGTGGTATCAGCATAAGAGTTGGGTTTCCGTAATTCAGTACAACTAAGTTGTTGTCTTCTATCATGTCACTAATTTCCATTCCTTAAGGGTCATTGTATCAACAGCACCAACTTTGATTATGGGCACTAAAGCCACTGGCTAGTAGTACTGATGACTTGATTTTACAGAGTATTTTTGTCCAGTCACCTGAACATATGTTTTATTCTCAATATGCTCTAAACAGAGATAATGATGAATGATAGCTGGTTGCCAGGTATTCGTACTGTGGCCACTTAGAAGGGCAGTTTATCCATTGTTAAGTTTATCTTGTTGATTGGAGACATTGTGTTGCACCATTGTAACCACTCATCCTTTTAAGTCAGCTCTTATAATTTCAGCAGAGGTCGTATGCCTTGAAATTAACGTTTTATTTGACTTGAGCCATGTTCCTGATAGTACCATAAGATCAATTCTACATTTTACGAGTTCTGTAACAAGACTTACTCTGTTTGACGATGCTGGTCTCCGATCCATTACAGTATTTTTAATTGTTGGAAGACTGAAGTGTTACTTGACCTGCAATCCATTGTCGGAGGATTTACATTCCAATCTTAATTAATAATTCCTGCAGTTGAATACTAATGAGGGTCAGATCAATCGTGCCACCTGTTTTAGCTTGTTCTAACATGGAGATAATGAAGGCCAGGAGTTTTTCAACAAGCAGTGAGGATTTGCTGAAAGATTGGTTAGCTTCTGTTTGCTCACGGTTGTAAGTTGTCTCTAATGGTATTTTTTGACTTATTGATCTGTAAGGCTTATTTACTATTAGACTTGAAGGACTATGCCAGCCTAAAATAAATTTCTGGGGACTATTATTCTTCACGGGTGTACCGCCAGGTAGTGTTTTGTCTTTTCAAAACACTATCTGGTGGTACACCTGTGAAGACTTCATTTCAAGCATACAATGGGAAAGTCTCCGTTCTTAAAACTATTATTCTATTTCCCACCGATTTTGCTTGAGTTTGGTTTTATTTTGGTACTACTTGTTTGATATGTATAGGAGTTTCCTGAAGTGGTTGTTGGTTCATTTTACCAAAATGAGATCTGGTTGCTGCAGTGATCACATACGAACATGAATTTCATGATGGAAGCCAGTACTAAGGACTATTTACTCAGTTTTTGTTTTTCTTTTCACTGGCTATCTGTATTCTGGACAAGAGCAGTCAGTGTATAAATGATTTCCTTGGCAGGAGATGCAACGTAGCTGATATTCTGAGGTGTAATCTTTGAAATTATGGGCCCATGCCCATTCAATGCTGTGAGGTTGACTTTTACACTGTGACTGGGTGTGATTAAATCTAAGATAATGGCAACTCCTTATAACAGTTGGCACATAAGATTGTACTGCATATTACTTTCCATACGAATACATGAAATCAGTTAATTGCTGAAATTGAAAAGTTAAAACACAGATCAGTAATGGGTAGGTCCGAGTACCACTTTAAGATGAAACTTTTTTGTGAATCATCCTAGTACAAGAAAGGGAGAGATTATCTCACTTATTATTTTTTCTGTTGACAGTGTGGTATCAAAGTTTCAAAACACTCCCTGCTTACTAGTCATATAGAAGCAGATGTATGCTTTTAGGTTATTGTCATTAAGTGATTTCATTTCAACCAAATAGTTTGTTGAGGCACCGGATTTAGTTCTGAATTCTGGTTCTATTGTGCCGCACAGAAGTTATGTTTCTGATTTTCAACCTTATGTGGTTATTAATGTCGGATAAGTATTTTTCCAAATGATATGAGATGGAATCTACGTATGTTGGTATTAGCACTTCCAACCACCACATATTAGGGACCATTCATTGTCTGTAGGTGAATATCTGTTGTCAGGGCCAGTTTTGTTTATAAGGTTGTTAGGGTTGTCATAATTACTGGACATGCCCAAAAGAATCCGAGATAATGGCATTGGACTAGATTTGTTACATTAGTGGTTATACTTTAATTGATTAACAAATCTTTTGAATTGTTGGGTTGTGAAACTCTTGCAGTACACTCTAGATTATTCAAAAACTTATTTTGCATCACACGTTTACTCACTGGTGATGACTGTTTGGTCTCCAAGGTGACCGTGATTGTGAAAGGGATCACAATTGTACTCTTTAGTTCTGCCAGAGCTGTTATTGATCCGTCAGAAATCCAAATTGGTCGAACTGCATCTCATCCATGTCCATATGCAAAAGCCGATTTTTATCTGATCTGCAACTGGTGGCTGCCATGATGTCTTGAAAAATAGTTTCCCATCATATAATATGTGTGTAATGCTACATCCATTGTCTGGCTGGCTGATAACATTGTTGAAGCATCCTCTGCCATAGTGTTCTGATAGTAGGTCTTAAACACTATGGTTTTGAGTACTGTATGTTAAAGATTCTCTTAGTACTGGTTTGACCTTGACCACTATGATAATCAATGTAATAATTAGTCAACAAAAACACTGGAGCATTACAGACTAAATAGTATTATACTCTGATTTACTATATCTGTTCTGCCTCACCTAACTCGCTTTGAAGAGACCCAGGAACTCCAGGAAAACTCAAACGCACATGAGCACTGCTGCAGAAACTCGATTGTTTACTTTAAAGCACTATTATCAATCAGAAAAAGTTTCAAATAAATATAATCTTATTTTAAATCACATGCACAATGAATACTACTAGTTGCTTCCATAAACAACCATTTGTTTATAACGTGTTTTTGTGGACAGGTTAATTTGTGAGTAGAGGGTCCATAGTTTTGACTTGGATAAATGAGGACATAAGTTGACATGGATTTGTACAGATTAAGAGATTTAAGCTGAGATAAGTACAGAGAAGTGCATTGAAGAATTAAAAAAATTGACGACTAAAGACATAAAGGAATACGTTAACCCTTTATCACACGCTGGTGCTACCTAATAGAAACTTCCATTCATTAAATGCAGCACTAACTGCTCTGTTGATGGGGCATTTAATATCTTAAAGACAAATATTTTACACAAAATAAAAAACCTTCATTATATTATGGGACTATGAATTACTTTTAGTGTTACATTTTCTATTTCACAGGGGATACAATGATATGGAAAGCCAGAAATTTTGGTGATCAGGAACTGTTCCAGAAAGCTCAGAAGATACAAACTCCTCATTGTGATTTACTCCAAGAACTCAGAGAATATTATCATTAACATGAATATATGTTATATTTTATAAATTGATCTGATTTTTCAGAACTTTTCTGAGTTTCACCACTGTGCTTAAGCACTGGATATGAAAAATAGTCATAATCATTACTTGTGAATGAAGGCACTCCATTTTGTTACATGTATATATTTTTAAATAAAATGTTATATTTATTACAGAATTTTATAAAACAAATTTTTGTTGAAGGCTGTGCTTCATCTTTTGTTTGAAGGAAATACTGTTAGAAACTTCGTAAGTTATTCCAAGATTTTTTTAATGCTGTTATACCTGTGCTGGTATTAGTGTGGCAGAACCCAGAAGACAGTATTACCAAAATGGCAGTTGATAGTTGCATATTTCATTTTATTTGTTACATTTGCTGTTATACTGTTGTTATTAAATAAAAATTTCCTATCATAGGAATCAACTGTATGATCATTGTATATATATGCATGTGTTTTGTGTGTTGCCTAAGTTACCAGTATTGTTTTTCCGCAAAGGTGCACATGTTTAAAAGACACTGTCAAAGTTCCTGTGTTTCATCAACTTTTAAAAATTTTGTTTGCTGTATTTGATTAACTGAAACCTATTAGTTGTTGATAGGACAAATGAGTGTTTTCAGGAAAGAAAACGGTAGCTCTGCTGCTAGTTATTTACAAATAGTTAGAAGATTTGACCTTGTACATGCATGAAATCAAATTCTGCCATGTATGTAATATATATATATATTTTTAAAAAGCAATCATTTTTTTACTGTTTATTCTTTCCACAAAATTTTTCCAAACTTTTGCTCCTCTTTGTTACTGTTACAATTCTTTATTCAACATCTTTTTATGGGGGTGCACTGTCACTCTGATAACAATGAATAACACTAACTTATGCAACCAACAAATGTAAATAGCATATAGAAAGTAATCTTCACTTACAATAGGTGGCAACAGAATGACACACAAACACTATCATCATGAAATTTGATACTTGTTATAACAAGTCAAGTACATTGTGTTGTCTTGGAGACAGTATAGTGTAAGCCCTGTCTCATCCGTTTGTGCTATGTTTTGCTGCAGTAGGGTTTATGCTAGTTTTAACCATGTCTCTTTTTCTGCTCCATCTCTGTTATGTTAATAAATGGCAGCCAATTCTGTGGTATTTATTTTATACTATAGCACTTAATGAACATACATTTTTATAAAATTTGTGTAAATTATTATTTAAAAATGGTTGTAACGAGATTTATTTAGATGTCAGGGAACAAATTTTAAATAGTGTAATGACACAAATTTGAGCTGTTAAACATGAGATTTCTTAAACCTGGAATATTATATGTTGCAAACCTTCTCTTCCCTTCCCTTCCCTTCTCTTCCCTTCCCTTCCCTTTGACAGCCTCGATAGCATCGATATGCGTGCAGAATAGTAACAATCATCCTGCGTAATTTTCAGCTGTATTCTTATAAAGTCTGTAATAAATAGGCCTGAATAAGTAGGCTTTGTATAGTGAACATACCAAACTATACAATTGAATAGAAAATATTCTAAAAATTTTATGATGGTCTCAATAAAAAAAAACACACACACATACACACTATATTGCTTTTGGGAAACTTATTATATGAAATGTCATCAAATCTGAATTATGGCATATCTGCTGTACACTGTCTATAGCGTAGTACATGAATGAATAAAAAAATAACATTTTATGTTTGTGTTAATTTGCTACTTTCTTGGAATCTTACCATCATCTGGTACTGTGATTTGATTTACCTTCTGTATGTTGTTGAGTGAGATACGCCAAGGATGTTCAACAAAATATGCTCTTCTACTCTCATGTTTGATTTGGTTGTCTGCATTGTTGTAACACATGTAGCTGATGACCACCTTCAGAGTTAGAAACAGTTGATTTTGTTGGGGGAAGGGGAAGCTGTGGAATAGGATGCTTAGCTGATGACAAAATGTTTTCTTCAGTGTAAAATAATGCAATAGAAATCTATCACTTCCTTGCATATGACAGGATATAATAGGTCTGGGAGATAAAATTGTGTGTCATTGGCAAAACAGCATCTTCATTTTCAGGTCATAGTTAATTAAATATCTGTTGATTAAAACTAGGTACAAAAAATATCCTCCTTGCTTTTTCTTACAGATCTCCATCTATAATAAATAGCATGTGACATTCAATCTGATCCATAGTCAATTGCTTCACAGCAAAGTTTGCATTGATATATTGTCTTCAAATGGTCAAAAATAATTAGATGAACAGATCCATGAAGGATTCAGCTCTGAACTTTTTCTCCATCTCTGAATTATTGATTTTTGCTTTTGACTGAATTGCCACCCTATTTCAGGTAGTTTATTGAGTTATGTGTGATAAAATCTTGCTGCTGTACTGGTCATAGAGCATAAACTCACATTCATGAACCAGAAAGCTAGTCATAAACTATCGATGGCCCTTCGTAACTTAAATAGAATTTCAAAATTTAAACATGACCTTGACATTGATACATTAATAAAATTGCTCCAGTATACTAGGTCACCAACAGTTAACTTCAACTCTGCTTGAGCAGTAACATCACCTGTGATCTATGGCAAACATTATTAACTTGCAACTAGAACCAAGCTTGATGGGTGAACAGTTGAATTCCAAAGGAATTGAATTCGGTCTCCAGTCTGGCCATACACATTATTCCTTGGTTTTCCAAAATTACTGCAGCTTAATGCCAGGATGGCTGCTTCAGTGGACCTTGGCTAAATCCCTTGCACCTGCCCTTTCTTGGCCGTAATGACCCCAATGTTGACTTGGCATAAAGCCTCAATAAAAAATTCACTTGGTATACCATCTCTCATATGGTGTTGCAGGAGGATTTTCATTGTTTTCTGACTGCACGTTGTGCAGTGTTAGGCTACAATCCTACTAAAGTAGTTTGCAATCACTTTTTTTTTTTTTTTTTTTTTTTTTTTTTTTTTTTTTTTTTTTTTTTTTTTTTTTATGCTTAGGTATATGTGCGTAAAACAAATTGTATTGAGTTATAAGTAGACCTCAGATTTTAGGCAAAAACCTATTTTGTTCCTGATTGAAATATATGAAAATAATATCATGTATATATGATTTATGGACATTTTTGGCTGTTATTTGTGATTTTATAGTGCCTTAAAATGACTAAATTGATGTTATGACCTTTTTTGCTTATTTTACGAATTTTTCTTTCGAATATCAACAAAATTGTTTTAACTCAGAAAAACACAAATATTTTGTTAAATGTTTATCTCAAACAACTGATGTTAACATATATGGATTGTTGTTGCTCGGTCTCTGTTTGTACAGAGGCTGCAGAGAGCCATGTGTTCTCGTAAAGCATTGGTGAGAACTACTTACCGATCTCCAAATCATCTTTAATTAGTCAGTGGGTTAACTAGTTTTCTAATTTCTCAGTGGATAGAAACATTATGTATTGCGATGTATGCAACAAACTGGTGAGTAAACAGTAACGATAAGTTGAACAGTTTTCACTGTTATACTAACAATACTTTAATAATGTATTTACGGTACATGTAGGTTTATTAAGTTTTTAATGAAAAATAGGACAGAAATCCTTCCACAGTTCACAAACCTGAACATACCTTCTGGGCATCGGACAGGAATTTAAATAGTAATGTATGCCCGGGTTTTTCTTAGCATTTGGTAGCCCTGTTATTGTGCCTATATGCGGCAACTAGCTTGAAAATTTTGATAGGTATAGGTCACAGGGTTTTACGGCTCCTGTCGCTTCCCTCAGGATTCACAGAGTTAGAGCTCTGAATTCCCATCACAGCCATTGGCACTAGAAGAATGTGATGGGATCAGCGCCATGCTCCAGCCGTTCTTTATCTTCCCACACAGTTTCCTCCACGGCACTCATTTGATAGCAGACTGAGTTGGTCTCGGGAGCCATTCTGAATGTTTCACTTTGGCTTCATCAGGGATCAAACCTTGATTGTCCGGACCGCAGTCGGGCGATTTACCACCTGGTTATAAGGCCACCTGTTCAAAACTTTTAATTTGGTATTATAGAAAGACTGTGCAGTTATATCAAAATAACATAAAACTAAAAAAAAAAAAATGCACTGACAATAGTAGATTGCTAAACAATCTAAATCACAAACGGTAGATTTTAAATATGTAGATGGTGTGATTATCTGCATTGTAAATTATGAATAATACAATAAAAATATTAAAATAGTAAAATATTAATATATAGTTAAAATTCGTGCATGTAGACATACAGATTTTTGTATCTGTAAATAAATATCCAAGAGCTGTGCATTCAAAATCTTTTTTTTTTTTTCCATCGACACTAAATACGTGAAAAATGCATATTAATAATTTATTGGTTTTAGATAATCCCACCAGCTAAAATCATTTAAATTAAAATAAAAAAATTCTGCTGAATTATGCTTCTCGATGTTATATTACAAATTAAATAATTTTTATTAATGATATTTCATAAACATAATCACAATTTTGACAGCCTGTTATGACATTTTGCGTTGGAAAGAGGCTATTGTAGCCACCTAACATAAGATTTTTAGTGCCTAAAAATCTGAGGTCTAGTTATAAGATTAAATTCTTTAGAAATAGGAAACAAATGTAATACTAAAGCCGGCTGTGATGTGGATCATATAGAGTGATGTTTCTTCCTGTGAATGTGTTGGAGACTAGTGTGAAAAGCTCTACCTGGTTACATTACAATCTCTCACACAGTGTTCCATTGATAAAATTACCCCACATCTTTCAAAACTTGTATTTGTTTGTAGAGAGTGATGGTCATCAAATAATTGTAGAATATCATGCTGATAACATTGTCTAGCACTTTAGCTAAGAACTCCTAACATAAATATTGCAATGAGTACAGTGTGCCTTATTTTTTTTTGTTAAAAAAAGAAAAATATATGTACGTTTGTTGATGATACAAACTTATTTTGTTAAAACATAATACTTTGAGGCAGTAATGTAACAGATATAGAAATTTTTCTTTATCTTTAGAGAAAGAGATAATCTGTTTTATTGTATTGTAAGGATGCTTTCTTGTACTTGGTGATAATGGTTTTATTAAAGAATAAATAGTATGTCATCAAAACAGTTAATTGAGAAATTTTATATTTTTGTATGGTGATATTTTCACTATAGTTTTCTCTTTCTCTAATGTTTCCAAGAAAAGTAATCATTAATTCTTGCCATAATTTTTATTTTTTGTTTGTGCTGTCAGGTTTCTTACGTTTATTAATTCACTGAAGGCATCAAATCTCTTTCCAGTACTACAATTTTCAAACACACACACACACACACACACACACACACACACACACACACACACACACACTTATGAATTTTCACAAAAATATTTTATCTTCTTTTAATGAATTCAAGCCAAATGAACATTTCCTTGGCATCTTTTTAAGTCTGTGAACCATGGCTCCAGTATTGGAAGTACTTTATGGAAGGCTTATTTGTGGGAAATAAAGGCTTTCAGGGTAAATGATAGAATATTACTTTTAATTGAGAGTTATGCAGAGTAATAAACATTATTTTTATAGGAGGTGTTATGTAAGTTATTAATCAAGGACTCGAGGAACATCTTAAGAGACAACTGATGGGTGAGTGGAGACTTTCCTAGCATACTGATTCAATGTAAGCTTTATGGGTGTTCAGCCGGATAGCATCACAGAAACACAACACTTCGACAGCTGGCTCTGCGTGCTTCATCAGGAGCGGAAAGCTTCATGTGATGTAAGCTAGAAGTCACTGCCTAGACGGACTTAGTGACGGACTTCTACTAAGCCAGTCTAGGCGGTAACTTCTAGCTCACATCACCTGAAGCTTTCCGCTCCTGATGAAGCACGCAGAGCCAGCTGTCAAAGTGTTGTGTTTCTGTGATGTTATCCGGTTGAACATCCATGAAGCTTACATTGAATCTTAAGAGACATTTGCATCAATTGACAAGAAAAGTAACAGCTACTTAGTATTAATACCTGCTTGCTTTTAAGTAAAATGAAAATACTGTGTACTGCTACACCTTACTACCTTGTGCTGTAGTTTATCAGAGATGCAATATGTGTTGTTTTACATTATTGTTTATTACACTAGCAGCTCTTTTAATTCTTAAATACTGAACTGAGAACAAAATTTTTTATAACCTATGTCATTTGATTTGGTTGTATATGTGTATGAAGATTTATAAAGTTATTTATTTACTTGTTGGTATAATATTTCTGATGTGAGTATATTACACATATTGTACTGTATATAAGTGTGGAAGAATTTGAGTGTGAAATAAAATTTGTTATTACTCTGACTGAAATCTTCTGCTTTTGAAACTCTTACATTTAAGTTTACAGCAGTTGTTTTGTTTGAAGTATGGCTGCCCAAATTAATAAAAGGAGACACAAGGGGACATCGTTTGAATGCTGGACCCTGTGTATTGGCTATCCTGATGGCAGATTTTCCATAATCATCCCTAATCTTGATATTGTAAACTATACATTTCACAAATGAAAATAAAGTTATCATACAGAACACAAGTCGCATATTTCACACACCTCTCCTAGGTTAAAGGTTGGGAGGAAGGGGGAGAGAATTCAAATTGAATAATGTGAGAGACAGGAAAAAAGAGATAAAATAAAATGAATAAACTCATATTAAATGCACAGAGAAAAAGTACACAGAAAAAACATATGCACTAAAACTTAAGTTCAAAACAAAAAACACTAATTGTAGTAATAAGCAGTGATTCCTGCTTGTGAAAAAAAAAAAAAAAAAAAAACTGTGGAAGAAGTAGTAAGAGAAATGAGTTGAGTGCTATATCATAATAAGGCCAGGTGGGTACTTAGTATCCAGTATGTACTGATTAGTTAGTTCCAAGTGCTCTAGTTCCAATGATGCTGATAAAAAAAAACTTAAATGAATATAGCATTGTAGGCGGGGTTATCCCAGTAATATTAGCAGATCTAGGGGACCTACAGTTTGACATGGAATCCAAACCACAGAAGCATTCTGGTGTCGGCAAGTCAAAGCCAAAGGTGAAGGTCGGGTTAAGGGCCTTTCAAAATCCCTGCCGAGACAGGGATTTGAAGAAGGGACCTTTCGATCTCCAGTTGGACACCTTAAACTCAGAACTGCCAGTACACTTCACCCTGTTAGGATGAACTGCGAAACAAGAATTTAATTTGTTGTTGTATGAGGTGGCTTGTGCCACTACAGGGTTTTTTGCTCACAAGCTCATACGTGACCCTCCTGGTGGGTAACTATTTAAAAGGCAGGGCAATATTCTGAAAATCATATCTCAAACAAAGTACCTCAGCTCTGCAGAATCATGTCATCAGACGCCCCTCTTACTATCAGTGTCATGATCCTCTTAAATGGAGATAAAGACTTTGCAACAATAGTCGAACATTAAAACTTCTAGTAGTTAACTGCAGAAGTGTTTGTAATAAACAGCCTGAACTTGAAAACATTATTCGTAGTACAGATGCTGATATTGTAATAGGCACAGAAAGTTGGTTAAAACCGGATATAAGTTCCGCGGAAATCTTTAATGGCAGCATGAACGTTTTTTCATAAGGATATGTTGCATTCCCATGGCAGTGGTGTATTTATAGCTGTTAGTAAATACCTCTCATGTAACGAAATAGTTGGCGATACTGTCTGCGAAATCTTATGGATTAAGCTCAATATAGCTAGGACAAAACTTGAGATCGGCTCCTTCTATTGCCCACCAGATGCAGGCGTAACTATTGCCGAGGTCTTAGGGAATAATGTAAATAATATAGTTCATCATTTTCCGGACCATACAATAATGCTAGGTGGTGACTTCAACTTGCCATATATCGACTGGACTAATTACGTTCATGTTACTGGTGGCAGGGATAAAGCAGCTTGCGAAATCATTCTAGACCTTTTTTCAGATCACAGTTTTGAGCAGCTCGTAACTGAACCAACGCGATGCCCGTAGACAGTGGTCGTTAGTAGCGTTTGAACAGTTGCCGAGTGCAGTAGCGTATTTTCTTGTTATATTTTATCTGTAGTGGGTGTAGATTAGGTTAGTGCAATCTCCGAGTGTTTATATTTTGTAGGAAGTACAGGTTATTTCGAGTTTCTATTCCTTTTTTTTTTCTTTCTTTCTTTTTTTGCATTTTTCAAAAGCAGTATGTCTAGGGACTGTGATTGCTGTGTGCAGACGCGAGCTGAGGTGGCTGATCGGTGTGCACAGCTTGCAGCTGTGTTAGCGAAAGTCACACGGCTGGAAGCTGCCGTAAAAGGCTGGAGCAGATGTGATATTGGGGAAACTGTTGTAGCCATGCCTATCACAGATTCTCCCATATCAACCGTCTTACCTGCAACCCAGACTGAAGAGTTGGATGCTGTGCCGCGGTCACCTGTCGGTGACTGGCGTATGGCTTCTAGACTTCGAAGCCGCACACGGGGGCATAAAGGCCAAGACGCTGAACTTGTTCGTCTGTCCAACCGGTTTGATGTATTGTCGGAGGCTGACTCGGCCCCACAATTGTCATCCTGCGAGTTGAAGGCCCCACAGCCTGCCAGGTCTGAGCAAACGCAGAAGGGCATTCTGGTAGTTGGGAGCTCTAATGTTAGGCGGTTATTAGAGCCCCTTGGGGAAATGGCGGATTACTCGGGGAAGAAATCCAACGTCCATTCAGTGTGTATTCCAGGTGGCCTGATCCGAGATGTGGAACAGGCCATCCCGGATGCCATAGAAGGCACGGGGTGTAGCCAACTACAAATTGTGGCTCATGTCGGCATCATTGATGCTTGTCGCCTTGGGTCGGAGGTTATCCTCTCTTGCTTCCGGCGGCTGGCTGAAAGGGTGAACTCTGTGGCCAGTGGCCGCAAGATATCGGCAGAGCTAACCATCTGTAGCATCGTAGACAGAGTTGATTGTGGACCTCTGGTTCAGAGCTGTATTGATGGGCTGAACCAGATACTACGACGTTTCTGTGATGACATTGGCTGCAGATTTCTTGATCTTCGCCATAGGGTCGAGTCTTGTAGGGTTCCCCTTAATAGGTCAAGTGTGCACTACACACGTGAATCGGCTACACGGGTGGCAGGGGCCATGTGGAATGCACTGGGTGTTTTTTTAGGCTGAGGGAGGAAGATACGAAATACAGTTACGGGCAACCCAATCAGATGCATCACCGGAATGTAGGAGCAATGTAAAAGAATCTCGACAGTTAAAAGTTCTGGTAAATAACTGTAGAAGCTTTTGTAACAAACAACCGGAACTTGAAAGCGTTATTTGTAGTACAGAAGCGGATATCGTTATCGGTACAGAAAGTTGGCTGAAACCGGAAATAAGTTCCGCCGAAAGTTTTAAAGATAGCATGAACATTTTTCGTAAAGACAGATTACATTCTCACGGAGGGGGGGTATTTATAGCTGTGAGTAAATTTCTCCCATGTAATGAAATAGACGTCGAAACGATCTGTGAAATCATATGGATTGAACTCAACGTTGCTGGGTCAAAACTCATCATAGGCGCATTTTACCGTCCACCCGATTTCGACATAGCTTTCGTCTCGAGAGTTAAGAAATAATGTAAATGCTATGATTCTAGGAGGCGACTTCAATCTGCCTTATATTGACTGGCGTAATTACGTTCACATCACAGGTAGCAGGGATAAGGCAGCTTCTGAAGTAATTCTCGAGTTGTTGTCAGATAATCATCTCGAGCAGCTAGTTAATGAACCTACGCGGTTTCATAACGGTAGCGAAAACATTTTAGACTTGCTGGTTACCAACAGGCCAGAATTATTCACCGACATTTCAACGACCACAGGAATAAGCGATCACAAAGTGGTAATTGCGACTATCAAATTAATGACCAAGCGAAAAAGGAAAAAAAGGGCGGATTGTATACAGATTCAGTAAGGCCTCAGAGAAGTATTTTAGAACCTACCTGAGGAATAATTACTATAACTTCAAGTCAACAAAGGACACCGTTGAAGAGATGTGGCATCGATTTATACATATAGTCAGGGAAGGAATGGAAATATGTATACCGAAGCGGACGATAATGGGGGAGAATGATAGAATGATCCACCGTGGTACACATGCGAAGTCAAAAGATTACTAAAAAAAACAAAGGAAAATACGCACACGCTCAAGAAGGAAGGGGTGTCGCAGCGATTTAGAAACCTTAGCTGAGTTAATAAGACGTATTAAGAATGTAATGCGCGAGGCCTTTAACGATTTTCACTCCAACTCTCTCTCTAAGAGTCTCACAGAAAACCCAAAGAAATTTTGGCCGTATGTACGAAAAATTAATTGTACCAACAGCAATATTCCAGCACTAATTCGTGAAGGTTCCGAGGTTAAAGAAAGCCGCGATAAAGCTAACGTACTAAATACTGTTTTCAAAAATTCATTTACAAACGAACATAAGGATAGTATTCCCGTTTTCCCATGCCGTGGCGAGTCGGTGATGGAATCATTACGAATAGATACTGGAGGTATCATTAAGTAATTAGAGCTCCTGAAGTGGCGCAAAACATCGGTCCCGGATGGAATTCCAGTAAGAGTATTTTCAGACTATGTGGCGGAAATCGGGCCATTTCTATCTGATATATTCAGTAAATCATTAGAAGAGCGAAAAGTACCTTCAGACTGGAAAATCGCAAGTAACTCCGATTTTCAAAAAAAGGTGATCCTGGAAACTATCGTCCCATATCTATAACATCTGTTTGTAGTAGAGTTATGGAGCATATTATACTCTCGAACATTATGAATTTTCTAGATGATAATAATTTGCTTACAAAAAATCAACATGTATTTCGGAAGAAAACATCATGTGAAACACAGCTGGCCCTATTTACACACGACGTAATGAAAGTTATTGATGCAGTTTCACAAGTAGATGCAATTTTTTTAGATTTCCAGAAATGTAGGGGGAGAATAAGAGTTCAAGCGCACCGCCAGGTGGCAGCACCGTCGGTGTGGTGGGGGGGGGGACCTCCGTGACGTCACAAGATGGCGGATCGTTAGTTCTTTGGCCGGCCGCTAGGGAGCAGCACCAGTCGGGCTTGCGCTGGATCGTTAGTTTATTTGGTGGCTGCTAGATGGCAACATCTCCTTAATTTCTTTGGGCGCAGACATTCCACACCGCTCACCCAACCCCTGAGGCAATGGCTATTTCTGTTCTGGAATGCGGACGTCAGACAAGTTAGGCTGTTGTGTATCGTGGCGACAAAACAATGGATTCGTCTATCACTTTAGTTCCTAGTGGTCATTCCACAATGAGACGTGTGTTGCGTATACCAATTCCACCTTTACCGAGTAACTTAAATATAATTAAAGTCTTATCTTCGAGGAGTTTAAATGGACCCATTGGTTTAAGTAGACAATGGATGATTAGTTCATCCATTAATCGGGAAATCGAGTATGATGGTCTCCATGATGTCACGAATCCACTTCCTCTAAGATGTATACAGTTTGATACAGATGTCAAGCTAGCTAAAGAAGTGGGTGTTGACGTCACTGCCGGAGTATAAAGACCATCACGCCAGCCAGCTAGCCTTCAGTCCCCGGTCGACGATCATCAAGTGCAGTTCACTATGGCTAGTGAGGTTCTCCTGTTTTCAACATGCTACAAGTTAAACAGCAGTGACACCAAGCGGCACACTGTTGGTTTGTCACCTAAACTGGAATTTAATCCAGTAGTTGTACTCGAAAAAGTTGGGTACAATAAAGTCACTCTCACACATGATGAGTGGGATGGACTGAGACAGTTGGTCTATACAATTGGTGGCTTTTTCAACAACACTGAGCATCTACAAACGAGTGTCTCGCTCGGCAACCACACCATCTCGTCCCGAGCCGTGGCTGGAGCGAAAACTATATGGTTTTACAACAATGCTGTGCCTGCCTATGGTGTGTTTCTCGGCGAATCAACATGGGACAACATGGTCGACGCCCTGCCAGCAGTGACCGGCGCCATCAACAGCATGAAGCCCTGGAGTTATCAAGTTAGCAAGTACTACAACGAGTTTGTGAATACGTTATCAGTGAAAGTGATTCGTGACTTCCCCCGTTGTTCTGTGAATGGCCTGATAGATTTGCATTTTGATAGTGTACATGTCAATGAAGTGTCATACAGCCCCTGTTCAACACTAGTCTATGAACGTTTAAAGTTAGAAATTAAAGCATATAAAAAACTGTTATTGTATGACTATGTTAAACGCAAAGTTGAGCAAGATTTAAAAGGAACTGATGTTTTTAGCAGAGGCGGTGATGACGTATGCGGTAATAATTAGTGTCCCTCAGTCCGCTGCGATGTGTCGTCCAGTAATGTTCTTCGCGTCTGTGTACCAGCTGAACGCCGGAGATTCCAAGAGGCTGACTTTCGGTTTGTCACCGCAACGTGATTTCGAGCCTGTTGTGGTACTTGAGAGGGTGGGCTACAACAAAATCACCCTTTCATCCCAAGAATGGGACGCCCTCGTCATGGAGTCGGACGCAGTTTCCAAAATGCTCACCGGCAGCGGCGAGACCAGCATCCCGCTCGGTGAGCATGCTGTATCCTGCCTGACGGTGTCGGGGGTTAAAATGTTATGTTTTCACAACAGCACTGATCCTACTAGCGGCATTTTCCTCGCCAAGTCTACA